>OX465408.1:11005877-11605877 GCA_950005105.1 Lycophotia porphyrea | reverse complement strand
AGTCTCGATCTCGAGTATTGACAGACAAGGATGGAAAGACTGCGGAATAGTTTAGTTAAAAAAGGACAGAATATATTCTTCCACAACACGGTGCGCGTCGCGTAACTTTTATGCCATTGAGATATGGTTCAAATTCATACGACTGGCACACGTATGATCTATGTAAATACGAGTGCGCATCGCGTTACTTTTATGCCTTTTGAATTAAGGTTCAAATTCAAGTGACTGACTCACGAATGATTTTGGCAAACATGGATGAGCTAGGACTATGCTACTATCTCGCTTCACCGCGCCCCGACGACACGGTGAAGCGAGATAGCAGCATAGTCTAGTACAGTCGGTACTTCGATTCGCGCGGGCCGCGGGTGCCGTGCACTGCGTAGGCACAGTGAGACTAGGTGGATCAAGTATTTTAAAAGTTAGAATAGGTGCAGCCTAGTCTCGTTAAATACCTAATCCCTGGATCTGTTCTAGTATATACGCTTCATCTCTAGTCAGAGCTCAACTTGTGAATTCGCGATTATGTTTAGTTTAATTTATAGTTAACTAACTCTCCGGTACAACTTAAGTACTGTCACTGTCCTTTAAGCTTTGTCAGCTTGAAGGAATTAATTAAGCATTGGTTGCATTGAATCCTGTTAAGATTCATTTAATGTAATATTGGAGATATTGAAACCTTTTCGGTTGTGTTGTGATTGTTGTGAAATGTGATAGACCTCAAGGAGACTTCAAGGTAAGCAGTGATGTTCCAAGGGCAACTGAATTTGTGATATTTATAGTACTGACATCATCTATTTGTTAGTAGGTACCAATTTCTTCGTGACTAAATTAAAACTGGTGCATGGATCGATCTTCAAGAAGCAATGCTTGAAATATTCTTGATTTAGCAAGCTGTAATTTCCATTTTGTTTCTCTTACTTTCAGATGGAAAGCCCTGCTGATTATAAATATTATGTGATTGATGCACCTTACAAAGGTATTTATGAGTTTGTATGCATACCCTGGACGTGGATAATCTCACGAAAAGATGCTGATGTAGTCGTATCATATCCTGTTGAAAACCCATCGATTACAGAACAACGTGTTAAAGACGGGGAAGGAATATCAAAAGAATGGAAATCTTATAATTCTTTTGTAAGATGTGGCTTTTGTAAGTTTTTTTTCTTGTGTGTAATGATGACACATTTTGATACAGATGTAATGATGAAAAGTAATAAAATTCAGCAGTGAAATTGAATAAAATTACGTTTTTCTTTGCAGATTTGTATGACCAAGCCAAATTTAGTACCACAAAACTAAATAAAATACATCATCAACAAAATTGTTCGATTATAGAGTGTGGACAGTGTGGAGGTACATATTGTAATCTATTTTCCATTTTTGAGCTCAGTGTCATTTGTATGGATTATTCTAAAAAATGTATTCAATACATGATAAATCTGAATTTATTGTCTAAATAAGTTAGTGTAGTTTTGTACAATAAGTAATAATAACTCTCTCTAAGTTTTAGAATATGAATCATGGGGAAGCGTGAAGAAAACAACACACAGGTCCGAGCAAGGTGCATACTCAAAACAAAATATAGACAAACCTCTGGAATTTGATGTCTCCTCCAAGAATGATGGTATATTTGCAACAAAAACAAGACTGAAACGAACGCCAAGGTCAAATCCCGAAACAGAAGCTGCCTTGAAACAGTTCAAAGTAGTTGAACCAACAGAGTCTGTAAGCGAAGTCACAGAACATTTGTGTCATGCATTCCAAAGCCCAAATGAAAACTCTTCATTAGAGCCTATTACAATAGCCGACCCTGAATTATTCAGTGTAATATTTACCCTCTTACGAGATTTACATAAATCATCTACTACAAATCATTCAGTGATAGATATAGTTCGTAAAACTTTGATTGTGAATGACAAAGTAATGAGAGAGCAAGCAAAATTAATCGTTGAATTACGAGCTGCACTGGCATCAAAAGGCACTACAGCAGTGGTTGAGAAGATATCCAAAAAAAATAACAAGAAACGGAAGGAACAAGATGATGGAGATGATGATGATGGTCATGAAGTCGTCAATAAAAAACGTTATCTAAAGCCCAAAATTGTTCTCCCTCCAGAATACGATGAAAATGACTCAAGATGGACTTTGAGGCATCGCCAGTTAGAGCAAGGACTTGTTGAACTCAAGCCACATACTAGCGTGTACATCAATGCCGTCCAACTTATTCATTGCAAAAGATTTGCAAAGGATTGCAGATCTCTGGCCCGATTGTTATCACTCGAAATTTTTACTAAGAATGCATTGAGTGTATGTTCATTAACTGGTACTAGAGCCAGAGCTTATGACGTCGAAGGGACAGCTGTCAGACCAGGGTTAGATCATACTGCAAGAAATGCAATACTGGACTTTGTTGAAGAGTATGGACTTGAAAAAGGTTGGAAAGTTCAAGACCAGCAATCTAGTTTTATTAAGAACGGTATGCGTAATCTAATGAAGCAGATTCGAGTGAAATACGGATAGTTTGGTTGTTATGACACCGATTTAGTATTCGGCATTTTCAAGTTTCTTTGAATGTGTTTTTATTTTACTTACAAGGGACGTTCCGCGTGTAGATAGCACTCAGTAAGTGTATTCATATACTAAGCACTACTTAGCCATTGCCGAGAAAACATTTCTTTTGAACTAAACATTGTTGAATATTAAAAGTTCAAAAGAAATGGTTTATAACGATTTAATACAAAAAAAAAAAAATTTTTTTTCAAACTTCAGATTTTTTTTTCTCGGCAATGTATAATTAGTGCGCTCTAGGGTTTGAGTAGGTATATGAATACACTCACTGAGTGCTATCTACACGCGGAACATCCGTTTGATTTGAAGACCCCACAACCTTGCCATCTCCTTGTAAGGATTTGTTCATATTAGTTAACATAAATATTATTGATACAAGCTTTTCCTAACTAATGAGTAGGTAAGGACTGGTAAGTAAAAGTCAAAGCTATTTCGAATGATAATGTATACTATGGCAGCTGTAATATTTACAGAAGAACCCTAACCTAGGTATAAACTTTTATTGTTTACTTGTATTTTTGTACCATTGATATATGTACTTAAGTATCTATTTTTTTAATATACTTATAATAAGTATAAATAATATTTTTTAATAATATAAAATGTCTGTATTTTTGCTACGTTTCTAATAAATGTTTGAGCCAGACTTATTTTTATTCCTTGTCCCCTAAGATATCCATCTGCCAACTAAATCAGGTTTTATCCAAACTAGAAACCAAGCACAGACAACTGTTATATTCCTGTAATGCACAGTCCCTGTGTTATGTAAGCTGAAGTGGCAGTAGATTGGCCATGTCTGTCGAAAGTCTGAGAGGGCCGACGCCCTCCAGCTGGATGGACTGATAACATAGTGGCCGCAGGCTCGGGCATCACTGTCAAAATGATTATTATCTGCCTAACCTTTTCCCAACAATTTTTAGGTTGGTTTATAATAGGATACATGCATGTAGCGACTGCAAAGACATTCAAATATTACGTTGAGCGAATGTTTGTCAAACCTCCACAACAGTAATCAGATTAGAATAATTAAACCGTGTGTTCCTTTGGTAAAACTGGTTGTCAGACTTTCGGGCCTTTGCACAGAACATCATTTTTACATGAACTTGAGAGGGTTGTATTGATGATTTTCATGATTGTGATTCTGTAACTACATACGTGTTACAGGCGTGACTCATTTTTCATCAACATACAACCTGACAATGACCTGCAAATTGCAAAAAATGTAAGAAAATTTGAATTTCGCGGGTTACCCTGACGCAATCACCTTATATAAATCAAAGTCGTTCCCGATGTGTGAACGCTTAGATCTTTTTGAGTGATTCAAGCAAGAGGAAGGTTTATTTGCATATTAGTATCTACTTTGCACCCGTGCGAAGCCGGGGCGGGTAGGTATATAGTATATTATACTGGGCCTCTGACAAGCTGTAACAACTTTCAAAGATCGTGTACGTTACCCCAGCAAGAAAGTAGGTCCTAGCGTGATATGGGTAAAATGTTTAATAAGTGTATTATTAGTGTATCTGCTGTATGTGCACCACATAAAAATTTGCTGCGCTTTTGTGCGTCGTTTTGGAAAAAAACGTTTTCTGCTGGAGTAACGTTTTTCCAGGAGGAAAATTATAAACAAATAATCAGAGAGCGAAATATTGTGCATGGCCACAAAGCTTATATGTACGTATAAAAGTGCACCGAAAATATGTACGCCTTCAGGTTTTCGATATATTGCATTTCCTGCTGGAGTAACGTTTTGCAGAATCGAAAAAAAAAAGACCTTAGATCTTCGAAAACGCTAAGCAGTGATGATGTCTGTGGAACTTGTTTGGCGACGTTAGTTTCGATTGTGGTCACGCACCACAAGGTCCACGTACAACTATAAATTAATATAAACATGTAATAAAACGTGCATTTCAATGTATTATGCTTTTTATTAGTAAAACAACTTAGATTAATATTTTAGTTTTTCACTGGTCTATGCTATCACGGTTTCTAAATATACTAATCTTTACATATATCACAAGTGTTATTTACAAAGTCGCTCCAGTTGTCTATGCGCTTAGATCTTTTAAAGTTTTAACATTGTACCCGTGCGAAGCCAGGGCGGGTCGCTAGTATAAAATAAATCAATCAGTATATAAGTTATATACTGACTCTGAGACTGCCTCGTTGGTCCAGTGGTCGCAAGCGCGACTGCTGAGCATGAGGGCCTGGGTTCGATTCCCAGGTCAGGCAAAGTGCTATTGGGTTTTTCCATCAGGAATTTCTCAGTAGCAGCCACGCAGTCTGGTTTTTTGCCCGGTTGATGGCAATAAGCTCGCCCGTACCTTAACCTTACGGGGATTACAGGCGTGATGTTATGTATGTATTTGTTATATTACCTTGCAGTACTTATAGAATAATTAAAACTAAACATTAACAAAAAAAACTGGCCAAGTTCGACTCGGACTCGCGCACGAAGGGTTGCGTACCATTATCTATACAATATTAGACAAAAATGCCAAATAAATCACGAGCCTGTACTATGGCAACCAGACAACTGATAAACATACTTATATATTTCTAAATACATACATATTATAGATAAATTTACACCCAGATACAGAACAAATAATCGTACTCATCGCACAAAGATTTGTCCTGTGTGGGAATCGAACCCACGACCTCCGTCCTAGCAGTCAGGGTCACTGACCACTAGACCAACAGGCCAATCAATGCATAATATCATAGCATTCTTTAATTTCATCTGTGTATAACTGGGAAAAAGCGCCAGAGCTGATACGCAAAAAAAAAACAAAAGGCAAATAGTGCCTATTGATCTAAATCGATGTAGATCGATCGTTTTCGAGTTATAAAAATATTTCATTTATAAAAGGCTCAATCGTACTACATATAATTTGGAAGGAGGTTTTTTCTATTTTAGGCAATGGTGCCGATTCCCTTGTTCACAAACTAAACTAAATTTAAGTTGTGTGCATCTTTTTCTTTCTATTTCATTATGAAAAGGACAGAAGATAAATATTAGTTTCGTCGTCAGCACCTGACGTAATTTGATGAAATTTTAGTAGTCAACTTTTTAATCATGTCTAAACTTGTGTCAGGCGCTGGTTAATTTAACAGGACTAAACTAAAATGTATCTTCTGTCCTTTTCTTAATGAAATAGAAAGAATAAGATGCACTGAACTTTAATTTGGTTTATTTTGTAAACAAGGGAATCAGCACCAATGATGTTGTTTATTCATATTTCACTCGCATCGAGTGCATTTTAATATAGATACTGTGCTGAATAGATTGAGCTCCTACTGTTCTCCAACCTTGTTTTTTTCCATACTCTTGAACAAATTCCAGTAATGCAGTTCTTGCATTTTCGTCTAACCCTGGTCTGACAGCTGTCCCTTCGACGTCGTAAGCTACAGCTCTTTCACCCGTGAATGAACATACACTCAATGCACTCTCAGTAAAAATTTCGAGCGCTAACAATCGGGCCAATTGATTGTAATCTCTTGCCAACATTTGGCAATCAAGAAGTTTGACGGCATTGATGTACACGCTGGTATGTGGCATGAGTTCAACAAGTTCCGGTGTTAATTCGCGATGCTGCAACGTCCATCTTGAGTCGTTTTCATCGTATTCTGGAGGGAGAACAAATTTGGGCTTACGAGAAGTGCATTTTAATGTAGACGCTTCCGGAGTAATGGTGCTTGTAGCAAGTGAAGCACGTGTATCATCGATCAATTTTCCTGCTGTTTTCATTGTTTCAGCATTCTGAATCAAAGTTTCACGTAACAGATCTATCATTGAAGCATCCCTAGCAGGAGTTGTATGTAAGTCTCGTAGGAGCGTGAAAAATTCAGAGAAAAATTCACGGCTGGCTATTATTCTCGGCTCTACAGAAGAATTTGAAGGTTTTCCAACAGTTGGTAATGCTTCAGCCGACTCTTTTGACCGTTTTAAAGCAGGTCTTTCATCATTCTTTGAGGACACAACATATTCCAGATGTTTGTCTATATTTTGATTTGAGTTAGCACCTCGCTTGGATCTGTTTGTTGTTTTCCACACACTTGTCGATGATTTA
Organism: Lycophotia porphyrea; assembly: GCA_950005105.1. Lineage (NCBI taxonomy): Eukaryota > Metazoa > Arthropoda > Insecta > Lepidoptera > Noctuidae > Lycophotia > Lycophotia porphyrea. Next base: position 11,599,239 of record OX465408.1, on the reverse strand, counting down.
TGATCTAAAACAGGAAATTAAATAAAATTTTAGTTATAGTTTAAAGCTGCTTAAAAAAAAAGAACTGAGTGTCTTCTGCTAATGTATATTTCAACAATCCATCATCAATCCATGGAAAATCGCTAGGCAGCGGCGACCTTACCCATTGCGAGGCTCCGGGCGGCAGGTCTTTGCGAGGCCCTTTGTCCTTCGTGAAAAGTATGTGTTGCGAAAGTAGGTCTGGTTTTTTTAATTAAAATTCAAATAAATATTTGAGTTTTAAAATATTTTACATTAAAACATTTACAAAATTAATAAATACAGATATGATAAATTTTAAAACAAAAAAATAAATAAAAGCCAGGTCAAGTGTTTCGTTCTAGGCGCGATATTCAAGTACTATAAATACTTAATGATTTTTTCAATTATGTTTTGAATGAAGGAATTAGTTAACTAACTTTATTTTTATTAACCGTTTCTATAACCCTAATAAATAATTAAGGATCGAAATCAAAATTTTTAAATAAAAATAATAGTTAAAATAATCTATATTTTTTAAAAGCTTGGGTTGTTGCGCGAGGCCCCTGCAAGAGCGAGGCCCCGGGCGATTGCCCTGTTCGCCATCCCTTAAGGCCGCCGTTGTCGCTAGGCCTTTAAATTCCTCGGAATATGTAAAATTTCTGACTCTAATAAAATAGAAAGCAACATTAAAGTGACAAGTGCGATGTTAATGTAACATTATCTTAGAAAATATTATGAAAGATATTCATAATTATATTCGCTTGATAAAAGACTCATCATCATCTTCCTGCCCTTATCCCATTCTATTTGGGGTTGGCGCAACACGTTTTCTTCTCTATTCTCCCCTGTCAGACGTCACGGCATCGTTGACTCCTTTCTCTTTCATATCAGTCTTCACACAATCCATCCATCTTTTCTTTGGCCTGCCCCTCCCTCTCCATCCATCAACATTCATGTCCATCACTCTTTTAGTCACATGCGTTTTTATGTTTGCGCTTGATAAAAGACTATTAAATACTTTTTTCAGGCGGCCAAAGAAGCGCTCCTATATTTATTATTTCCTTTATTTCTTTCTGTTGATTACATTTTTTAATATAAAAATATATTATTTATAAGGTAATATATTATATATCTATGTGAAGGTAATTAACTTTTTTAGGTATTAGATGCTTTACCATACTAATATTTGTATTATATTTGGTGGCAGGTCATAACGATGTCTACACCGATCTTGCACTAGTGTGCACTAGTAAAGATCCCATCAAAAACATAAATGTGAAATGAGAGCCAAGTTCAATATTATGATATACGCCTTGGTTGTTGACTTCAACGACAAAAGAAGTCAGATCTAAATGGGTGCCAAGTTCAATGGTCAGTCTTGTGGCTCCAAATGGTTCGTGTAATATTACACAAGGTGCTGCTCGCCAGTTCTGTTAGCTTGAACTTGGCTTGACACGCTGCCGAGTATCTAGATATTGCATTTTTAAACATGTGTTTACGATACTGAGCTAGATATTTGATATAAATTGACAATAAATACCTCTTATCTTTATATTCGAAGATTGATTTTGTTCATAATGTATTTTATTCATCCTTTCTGTAGTAAAATGTTTCGCATCTTCATATGAATCTGAAATGAAAAATATTTATTTAAATTTCACTTCACAATTAATATTTTGATTTTACATCAGAGAGGTTACGTTAAAGATTTGTAGGTCATGCGGGAGACCTTTGCCCAGCAGTGGTAACAGTACAACAGAGGTTAAATATGTGTGCAAGGATTGTTTTATTTGAATAGAATATTGATTTATTTGTTGCCTTAGGTGGGCAAGAAATAAAGGTGGTATAAATTAAAAAAGACAAGGACACACAAGAAGAAATATTACCAGTGGCATAAATCATAACAGAATTATACAATTTCCAATTTTTTGAATGTTTTTCCCTGTCTTTAACACGCTTCTCTGTATCAGATGGGTTCTCAACAGGATATGATACAATTACATTTAGATCTCTCGCCCTATGTGATACTATCCACATCCAAGGTATGCACACAATCTCATTAATATCCTTATTAGGTAATTCACAAAATTCAATCACATAATATTTATAATCATTTGTATGTTTTATTTGCAGATGTGTAGTGCCCTCCATCTGAAAGCATAACATTTTTCTTTATTTATATTTTTACAAATGAATTACATTTTTAAATATTCCTTAGAAACAACACTATAAAAAACTTTTAAAAATATAAATTATTAAAATATAATCTAAAAGAAAGTCGTGTTAGTTACACTATTTATAACTCAAGAACGGCTGAACCGATTTGGCTGAAAATTGTTGGGGAGGTAGCTTAGAACCGGGAGACGGACATAGGATACTTTTTATCCCGACGACCGCGTTCACGCAAAAAAAAATGAATAAAAACGTTTTTAAATAAATTAGCGCAACTGATAGCCCACGTCACGTAGGTAGGTAGGTACTAGGGAGGTAGAGTAGGTAGGTACTAGGAATGTAGGTAGGAAGGGTAGGTAGGTAGGGCTAGGGTAGGTAGGTACTAGGGAGGTAGGTAGGGTAGGTAGGTACTAGGGAGGTAGGTAGGGTAGGGTAGGGTAGGTAGGGTAGGGTAGGGTAGGGCAGGTAGGGTAGGTTGGGTAGGTAGGGTAAGTAGGGTAGGTAGTTTAGGTAGGGTAGGTAGGGTAAGTAGGGTAAGTAGGGTAGGGTAGTCGCAATATTATTTAATTGCATTATGTGACGCAAACGAAGTTGCGCGGGTCAGCTAGTTATATATAAAAATATATTATAGCCCAACAATATTGGGAACAGGGTCCAAGTTACCAGCAACCAGGGGTCCAGAGAGAGGAAACTCCTAACTATAAGAGCAGTGTCCAGGAGTACCGCTTTCTGAATCAAGCCCCCTTGATCCAGCTGCCTAACGAGAGCCTCCTCAGGTGTCTGTCGAGGCTCTTGGCAAAAAAGCCATGGGCTGATATGACTATCGGCAAAATGATCGCTGAGTCCACAACCCCCATGGACCATGTAGACAACCTCGCGAACCAAGTCAAGATAGTATAAGAAACAAAAACTAAAATAAGATGTTGATATTGTAAGCCAGTTGAATTCAAACAGATGATGTCATATTCAGTCAGTTACTATAAATAGCTCTGTCAGTATCATATGCCCTTGGGAAGTCTAAAACAATCTCCTTAGCGTGTCCATGATAAGAGGGTACAAGTATACATATGTTTGGCCCAAAGTTCAGCTACGCAAACTGCCCCGACTGAAGCAATTAAAAGGTCATCAAGTGCCATCATTATGCCAATCGACCGAAGTTTTTGCCCAGGATGCCCCGGGCGTAGGGTGCGTCGCTTGAGGAGCCTCCTCTCATTCATATCTCATAATCTTATTTCTTACTAATACATATTATAATTATAATTTGTTACTCTTTCACGCAAAAACTACTGAACGGATTTGGATGGAATTTAGCACACCTATAGTTTATAACCTGGATTAACACATAGGAAACATTTTTTATCCCGGTAGTATGATCCCGTGGGACAATTATCGAAATTCATACAGGCGAAGCCGCAGGCTTATAAGCTAGTAAATTATAAATCATTGTTTACCTTGGAGTCTTAAATATGTTCTGCTTTAACAATATCACTGTACCACAAATCAAACAAATCAATTTTTTCAATTTAACAGGATTCAATGCAACTAATTACTAATTTTTTATTCTTTAAACTTGACCCCTGCTATTGACAGTGTGAGGCCGGCAACAGGTGAAAAGTGAATACGTGAATACTTATTTTATTTGCGTCGCGTCTGCGACGGCTTGAGAGTTGACAGCAGTGTTGCAGAGGGTTGCTATATCAAGTTTCTAATATGTCCCCATATTCATATGTAATATCCTGCGCCCAAAAATTTCCCCAATCTTGGGGAAATGAAATTAACCTGAACACGTTTTTTATATTGGCAAATCATAATGTTACTTTTGCAACACCACCGTTAGAAGCAGTGCTGCCAACAACGTGGGGCCCGATTTCTCTTGTTTTTCACAGCTTAAAGTAGCCTAATATAGCCGAATGTCAGCGGTAGCCTAAAGTATGTAACCTAAAATATCAGTATTAATAAAATAAAAATGTAGTTTAAATCAATTTAAACTACATTTGCTTCCCGTGACCCAAGAGCTGGCTTTTACTTTGGCGAGAGGCTAAGTGTTGCCATACAACGTGGCAACGCCGCCAGTCTCTTGGGCACATTACCATCTGACATCGTTGAGGAGGAGTTTTTCGATGCCCTTTTATAGTTTGTTGTTAGTTAATTTATTTTAGTTTAATAGTTTTTAATTATCAATGTACATAGTTAGTTTAACCTAATAAAGAAAATTTATTTGTAACTACTTTAAAAAAACTCTAGAAACAAAGACAGTACAATATCACACAGCTTCGTCATCTGCTATCAATGCTAAGACATCTAAAAGACTCACCGTCAGCATTATCAGTGGTAGATGTTGTAAGCTCCATTGGATGCGTACATTTTTCTACCAGTATATAAACTAACCGCGTGATTGCTTGGTTGAAAGCTTTTCCAACAGCTATTTCTTACATTCGTGTGAGTTCGAATTTTAAGAATGGTGATCAGCATGGGTAGTTTCGTTCAGTTCCTTAATTTTGTTTTTACCGTACACATTACGCTGAAGTAACCTAAAAGGCAACCAGTCACCTTAAAATTTTTTTTTCTCCAATTCTCTTCCTGAGTAGCCTAAATGGCGAAAAATCGCCTACGTTGGCAGCACTAACACGGGGTTTTCTCTGATAAAAATGTGCACAGGTTGAACTAATTTCCCCAAGATTGGGGAAATTTTGGAGAATGAAAATCCTTGTGAAACTGTTCAGGAAAAGGAAAATATAGAAGAGAAATTTCAGATTAATTGTAATCGGTTCAGTATTATATTTTACAAAACAAAAACTTTGTTGAAACCAATTGCGTATATTATTGTATCGTTTAATGTGAGAATCCAATCTTAATCTAAACTAACTATTAGAGAACGAGGTGATCCGACAAAGAACTAGAGTTGTTGACATCGCAGAGTAGCTAAGCTGAAGTGGCAATGGGCCGGCTATATTACCCGTACAGCCGATAACCGTTGGGGTAGTCGTGTTCTTCAGGAGAGACCGCGAATCAGCAAGCGTAAGGTGGGACGCCCTCAGGCTCGGTGGAGTGACGATCTTCGCATGGCGGCTGCTAGTAACTGGATGAGAGTTGACGAGAATTAATAATAAATCTTTATTTATTATTTATTAATTGAGTTAAGTGGCGTGCGATTGAAGAGATGTCCAGCAGTGGACTGTCTGCTGATGATGATGAACCTAACCGTACCAGTTGTGAACCTCTTATGAACATCATCTACAGTTTAATCCTACTTGTTGAAGAGAATGGAGAAACAAATGGCAAAACCAATTATTTTGGGAAATAAAAACGATTATGGGGAGAAATCTGAAAATTCATCTGGCAAACCTCTGCAACAGTTGTCAGTTTTATTCAGAGTTCAACTTGTGAATTCGCAATAAAGTCTAGCAATCGAGTTTGATTTCTAGATAACTCTCCGTACCACCCTGGTACTGTGACGGTCCTATATGGATCAGCTTGAAGGAATTAAGCATTGGTTACATTGAATCCTGTTACGATTTATGTAATGCAATTTTGGAGATATTGAATCCTTCCAGTTGAGAACAGTGATAGACCTCAAGGAGACTTCAAGGTAAGCAGTGATGTTCCAAGGGCAAATGGCATTGTGATATTTATAGTAGTGACATCATCTATTTGTTAGTATTAACTCGTGGCTAAATAACGGTCGCAAGGGTCAATCTTCAAAGTTAAGCAGGGCTTGCCGAGGGTGCTCAGTGGATGGTAGACCATCCTTCACGTACCGAGTTCCCTCCGTGCCTCGGACAGCACGTTAAGCCGTTGGTACCACCTGGCACTATTATATTTATGACAGTTCTTACGATTAGTCAGAGGCCTGAAAGTCTGGCAACCAGTCAGTCGCTCCGTGTAAACTACTGGAATTAGTCTGCATCTGGTAACACTGAAAGCTGATCCCAACATTGTATTATATGGGGTGGAAGAGAAACCGACGCGAAAACGGTTACCATGTATTTAGTACATCATTCTAAGCCTGGGGACATAGAAATTTGGCATCAGTTATTCAAAAAATTAGGTGTGTCCTACAAAAGTGCAACACTTACCTACTTGGTCAAAATGTATGGAACAGCATATTTTTATTTTCCACCCCTAATAAACACTGGGATTAAATCTAAAAAAAAGAATGAAGATCTTAAAAACCTATTGTGAGATTTACCTCTAGTATTCATTTTTTCCCTCTCATAGAGAGGAGGCCTGTGTCCCAGCAGTGGGAACATTAAAAAGGCTGATGATGATGATGATTCATTTTTTGTGTAAATGTGTGTTATGTGTATGTGCACATAACACACATTTTAATACAGATTGTCATCATCTGCCTAGCATTTTTCCAACTATGTTGCGGTTGGGTTCTAGTCTAACCGGACGCAGCTGAATACCAGTATTTTACATGGAGCGACTGCCTGACTGACCTCCACAACCCAGTTAATACTGGGTAATACGATACCTCTTGGTAAGACTGGTTGTCAGAATTTTTGGGCTACTGACTACCTAAAGACTGTCAAAGATCTGCCAAATGACAGCTGGGACTAACGGCTGTCATTTGGCAGCATTTTCATCAACACATTTTAATACAGATGTGTTGATGATAATGAATTCTGGAGTGAAATTGAAATAAAATTATGTTTTTCTTTGCAGATTCTTATGACTTTGTCAAACTTATTACCACAAAGATGAACGATTTTCTTTATCAACAAAGTTGTTCGAGTATGGAGAGTGAAGGTACATATACATAGTAAACATTTTCTATTTTTGAGCTCAGCGTAATTGCAAATGATATTGGCAATTTATAGAAACGGACTTTTTTCATGGATTATTCTAGAAAGTGTATTCAAAATGTTAGCAGCTATTTTGAACAATCAATAAATGAAATTTATATAATTCTCTGTTTTAGCTCATGAAGCACGTGTGGAGGAAACAACACACAGCTCGGAGCAGGGTGCTTACTCAAAACGAAATATAGACAAACTTCTGGAATGCCCAAATGAAAACTCTTTATTAGAGCTTATAACAATAGACGACCCTGAATTATTCAGTGTAATATTTACCCTCTTACGAGATTTACATAAATCATCTACTACAAATCATTCAGTGATAGATATAGTTCGTAAAACTTTGATTGTGAATGACAAAGTAATGAGAGAGCAAGCAAAATTAATCGTTGAATTACGAGCTGCACTGGCATCAAAAGGCACTACAGCAGTGGTTGAGAAGATATCCAAAAAAAATAACAAGAAACTTATGGTCAATAAAAAACGTTTTCGTAAGTCTTCCAAAATTGCTTTCCCTCCAGAATACGATGAAAACGACTCAAGATGGACGTTAAGGCATCGCCAGTTAGAGCCTGAACTTGTTGAACTCATGCCACATACCAGGGTTTATATTAATGCTGTCAAACTTGGTCGTTGCAAGAAATACGCGACAGATTGCATGTCATTGGCGCGAATGTTAACACCCGAAATTTTTACCAAGAATGCATTGAGTGTTTGTTCATTAACTGGTAAAAGAGCCAGCGTTATCCACGTCCAAGGGTCCTTTGTCAGACCCGGGTTGGATGAGCAAGCAAGACTTGCAATACTGGATTTTGTTGAAGAGTGTAGGCGTGAAAAGGGTTGGATAAATCAAGGAGTTCTATGTATTAAGGAAGGTATGCGTAGTGCACTGAAGATGATGCGATGCAAATACGGATTTTACTACTAAATTGTTGTCTCACATTATTTTTCTAAACGGCTTGAAGGATCAAACTTATATATCATGGTACCTTTTAATGAAACCACGAACATAGGGTGGAAACCTTCAACGGGGCAGTAAGGGGAACTACCTTAACCGTTGCAGTTACGAGAAAATGGTCTTAGGAGACTATCCATATTTTTTTTTGAAATTTTGATCCCCATCTACACAGATTTTCAAAAAAACTGTACAGTTAGCAAGAAATGACCATTTTACTGATTTTACACAAAACATTTTTTTTGGATGCCAATCGATCCTGTTTCTAATACTGATCAAAGAATTCTATGGGACCAAACCTGGTTGGAGTACTAAAAAAGTCAGAAATTGCAGAAAACTTTTCCCATACATTTTGTTTGAAAATTTTAAGCAAAACGTTTTTTCCATGTTAAGAGGAAATGTGGGTGGTCTTTTTTCCATACAAACGCTCTCGCCCTTTCTGGTTTACGACTTTAAAGCTATGATTTTTTTACAGTTAAATAAATATCAACCACTTCTATGTCTTCCTGTTTTCCTTTTTGATGGTACATATATACGCTTAGAGACAAACGAAGAGCGAGATAGATGACGTAAAAGTGAGACAACAATTTAGTAGTTAGTGTACGCTTCATTAAAAATACCGTACAGTTAGGTTTTACGTTGTTATTACTTTTAAACACAGTTAAAATTATTTAGCATTATCTATTTTTGTAAAGAGATTTTAATGTCTATATTTTTGCTACATTGGTACCTATTCTAATAAATGTTTGAGCCAAAGTCTTGTTTTTGTTCTTTATCTGCATACATATTTACCTGCCAACTGAACATAAACATGATTTATCTATAACTAGCTGATACCCGTGGCTTCGCCCGCGTGGAGGTCGGTTATTGCGATCAAAAGTAATCATTTTCGTTGAAAGCTCCCAGACGGCTTATTTTTTTCCGGCACCTCCAGCAAATATATCATTATATTTTAACCAACGTATACAAAAACTTGACAAATTATTATTTTATACAATTATACTAAAACCTTCCTCGAGAACCACTCTATCCATTGGTGAAAACAGTATGAAAATCGGTGCAGTAGTTTTTGAGTTTATCGCGAACGGACAGACAGTCGCGGCGGAGGACTTTCTTTTTATGATATTCAGTGATAGTGAAGTGATAACTATACTCCATACTAATATTGTATATATAATTAAAGTTTGTGAGGTTGTAGGGGGTAATCTCTGGATCTACTGAACAGATTTTGAAAATTCTTTTACCAATAGAAAGCCATATTATTTGTGAGTGTCATTATTTGTAGGCCCAGCGCACACCTCCGAGCGCGCCCATGTCATTTAGTGCTGTTTGATACTTTGTACAGACAACTCCCTCTCGTTCGTAATGGATGTGGCCTGGGACATGATTATTATTGCTGCGCTTGCAGAAGAAGAAAAATGGAAAAGAAAAAGTAATTAGCAGCACGGCGGCGACTGGAGCAGTCGCGCGCATGCTCTTGTAGTAGCTTGGGAGCGCTCCGAGCACCGCGTGCTAATTTATTCTTATGTTAACCGTATGTCAAGGCAGTTAAGGTTTATATTAAATTGTTGTCTTCAATATTGTGCTCCGCCTGGGCCATAGGACATATTTAAAAAGTTCGTGAGGATATTTTCCGCCATAACGCGAGCAAGCCGCGGGCAAAAGCTAGTCTAAAATACTAGCCCAGCAGATAGATACATGGTGGAAGGCATACCGAAACTAAAACGGTTAGTACGTGTTCTGTAACTTATTCTAAATCTGAAGAGGTAACACCCCACATAGAAAATTTTCGTCGAATAAAAAAAAATAGCTGTTTCCTACAAACAGTAATGCGTAGGTGTTACAGTGTGTATCACAGCTGTTTTTTAACCTGGGACACTGACGCTAAGACGTTACCATGTATTCAGTACAGCATTCTGAACCCAGCATGTAAATTTTTTCATCAATTTTAAAAATCTGTTGTTCCATAAATTATAACCGTAAAAAAATACAGTTGTTTCCTACAAACTCAAACTCAAAAGCATTTATTTCAATTAGACCATTACAGGCACTTTTGAATGTCAGAAAAACAAATAAGGCTAAGCTACAGTCACAGACACAAGGCATAATAACTTGTTAAAGTACTGTAGTTGCCCATTCCAAAGCGTAGATCTCTATGGAGAAGAATGGGCAAGAAACTCCATGGACACTCTTTTCAAACAAAATATTGTACAAAATCTTGGTTACATCATTCATGTTGAGATTATACATATGTGAGAACGATGTAGAAATAATACAAACAGTAATACGTAGGAAAACAATATAGAAATACGACAAATTGCTATGCTTTAAAATGCTGCCGTGGCATCAAAAGGGATTTCATTGGGTTTTTTTTGTGGATTTCATAGGGGTTTTTTGTGATTGTATTTTTATGTGACATTGTTTTATATGGGTTTCGGACCTGAATTAAATGAAATTATTATTATTGCACGGCATTTTTTTTCTTGTTAGTAAGAACAAAATTCTTAACAATTAATTACGATCTAGCCTACATAAAAGACTAATAAGCAATTTTACTCTAACTTAATATGCTACATGATAGATTATGTTACAACTAAGAATAGTTTCCACTTTTACAGAAGCACGGCATTGAAAGACATGTCGTATTTCTATAGCAATACGTTTGAATGTCCATTGGTAAAAAATTAAATCCCTTGCCATGCCGTTCTGCGTGTTAACGTGTATGTGTCAAAGTTATTTCTAAAAATACATGTATTTTTTAGAGGAAGCTTAAATTACAAAATGAAAAGATTTCATTAAAATGGGCATATCAATTTATTAGGTCTTTTGAGTCAAAGGCACTTACAACTTAAATTAATATTTAGCTTTTCACTGGTTTATGTCAATATCCAAGATTTAATCATGGTTTCTAAATATTTTAATATAAAAAAACCTTTATTTAAACGTCCATGATTTCTATTCAATCATTATTAATTTATTAAAACATAGTCCTTATAATTAATTATCTTAACTATTTAATCATAATAAAATCAGCTGAAAGAGCATCACTTTCGTGTGTTAAATTCTTGAATATTATATTTTTAGTAACCACAATGTTACATTTACTTAAACAGGGTAAAATTATGTTAGCTATTCAGAAATAACACAAACATAAAAGATTTGATTATTTTTTAAGTCAACGATATTTATGGGGAAGCGCGAGGGTAGCTTGCGAAATTTTCTTAGATATTTTGCAATTTGCAGGTCAGTGTCAGGTTGCATTAAATAAGAATTTCATTAAAAAGTCATTCAATGGGATTTAATGAACTTAAGAGAGCAGCGGTGGCCCAGTGGTAGCGACCCCGACTTACGAACAGTAAGTCGTGGGTTCGAACCCAGGCAGGCGCATTACTTTGTGTAATTTATTTCATCAACACTGCTCTCAAAAACGGTGAAGGAAAACATCGTGAGGAAACCGGCATGTCCTAGAACCAAAAATTCGAAGACATGTGACATCTACCAATCCGCACATGGCCCGCGTGGTGGATTATAGCCCATTCCCTCTCATAGAGAGGAGGCCAGTGTCCCAGCAGTGGGAACATTAAAAAGGCTGATGATGATGATGATGAAGAGACTTTAATTGGTGATTTTAATGACTACAACTGTGTTTATATATTTGTTACGGTAGCGAATCATATTTAATCAACTCAAGAGTGCCTCGTCGGTCATGATCGCAAGCGCGACTGCTCAGCATGAGGTCCTGTGTTCGATTCCTAGGTCGGGCAAAGTGCTATTGGGTTTTTCCATCAGGAATTTCTCAGTAGCAGCCACGGATTTGTGCCCGGTTGATGGCAATAGGCTCGCCCCCTATGACATGGGACTTAAATATAACTGGCGAAATGTGGGTGTACTATTAGGTACACCTCTGCCTAACCCTACGGGGATTACAGGCGTGATGTTATGTTATGTTTATACCCGACACTGACTTGCAATTGCAAAAATCGTAAAATAATTTGAGTTTTGCAGGCTACCCTGGCGCTTTCATCTTAAGCGACTAAACAAATAAAAAACATTTTCTCAACACCTACTTCAAATAACTCATTAAATGAATTTGTATATGCGAAGTTTCCTTAGGTAATTTTTTTAATTTGACTTCGTATTTTATTACATTTAAAGTTTTACAAAAATTATGAAATGTTTAGAATATTTATTTTTTTATATCAAGTCGTTTAGTTAAAATATTATTAAAAATAAAAACTAACATTTTTATGGAAGGAATGATTGCTCGCTTATGAGCAAAGCACCGAATATTTATATCTTACATACTGGCTTAGTATACCTTTAGTACTAAAATATTGTCTGTAGATGCTCCAATAGAAAGCCCACCGCACTCTCAACGCGAATATAAATCATACGTTAAAGTATGAATTAGAGATGAAACGGATATCTGGTAACTATCCGTTATCCCTATCCAGCCAATTTTTACTATCCGATCGGATACCAGATAGTAACCCACTATCCGGCCGGATACTGAATATGAGAGCAGCGGTGGCCCTGTGGTAGCGACCCCGACTTACGAGCAGTAAGTCGTGGGCTCGAACCCAGGCAGGCGCATTACTTTGTGTAATTTATTTCATCACCACTGCTCTCAAAAACGGTGAAGGAAAACATCGTGAGGAAACCGGCGGCATGTCCTAGAACCAAAAATTCGAAAGACATGTGACATCTACCAATCCGCACTGGACCCGCGTGGTGGATTATAGCCCATTCCCTCTCATTGAGAGGAGGCCTATGTCCCAGCAGTGGGAACATTATAGGCTGATGATGATGAAGATGACGGAATATGAAAGAAATCAATAATTTCTCATAAACACCATGTATCATTAAAATGTTTTTTTATTACTGACTATAATTACTTGCCAAAAATATTATTATTGATAATAATTTGGTACTCAAAATTAACAAGTGGAATATTATAGTGAATATATATAAATACTTGATTTTGAGTACTTGATGGTAAAAAGCGACTCCGCTTGTCTTCGTAAACACCGCACTTGTGCGGCAACGTTAACTCAAATCGAACTCGTCACAACATGCAACGCAATAAAGGGCGACATATCCGGCCATCCGCCCTCGAAGCTTGCCGAATATCCGGTGTCCGGTATCCGGCACAATTACTATTCGTTTCATCTCTAATAAAGGGTGTAAACAGACTCTTAACGAAGCCGAAAGGCACTTGTTCTGCCCGTCATTGCGTTTTTTTTGAAATACATGTTTTTAATGTAAGATTTTTACTTTAAACACCTCCAGGACCCACTTACTATTCAATCCATCCATCGGCGTTAGTGCGTTACATTGAGTCCTACTGTAAGTCGTGATTTTACAGGCCAAAAAAAAAGTCGTTTCCCAGCCCTAATTTTTGCGTAAAGTTAAGTTTTTATGTGTGTTTGTGTTTGATGCTTGGTTGACGGCTTCGTGAAGAGTCTGTTTATACCTTGTATGAATAGTGGTCATACGAATAGTGTGCACACTGAATAAGTTTTTCTCCATGAATTAGATATAAATTACGTTCAGCGAACAAAAGATTAAAAAAAAATCCGTCTTTAAAATCCCAACAAGTTCAGATACATTGGGTGAACTCATTTTGCAACCGAACGCTTTTGGATGAATTGATCGCTTAGTACAACTTTGCGAACTTCCATTCACTAGCGCTCAGCATTCAACAAGTATGGTATAACATCGTCGATGCTGACATCTCCGACGAAGCCCACAAAGAACACATCTTCGAGGAAGGGTCCAGAGAACGTTCTCAAGACTGGAAGCTGCAGCAGCAAGGTCGCGAGACGGTCTTCGTCGGGCTGGCACGACGCTCGGAGGGACCGCAGGACTTTGATCTGGTAGTCTTGGAGTTTGCGGGTCAGGAAGTCGGGCACACCATCTGCGGAAAAATGTTATGTTGTTATAAATGAACTAGCCATTGCGTGAAATTATTATAAAAATATTACTTCCTTTGTATCGGGTCTTGTTAACAATTTCAAGGATTTTTATTTTGTGCACGGACACCTAATCCTATAATAAAAGTAGCTTAAGTTACTCCTCATAACATCAGCTATCTGCCAGAAAAAGTCCAGTCGAAATAGGTCAGATAGAATAAAATAAAAAAAACAAAATTGGTTGTCTGTAAAGTTGGCTTACGGACGATAGTTTAACTTGACAACGTCATAAAATCGAGTGGAAGAGAGATAGATGCGGCGCAAGCGTACAATGAGAGTAACGGGACAATGGGCGTAACGGGACACTTTTTCGTGCATGCAGCGGCGTTCATCGTTTATTAGACGTTGTCACGTCAAAAAAATGTTTTTTTGTTTGAAGTACCATATATACTTGCATATGCTTTCAATAAAAAAGCATTTATATTGGAATTAGAAACAGACACTTCAATTTTATTTATTTGTACTATTATACATGAGTATATTACCGGGTGAGAACAAGCACAGAGCTCTAAGATGTGCGTGCTCACGTTGCTGAACGCGCAGCTGTTCCATGTTGCTGATGAACTGCTGCAGGCGGGACAGGCTACTGCTTACCTCGGCTATTCGCTCGTCGGAGTAGTCTGATGTTGTGATCTGGAAAAATAAAGAACCTTACGTTAAAATCTGTCGGGATTTGTTCGAAATTGACGGGTGAAAAGACAAAAAGCAGTGGATTTTTTCATGTTTTTGGAAGACAAACTAATGTAGTAAATCTGTGTGTGTTTTGCCACCTACGATTAATTTGCCGTTAACTTACTTGGCAGATAATTTCATACAAATTCTGTTCCTTTAAATATAATAAATGCGAATGTAAGTTTGTTTTTTACCTTTCACGCCTAAACCATTGAACCGATCATCCTCAAATCCTGAAAGGAAACAATTTTTTTTGTTTGGAGAATAGCGGCCTATTCTCTAAACAAAAAAAAATGTCACCTTTACCACGTACATTTTAGCGCATAGTAATTAAACGTATTTTGATTTCTTCCTTACAATCTCTAGATTATAGTGGTAATATTAGTTAAGCATTGTCTAACCGGAATATTGAGAAATTCTAAAATGAAAACGTGAATCTAACAATAACCTCAAAACGTCTATATTGTCATATTTGAAAACACTTTCACGAAAATCAAAATAAACGGAAAGAGTAACTGTCAAATTAAGTTGTCTGTCAACCACCAAAAAGGCGAAGTTAAAACGTTCCGTTTCGTACCATGATGATTGCTAATCCTCTACGTATTTTTAGCAAAATCCTTTAAAAATAGCATTCGTTCACAGTTTAATACTATTTCTTTCTATATTCTATTCTATTTCTATTAAAATTAAAGCAGATATTATTACCACTGGGTACCGTACTTTTTTTTTAAACGTCAAAACACGCCCCTATTCACGTAAGTATCAGCTGTCAAATTATATCGATGATTACAGTAAAGAATTGACTAGCAAAAAAATAACAAAACATAATTTATTTAATATGATTTCAAGATTCCGGTTAGACTTCTGTGTGATCTTTCGTTTATTACTATAATAAATTGGTTACTTTTTTTGGTGTATTATGAATATTATGCGTAAGATACAAGTGGGCCTAAAAAAAAAATGTCTCCTTTTGCATATACGTTGTCAGGTGTACAGAAACGGACATAACCTTTCATCCCGAAAAAAAGTTCTGTTCTCAAAAATTATAATTAAATAGATTTCTCACCTCTGGCATGGCCATATCATGTGAGCGTACCGCGCAGTCATTGCTGGCTCTATCGCGCAGCACTGCCTGCAAGTGGCTGACCATCTGTGGCAGGAGACTGTTGAGGGACAGCTGTTGGGAGAACATCGAGAGGGACAGCACGAACAGCTCCGGCCAGCATTTCTTTAGAAGGGTCACTTGTATCTCGAATCTGAGGAAGAATGGTGAATTTTGTTAATCCTACTTATATAATATTTTTGTTTGTGACTCTTTCACGCAAAAACTGCTGTACGGATTTGGATGCAATTTAGCACGTTTATAACCTGGATAAACACGTATGATACTTTTTATCCCCGTACTAGGATCCTGTGGGTCAATTATCGAACTACACGCGGGCGAAGCCGCGGGCATAACCTAGTCATCTATACAGGATTTTTTTTATTCATAACCGATGAAAACATTTTAAATGGGGGGGGGGGGTGTTCCTATGAATGATGTACTGAGTAACCATTTTCGCGTCAGTGTCTCCTCCACCCCGTATCTATCTATATAAATAAAAATGAATTGCTGTTCGTTAGTCTGGCTACGAGGCTACAAACTCGAGAACGGCTGAACCGATTTGAATAATTCTTTTTTTGTTTTATTCGTCCGAATACAGGGAAGGTTTAAAAACAAGAAAAAAAATAGGTAGGTAGGGTAGGTAGGTAGGTTTGTAGGTAGGTAGTGTAGGGTATGTAGGGTAGGGTAGGTAAGGTAGGTAGGGTAGGTAGTAGGTCAATTGGAATTTAACATTCATGGTTGACAGGACAACATCTGTCGGGTCAGCTAGTAATATATAAAAATCAATGTCTGTTCGTACCGTAAAGACTACCTAAACGAATGAACTGATTTTAATCAAATTTTGCACAGTTGTTGTACATATGTCAGGGAATGTTTCTGAAGGCTAGGTAGGTAAAAAATACAAGGTAGTTGGTAGGAAAAAGTGCATTGCAACTCATGCGCCGGGTACAGCTGGTATTATAATAACAGAAAAACGTTTGACAGTTTTAGAAGTAAAAACGTAAAAGAATGGGAAGTATCATCACTGCCCACCAGACACAACATTCATCTGGTCGTAAGACCGTCCCTTTATAAAAAGGAATAAGGAACTTTACACCCTGTATTTCACACCTCTTAAACGTTTAATGGATAATTGAGTATATAAACAGAAACAGTTGAAAACAAAACAGAAACAGTTTGGTGTCTACCCTTTCTACCCACTTATGTATCCAACTCTCTTTGTTATAGGGATGGTTGGGTACTATAAGTTGGAAGTAAGGCGCAACCTCGCTCTTGCGAAATATGTTTTTATGGTTTTTCGTGGTATGCTGAATAATCCACAAATATTGGAATCGTTGGGATTGCTCGTTCCAGACAGGAGGCTACGGTTGGGACCAAGGGAGGGTATTTTTAAAGTTCCGGCAACACGTACAAACTTATTAAAGTTTGCACCAGTGATTCGTGCAGTTACAATACTTAATAGTGTCTCTCGGCGAATGGACTTATTTTCTTGCTCTTTGGCGGAATTCCAGAGGGTGACACTTAATATGTTATCCACTGGGTAACTTATAATTAGCAATTAATGACTACCTGTAAAAACAATTGTATGTGTTAATGAATAAAATAAGTAAATAAATAAATAAATAAATAATTTTTCAAGGCCTGACGGAGATATAAGAGCAGTATAGAATTACTCTTTTCTTTTTTGCAGGTTAATAACAGTATTAGTGTTATGCGAAAAGATAGAAAAAAAATAGTGTAAAGCTAATGTTACAATGGTTTTTGGTGGGACTGAACCGAAAATTAGGTACAAAAAGACATCTATTTAGAAAAAAAGTGCAACATCTTTATGCTTACGGCGTCACACATGGCGTGCAGGCGCAGGTGCGCGGGCGGGACACAATAGTATACTTACGGCAGCGCATGCGCAGCGGGAACAGCTCTGAGCCAGCGCGCTGCCGCAGCCAGCAGTCTTGCGCCGGCCTCACACACGGCGTGCAGGCGCAGGTGCGCGGGCGCGGCGCCCGGGCGGGACACAATAGTATACTTACGGCAGCGCATGCGCAGCGGGAACAGCTCTGAGCCAGCGCGCTGCCGCAGCCAGCAGTCTTGCGCCGGCCTCACACACGGCGTGCAGGCGCAGGTGCGCGGGCGCGGCGCCCGGGCGGGACACAATAGTATACTTACGGCAGCGCATGCGCAGCGGGAACAGCTCTGAGCCAGCGCGCTGCCGCAGCCAGCAGTCTTGCGCCGGCCTCACACACGGCGTGCAGGCGCAGGTGCGCGGGCGCGGCGCCCGGGAGCGACACCAGCAGCTGCAGCGACTCGGGAGTGCTGAGGATGCCGCCGCCTCCGGCATCTGCTGGAGGGGAAACAATACATACAAATAAACAGTCGATTCTGAAAACAATTCATTAAACTGCAAGGTCCGCTTTTGCCTCTAAGTCATATTTAAAAATATTCTGTCAATTGTTTAAAGATCCCAGACACAGAGTGATATCATAAATAGGTTTGTAAATTGACAAGCTTAAGTTTTCGAAAATATTTTTATTAACAATATATCAATACAAATAATGCCTACACAGAGATCTATGTGGAATGGATCGTTAAAATGGCAAAATATTTCTTAAGAGTCAAATTTCTCCATTCCTATCTCTTATTTCTTTATGATAAATGATGTTTATTTTGCAAATAGGTTTTTACAAACAACTTTTAAACGTGAATGTTTTTTTTTAAACCAGATGGGGCCGGTGTTTCGTACCTGACTACTCTGAGAAGAAACAGCCGAAACAAACTCAGAGGTTATAGTATCTGCAGGGGCGTGCCGTCCATAGAGGCAATTAGGCCTACCCTAGCCTACCAACAACGCCAAATGCATTTATTATAACTACTTAATAAAATAACAAAAAATATTAAAAAATAAGTTAAAACTCCTGTTAAATACTTATAGCAACCTGTCGCGCCCGTGTGAACTCACACTATACGTTACTACACCGCTCCGTTTGGATTTTTAGGCTCGAAAATTGAGGGACCACCTTTGCATTCATAAGTTTACGCACACTGATGCATATTTTCGTGTGTATGAACGGCACACATGCATAGATTATGGGCGTCGTCTCCTGCGACAGGAGCTGTGTTGGTATTGGCTAGCTAGATTAAGATGCTGTCTAGTTATTTCTTTTTCTCTTAGATTTTCTGTACTAGCCTATTCAATGAAGGTTGCTTTAGGATGTATAACTAAAAGATCATTTATATCGTTTTGGCTAGTCTAAATCTAGTTTTTATATTGAATTACGTTTGTCTACAGATTAATGGAATACTAAATGATAATTATAAATTTCTTAACGCATTCTCGGGTTATGAGGTTTTATATGTCTTGGCCGATTACACCTGGCAGGTCAGATGATTATTGGCTTCAACAACTAAAATCGTAAAACAAAACAAACTTAAAGAACGCTGAAAATTCCCCTATAAAAGGAGGCGTTGACGTAGTTCAATCAGTTTACGACGGGATTCCAGTAGCGCAGTAACTACGGTGAAGTTCACTCCACTAAAAGTGGACAAGTGCCAGTGACAAGTGGTAGGGCGCCGACGCTCTGACGCGTCCCTCCACCTCCCAGGAGTCGTGACTACATGCCGGGGCTCCGCTAACGGACTCGCCCCGGGAACTCCTCTCCAATCTGCGGAGACTGCCTGACACGAGTACTGCCAGGACTGACCTGACGCCTGTTTTGTGGAGCCCGCAGGACCAGGTGCTCCAAGGGCCTACACTCATACCCTAAAACAGCGAGTAACCTCAAACTGAGTGTTTTTTAAAATAGCTGTATTTTTACCTCTTCTCAAGTTTTACTAATTAAATTTAATTGTACAGTCTACTTTCTTACTTTTTATTTGTTCGGACTAATTATACATGACAAGGTCATAGTCTCTTTTAAAGTCCAGACATAAAGGGCAATGGCGAAATCTTAGCTGAATTTAATTTGACCGTATAAAGGTGACTTATATACAAAGGCTATTCCATTATTTTTCTACGTTTTTTCAAAGTATCACAGTAACTAGTTAGGGACGGATAAAAAAAAATTAAATGAAAAGTTATTTGACTTTTTCATTGACGTTTAGTGCTGCCTTTTTATATTCATTCTGCTTAGTGACATTAAGTACAACACTATTGTATTATAACCAGTTTTAATTTATTATTGTTAAATTAAACTAAATAAATGAATTAACAATACTGTTTATTTCTAAGTGACATGTTTACAAGACATTGCATGCTTAAATAATTGAGAAAAGAAAACATTAATGCAATGTTGCACTTTTACTTCCTCGAATTGGAATTACCATAGACATAACCTACAAAAGTTCATCACTGAATTTCTATTATTCCAGGCCTTCTTGAAAAAAAAAAAAAATCTTGCATAAACTGATTCAGAATTTGATGCCGAGTTAAACAAGATATTTTTCATTTAAAGACGCAAGATTTTAATCTCAGCTAAATTAATGTATGGGTGGCTGCCATTGTCCTTTGGTTAACATTAGTGCCTGAGATGACCTTTGGAAAAAAAGAACCACACACATTTGAGTGGACCTGTCCAGTCAGTGCAAGCATTTGTCAGTTATCGTGTAGCTCGACTTATAACTCAAAGAGCTCAACGACACGACGAACAATACCAAAGAAAGGATATTTGGGTAGGTCGCTTGTAGTGCTCAAACTGCCAGACAATCGTGGGAAAACTAATAATAAAATAAAAATATGACCCACATGGTCCTCACATTCACAAAATTAAATAAAATAAATTAATAATACTTTACAAAATAAATGTCAATAAAAAACATAAAAAATCATTAAATGTCACAATAATAATTAAAAAAAAGAGTAAAATACTTAATGAAGTATTCCTGTCAAAAACATTGAATGTCAGAATTCACAGTAGTAAAAAAAAAAATAACAAATAAAGTAACTTAAAGTAAATATTCCTATCAAATCTTATGGCTGTAAACCGTCTTATATTATATGCATATGTGAAACTTTTATGTTTACCTTCAGTCTGTTGCGTTTCAGCGGCGGCGTGTAGAGCAGCGAGCGGCACCTCTGGCGGGGTCGCGCCGTAAGCGGATTGAAGATACTCGTTGATTGCACCTAAACAAAACATTTGCTGTCAGTTACAAGTTATTGAATGACCCCACTTTGACGTTGGTATCATTATAAATTGGAGCCTTTGGCGAAAAAAACAAAATCATTTCGCGGATCTGAATCGTGACTATAATATTTTCTGGATTTCAAATTTTTAAATTATTTTTGTGTACAAACGTGCTCCATTTTGTATCATATGTGAGCAATTATGTAATTAGAATAAACATTTTTTTTTCTGAACTGGTGGGGTGAATTCAGTATAAGATGACCGGTACAAGAAATTATTTAAGGAATGTTATGGGAATCCAATAAATTAGATTTATTTAATTTCTTCATACGCAATGTATCGTTACCCTGGCAAAACGCACGTAGTGAACGGCAAGCGCGACGTCGAGTTCGTTGAACGCTGTAGATAGGCAGGAAGTGAACAGCTGACTTCACGCGTCGTTCGTTAGAGTATTTCAACATCCATTGTTGGATTTTTGAGTTTAGGCGTATTATTTACATAAATGGAGTGCTGCGTACTGGGAATGTAATTTTAAATTGAACTAAAGGGATAGTAACTGAAAAAAAAAAAAAACGGAGAAAAATTCCGGTGGAATATGATTCAGGGAGCTGAATGCACCCTGTCATTTTGTGGAGGGCTGTCCCTTACACCGTGTATAATATTGTATGATGTCCCATTAAATTAAAATATTCTTCAGCTGATACAGTCTTGTTCGCACAACGGCCCAAGTCACTATACATGTTATAGCCGTACATGGATTTATTGGCACATGGCCAAAATCTAAACTAACATTGTCGTCTTGTTTTTTCGACATATTTGACAACACAATTTCATATTTGTTTACCATCAGCGCCCCTTTAGAAACGCCAAAAGATACTTGTATCACTGTTAAACATGTTATAGCGCTCAAGGCATATAATTCATATCACATTCGAACCAGCAACTTACCAAACTGTCCCATCTTGAAGAGATTCTTAGCGAGTTGCGTCTGCAGCATCAGCTGTTGTCTCCGAGCGCCTTCGATGTCACTCGCATTGCCCGGCGTTAGGTATGGGGACACTGAAACAGATAGCTTGATTAGAAATACTTTACCATAGTACGGCAGTTACGTTTTAAGTCCAATGTCATTAGGGGTGAGCCTATTGCCATCAACTCGGCACAAATCCTGACTCCCAACTGCTATTGAGAAATTCCCCACCCAAAATAATCTGCACAACCTGGGAATAGAACCAACCTCTTGCTCAGGAGTTGTGCTTGCAACCATATAATCAACGAGGCAGTCAAAGGAATTTGCCCAGCACTAGGATATCATTCTCCTTTGAGCATTTGGGGGAAAGTATGTACGGTGGGAGCGGACACCTGGACACGAGTTGCCATGGCTGACCTGGAAGTCTTTAAATAGACTCCGGACACCGGTTGGCCGAATCAAGGAAAACCTGTTCAGGTTGAGATTCAAAGATGACTCTGCCCTGGAGTGTAAATGTGGTGTTGCCACACAAACGATGGGTCACTTGATATCGTGTCCTGCCTGACCTGTTGATTGCATATCACAGGAGCTGATGGACGCTACTGAAAGTGCCAAACTTGTCGCCAAATTTTGGGCTGATTCAATTTCAATTGTCATTGACACACTAAGAAGTAGGATATCAAAGCCTGGAATATAAATAACATAAAACTTAACATTACCTGGATTGCCCTTATTAAACGCGACGGCGGCAGCGAGCGCGAAGTTAATCGCAGGCGCAGGAGACACCGCACCGAAAGCCGAGTCGCTTGGCTCCTCCTTAGGATTGATCTGCGAATATACCTCCTAGATACAACACCCAAAAGTTAATATTACACTTCGAACTTCAGAAAATGAAACAGAAAAAATTTAAGAGTGACAGTAATGGGGCAATAATTCTTGAAAACTGAACGTTTACTAATACCCAATGTGACATAATGGGTGTAAAAAGACCCAGGCCTAGTCGAAAGGCACTTGTTCTTCCCGTCATTGCAATATTTTTTTGGCC
Source organism: Lycophotia porphyrea (assembly GCA_950005105.1). Taxonomy (NCBI): domain Eukaryota; kingdom Metazoa; phylum Arthropoda; class Insecta; order Lepidoptera; family Noctuidae; genus Lycophotia; species Lycophotia porphyrea. Next base: position 11,576,432 of record OX465408.1, on the reverse strand, counting down.
TGGACCATACCTGGGATTTTTCTAGTTACGGACGATAGATATTAGATATTTGTTATGAAGAATTTGAGGTCAAAGTTTGGAACTTTGACCTCAAATTCTTCATAACTTTTTTTAAATATAAAATTTTAATGTTATAACTTTAAATACCTCCATGACCTCTTACTATTGCATCCATCAGTACTATATTTTGAGTATGTTACATTGATACCTACTGCAAAATGAGATTTCCCACCTAAAAAAAGGCCTTTCCCAGCAATAATTGCTAAGAGTTACTTAGTTTGATGTGCAGGATCCTTGGTTGACGGTGTGGCCATTTACACTTTGAATATGTAGCTGAAAATCCATGGTCCACATCTTCATACACAAATACATGTTACAAAAAGTCAGACTCACTTGGCCTCCCTGTGCCTGTCCCGCCAGCCCCAAGAACTTGGAGTAAGCCGCCTGCCGGTCGTGCAAGCCTTCTCGCTGCTCGCCCTTGGATTTGTCGACGATCGGCTTGCGTTCATGCTGGACCGCTGTCGCATACAGTGCAAGAATTATTGCTCATCAGAATTGGCAACATAGAAATAGGTGATTCTTTGTCATTCATAAAGATAAACAAATATAAACGCCTGTATTTCCAAACGCCATAGATACGTATTATGAAGATCGGTAGTGCTTTCGCTAAGAACCGTTTTTTTCTATTCTTATCGTAAAACTAGCTGATGCCCGCGGCTTCGCCCGCGTGGATGTCGGTTATCGCGACCAAAAGTAATCATGAAAGTTTGATCCCATCCGCAACAAAAACTTGACATACTACATATATACTAAAACCTTACTCGAGAACCACTCTATCAATTGGTGAAAACAGCATAAAAATCGGTGCAGTTGTTTTTGAGTTTATCGCGAACAGACAGACAGACGCGGTGGAGGACTTTGTTTTATAATCTGTAGAGATCATACAATTGAATAAAATAAATAAAATGAGCAGACATTTTGTCAGATTGAGTGTCATGTAGAGTTAGCTCCCCACTGGCATTGAATCTTAGTAATCAGCTCATTGTAGGTTATCCAGGTTCTGAAGCTTAGGCAACTTTTATTTTAGTAAAAAAAATAGGGTTCCATGCAAAAAATTTAAAACTTTTGAAATTGATAACAAAATCCGATTCAAATAGGGTATAATATCTTTAATAATTCAAAACTAGGGAAATAGCTATTCTCAAATAAATAACCACATTGTGATATTTAGCTTTAAATTATTTACAGTACAATCATTTTCCTAGGGTGCACTCTAATACTAGATTCAAGTCCAGCTGATACTCACAGTCGCTCCTCATGCCGCAAGCGAGGCACTTCTGCAGCCGGCAGTACTGGCAGCGGTTGCGGTGGTGCTTGGTGACCTCGCAGTTCATGCTGCCGCGGCACTGGTAGCCCAGCTTCTTGCGGATCGAGCGCTTGAAGAAGCCTTTGCAGCCTGGCGATGAAAAGTGAACATTTTTGTTTGAAACTTTAGTTTATTTTATCATAATCATCATCAGCCTATGATGTTCCCACTGCTGGGACATAGGCCTCCTCTCTATGAGAGGGGATGGGCTATAATCCACCACGCGGGCCCAGTGCGGATTGGTAGATGTCACATGTCTTCGAATTTTTGGTTCTAGGACATGCGTTTCCTCACGATGTTTTCCTTCACCGTTTTTGAGAGCAGTGGTTAAGAAATAAATTACACAAAGTAATACGCCTGCCTGGGTTCGAACCCACGACTTACTGTTCGTAAGTCTGGGTCGCTACCACTGGGCCACGGCTGCTCTCATTTGCTTATTTTATAGCTCCATAAAAAGACTAGTACTTTTTGCCTATGAAAAACTAAATAATAAACGTTGTAAGGCTGAAAATACATGTCAAAATAAAATTAATTACATGAAAAATTGTGGCTGCCATTTGCAAAAATAATAAAGTAAGTGCTTCATTAGTCTCAGTTCTAATTTTCTGGAATGATATCCTTTTTTTGAATATTCCTACACCCGATTTGATTCTATAGTAAATAAACAAAATTTGTCGATTCTGAATTCCTGGGATTTTTTCGATACAAAAGTGCATTCCATAATAGCCAACACCTACACTTTAGGTACATAATTATGCATCCGATTATCCGATCACTGGTGATGATAATGATTGAAGATAACAGTCCAATAAAATTATTCCCTAAAAGCAAGCATTTTAATGGCAAAAGAAAACATTGTGAAGAAACTGGCATGTCCTAGAACCAGTAATTCTATTCATGTGACATCTACTCAACTGCGATGGACCCGCATAATGGATTACGGATTACGACACACTCCTGAGGCTGATGATGCTAATAATGGTTTTGGATTAGATTAAGTAGACGTCATGAGACAGCAGTCCATGTGCTTCAAAGTTGCCCAGAGGTTGCCACATACAGGGAAAAGGACTTAAGTAACCCAGGTACTCTGCGAAATCGTTAGTAACACCAAGGATTTGCTGGCCTTTCTCGGGCAATTGGGGTGGATCAAATGATTTTCCCACTCATATGCAAAAGACCTGCTTCGGTCATAGCGTTGCGGACAGCAGCCCGTTATACAATACAAGTACAGGTCATCTTTCTTTCTTTACCTTCACAGCTGATGGCTCCGTAATGTCTGCCGGAAGCCCTGTCTCCACACACGATGCAGAGCTCTAGCCCTCCCACCTCACTGTTGCCACTGAACTTCATCTCCATTTGGTCCTGGCCTTCCATTGTTTCTGTCAAAGGAATAAGGAACATAAAAATTGTTATATTTTAATAGAGTTTTACAGTTGTACCAATTATTTCTGAAAAAGACCATCTCAGATAGAAATCTCCAATGTCCTTCAAACAATGTTTTGGTTTTAAAAGGGATCGCAACCTCTGAGTGTGTTTTGGTGATCAAATTTAAACAAGAAAATGTGGTAAAAACGCATCTTCCAATTCTCTAGCAAACGGTATTAAAACTCAAAACCACCTAAAATTACTTATGTGGTGTTAGAACTTTGATGACGATTTCAAAATAGTAATGAACTAAACAAACAAGCCTAAAGCCGCGTTGACACGATCAGAGTATGCTCAGAAAAATTGGAAGTCGACTTCAACAAGTCGGGAAAAGACTAGCAGATGATGATATTTTCAATGACATCAATGTCACATGGAAGTGAGTGTATAACAATGCCTATTTGTGTACTTATTTGGTTTAAGTTTCTTCTTATGAAGAACTAGTTTTTACACTAAAATGTAGTATTTCTGTATTTGTAAGAGTCAGATGCTCTATCGAGTTCAAAGAACTCTGAATCAATAACAAGTAAACCATACTTACATGTAGACATTTTTTTTCTATTTTATCAAAGCCTTCGTTGTTGGTTTAATGAACGTTAATGATTGACAATATCGTCTAGGTTGGACACTGCATGGTAATTTACATGAGAAAGCATCCATGACCATACGCGTCCATCTATTGTGACGAAAAAACAACTTAAAAATACCATGCCTTTCACTTTTTCAGACCATGGTATTTTTCATAATTTGTACACAAAACAAATTAATTTTTAGTTAAGAATCTTAAACAAGGGATCAAAACGAAGATTTCTGTGATCACGAAACAAAGCAGAGGGCATGCTACGGTCACTGGAGTGAAAAATCTATGCAACAGCCACAAATACAGTTACTCGATTGGACTTACCTTGTGTTTTATTGAGAAGGTTTCTGTTTATTTCGCATCTGTAGCGGTTTGCGGTGCTGATGCTGCGTACAAAATTTCACCATTTACGATTTATTATGTTTTTTTTTCACTTTAACATCACATCAGGAATTCCACGATACGAAAATAAATAAAAAAATAATGAACGAATGGTGCGTGACGGAGCGAATGAATCAATAGAATGAAAATGAATTGAAGTTAATTGAACGAAACTATACATTACATTATCTGTGATTTAGAGTTGAGTTCCGCCACTGAAAATTGCCATATTTTTTCATCAAAAGTGTATCCGATGCGATATTTCCAAAAAGACTCGGGCTTGGCTACTATATTTATTATCAAAATTGACATTTACGAAATAAACGAAACCGCATGTGATTTTGTTGTAATCAAAGGTGCTAAAGATTTATTTTCCATGCGAAATCTGTTGAAAATAATCGAATAGTTGTAGATAAAGCAAAATACATAATGGCGTATCCAAAGCTAGATAAAATAATAGACAAATTCAATGTTTTCACAGAGAAACCAGTTAAATTTCTAACTGTGCAAAGTGACCTCAAAGATGATATTAAAAACTTGGTGAAATGTATGTACGACTACACGAAAATGGAGGAAACTGTTGATGATAAGGTTAAGAAGACTGCGTTGCCCGAGCTTATCGTCGAGGATTTCGATGAGGAGCAGATTTGGCAACAAATCGAGCTCCAAAATACTGAATGTTGGGATCAGTTTGTATGGGAGGTAGCTAGTTGCATGTCCACTAAAACTAACTTACAATTCCCTGTAACAACTTCTGAAGAGGACAATAACGTGCAAAAAGAATCAGTTTCTAAGGAACCTATGTCAGGAGATGAAGAATCTGGTACAGGTCAAGAAAATGACGAAGAGGACGAAATCAAAGAAAAACCTAAGAAAAAGAAGCCTATGTTACCAAAATCTAAAGTCAAACCTTCAATAGTAGATGATAACTTCTTCAAACTACAAGAGATGGAGAAATTCTTGCTGAATGAAGAGAAGAATGAAGGGAAAGCCCATGCGTCTGATAGTGAGGAAGAATCTATAGATATGTTTGAAGATGTTGATGATGATGGTTCCCATGATGAAGAAGGTGGTAAAGAGGCTATGTATTCTGACTTCTTTAATCAAGAAGGGGAAGAAGAGGACCAGGATGATTACAATTATCTAGAAGCAGAAAATGGAGAAAAGATGGGTGATGGAGAGGAAATTGAAGAAATGGAAGATGGAGAAGAAAATGAAGAATCAGATCATGAGCCTACAAAGGCAGATGATACGAAAAAAGTCAGGTTTGCTCTTGAAGCTTCTTCAGATGACGATGATGACTCCGTAGATAGTGAAGTTACTCCCAACAATAATAAAAAACCACAACCAGATGAAAAGAAATCAGAGTTTGAACAACGGCAGATCAGGCTGAAACAGCAGATAGAGAAATTAGAACAGAAAACCTTATCTGACGCTCCATGGCAGTTGAAAGGAGAAGTAGATGCAAATAGGCGTCCCCAAAATTCTCTTCTCGAAGAAGTAGTAGACTTTGACCTTACAAGTAGACCTCCACCAATAATAACTGAACAAACAACTGTCACATTAGAAGAACTAATCAGACGCAGAATCAAAGACAAAGCCTGGGATGACGTTGTAAAGAAAGAGAAACCGGTAGACGACCAGCTTTCATTCCGTAAAACAGAAGTCTTGGATCAGTCTAAAAGCAAATTGAGCTTAGCACAAGTGTACGAAGCTGAGTACTTGAAGCAGAAGCAAGCAATATCTGGTGAAGACCAAGAGGAGAAAGAACCGGAAGCCCATACAGAGGTTCGTGAAGCTATGAGCAAATTATTTACAAAACTAGATGCTCTGTGCCACTACCATTACACACCAAAGGCACCGCAAGCCGAAGTCAAGATCGTTAGCAACACTCCAGCTATATCAATGGAAGAAGTAGCTCCAGTGGCAACAAGTGATGCTACCTTACTAGCCCCAGAAGAAGTCAAGAAGAAACGCAAAGGAGAATTGATGAGTAAAGAAGAACGGACACAGACGGATAAGAAGAGAGAGCGCAGGAAAAAGAAGAAGTTGCAACGAAAGAAGGGAAAAGTTGAGAAGGTAACAGAACACAGGAACACGGAGAAGGGAACGGTCACAGATGATAAATCGCTGAAGACCTCAAAGGCTTTCTTCCAGCAGTTGACGGATGATTCTAGAAGTATGATCAAGAAACGTAATGTTACGAACAAAGGACAATAAGAATAAATGTTTGTTTAAATGTTTATTGTTGTTATTATTGTTTATTATCTACATATTATTAGTTTATGATCTACCTTTTGATAAGAATTTCTCCAATCAATAACAGTTATAAAATAATTGCTGAAGTGGATAGCATGGAGATTCTAAACTCTATGTTCTAAATAGCTTTTACCCGCGGCGTTGCTCGCATGAATGTGGGAAATTCCCCGCGGGAGCGTCCTAGCTGGATAAGAAGTAGGTATGTCTTAACCTAAATGGTCTACCTATCCATAATTGTATCGTCATCATTATCATTCTACTGCCCTTATGCCAAGTTGTTCAGGGTCGGCGCAGCATGTCTTCTTATTCCATACTTCTCTATTACTCGTCATCTCATCCGACACCTCCTTTCTAACCATACCATCCTTCACATAGTCCATCCATCGTTTCTTTCGTCTTCCTCTACTCTTATAGCCATCCATATTCATACTCTGAAATTCGCCAAGCTATTAAAGCTTAGCAGACAAACTCAGTTCCACATTTATAATACATATCAAATTCAAATCGTTTTTTGCTATATCCACAATGCACACTTACAGGTGGTAAATAAAAAAATAGAAACAATTATGGACCCTGTCGGGCACAGCAAATGTTTAAATAAGTATATATAGAGAGAGGAAGAGCGCTTTGTTACTAAGTTTGAATTGTAAGTATTTTATATTTCTATGCATTCCTTATTTATTTTATCTTATTTAAAATTGTTAGGATTAGGGATAGACCGCTACTTTGGTTCAGTGGTCGCAAGCGTGAATGCTATCCTGTGTTCGATCCTCAGGACACATGGAATTATTCGGAATTCAGGCATAACAACACTGTTTGCTGAGGATGATGTCCTGGGTTCAATTCCCGGGTCTGGCAAAGTGTTGCTGGGTTTTTACATCAGAAATTTCTTAGTAGCAGCCATGGAAATATGGATTTGTGCCCGGAATATGCTCGCCCCCTATTATGTGGGTCTTAAACATAACTGGCGAAATGTGGGTGTACTATTAGGTACACCTCTGCCTAACCCTTCGGGATTGCAGGCGTAATGTTATATAATGCACAAAATGAGTATCATTTCGTTTTCATCAAACGTTTAATACTGTTCACATGTTCTTCCAAACATTTAGCCCTTTAATTTACGTTTGCCTCATGTCACTCTTAAGACGATAATTCCTATTCCAAAACCTAATAATACGACTGAGTATCAGATCTCCGGCGCGCTCGACTCCACTAAACCAACCATGCCGTCAGATGATCAAAAATAAGCAATGGACCATATTTTCATTCGGTCTCATCGCCATATCCCAGAACCCCTTCCCCCCTAAGCTTATAGGACTAGATACAAGTAGACAGACACCAAAACATAGCCACAGCTACATATGTACGGAATACAATGAAATCCCCAAACTGCGTTGGCTTTCGGGAACGAACTCGGCTCGTAACTGCACACTGGCGGTAATTAGTAAAGGAAAAACCTAGCGATATGGGCCGAGACGAATCAGACGACAGGGGAGCCGTGAAGGTACTGTGGGAAGTGGAGTTGGCATTGTTCCATTTAGAGGACATGCCCCAACACAGAACCATTGTTGAGTATTTTGATTGAAAATAGTGTCCATGGAGTTTCTTTCCCATTCTTTATCAGTAAAACTACTACAGTACTTTCACAAGTTGTTATGCTTTGTGTCTGTGACTGTAGCTTCGCCTTTGTTTTTATGACATTAAAAACTGCCTGTAATGGACTGATCCTGATACTGTTAGCCTGCGTCATCCCACTGCTGGGCAAAGGCCTCTCCCCATGACTTCCAGTTGTTTCGATCCAGAGCTCTATGTGGGCCAATGGTCGTTGGTTTTATCCAGCTCGTACCGCCATCTTCTACGAGGTCTGCGGCGACGCCTTCTGGCTGTGTCAGGGCTCCAGAAAGAGGTTATTTTGGCCCACAGCTGTAATGGACTAATTGAAATAAATGGTTTGAGTTTGAGTGAGTGAGTGAGCACGTTCACAGGAATGCTTCACTTACCTCATTATGCACGACGACCAATGCTCCTTTTCGGATTTTAATAAGTAGAATGACAGGGATGTCCAAGTATCTCATGCTTTGATCGGAAAATATTTGAATAGAATAGGTCATATTGAAGATATAAAGAAGGTGATCAATTAGGAACATTACGGGACGGAAAGCACTTTAGGTGAAGCGCCAGGGTGGCTGCGAATCATATTTTATTCCACATACAACCTGACACTGACCTGCTAATTGAGAAAAAACGTAAAGACAAATTGAATTTCGCACCACCCTGGCGCTTTCTGCATAAATCATTTACTTACATCGTTAATTTTATGGGTTTAACGTCTTTAGGTGAAGCGCCAGGGTGGCTGCGAATCATATTTTATTCCACATACAACCTGACACTGACCTGCTAATTGAAAAAAAACGTAAAGACAAATTGAATTTCGCACCACCCTGGCGCTTTCTGCATAAATCATTTACTTACATCGTTAATTTTATGGGTTTAACGTCCGCACTAATATCACCACCAATCTACCGGTATCGGTAGTCAACTTTATCTCTGGAATCTGCAGTATTGCAGCAAATGTTCATAGACGGCGGTAACCAGTTGACATTATGTGGGCTGCCTGCCCTATTCCTCTCCACCATAACCTACAAAAGGGGACCACTAAAAACCTAAAACTGAAAATATCTGAGGAGCTTTTAAACAAACTTGAGCGCTTGCAAAACATCTGTATTCGTTTATTTTTAACCTTAAAAAATATGATCATGTTTCCAACTTTCGCAAAATACTCAAGTGGCTCCCAATTCGACTTCGCAGGAACTCTCGGATATTGTGTCTGCTATTCAACTCCTTCATAACCCTAAAAGGCCATCCTATCTACGGGAACGCTTTTCCTACTCCCATCCTTCTGATGCACCTTGCAGGTCGCATCTAAAGATCCCCACTGTACCGACTTCTACTCCTATTTCTTCAATGTACACGCAGTGCGCTTGTGGAATTCTCTTCCGCCTGACATTAGGGAATGTAAAACTGTTGCAGTTTTCAAGAGGAGAGTGAAAGAACATTATCTTTCCATTTCGTCATAGTTGCGTAAGTATTTATTTTTTAGTTATTTTATTTTATAGTATTGTTATATGTATTTATAAGTATGTAAGTATATTCTTGTATTGTATATTATATTTAAATAGGTATCTGCTTTATGTTTTATGTATCCCATTTTCTCTTCTTCTTTTACACACTCTGTCTACATCTCTTTTTTTAGTATATCCTTTCGCAAGTATGCTGGAAGAGATTTCTTTAGAAATAAGCATCACCTTTGTACTATTTTCTGTTCCTTTCTTCTTTTATTTTTGTAGTGTGTACATAAATTGTTAAATAAAGAAATAAATAAATACCCGCTCCATAGGAAGAGACGACAGCTTCTTAACTTCCTACCGCGTATTGCAGTTAGCCGCGTCGACTGAAAGTTACATAACACGAACTCGTTACTTTTTAGTTTTAGACTACAAATGTTAAATGCCTAAGCACACTTGCTGCTGTACTCATGATACTTACGTAGTTTGATGGCTAAGTGTAGTGTTTCTGAAGTAGGTAAATGCGAGCTCTCGTCCATAAAAATTAAGACAGTTTTGAAGGCATGGTTGCGAACTTAATCCTTGTTATAATTTACCTATTAATATTCGTTATGTTAAATTAAGGTCCAATGTTTTAAGGCTAAGCCTTTAACTTTAGACATCATCATCATCGTTCTGCAATTACCCCATAGTGTCGGCGCAACACGACTTTTTTCCATTCTCCTCTGTCGTTTAACCCTTTTTCTTTTAGGTATATTCCTCTCATAATCCATCCATCGTTCACTTGGTCTTCCTCTCCCTCTCCATCTATCACCATTTATATTGTTACGTCGGTTACTTTACGAGAACATTCTAGATTACATGCGAGTCTTGAATGATCTACTATTGAACTGTCAAAGACGACTCGAGTGTAGAATGTTCTAGTATAAAAATTTCTAGAAGATTTGAGAGGGTTGTTGAACCTTCTCGAAGGACAGTATTCACTATGGAACTGTCTAGAACATTCGAGAAAGATGTCGAAGTTTCCAGAAGGATGATGTTCCGTTGTGTCTCTGTGAGAAGGTTCGAGAAGGATCGGTCGACCTATAAATAGTCGTCATGTTTGCGGGAGAGTCAGTCTACCAGTCGAAGTCGCGGCCACAACGACGGCGCCCAAGCACGGACGAGGAAGAAGAGGAGGAGGCGAAGCGATACTGCCTCGACCCGCCGCGCCCTCAGCGCGGAAGCGCGCGACCGCGGAGTGGGGCAGTGTCGAATCGCCCACGGTCGCCGAGGTTACCCGCCGCACACCTCCGGCGTCGCCGTTACCGATGACACCCATGAGTCCCGTGGAGACACAATACGGGGTGAGTGTCTCACATAACATCTACGATTCTTTTTCGCAGATCGCAGCCCCGACTACCGCTGAGAGCGCGGCCACCGACCAGCCCAAGCCGAAGCCGCAGAAGCGGCAGAGGTATCCTCCGCTGGTGGTGGAGAGGTTGCCGGGATGGGCCGCTCATTTCAGGGCGATCACCGCGCAGCTGGGCCGACCACCCAACACCCGTCCTTACGGCGCTGGGGTACGCTTCTCGCGGAGTACAGGTTGGTCCAGCGGTACCTGACCGCCCTGGAGAAAGAGCAAGGCATATCCTGGTTTGCCTACTCACTTCCAGCGGAGCGAAACTTCAAGGTGGCCATCAGGGGGCTGCCTTCAGACACCACCCCGGAGGAGATCGAGGAGGAGCTCCGAACGTTAGGACACGAGCCGGAGTACGTGCGCCACATCAAGGCGCGCGGTGATCGTCCCGGCTGCGTGTTCCACGTTATCCTGAAAAGGAATTCGGACGCGCGCAAGATTCTCGAAACCTCCGTGTTTTTAAACATGAGAGGTGTCAGAGTCGAAGTCTGGCGGGGCCCACCCAGTGCCACCGGTGCCAAAAGTTCAAACACTCGTCGCACCACTGTCACCGGCCGCTCGCCTGTGTCCGTTGCGGGGAGGCGCACGCTGCGCGTGACTGCCCCCGCCCACGCTGCAAGCCGGTGACTTGCGCCAACTGCGGGGGTGATCACCCCGCTAACAATGTGCACTGCCCCGTATTCCAGAGGGAGATACGGAACAGGCGAGCTGACACGGTCGCTGTCACAGCTGCCTCACGCCAAGCCACGTCGGCTCTGGCGAGGCAGCCCGACGTGGCCTCTTTCGAGGCCCATGGCGAGTCGCTGATGGCGGCGGCTAACGGGCCCACCGACAGGGGCCAAGCCCCCGTCTCCTTGAAGCGACGGAGGAAAAATAAGAAGAAGAAGAAGAAGGGGGGCAAGGTGAGCGCACCCGCGCCTCCCGCAGAGTCTCAAGACAACCGCAGGGGTGACCTTATCCCGACCCCGGCGCAGGCTGTCTTCACACCGCAACCTCCACCTACCACAAAGAAGACGACGGGCGGGCCGGCAGCCACCGCCGGCGCGGCACGCCCAAGCCGTCCACTTTGACGCCTCCACGAGCGCCGGTCTAGCTGCCGGCGACACAACAAGGGACTTCACAGCCTGCGCCATCATACAGGGTCAGAACGCGGAGCTGGTCATCCTTGACGGCCTGGCCTCCCTCCTCACTTTGAAGCTAGGCCGCCGAGGGCGGCCAGTTGAAATGCCCGCAACCTAGGCAGGTTGCCCCCCTCCGTCGCTTCCTCGGGACTCAGCGCCCGCGTGCTTGGACGCGGACACCGACCCTTCACTACCGGACTGACGCTCGGGTAAGTTGCTTCCCGGATACACGCAGCTTACCTGTACAATAGAGACTCCACACACACTACACGCACCTGCTACGTGACGCGTTCTAAGTTAATATAGGCGTGTTGCGTAGCTAAACCAGTCATGCGCTTCTCTACACTCAAGCACTGCAAGCTGGCGCGCCACGCAGACATGGGCGGTGTTACACATACAATACCGCCCACACACACACATCGGCCCCTTAGCCCGGACCTCTGGCTAGCTCTGGTCGGGCGGGAGCCACACACCCACTGTAGGTGCGTCGGAGTCGGCACCTCTGTCGTTGGTCGTCCCCCGCCGGGCCTCCTCCGGGTAACCGGAGGTCTCACCGCCAGGGGACGGACTGCCGAGGTGTCGTGAAACAAACAGCGCTGCGCGCAGCGCTGTAAGCGTGCCAGTACACATAAGATAACCACACACAGAGTGCACGTTACTCAAGGTGCGCTCACCTCCTTGGCCTATATGGCCACGTCCTGTCCACGTCCCATGTTGACGGGCCCAGGATAGCTCCCGCGGCCAGAGGGCTTCGATGCCCTGGTACCGCTCGCCATTTCCACTACGCGGAGAGTCAGTCTGATTTTGGCTACACAACGAAGCGAATCGAAGTAAACTAGAAGTGCGATATTTAAGTGACTAGTGATCAATAGTGTATTTGTAATTGAGTTTTAAGTGTTTTGTGTTTATTAAAGTTATTTGTTGTTTAATCGGTGGTAATTAATTTATCCCATATTTATTATTTATTTATACCCAGTTCGTAACAATATTTATTATTCTTTTAGTCACATGCGCCCGCCCTCCCCAAATGCAAGACAGATACTGCTTGAGCAGCATATCAAGACAGTCAAGTCAAGTCCCTTTCAACTTCACACAACAATAAGTTAGCATGTTTTAGTTTGTCAGACTATTAACCATAATAATGGTTTTTACTAATGTATTAATTACCTAACCTACGTATTTTTTATACTTCGTCCAAGCAAAAATATCTAGTTATCTACCTAGTCGTCCCCAACTAATGGGGGAAGCGCCTAATATTGCGACCACAGTTGCGCGTACTACAAATTGCTATTAGTTTTTTTGTAGGAACTCGAAATTTTTAATTTCGTCTGCTGTACTTTCGTATTTCGGCATTATGGTGTGTAAGTTTCTATTGGTAGTTTTATTTTATATCAGCCTGTTGACGTTGACTTTTCACATGAGGGTATTCATTAAACGGCAAATGACGTCGATAGCGCCACTGTAATAAATGAGAGAGAGAATCATTTGAATGGAATTTGGAGCTATTGATTTAACTCACGTAGAACCAGTAACCACACGGAGTGCAATGTGCTATAGAACAGAATAAAATACCCTGTCCTGTAACAAATATTCATGCTAAAATTATAAATGCGATCGTAACTTTGTCTATTATGTGAAAAAAAGTAGATGTTATGTTATGGTGTTGTGTAAACAATGAACATCCAAGCAATTGCAGCAATCACGACAGATTTGCTGTCTATTATTGAAGAGTTCCGTTCCATATCTCCGAAGTCCATGATCAGATCTTGACAAAATTTCTATAGGACCAACTTGGAAGTATACTCTTTCAAACAAAAAAACAATTTTCAATATCGATCAACAATAATTGATACAAAAAATACAGCCGAACATAGAACCTCCTCCTTTTTGAAGTCGTTTAAAAACGGTAATTCCTAAAGATTGATCTCTATAAAAGTCTTTAAGGGAGGCTTATATTCAGCAGTGTCTACGGTCTAGTATGTCTGTATTAAAGCACAATGCATACATGTTAATACAAATAGGTTTAATAAACAAAACACTGCGGGCGATAGGGTCACTAAAGAGATAGTTCAAAAGGCCCACTTTGTATAATCTTTCAGCAGTTTTATGTCTGGGTCAATATATGTTATTTATAGACGATTAGCTTAGTCCGTGGTTTCGCCCGCCTCGAGCAAAATTCATCATCGGATAAAAAGTATCCTAAATTTCCCAAATCTGTTCAGTAGTCTTTCCATGAAAGAGTAACAAACATTCATCTATCCATCTTCACAAACTTTCGCATATTTTATTAAATATTAGTAAGATTCCAGCCTTAAATTGCAAGGGTATGGCACTATTTCAGGTGTCCCATACACCTGAGATCAATAAACCAATGACAGGCGCGGTATTTTACGAATTATAAACGGTGTAAGGGATATATCGATACGCAAACTGTTACCATGAATTCAGCAAAAGATTGTCGATCACACCGGAGTGCAATATGTCAAAATGTATGGAACTGCAGATTTTTTATGAGTCACCGATGAATTTTAACGCAGTTGAGCCTAGAGTCAACATACTAACATGATGAATGGAAAGCACGTCCAAGGAAAAGATGGGTAGATTGTGAATCATAGCGTGACGGCTGACAGAGGATGAAAAAAAAACCGTTTTATGTTTTATATCTAGGGCTGTCAAGCAACCTCCTTGTAAGCATCTATCTACATTTTTGTTAAAAAAATACTGTCTTACAATTTATGCGAAGGATGACGAGAAATTATGCTGACCCCTAGTAACATGGGACAAGGGCAGAAAGATGATGATGATGACCAGGAATTTGTGATTCGACATCCCTTACACGCAGTGTTAAGGACGCCGCAGTCGCCAACGCTCCGTAATCCTGTGATTTCGCATTTAGTAAGGTTAGCAGAACTAACATCCTTGTAACTAAGTCTTCTGTTTTTCTTGCTTAGTGGCAGCGTTGCGACGCGACTGCGACGCCGCTGCGACTGCGCTGCGACCGCGACGCGAGTGCGACCGCGCGATTTAATCCCGCAACAGCGGCAGTCGGTCACAAATTTATAATTTGTACAATTACCAGCGCCCCCGAGACTTGGGGGAATATAGAGCTAAGAAGCATGAACGGGGAGCTTTATATCGTTTTGGGGATTTTATTGTGTAAAATGAAACTAGCTATAGGTCTTTTTTTTTCGCATGGGAAATCATCAAATGACTTCTCCCGCTCTGGGCGGAGCAGAAGGGAGTGTCAGACTTGTACTGACTAAAACCCATCCATGTTCCTTCCTTGCCCTTTGTGTTCCAGGGCCGCGGTATCTCTTTCGAACTGTCCCGCAGCCCTGGCAGGCATCGGCCCTTGCCGAATCTAAAATCCTATAGTTTATATACGAATCCGTAACTCTTTTCAAACCATGCCCCTTCTACAACATTCCTACCCCGAGTACGAGAGCAGAATCGCCGGGTAGCAGCGCAGACAAATAAATTTAGCAGCGAGATAAGCGACGTATAAATCAGACGACTACAACGCACGCTTACCACGGAAAAATGTCCCGATGCAACGCTAAGCGCAGCTAACTTCAGAGGTAACCTACTGACTTTAAGAAATGCGGTGAAAACCGGATTAAACTGGATATTTTGTAGCTTAGAGTTCTAATTTTGAAAAAGTTTTATGTTAGGACGTTGGTAGAAAGTAAGAAAAAATGTTTTGTTAGGCACAGATGAAAGGAGGCACTCGTGGCTTAATAATAAGGTTAAGCCGCTATTTTCAGGTCGGTCTATTGATGGGTGACCATCATTACATACCGAGTTTCTTCCGTGCCTCGGAAAGCACGACCCGTGTTGGCTGTCAGTTGTAGATCTTTGACCGTCGTTACAGGTAGTCAGTGGCCTGAAAGTCTGACAACCAGTCTTACCAAGGGGTGCCGTATTACCCAGTACTAACTGGGTTGTGGAGGTCAGATAGGCGGTCGCTCCATGTAAATTACTGGTTTTCTGCGATGATGAGGCACAGAGGCAAGCAGCACTTTTGAATTTACAATACCTATATATAGCTAAAGTTAAAACGTTCCGTTTACATCGCGCGTTCGTGTTAGGGTCTCAGATCTTTAAAATACTAGTGAAAACAAGATTAGGTTCAAAATTAATGTAAAAGTATTGCCCAGCAGAGGGATGGTATAGCTGACTAAAAGCAAGCAAGCAAGCAAAGCAACCAAGCAAGCTGGCTGGGTGATTATTAGGTTGTAGTTTTTTTTTATTTGATCGCGTTATTTATTTATTCTAATGCATATTATATTATTTTGTACCTACCCTTTTTCAATGTCTTTCTTCGAATGATTCAAGTGTGTATTCGTGGACTTGTAAATGGCCTTCGAATTCGTATCGATAATTGTTTTTTTTTTTTTTTTATTCATAAAGGCATTAAATCCCAATTTAAGAACAATGACTTTTTCATGAAATATTCATTGAATAGGGTTACATGAACTTAGAGGGTTGTATCGATGATTTTCATGACTGTAATTCTCTAAATACACACGTGTCACTGGCGCGACTCGTTTTTCATCAACGTTCAACCTGACACTGACCTGCAAATTATAAAAAACGTAAGAAAATTTGAATTACGCGGGCTACCCTGACGCAACCACCTTAAGGTAGCTAAAGTATTCATCATCATCATCATCACCAGCCTGAATTCACCTACTTTTCTTGTGCCAAAGTCCACGTTCCTGTTTTCCTTATCCAAATTTTTTGACATGTGTCTCTATGCACGTTTTACGCAGGAATAGTTTTCCGTTTGGGGCGAAGTTTTGAAATAAATTTACAATTGTTTTGGATACTCTGAATACGATGGGACTGGCATACGCTATGCGTAAAAGCCCCTATAATAAACCATTTTTTCGTGAGATTTAAAAGATATTGAAAAAAGTACCAATAAATCATAGTACTGTCATAAAAGCACTTTTGTAGTGATGATGCAACTAAACACCATTTATTGTTTTAAATTAGGTACCCATTTTACTCTAATTGCCTATTAATAACAAATTTATTGACTATTTCAGTGTTTTTTACACTGAAATAGTCATAACTTTCAAGGAGATCAAGTTAAAGCTCTGCCACAGAGATATTTTTTTACTGCAAATAACCCCATGCAACTATCACCCTGTTTCATTCGTTCCACTATTTTTTACCAATCCTGTATAAGGAACCTCCTTGTGACTGACTATACATACATATTGTTTCCCGCGCCCCGTTTACCAAAACCGCTCAAGCTATAAACCTCTCGCGACATTCTCCTATAAAACTATCAAAAAGAACCCGTTCTAAACCCATATTCACTAAACCCAAGCCGGCTAAAGCTAAGCCTCACCAGTTTCAAAACCGTTTTACGTAAAACTATTCTCCATATGTTTTATGCGCCCGACGAGTAAACGGAGAAGATTGCAATTTGCTTCTTATATTAAAATATGCTGGCACAATTTGTGGATATTGGATAGGAATTTATATTACGTGGTGGTTGGTGTCTTGTGTGAGGATTAGAAGGTGTTACATTTTTTTGGGTTGAGTCAAGACGCATGCGAACTGCTTTACAAGAAAATTCCTAAATAGGCTTGCGGTCTACAGATAAAATGGGTGTAACAGTACGCTTAACGAAGCCGAAAGGCACTTGTTCTCCCTGTCATTGCGATCATTTCTTTGGTGAGACCAGACCTGGGACCTTTCTAGTTATGGAAATATTGTTTTTCACAAGTTTAAAAAAAAACGAGTGTGCTTTAGACCACACGACTGAAGTAAAACTTAACCAAATGCCGAAGAATCGTCTGTCAAATTCAAAAAAGTTACTCTGTCTCTTTCTATCTTAACTAACTTATATCTCCCTCTCAACTTCCGTTTGCCTCGTAACGTTACACATTCACCAGCTTAGTGCCAAGTCAAGCGTGCGTGAAGAAGTTTTTCTTAAAAAATAAAAGTATTTTTATGTTACAACTTTACTTTAAATACCTCCCCCGTGCTATTTAATGTATCCATCAGCACAATGTTTTGTGTGTGTTACATTGAGTTCTACAGTGAAACGAGATTTTTAACCCCGAAAAAAAGTAATTTCCCAGCAATAATTTTTACGTCGAGTTACTTAGTTTGATGTACAGAATGCTTTGTTGACGGTTTAGTGAAGGCTCCGTTTACCTTGAACAAACATAATTATATCTGTCGCAAAATCCGTGCTTAGCGAACATCTGGTAACTACCTGACAAATGTCAAGTTCGTAGCACAAAACATAAAGGACTTTCATACAAACTTGCGACAGCCCTTAGACCTCCTTAATCCGGTCCTGTCGCAAAATCCGTTCTTAGCGGATGTCTACTAACTGTAAAGTACCTCCCTGCCAAATTTCATCTTTATACGTCAAGTGGTTTTCGATATTTCGTGATGAGTGAGTGAGTGACCTTTTGCTTTTATATATTTAGATTTATTTTCAGGCAATTTTGGCCGGACCTTATAGACGTACAAACAAATCACTTAGGCCTGGTTTCGGTCGTTGAATGTCATAGTCATGTTTCGTTCCAGGAAATCAAAGTCTCCTGATGGTGTTACCCTCCACCGTTTTAAGAGCAATGGTGATAAATCAAAAACAACCCTCACCAGCACTGAACGTGTGCTAAACGAAGTGCATGACAGGATTGACATATTTTCGTGCAATCCGAGTGAATTCGCAAGAGTTTTGTTGAATTTTGTCAGTTATATTTAAATTCTCTTTAATTAATTTCTCTTCTTTTCTTTCTCTTTTCTCTTTACTTAATTGTCTCTGTGTTATATTTGATTTTAAATTAAAAAAGGAAAAGAAGTTAAAAAGGTTTATATTATTTATAAGTTATTTTTTAAGTTTAGTTATGTTAAGCAGTAAGTGAGAGCAGTGGTGGCCCAGTGGTAGCGACCCCGACTTACGAACAGTAAGTCGTGGGTTCGAACCCAGGCAGGCGCATTACTTTGTGTAATTCATTTCATCACCACTGCTCTCAAAAACGGTGAAGGAAAACATCGTGAGGAAACCGGCATGTCCTAGAACCAAAAAATTCGAAGACATGTGACATCTACCAATCCGCACTGGGCCCGCGTGGTGGATTATAGCCCATTCCCTCTCATAGAGAGGAGGCCTGTGTCCCAGCAGTGGGAACATTATAGGCTGATGATGATGATGATGATGAAGCAGTAAGTTGATTTTCGATTTATCTTGTGTGTGCAAACCACTATCGTATTGGGTTATCCTATAAAGGTAGTGTGTGTGTTTAAATAAATAAAAAAATGAATTACATAAAGGAAAGTGCTTACGTTCCAGAGCAAAAAATAAGTGCTACGCAGCATCTGTAGCAGAGTTCGTAGCTCCCGTAGCACTTATTAATGATGAGTAACAATTTATAACTAAGAAGAGAGTCATCATCATCATCATCTGCCTAGCCTTGTCCCAATTATGTTGGGGTCGGCTTCCAGTCTAACCGGTTGCAGCTGAATACCAGTATTTTACATGGAGCTACTGCCTATCTGACCTACACAACCCAGTCAGTACTGGGTAATACGATACCCCTTGGTAAGACTGGTTGTCAGACTTTTTGGGCCAGTGACTACCTAACGACTGTCAAAGATCTACAAATGACAGCCGGGACCAACGGCTTAACGTGGTTTCCGAGGCACGGAGGAAACTCGGTATACAATGTGTGGTCACCCATCCACAGACCAACCTAGGTAAGAAGAAGAGAGTAAGCGTTAGAATTTTATTATTCGCATTGGATCAACAACGGTTTAGCTGTCGCTACAAAACTTGGATCTAGTTGACTATGGGGATAAATATAATAACCACCAAAAATAACTTTGGGACCACTAGAATCTATCACCTAAAATATCAATTGATCACCAAATTTAGTAAATGAGCACCAAATTTTAATGAGGTGGTTGATGACAAACTAGTTTTGCCTAGGCCGATTTGGGGCACCCCGACACGGATAGGTTCGATTAGAAGCTATTTAATATAACATAACAGTTCAATTTCTGGTGGTTATTAACTATTTTTGGTGCTAATTTCACGCTAAAATGGGGATTAATTTTGGTAATCATTTACTAATTTTGGCAGTCAAAAGTGATTTTTTTGCCGTTACATTTGACTAAATCTGGTGGTTCGTGAAACATAAGCCGTTGACTATACTTATTAAGTTTGGATCTTACTCAATTAGTAGAACTGTAGCTTCATTACATTGGTATCTTGTCTACAATTCAAAACTGCCTGTAACTGGCCAACTTGAAATAAATGCTTTGATTTTGATTGTACCCATAATCAGCTGAACGGAATTGGACGAATACTAGCGATTTGTCGCGGTTTCACTCCTGTTAGGTACAGGACACGTTTCAAATTATGTAGAGTCCCGTTGGTAAAAGATTTTTCGGAATAGGATCAGTAGTTCCGAAGATTACTCCCTACATACAAACTTACAAATAAATTTTACCTCTTTACAATACAGGGTGTAAACAAACTCTTAACGAATCTCTTTCCTATTGATACCGACATTATTTGTTAAATTTTGCATGCCAAAACTAAGGCAGAATTTACTCAGCTCACTATATTTTGTAACAACTTGATTGTACAATACCTACATTCTATGCGAATAAATATTTTGATTTTATATTAAACTGAGTAACTCTACGCAAAAAATATTGCTTGGAAGCGACCTTTTTTTTGGGGTGAAAAATTACGTTTTACGGTAAGACTTAATGTAACGCATTCAAAACATTGTGCTGATGGATGGATTGAATAGAAAGGGGGTCGTGAAGGTGCCTTAAGTAAAAAACATACATTAAAAACAGGTATAAAAAAAAACTTGTGAAAAAGTTGGAACTTTGACCCCCAATATCTCCGTGAGTAGTAGGTTCCCAGGTATGGTCTAGAACAAAAAAATGATCGCAATTATAGAGAGAACAAGTGCCTTTTGACTTCGTTAAGAGTCTTTTTACACCCTTTATTAGCATGTAAACCCAAGTCAGAGTTTTTATGCCACCCATAGGCAGGCCCAGGTTGAGCAATAACCACACGACAAAGAAGAACACAATATTAGTTTAAATATTTGTCCAAGAAAAAAAAAAATACAGCTAAACGCAGGCAACAGCTGGTAACCAACTAAAAAACCACTCGTAACAATAAACCACTAACTAGCTAAACATAACTGCCGTAACAGCCAGTGCTGCGCCAATTTTCAAATAAACATAAAACGATACTCGTCCGATAGATAGTGCTGTGCCGTTACTGTTATCAGGGACATAAAGTCGAACGGTTCGAAATTAAAAAGAATAACGGTCAGCGACATTGCCTCAGGCGGTTTGTGAACGGTTTCTGATATTTTGTATACACGTTATAACGGCTACTGTGCGGTTTTTTGTCGCAATTATCGTGGTGGAAAGGGTTGGTAAGGGTTTTGATTTTTCTTTGTTCGGATGGGAAATCATCAAATGACTTCTCCCGCTCTGGGCAGAGCGGAAGGGAGTGTCAGACTTGTACTGACTAAAACCCATCCATGTTCCTTCCTTGCCCTTTGTGTTACAGGGCCGCGGTATCCTTTTCCCAACTATGTTATACGGCTTCCAGTCTAACAGGATGCAGCTGAATACCAGTATTTTACATGGAGCGATTGCCTATCTGATCTCCACAACCCAGTTAGTACGATACCCCTTGTTAAGACTGCTTGTCAGACTAAGAGATATGGCGGCTAATTAAGGTGGTACAATCAATTTAAGTTGTCGAAGTAGGGTGCTGTGGTTGTGGTGAGTTACGGGTCGTTACTTTGAACTATATGTGGGTGTTTGCACCCCATGCATCCTTTGCAAGACAGTCCTTTTTTCTGTTTTTTTTCGGGTGGGAAGTCATCAAATGATTTCACCCGCTCTGGGCGGAGGGGAAGGGTGTGTCAGACTTGTACTGACTAAAACCCATTAATGTTTCTTCCTTGCCCTTTGTGTTCCAGGTCCGCGGTATCTCTGTCGAACTGTCCCACGGCTCTAGAACAGTCCCGCAGCCCTGGAACAGGCCCGCAGCCCTGGAACAGTCCCGCAGCCCTGGAACAGTCCTGCAGTCCTGGTTGCAAGACAGTCTTAGCCACTGAAGGAATTAAGCCAGGCAGAAAAACATACCTACCTTACAGATAAAATTTCGATTTTCCTTATCGGGTTAAGTTGGCTAAAACAGGCAGATTACAGAATAGATCGGTCACTGCCCACTTTATGGAGTACTGGTACTGCTTGGACCTCTAGACACCTGCAATGGTAGTAACACCGCATGCGCTGCTTCATCCGAAGCATAGAATGAGCGTTTCTGCTGTAAAAAAGCAATTACATAACAAAAATCACGCCTGTAACCCCCAAAGGGTTAAGCAGAGGTGTATCTAATAGTTCACCCACATTTAGCCAGTTATGTTTAAGTCCCATGTAATAGGGGGCAAGCCTATTGCCATCCTGACTGATAGACTGACTGAGAGATTCCTCATGAAAAAAGTCATTGAAACTTTGCCCAACACGGGAATCGAACCCATGACCTCATGCTCAGCAGTCGTGCTTGCCACCGCTAGACCAAATATCAAGAAATATCAACTAGTTTTCACAACACCCAGCCAGAATACAATCTATTTTAATCCAAAAAAAAGCAGCTTCACCAATAATAAAAAGCTCACATTTCCCTTCACTCAAAATTTTATAACCATGGCAACAATTCTACAGCGTGTCAAAACAGATTTGAAGTGACAACACTCACATAGACGTCAGTCAACGCGAGCCATTCTTGGCACAGGTCTAGTGTGCCTTGATTCATGGGAATTGTATGTTCACGCTTGATTAGAGTAACAAGGTGAACAGTATTCTATGGTGGTGTAGTTGAGAAGGTTAAAGGAGCTCGTCTAGGGAAGTACCACCATAACTATTTTTGTCGGTGAGCAGTGTTCCTGTGTTACGGTGTGGAACTGGTGTATGAGACACTTTTGGTAATGCTGATGCTGATGATGTAGTACGTGCGTCAGAAGACCAAATACGTGGCGAGAGTGCAGCTGCTTGAGTCCACCGCAACGTCAACTTTAAGGCGTTCGTGGTGCGAATACCAACGTGCTATCTAGCTGCACCTCGTCTTGGAAGAGGACTTTTGGCCGCAGGGAGTATTCCGTCGCTTCCACGGGCAAGTGCCACATGAACGCACAATGTCATAGTGTAAAGTGTTACTAACGTAGTTTTAAGGCCCTTTTTCAAACAATTTGGATTTTATCATATGTATGTTAGTCGGTAAGATATATACCTATGGACCAAAGTTGCCTCGAAATAAATGAATGTTGTCGTTGTTATAGGCGTCGGTTAACACTACCATAAAAACATAACATCACATCACGCTTGTAATGCAGGGTTAGGCACAGGTGTACCTTCCTAAGAGTACAACCACGTTTCGCCAATTACCTTAATAGTAGGCGAGCCTTTTGCCATCAACCGGGCACAAATCCAGACAGACTCATGGCTATTTACTGAGAAATTTTTCATGAAAAAACCCAATAACCCTTTGCTCTTTCTGGGAACCGAACCCAGGACCTCATGCTCAGCAGCCGTGCGACCACTAAGCCGACGAGGCAGTCTAGGAAATAAACAAATGTAAGTAAAGTACATGTGCTTAAAAAGAGGTACAGATCGCAGTACGTAAGTTGAACCAAAAGGGTGGTCGTCCGCACAGGTACAATTATGGATTGAAACCGATTGGGACCCGAAAATGTGTGTGTTACAGCTCGCTGCACGTAAGTTGACCTTGAATGAGCAGTAACACATTTTCGGGTCTCAATTGTCTCAATCCATAATTGTACCTGCGCGGACGACCGCCATTTTGGTTCAAATTACGTGTCGCGATCTGTACGTAGTTTTTTCTTCATGTACAAAATATAAGAAATTCCGTTCACATACGTCTCCAGAGAAAATCAGAATTTTCCCTCGCACCCCGTAAATCAAATCAACCATTAGGCTCCCTCCACACTCGCGACACGTGATTAGGCCCCTTCCACACGAGCTACACGTGAGCTATTTAAGCTGAGTTCAGCTCCGTAATATAATAAAGCGCCAGACTTGTTGTACTGTATTAGATTTACTAGCTCACCTATTGTTTGTAGAGTAGTGAACGAAGACAGAGTGTTAAGTACGAGATTTTACGTTGAAAGTAATGTAATGTAGAGTATTGTAATGTGTGTGTGTGTAATGTGTGTGGGTGTGTGTGTGTATGTGAAAGTGTGTGTGTGTAAGTGTGTGTGTGTGTCTACTTTCTGGTGATCTGCGATACAGGTTTTCCTAGTGCAGACACCAGTCTCTCACAAACTAATCTAGCTACCGTAATTTTAAGCAATATACTCGTATTATACATAATAAGTCTGTTGAATTTACTTTAATCTGCCGAAGGATGATGAATATGGCTAAAAAGGAGGTGACTGCTGAGTTGACAAGTAATGAAAAGTATGGAAGAAGAAGATATGCTGCGCCGACGTCAACTAAGTTGGGATAAGGGTAGGAGAATGGTGATATTTTAAACTGGCTAAGGCTCTAAGCACTTGAAGGTCTGTGGTATCTCTCTACCCTCTGGATAACAGGCGTGAGGTTCTGCATGTATTCAGTCTCACCGGATGCAGCTGAATACCAGTATTTTACATGGAGCGACTGACTCTCTGACCTCCATAACCCAGTAAGTGGCACCCTTTGGTAAGACTGGTTGACAGACGTTTGGGCCAATGACTAATAATATTGTAATACCAAATGATTTGAAAAGAGTAACCATGGAGTTTCTTTGCCGGTTCTTCTCCTTAGGAAAAAACCAATCGTACCGTGCACCTTTTTGTCAACGTTTTATAAGTGCCCACCTGGGCCTATGTGAAATAATATATTTTGATTTTTGATTGACTACCTGTAATGACTGTCAAAAATGTACAAAAGACCGCCAGCCCCATTGGCTTAACGTGCTTTCCGAGGCACGGAGGAAACTTGGTATGTAGTGGGTGGTCACCCATCCACAGACCAACCTAGGTAAGTGCGGGGTAACCTGAAGATTGATCCGAGCGGCTGTTATTATACATATTATATAGCCACGAGTTCTTCAACAACTTTCAAACCTTTCACTTAGCCTAATAAATACTACAGAGTACCAGGTTTGGCTTGTTATTTTACTCAATAATTTCTAAAAACTCTCTGTCCACATTACTCTGTACCTCCCGCTCTGCAATAACATTACACTGCACTCATGACGTCACAACGCTAATCACTTACACACATAAATTATCAATACCGCGCCGTGGGTGGCGTAGCGCCGTAGCTCGTAGCTCGTAGCGGGGCTACGCCGCTACGAGATAGGAGCCGTCTACGAGAATTGTGGGTTTTCTTACGTTGCTTTTTTGTTTGTGGGTCGTGGTTAGAAAATGTTTATGATTATTTGGGAATTTAGATTTTAAATCTTTACTTAATAATCTAAATATTAAAGTAACGATTTACAACTGCCTCGTTGGTCTAGTGGTCGCAAGCGCGTCTGCTGAGCATGAGGTCTTGGGTTCGATTCCAAGGTTGGGTAGAGTGTTATTGGGTTTTTCCATCAGGATTTTTTCAGTAGCAGCAATGAAGTCTGAATTTGTGTCCGGTTGATGGCATTAGGATCGTCTTCTATTACATGAGACTTAAACATAACTGGCGAAATATAGGTGTACTATTAGGTACACCTCTGTGTAAGCCTTCGGGGATTACAGGCGTGATGTTATATTAAATCTTTGTTTTTAAATAATCATAAAATTACGTTCAAAATCCACGTTTGACAGTAGTAGTTTGATGTTACTCAGTTTCTTGGTGCAATATTTTGATTGCCTTATTACGATCGTATAAAGTTGGGGCTTTAATTTTATTAAAAAGAGTGTTGTTTTTTTTCTAATCTTGTATGGAGGAGTTATGTTAAATGGAGTTGGACAGCACACCTAGCAAGGCGTGGTGATGGCACGTGGAGTAAAGCTGTGACCGAGTGGCGTCCAAGAACTGGAAATACAGGGTGTCAACGGACTCTTCACGAAGCCGTCACCAAGCATTCTGTTCATCAAACTAAGTAACTTTATGCAAAAATTATTACTGGGAAACAACTTTTTTTTTAGCGTTAATAATCACGTCACGGAAGGACTCAATGAAAGGCATTCAAAACATTGTCCTGATGGATGGAAGTAAAGAAAAATAAATGAAAAACATGTATTTACGTAAAAAAGTTGGAACTTTGACCCCCAATAACTCCGTAACTAGAAGGTTCCCAGGTATAAAGACGGAGAAAACAAGTGCCTTTCGGCTTCGTTAAAACTCTTTTTACACCCTTTAGAAGTGTTGGTCGTCCGGCGACGAGATGGGCAGACGTCATTGTTGCCATTGCGGGAATATCCTGGATGAGGCTGGCATAAGAACGTGGAGCTTGGCACAAGCAAAGAGAGGCCATCAGTGGAGACCCAGCAGTGGGAGAAGTGGGGCTGTGGATGATGATGATGATGATGATGGAGGAATACGCTGATCTATTTCCCTTGAAACATTTTAAGAATAGGAAATAAGCTTTTATTTCAGACTTATTTTATGTATGTACTAGCAAAAATAATTATCATTATTTTTTGTACATACAGCCTGTATAATGCAGCTTATCCACTGCATTGTCTACATCTCTTTTTGATACGAAATGTGTATGTTTTGTGCACTAAGATAAGATGTAAACACAGGAACACTATTATAATATGATGTGCTTACTATAGTTTGGAAGATAGTTTATGTATTTATCTTGACTGCACTAAGATTGAACTAGTTTTGCTCTTATACTGGTTCAGTTTATTCACTCATAGTTAAATCAGCCGTTAGAAATAGGTATGCAAGATGTAATGTAAACGGACCATTTACGAAGCTGTCAACAAAGCATTATGTACATCAAACTATATAACCATACGCAAAAATTATTGCTGTGCAACGACTTTTTTTTGGGGTAAAAATAACGTTTTGTAGGACTCAATGTAACGCACTTAAAACACTGTGCTGATGTAATGAATAGTACGTCGGTTGCGGAACTAAAGTTGTAACATAAAAAAAAAACTTGTAAATAACGTTGTTGTTGTGTGTTGTGGATCTTTGACCCCAAATATCTGCGTAACTAGAAAAGGTTTCCAGGTCTACAGACAACACAGGAGAATAACATAATAAAATATGAGTACAAAGGTACAGCTGCTTATTTCTTAAAAAAAATCTGCCAGCAGACCTGCAAAAGGAGAAATGAAAAAGAAACGTAGACAATAGTGTGTGAGATAAGGAAGAAAATAATGCGTTTATGTAGGTATGATTTAGAACAAAAAAAAATCGCAATGACGAGGAGAACAAGTGCAAGTTTTGGTTTCAAGTTAGTTCTAAGTTTGGCACATACAAAATCAGTATGGGCCGTAGAAGGAATATAAAATAGGACGAAGTGGGAATAGAATAATTAAAATATTTTTTTGGGACGAAGGAAGCATACTGTTTGGGATGAACCAGGATTTCGATATGTGGGACAAAACTCAGTCGGCCGAACTCGAATAAAAAAAAAAAAACAGACCTTTTATTTTTCCCAACATTAACCCATTGTTGGACAAAGATCAACCCTAGTTTTTTTCCTGGTATCCAGTCCTGAGCCGCCTCGATTCAGTACTGGGTTACGCATCAGTGTCGGCTCGCTACCTCTGCTTGTGTCAGGCCGTATCGTGTGAAGTCTTTTACCCAGCGGTCACTGTGCATGCGGCTGGCGTGACCTACCCAATCCCATTTTAGTCTGGCAGCTTTGGAGCGCAGCGTGGAATTGTACCGGTATTTTTTGCATTAAGGTGGAAGCGCCAGGCTAGCCCGCAAAATTCATTTTTTTGAAGTAAATATATCTTTTGGCGCGTCAGGGAAAAATGATGAGAGTAAAATTTTACGATGCGCGCGCACACCGTCACGAAAAACCGACACCTTTAAGTTAGCTAGTCAACATACACGCTGAAGTTAGCTAGTTTTACTTTACTTCTCCAAACTTCTCTCCCAATGTTTACAGCTAAGTTTGTTGACGGCGCGGTTGGCGCAGTGGCTGAGCGATCGACTGCTGCGCTGCGTATCGCGGGTTCGATTCTCGCACGGAACATATATTTGTATGGCCTACAGGTAGTTGTTCCAGGTCTGGCTGTTTGTGTATGTGAGTTTAAATGTTTGTAAACGCACCTGCGATACAGGAGTAATTCCTAGTGTGGGGCAACGTTTTTTTTTTTTTTAAATGTTTGTTTACTTTCGTAGTGTCATATATTGACAAGCCTAGGTTATTATTTTTAATCGACTGCTGGAGCTAGGAGGTTAGGTTGTATAGGTAATTGATATTAGACCTTGTTATGATCTACTTTACTTTCGTTTATGTTCTTGAGAAGTATAACTTCTTACGCGTGTACATTTAAATACACAGACACACTTTTTTTTTTAGGTTTCTGCAATTTGCAGGTCAATGTCAGGGACAGGCTGAATGTTGATTGTATAATATGATTCGCGTTAGTAGCAAATAGGATTGTACAGACTTTTTATTAAATAGTCATTGAATGTGAGTAAATGAACTTAGAGGGTTGAATTGATGATTTTAATAATTATTATAATCCTGCAACTGTTTAATTCCCAAAGGATTAGGCAGAGGTGTACCTAATATCCCATGTAAAAGGGGGCGAGCCTATTGTCATAAACCGGGCACAGATTAAAACTCCTTGGCTGCTACTGAGAAATTTCTGATGGAAAAACCCAAAAACGCTTTGCTCGACCCGGAAATGGAACTCAGGACCTCATGCTCAGAAGTCGCGATTGTGACTATTAAGCCAAAGAGCCAGTACTTTTCCTCTTTCAGAAACATCCTTGAGCCTCGAGGTCAAATGCTATCATTTAATGTTAGTCATTGTGTACCTATCATTCATCTTGAGGATAATAAAAGAATATGTAAGAAAGAAAAAAATAAAGGAAAGTGATTTTTATCCTTAAGGGCGAGTTTCACGTAGCACTAAGTATGAAACATTACGACTGTACTCCTCGACGGATTAGGCAGTGGTGTACATAGCAGTAGCGAAGGGATTGTGTGGCTTCCGGCCACCGTCGACGCGGACCTGTGGAAGGTGAGTAATGGGCTAGCTCGCCGTCCGTCCGTCTTTTGACGACACGCCGTGTAGACGGCGCGTTCGTATTCCACGCGCGCCTCAAAGAGATGTCAGCAAACAGGAAGGGGCAAGGGCCGATGCCTGCCAGGGCTGCGGGACTGTTCGAAAGAGATACCGCGGCCCTGGAACACAAAGGGCAAGGAAGGAACATGGATGGGTTTTAGTCAGTACAAGTCTGACACTCCCTTCCACTCTGCCCGGAGCGGGAGAAGTCAGTTGATGATTTCCCATCCGTAAAAAAAATAGAATAAAAAGGGTCAATTTTTGTAAGAGGTAAGCCGGAGTATTTATCTTTAATGTGATTCTATTTTTGTCTATAAAATACTGACTGTGCCATTTTTCAAAGGGAATCCGAACCGTAGGAATCGAGTTGTATGGAACCTTCGCTACTGATACATAGTACACTTAAATTATTTTTAAGCCCCCCTGTAATAGGAGGCAAGTCTAGTGTCATTTTCCAGGCACAAATCAAACATAACATAACATCACGCCTGTAATCCCCGAAGAGTTCGGCAGAAGCGTACCTAAAAGTACACCATTTCGCCTGTTATGTTTAAGTCAATAGGGGGCGAGCCTATTGCCATCAAGCGGGCATAGATCTGGACTCCGTGGGTGCTACTGAAAAATGTCTATTGGAAAAATCCAATAACACTTAGATCGAACAATCGAACCCAGGACCTCATGTCCAGCAGTCGCGCTTGCGTTCACTCAACCAACGAGGCAATCAAAACAAATTCAAAGACATAATTAATTAATTATAATTATCAATATTGTAAACAACTGCGCGGCAGTATTCCGTAGATTGTATGCTGGACATTTTGTGACTTGGACTTTCTGCGCCTAAACGGACTGATGATTTATCATCGTAACTGTACTTTGGGGGTCGAGAGGAAACTAAAACTTGGTTAGAAAATAAAATCCTCTCTCGACCCTCAAGGGTCGAGAATGAACTATAGTTACGGGGGTCCAATGGACACATTATGTTTTGGGGATCGAGGGGCTGAGAGTGGACTAAACGTAAAGATTTATTTGTGGAATAACTACTTTGGGATAAGAAATATTTCATAACAACATGGGTCTCAAAGTTGTCCCTAAAATTACAGTAGGAGAAAATCTCAAATCAATTCGGAGCTTGTGGCTATATAATAAAAACTGGCCATTCATGTGCAAGTCTGGCTCGCGCACGAAGGGATCGGTACCTTAAACCGAAAAAAACACGTTTCTTTTATGGGAGCCCTATTCAATTCAAAATAATTTATATTTTAGCGGCAACAGAAATATATCATCTGTGAAAATTTTAACTGTCTAGCTATCACGGTTCATGAGATACAGCCTGGTGACAGACGGACAGACAGACAGATAGACAGACAGACAGACCGACGGATGGACTGCGGAGTCTTAGTAATAGGGTCCTGTTTTACCCTTTGGGTACAGAACCCTAAAAATTGTATTTAAAAAAAAAGTTGGAACTTTGACCTCCAATGTCTCCGTAACTAGAAAGTTCCCAAATATGGTCTAGAACAAAAAAAAGTCATAAGACGGGACAGACAACTAAGTGCGTTTCAGCGTCATTAAGGGTCTTTTAAGACCCATTATTCCCAAAAGGAATCGAATCCACGACACTCAACTCAGAAAGCTAAGAAATGAGAAAAGTTTTATGTTCTTAAACTAAATTCACATGAGACCAGAGACTTTCAACTTAGTTTCTGGGTAACTAGCACACGCATAGACAACACCTAAGTTACTCCCTAAGTACGTGACTAAGAAGTGAAAAATAAAAACAAGGATTTTATAGAAAAGCTTGTAACTTTTTATAATCAGGATACACATTTTAGGTACCAGTTTAATATTAAATACATGCTAGAAATTTCATAAATATATGTTTTCTTAAGTCAAAGAAAATTATTATTATCTAACACGGAAAAATCTGCCTAAAATCGCTACCGACGGTCCGCCCAAGATGTGTTTTTAACTCACACACACAAAAATAAACGCACACAAACACACATAATGTGACATTTATAGACGCGTCAGCTGAAAAAGGCAAACAATGTAAATTAGACTTTATCAATAATTAAATAAGAGCGAGAATACTCAGCAAAAACTGAGCTAAATTAGGATATTTCAAAAGTCAAACACAACACTTGAACTTTTTTTTCTCAAGGCAAATCAAACTTTAATTCAAACCAGCAAAGGTTCTAAATTGTGTTGTAGAGGAAAACAGATATGTCATGTCTGTGTTCCGAATTTGAAAGAGCTTACCGAGGGGAGCCGAGCGCTTACCGATCGGGTACGAGAGGCGCCGAGACGCGGCGAGCACCGAATGCATTACGACGTAGTGCTATAGGGCTGGGACTAAGGAAAACTGCTATTTTTACATATACATACTTTTTGGTTGTTATAGTTGTACTTTTGATGCGTTTTTGTTAAGTAGGTTATTTTTTTGCTGGAATTGATTATAATGTTGTGGAGCAGTGGTGTTAGCGAGTTTTTGTGACGGTATTGCGTGTAAACCTAATAAATTACCAAAACCTAATTGATCTAATACAATCAATATTTTGTAATACAGTTCCAATTAAAGAAAATTATAACGTCAAATTAACAAGCATCTTGCACCCAAAACTCAAAAATAATGCACAAAAAAATCAATACCTTGAATAGCTTTCATCTAGCCTAAAAATAGCAGTCACAGCCTAAAAAAACCTTACGAAAAAGCCGGAAAAGCTTGCCGTCAGCCCTGTGCGTAGGGCGAGGCGGGGAGGGGCGCGCGCGGGTCGGGGTGCGCGCGGGGAGGGGGCGCGTCGAGTCGCGCCAGTCGGTCGCGGGGCGCCGCGCAGCCCACACGCGTCATGCGCGCCCTCTAGCGTATTATGTTCCTCCCCGACCTCCCGCGAGCCTGCATGGTGGACGACGTAGCGACTTACTTGCAAGCGCCCTCCTCGGGACAGGTGGCTACAATTATTAACAACAAACCCATATGTAATTAACAATGATCATATTAACAGATGTTGTGAGCTAATGTTGCTTACCTAAACTGCGTCGGCCGCCCGGGTATTTTCGGGACGTACCGATTTCGCCGTCAGATCAATGTGGACGCACGTGATCCTCTAATGTTGTAGGCTGGATGCGACTGGCTGTATGGCCACATCACTAGCAACAAGGTAACTTAAAAATAAAACAAAAATAAGAAACACACGTGTTCGATGAAGATTGAGAAGAATTCAAATTAAGAATCAAGTGTAACGAATTTCAAAAAGGTAAAGAAGTAAATTGTGTTCAAAACAGAGCTTGTAAACAGATCGATGGACATGCTTTCCTATAAGACTGACAGTTGCAAGTTGTGACGTACCAACGTTGAATTTAAAACAATTCAGTGAACATTTTAAAACCAAAACCACGCGAATGTGAAGCTTGGATACAAAAAAACCGACTATAACCTCAAAAACGGGATAATGGTGAATATAAATTGCATATTGTATAATATACAAGAAATAACCTATGCTAGATTTCATCCTAAATCTTTATGAACGAGCATAACCTTCAAATGCGACTAAATTATTTATAATAAAGGAGAATCATAAAACTGAAACATCTGAAGATCGAAATGTTAATGTAGTTATGAAACCTAAAGACTAAAATTAATTTATTTTAGAGAAACAATCCAATGACTAAGAACTGTGTTGTCGCGTGATTCAGAATGACAATCATTTTCATTCAATGTGATCCATAAATAATAATCAGAAAGAGTAATCACATGCTTAAATATAGAAATAAAACTTAACATTTTAATCAAGTATAACCTTTAACAAAACCTAAATAATATTCAAGTCATGATATAAAACTGAATCCATTTTCAAAAATGATAAAATCCGTATCAATACAAACTTCAATCAATCGAAAAAAAGAAAAAAAAAAGAAATCTAACCTCTTTGCTAATCCAACAGCTCCAATCAAAATTTAAAAAAAATCAGCCAGTCCGAGAACCACAGATTATAGCAATAATAGAAATGGAAAAAGGTTAGTGAATCGATATGGTGTGGCTAAGATGTGAATAAGTTGACTGCAGGGAAACTACGGCATAGAATAGCATAACGCCCATCGCATCTGCAGTTTACCCTGTTTTGCTAAAATCGGCTCTATCTGACTGTAAAAACAATTTACTAGCTGTTTTAAAAAAAAGTTTTAGTTTTAAAAAGGAGTTTTTATGCGGGTTCGCGGACCTCGGTCGTTTATGTTACGTTTTACTGTAATGCTTTTAGGTTAGGATAACATGGATTTGGGAAACGCGTGTTCTTCTTAAGTTGAAAGTATTTTTTATTGTTCTTGTTTCTGTTTGCCGAGATAAATGTTATATTAGACTGTCCTTCGTTATATTGATTACGATTCCTACTGTATTCTTTTTGGGACAGTTTTGTATCTTTGATAATTCTATGTTCGGATACTATGAGATTTTATTTTGACTACTAAATGAAGTGAATAGTTTAATAGATTCTCCGTTATCGTTTGCTTATTTATACTTTAAAAGATCGTTGTTTTAAAAGCTTTCGTTTATTTTGTTCATATCTTGAAAATTTTGGAGTTATTGGCTCCGTGCCCTAATACTTTGCCCTTGATCTTGATGATGAGAAAACGTTTGGTAAACATAAGCTTTTTTATGTAATACTAATAAATCGATTGGTTTTATGATTTATTTACTTTTTTTTTGTCATAATTCGGTTTTTCTTCGTAATTATCATCACTCAGAACGGTCCGTTTAAGTTTTCTCAAATAATACCAATAAATCGATTGATTTCGTGATTTACTTCGCTTATTTTCGTAATTATTTTACTGAAAGCCGCCTCAAAATAATAATAAAAAAAGATTTCTTAAGTTACTATAAATGGGTACCTGTTTTTTGCGAAATAATATTACGGCAATAGTACGAAATTACAGTTTAAATAACCGACATGCCTCCACAGTAAGTCAAGAAAACCTTAACAAAACTAAAGCAACATACATTATCGAATAACAATTTAGAGCATCATCTATTATATAAAATTCGTACAAACAGATAATACAAACGAGGTTGCGAAGGTACCAACCTCCCAAGTTAGCCAAGCCGGCGCTTATTCAGCACAGATAAACCGAGCAGAACTCGACACAACTTGAAATTCTAATTTAATTTCGTACATTTCACTTGTGGAATACGAAGCATTTGATTAAAAGTTAAATCTTTCTGTTTTACAATAAAAAGTCCTGTAATAAAAGGTTTCAAAGGTATTGAATAACGGGATATGTCCAACTTCACGTCTTTTGCTTACAAAAATTAGACTCGGGATTACAATGCACAAATGGTTAGGTTATAGTGTCCTCATTGGTAAAGAGCCTAAAATAAAATACAATAAAATAAATCTTGAAAAGTAGTTACGATTCAACCAATAAAAGAAAACTAGCAACATGGAGAATCAATGAGCCTTAAAGAGTACGCAATATTGATGGAGAGAAATAAGAATTTTATGTTGTTTTCGCTGATTTTATGATTCGGAAATAGGAAGATTGATGTAATACTGCAATCAATAACAATTAAAGAAGAAAAACAAAAAGTATAACAATACAGAGGAAGAAGACCAGCTAAAATAACTTCAAACAGTACAATTACAATCAAAACTTGCAAAACATCTGACTTTGAGATTCTTACCATTAAAGAAAGGAGATAAATACTTGGATCAAACCAGTTAAAATATTTTTTACATATTCAAATTTTTAATAATATTATTACTTCTTAATCAGATGAACAAGGATACACATGATAATTTTTATTCAAATTAATATCTTATGCTATGTCACATCAACAAGATTTTTGAACGTTTAAAAAAGAAACAGGGAATAGACAATGAAGAATTCAATCACGGTCTCAAAAAAGAAGTATTTTATTGTTTTTAAAAACGGAATATTATTAAAAAACTGACGCCCAAAGTACCCGGCCGGCTTGCGTTGAGCGGACCGCGTCGCATCGGTGTTTCTCGATGTATCCCCCTATTATTTCTTCTATCACCCTTTTTGCCACTCGATGTATGAATGTTTTTCACTAACTGTTAATGTTGATATTTTAATGTATCCCTAATTATTGTTAGTTTGGACTTTTTTTTCTGTCTTTTTGTGGTGTGTGAAATGTTATGTCATTTTGGATTTTTTCTAATGCGTCGGCAGCCTTACATTCTGTGTGACTTGTTCCTTAGAATTAAGAATTTTGTGATTCTTTGAATTATGACTAAACATTAGAAGAAAATCATGATTCTATTTCTGTTATTGTCAATCATAATGATTCACGCACCACATGTATTATTGTTTTTATTTGGACTGTTACATTGATTTTACGAACTTCTTTTCAATCGATTTATTTGATACATTAAAAGCCAGCTGGAAAAGCTATATATCTTGCGATAACACAGTAAAAGTCAGTAAAGACAATGTAACATAATGTTCATTTACAAAAAATGGCCATGAAAATAAAAAAAAGAAATTGTCAGTGAAAGACGGTTTCTCAACGACGGTAACACAATGTATGGATATTCAAAGTACTTAACTATGATTAGATATCTCGAAGCATATGATTCCCTGAAAAGTAATTTATTTCCCTGGCCAACAGTGTTTAGTCGATAATTCTGTATATGTGCATGATTCCCGAATGCACTACCCTAAAAGCGAGAATGTGTTGCACGAACCTGTTATTTTTTTAATGTTCTTTTTTAATTTCACTACTCCAAGCAAAGGAATCCATTAGTGAATTGGATTTGTATATTGATGTTTTCTTTTTCGATTGCAGCGCACAGGTAATCCATGTATAATGCCTGTATGTAACCTCGTGTATTTTGACTCTTGGTGTCTATATATTTATATTTTAACCGTGTTTCTTTTACAACGGATTTTTAACAGGTTTTTTAAATAATTTTATAAAAATGTTTCTACTGTGAAGACTAACATCGGAATAGTAAATTGGGTTAATATCTCAAGCGACAGTAGGAAGCTCGTTCAATAAAACAGAGGATTTTTGCCATCTATAAATAAACTGAGATAATACTTAGTCGGTTTGACGGTTAAAATATTACGATTTTTATTTTTTAAGCATTGAAATCTCTGAAACATTTGTTGTTTGAGTTTTAACATAGATTATAGAGAAGATAACGGTAGGTTCAGTTATTAGCTAAACTAACTTACGTCTTTGAATGTGTTCCACTGTGTACTACATATTATAATTTTTGGTCTCCTGTCATGGGGTCCTTTTAAACGGCCACAACAGCGTTTCTAAATGAAACCCGATATCTAAAAAATATGCTGTGATTAAGTTATATCTTAATTTCACCGACATCTATCTTTTGTGAGTTTATTTATGAATGATCGCGAACTTTACACGTGGTCCCCAGATTGCTTGGAGTCCTGCCATTCTTCTTTAAGGAGGTTTGAACAAGCTCGTTCTTTCATAATTTCGTTTAAGGCCTGTACAGTCACCATTGCATCAAATTATCACAAACTGTCAATTTTTTTTATTCGATGTTGAACTTAATCAGCAACATTTTATGGTTTAAAATCATTTGAAGAAATTTGTGAGTTTGTGGTAACTTGAATTGCAGCTATTTAGCGGTCTAAGGTCCTTTTTTGAACCGGTATACTGTTTAGGATGTAATGTTACTGCACTATCTTACACACAACAAGAACCCTGGTGGTGTACAGACGCCAGCACATCAAGCTACCCGAGGCTGTCAAATTTTCCCACTCAATTTTGAATCTACTGCTTTAGCGTTAAAGTTGAAATCTATTAGAGAAATTTGACAGATTGTAGTAGCTTGATGTGCTGGCACCTGTACATTAATCGATTACTTGCACCTCTACGCCAAAACTCACGGCCGCGAACATTAAGATCGAAATTGAGCACCAATTATAACAGTTTTTACATGTAGGTAGGTAACGTCAAGGAGGAATGAGGTTATACGAAAACGTTGCAGTTTAAAAGAAGATGTAGTGACAAAAATTGAAAGAGTATACTTAGTGGGTTTGCTCGCAGAACGTTTGGCCGATGGGGCCGAAAAGTTCTAGAGTGGCGACCGCGAACCGGATGACGTTGCGTTGGAACGCCTCCCTCTAGGTGCATCACTGACTTGGTGAAGGTTGTGGGGATCCGCTGGATGCGAGTCTCACGGGACCGGTTAATGTGGCGGCACTTGGGGGAGACCTATGTCCAGCAGTAGACGTCTTTTGGCTGAAATGATAGATGGTCTGGTGTCATGTGGAGAGGATGACTGAAAAGCGAGTAACAAAATGTTTTAAAAGGCAGATGTGAGTGGCAACGCTGGGAGGGGGCACCCTAGAAGGACATATAGTGACCTTATGTTCAAAAAGGTCAGGGGCGTAGTACTCACCATCGGTGTGCGTTTATGACGTGGACGAGGCAAAAAGAGTATGTAAGGATCGTAGTAGGTGGCGTTCTGTGGATTCTGCCTAACCCCATGGGAAAAAGGCGTTAGTTTATATATGTATGTAACGTTTAGGCATCATTTTACAATTTGTACTTTGTAAGATCGGGGACTTTTAGCTAAATAACAAGCGCGATGTCGATCTTCCGGTTTAAGCATTTTTTGCGAAGGTCAGTCCCTGAATACTGAGCATTCATTTCATACCGAGACCACTTCGTACCTCAGAAAACATGGCTGTCGTCATTTGTAGATCTTTAACAGTCTTTACGGGTTGTCAGAAGCCTGGAGGTCTGAAAGCCACTAACTAGTCCGGGGATTTCTGTTACCCAAAACTGGCTTGTGGAGGTCCGATAGGCAGTCGCTCCATGTAAAATACTGGAACTCTGCTGCATCCGGTTAGACTGGAAGTAAACCCCAATATCTTTGGGACGCTAGGCAGATGATGATTACACCTTGGAGTAGGGGTCCATTAACTTCATCGTATTTATTAAAAAAAACATTGGAATAATTGACTACTTCATTGGTGGCAGCAAGTGGAGTGGTCGCAAGCGCGACTGCTGAGCATTAGATCCTTGGTTTGATTCGCAGGTCCGGCAAAGTGATATTGGGTTTATCCATCAGGAATTTCCCAGTAGCACCCTACTAGTCTACCCACCATAGTCGCCCCCTATTACATGGGACTTAAACACAACTGGCGAAATGTGGGTGTACGATTAGGTACACCTCTACCAAACCCTTCGGGGATTACAGGCGTGATGTTATGTTATAATAATGAAAAGAAATCTTTCTAAATAAGCATTCGCTATTGAACGTTTCAAGTTCAGCATCCTACACAAATACATACATGAAAACATATTGAGGGGAACAAACAGAAATAAAGTTTATTACGGTCATAAGTGTATCTCTGTAGCAACGATAAAAAATAAGGAAGAAATAAATAAGCATAGATAAAGAGGATTTACTTATAATTTCTATGTATGGAGGTCGTAAATCTTTGATAGAACCTTTTTATGTGTTTCATTTGGCTAATTGTCTGTGATATTAGGAATGGGAATGTTATGGTAAAAATAACTTTGTTTTTGGGGTCTTTCAGTACAGTTATCTATGCTTTTGAAGGAGCTCGTAGCTAAATAATTACAGCCGCTCGGGTCGAGCCGCATTTGCCTAGGTTGACCTGTGGATGGGTGACAACCGATGCCTCGTGCCCCGTGCCTCGGGAAGCACATTAAGCTGTTGGTCCCGGCTGTCATTTGTAGATCTTTGACCGTCGTTACAGGCCGTTAGTGACCTGAAAATCTGACAACCAGTCTTATCAAGGGGTATCGTATTACCCAGTTCTAACTGGGTTGTGGAGGACACATAGGCTGTCGCTCCATGTAAAATACTGGTATTCAGCTGCATCCGGTAAGACTGGAAGCCGACCTCAACATAGTTGGGAAAAGGCTAGGCAGATAATGATGATCTATGCTTGTGAAAGTGGGTTCATATTCTAGAGCAATTCTCGAGTCGGAATCTCGATTGAAAATTGACGGCTTTCATACTTCTTGTCCTTCGCTAGTATCCTGATTAGTCCTTCTCACTCTCTACACCGTAAGGTAGTACAGTGACAGTATGTTTAAGTTATTGAACGAGGGTGTGCTATACTCTTCTGCAAACCCCTTTGGGACCATACAGGCATGACTTTTGTAATGAGTCCAATGCTCATGAGGTCAACTTAGAAAACCGCTATCTCCCTGTGTCCAAAGGGCAAATAAAAAGCCAAGTGCGAGTCGGACTCGCGCACGAAGGGTTCGTACCATAAACCGAAAAAAACACGTTTCTTGTATGGGAGCCCCCTTTAAATATTAAATAATTTATATTTTTATTATTTGTTGTTATAGCGGCAACAGAAATACATCATCTGTGAAAATTTCAACTGTCTAGCTATCACGGTTCATGAGATACAGCCTGGTGATAGACAGACGGACGGACAGACAGCGACGTCTTAGTAATAGGGTCCCGTTTTTACCCTTTGGGTACGGAACCCTAAAAAGGCATAAATTATAAGGATAAAATGAATTCAGGTTGTATTGATGATTTACATTATTATAATTCTGTAAATACATACGTGTTACGATAGCGAATCATATTCTGTTCAACATACAGCCGGACACTGACCTATAATTTCGCAGGTTACTCTTGCGCTTCCCTTTTAAACTCCGCGGTCAGAGTGACGACCTCTAGTCCAACAACGTTAGTCTCTTTGCCACGCTAAAAACTGTTTCTTCTTTATCGTGTGGTTAGTGCCTAACCTGGTATCAGAGTTTTTATGCCGCCCATGGGCCTCTGACTTGGCAACGAGAAATATCTCTCAGGCATGCTGGTTTCCTCACGATGTTTTCCTTCACCGGAGCAAGTGATAATTAAGTATACAATAACCACATGAATCAGAATGGTCAGAGGAGCGTGAGTGCCTTTTTTTTTTCGGATGGGAAATCATCAAATGACTTCTCCCACTCTGGGCAGAGCGCAAGGGAGTGTCAGACTTGTACTGACTAAAACCCATCCATGTTCCTTCCTTGCCCTTTGTGTTCCAGGGCTGCGGTATCTCTTTCGATCAGTCCCGCAGCCCGAGCGTGCGTGCCTTGGGTTCGAACTCAAGACCAACGGTCAGCAGTCCGACGGTCACAGATCTAAGCTATCTCTGTTAAAAACTCTTTTAAATGTAATTTGGTCATTACCAATTCCCGACCTTAAGTCCCACTTAACACTCCCAACCCAAGTTCTTAGATAAGCCGTTGGTCCCGGCTGTCATTTGAAGATCTTTGACAGTCGTTAAAGTAGTCAGTGGCCCAAAAAGTCTGACAACCAGTCTTACCAAGGGGTATCGTATTTCCCAGTAGTAACTGGGTTGTGGAGGTCAGATAGGCAGTCGCTCCATGTAAAATACTGGTATTCAGCTGCATCCGGTTAGACTGGAAGCCGACCCCAACATAGTTGGGAAAAGGCTAGGCAGATGATGATGACTTTACTCGCCACAATTTATGTAGTAACTTGTATATAGTTCCATCAGTATGCGGCCTACGTCTTGTTTACAAGATAACGCTGAAATCTTATATTGATGCTGTAAATCATGGGTAGGAAGGGAAAACATGCGGAACAGGAAAGGTTATTACTTTCTATAAGATGTTGCGGCGTGCGGTTGGTATAATCCACTTTGTTGGTGTTAGGTTGGTAGGATTTAGTTAGTGTGTAATCCTTCTGCAAGCTTTTTCTTATAAAGTGATGGGTATTATTTTTTTTTGCGGGCTTTTGGTGTGCTGATACTTTAAAAAAGTCAGATCCAGGTGATTTTCTAAATAACTTAGATTATTATAAACAAGCAGATATGCGAAATCTATCTGCAATGTAATTTTTCCTTATTGTCTGTTTTCGTAGGCTGTTAGTTAATTTTCTGTCTTTTGTTCGCAAGGAGGTTATTATAGATTATGAAAAACGTTATCTTTTACGCCAAAACAAATTAAATCTTTAAATTTCACGTAAAACAAGAAAGAGGTGTAGGTACGGTACAACTTTAGTAGATCTTGAATTGATTATGTGACAATTTTTAGATAGTAAAGACATTCTATAAGGTTATCATCATCATCATCAGCCTTTTTAATGTTCCCACTGCTGGGACACAGGCCTCCTCTCTATGAGAGGGAATGGGCTTTAATCTACCACGCGGGCCCAGTGCGGATTGGTAGATGTCACATGTCTTCGAATTTTTGGTTCTAGGACATGCCGGTTTCCTCACGATGTTTTCCTTCACCGTTTTTGAGAGCAGTGGTGATGAAATAAATTACACAAAGTAATGCCGCCTTGCTTGGGTTCGAACCCACAACTTACTGTTCGTAAGTCGGGGTCGCTACCACTGGGTCACCGCTCCTCTCTATAAGATTATCAAAAAATCATTATTACCATACTACTGCTCTATTTACCTATTTAATTTGCGTTGGACAAAATACCACTTCTTTTCCCATATATTTCATAGTTACCTATAAGGAACATTCTAAACTAAAGTTGTAGTTAGTGTTGCCCAAAATCGGTCTTGGTCTCGGTCTTGCGCAAAATGCAAGAACAAGACCAAGACTGCAAGACCAAGACCGATTGTGGGCTTTAATCTCGCTAATTCTTTACATTACGTGCTTTGTGTGCGCTTTTATATTTACAGAAGAAAGTAATTATAGACTGGCGGGAACTGCTACAGGGAAAAATCAGTTTTGGTCTTGTTCTTGCATTTTCGCAATACCAAGACCGATTTTGGGCAACACTAGTAGTCTTTTTCAGAGAGATTTTTAAGGAAAGAGCTTTAATGTAAACAGAAACAGCCATTAAAACATAACATTTCAAACCTCAACTATTAACTAAATTCGGTCCCAAAAAATATGTCAGATCTTTAGTTTTAAAACTTAATTCGTGTTAAAAAGTGCTAGAAAATTCAGGAACAGCAATCTAAGTTAAGTTGGAATGGTTAGACATAACCGTTTGGTTAGCTGATAGCTGGGGGCTGGTGCCAACTGTGACTGCTGTGCCAAGGGACCCTCGGGGTGCGACCTTGGTGGGAAAAAGATGTTGATTTTTGTTTGACGAGTATTTTAGAAGGATTGCTTTAGAAGTTGAGATTTATTCAAGTAGATTTGGTTTTTGTAGGAAGGATTCCAATTAACTGGAAACTAACTTTCTTTGTTAGCAATGATGTGCCCTGAATTATGAAAAAAAAAATTCGTGACGCATTTTTGAGGATGAATGTATAGCTATAAGAGAAGGGGAACACCAAAGAAACGAAGGATGGACTGTGTGAAAGATGATTTTGCTAGAAAAGGGGTGACTACTGAGATGACGAGTAATAGATAAGTATGGAAGAAGAAGACATGCTGCATCGACAGTAAATAAATTAGGGAAAAGGCAGGAGAATGGAGATGATTGATTATGTTGTAAAGACTGTTTTGGGAGCCAGCACCTTTTGGGTATTACTAAAAGACATGGTAGAGGGTCTATTGAGGACGAATATAATTTATTCAAACTTATTGACTGCGTACGCAATGATTTGTCGGAAAATACAATAATATTTTTTGCACTATGAAAACTTACTATCAAAAGTCATTTATTCAAACTAGGCTAAAGATCTGCACTTTTTGAGGTCAATTACACAGGAAAGTCCCCCAAAACGCCCGCACTTCGCCTTTAAAAGTGTGCTTTAGAAGCTTTTCGTTTTTATCGCAACTATATCGTAATTATTGTTAGTTCGAAAGTAATTATATGTAACAAAATAAACTTTCTATTATTCCCAAAAACATTATAGATATAATAAATTCTTTATTCTTGTTTTAAATGAGTTGTGTAGGTATCTCTGTGGTCAATACAAGTAATCGAACGTATGACTTATTATTATACCGCCGGCACCTGTATTTCTACCTACCCTATAACGGTAACCTCTTTGAAGATACTCTAACAAATGTGCCACAACGCACGTGGTGCACCGGCACCGTGCTGCTACCATCGTCACGACTA
This sequence comes from Lycophotia porphyrea, assembly GCA_950005105.1. Taxonomy (NCBI): domain Eukaryota; kingdom Metazoa; phylum Arthropoda; class Insecta; order Lepidoptera; family Noctuidae; genus Lycophotia; species Lycophotia porphyrea. The sequence goes on along the minus strand of OX465408.1, from coordinate 11,533,635 downwards.
TGCGAAACGTGCATGTATCTACTTTACGTGTTTACTAAGAGTACACTTGACCAAGGAGTTTGATTGACAGGTACGAAAAAAAATATACCGGCCACCTATTAAAATCAAACCTTAATTTAGGTTATTAAAATACACTTTTGAATGTCTTTACAAGGAAATACAATTGATTCTAATTGATCATTCGGAAAGGTAGTTTCGTATGGATAAGAATGGTTAAAAAAACTTCAAAGTTAATGTTCCACTGCAGGGCGAAGGCCTTTTTTCATAAAGAGACGGTGTGAGGTGATTACAACGCTTGTTTACTGCTAACGGGTGATGTCAGACTTATGAGTCGATTTATCCTGACGATTCACAGTCTTCGATTTCAAGGCAAAAGCCTTTTTCCAAGCTTTTCTTATAATCAATAAGATCCTGTTTATGGCGGATTCGCTCCTTTTTTCCAGGTTGGTCCATTATCTCCCCCTCATAAAATATACATTGTGTTTAAAAAACAATGCTGATAATAGAAAAAGAAGGCTTTCGCTATTTTTTAGTTTGTTATCGTCTGCTTCCAATCAGCACCAGCAGCTGAATACAAATATTTTACATGAAGCGACTTTCACAACGCCTTAACTGGGTAGCAGTATTAGAAAACATGAGCCTCGATTCAGAATTTTTTGTCGTTAGTAGCAACCAGGATATTATGATTAGACACCTGGATACCAAACCCTGTGATTGACTGTACTTTAGAAGTTACTATAGTGACTAGCAATGAGGTATGTTGCGTGTAGTATTTACTATCACTAAGCAGTTACCAAGAAAAGTGTCATGGTTAGTTCCTTTGTAGTATTTTTCTCGTAAAATTCGTCATTTAAACGTTTTCATTTACACATAACATCACGCCTGTAATCCCCGAAAGGTTAGGCAGAGGTGTACCTAATAGTACACCCACATTTCGCCAGTTATGTTTTAAGTCCACATGTAATAGGGGGCGAGCCTATTGCCATCAACCGGGCACAAATCCAGAGTCCGTGGCTGCTACTGAGAAATTCCTGATGGAAAAACCCAATAACATTTTGCCCGACTTGGGAATCGAACCCAGGACCTCTTGCTCAGCAGTCGCGCTCGCGACCACTCGATCAACGAGGCAGTCAAAGTCAGTTACTTACTCCATTGTTCCGCGGTATTTCGGTTTAAATAATTTAGTTATGTATGTAAACATGATCAAAAATGTGAATGAAACTACTAAATGAATGTTAATGGATGGAGAGGGAGAGGGAGACCAAAGAAAAGATGGATGGGTTGTGTGAAGCCTGATATGAAAGAGAAAGGAGTAAATGATGCCGTGACGTCTGACAGGGGAGAATGGAAGAAGAAACGTGTTGCGCCGAACCCAAGTAGAATGGGACAAGAGCAGGAAGATGATAATGTCTCCTACATGATCAAACGAACTTATAAAGATGATTATTTTAATATTTGAAAACTTGAGACAGGCAGTAATTTCAATACTTCTTGCAGTTCATCTTGGTTGATTAAGGCCAAGAATATAGCAGTGGTAAGTGGTGTGACCGTCGGACTGCCAAGTCATAGGTCTCGAGTTCGAACCCAACCTCTGATTTTTCGGATTCATGAGCAACACTGTCACTACATAATATTATAAAACAAAGATTTCCGCCGCGTCTGTCTGTCTGTTCGCGATTAACTCAAAAACTACTGCACCGATTTTGATGTTGTTTTCACCAATGGATAGAGTGGTTCTCGAGGAAGGTTTTAATATATAATTTGTTAAGTTTTTATACACATTGGCTACAATATAATGATATTTCCCATGGGTTGCGGGAACGGGGTCAAAATTTCATGATAACTTTTGGTGGCGATAACTGACATCCACGCGGGCGAAGCCGCGGGCATCAGTTCGTATTGTATAATTATCACTTGCAGTGAAGGAAAACATCGTAAGGAAACCAGCATGCCTGAGAGAAATTTCTCGACGGAATGTGAAGCCAAGTCAGAGGCCCATGGGCGGCATAAAAACTCTGACACCTGGTTAGGGACTGACCACACGATACAGAAAGAAGGCCTAGAAAAATTCCACTATAGCAAAAAAAGCTCCGAGACAGTTCCACACGGGTACCTCCTCATCATGGGTTATTTTAAGGTGTCTACACACTGTCCTAGTTTCACACCGTGTCTGTAGGGCACATTGTGTAACCTCTGGCTAATGAGGTCGTCTTACTAATTAAAAAGCTTTAATTGATGGCTTGTTTTTTTAATCGGCCTAGTGCAAATCAGTCATGCGCACTAAAAGTACTACTTAAACTAATTTAGATACTTTATATTTCTTAATGATTTGCTGTGATACTATAACTGCGAAGGTAATATTATTAGGTATTTTTGACTGTTGTACGCTTAACTGATTTCGACTAAAGGCATGTAGGTAGACAATGACCTTTGTTAGGATATACATGTAGTAGCTTCTATCGTGAATGTACCCTTGGCTCGCGCGGGTGGAGCCGCAGGAAAAAATCAGTTCTATACCAATTATAAACGGCTATCACTTGCGGAAAAAGAAATATAGTCCAATGATAGACAGACGGACGGACATACTAACATTGTCCAGATAAGGTCCTGTTTACACCTTTCTGTTTACACTATTACTTAACAATTTACATTGTATTCAGTGTGGTCCCGTCCTTAAACTGTTGTAGCCACAATAATGCTTATAGTAGTTTACAGAAATTGAAATTTAATTGTATATTGCTACGCTCGTAGACACAGGCTCTTAGGATTTTTTACTTGCCTACGGCGTAGCAGATATTTTCATAGCTTGAAAAAGTTCCTATTTGTAACAGCTAGTATTTTGTTTACTTACCTGAAGATTATATTTAGAATACGTAAATAGGTGTGATTATAAATACTAAGAACTGCTGGGAGATCGGGCTTGTTTCGGGATGTGTGTGTATTTTGGACTTTCGGAAAATATCTAATTAATAAAACAAAATCGTTTTTTTTTGTTTTAAAATATGTTTCTGTATTTTACGTATTTTTTTAAGATGTATGGATTGTATGAAAGACGAGATGATTTGCTGCGTCTTATAAACTAGGGTAAGCACCGTAAGGAGAAGCACCAATGATGGGTTTCAGAATCAGAGAGGATGATTCACTTATTTTAAATCAGTCAGAGGCCCTAGCACGAGTTTTAACGTTATTCGTAACGTAAATACATCGGTTTTTGAATAAAAAATACAATTATCGTTCAGCATTTTAGTTAAATTATTTACAACAATCACAAACAGTATCATCATCCTTTGATATGAATAAATTCTTAAAATTATGAAAATATTATTTGTGAAACGAAATGTGAAATTTTTAATTTTAAAATCGACGTATTTTTTTGCCTCAGGCCCATATTAGTCTTACTATAATTTAACGGTTTAAACCCGAAACAAAATTAATTCGTATCCACTTCCATTTTCAAAAAAAAAACTGTCACAAATTATTCAATGAGAGCCGTCTCACCTGTTTCTTGATGACGTCACAAGATGGCCGCCGTACCTCCTACACGTGGTCTGCCAGTCTCATGCCAACTGGCATATTCCGCCCTTGACACTGCTCTGTTTCTCCCAGAGTCTAACTAGCATTATGAAATATTGCTTCCTTTAAATTTTACGTAATTAGGTGCCAATATACGTAATTAATTGGGTAACTGAAGCTTTTTGGTGAGGTGATATTTATTGAAGTTATACTTCTTTTGGCGCTTTAGGGAAAAATGATGACAGTAAATTTTTACGATGCGCGCGCACACCTCACGAAAAACCGACACACTAAAGTTAGCTAGTTAACATACACCCAGAAGTTAGCTAGTCAACATTTTAGTTTTATACGCCAAATAAGTATAACTTCTTACTTACGTAATAAGTACACGCACACTATTTTTTTTGTAGATCTTTGACATTCGCTAGGTAGTCAGTGGCACGAAAGCTTTATTTAAGAATTCGCTGACAGCCAGTCTTAACAAAGTGTAACGTATTAGACAGTACTTAAATTGTGGAGGTCAGATGCTTATCTGACCTCCACGCGACGCGAGACGAGACAAGACGCTCTATGTAAAATTCTGGTATTCAGTTGCATCCGATTAGACTAGAAGCCGACCCCAACATAGTTGGTAAAAGGCTAGGCAGATAATGATGATGTTTTGTAAGTAACAGGAATTTTCGTTATGCAGAGAAGCGCCGTTGTCATGATTTCCAAGTAGTTATTTTTTATTGTACTTTCGTACCAATGACTTTTATTTCTTTCAACCGCCTAGATACAAGCATATCTGGTATATTAAAATCTCGTGTCACGGTGTTTGAGGTCGCACTCTTCCGAAACAGCTCGACTGATTTTGATGAAATTTCTTATGTATATTCGGTAAGGTATTAAACGTTATCCACGTTTGCGGGGTCAGCTAGTTTTTATATAAAAATTTGGTTATTCTTACTCACATAATTAAACGACTTATTTTTTATATATTATTTGGTAAATTACCGAGTTTTTCACTCGGTAATTTACCAAATACATCAGTTATAATTTCCCAAAACGGTATACAAAATTCGCTTTTCCCCTTCTAACTCCTGAAAGTCTGAAACCTGTAGCTGACAACAAAGGCTTCCGTGAAATAGATACCGGTATATTTCAGTATTTCAGCGAGATATGTATCGTTCTGGTATCGACTGCCGTTCAGATTCGATCACTGATACCGATACCGCTCCGTTCACGTGGAAGAACCGGCGTTCACCTGAAAGTTTTAACCTTTTTATTGATAGCGAGCTTTTTAATATAAGGAGTCTCTTTTTTCGTTCTCTTTGTTTTTTATTTTTGAGTCACTGGTATGTTCTTTACTATATTTCCTTAAGGGGTAGACTTAGGTATACGATACTCTTGCATTATACAGGTCGTAAGGCCTATGACACCATGAGGAGCTCGTAGCTAAATAACAGCCGCTCAGATCAATCTTCAGGTTAAGCCACGCTTGTCTAGGTTGGTCCGTGGATGGGTGACCCATTACATACCGAGTTTCCTCCGTGCTTCGCTGTGCAAGAGGTGCCTCCGCAGGAAAGAACGTTAAGCCGTTGGTCCCGACTGTCATTTATAGATCTGACAGTCGTTACAGGTAATCAGGGGCCCGAAAGTCTTTATGATACACAAGCACTTCACCCGCGACTTCGTCCGCAAAAATTACGATAGCTTGGCTAATATGCATGATATAAATAAATTTATAGTCTGTAGCATCCACAAATAATGTAGCTATCTGCCAGTGGAAGAATTTTTAGAATTGGATTATTAGTTCCGGAGATTACCCCCTACAAACGTACAAACAAATTTTACCTCTTTAAAAAAATAGTGCGTGGGGTCCCTCCGCGCGGAAGAAGTGAAACTTTATAATGTGGAAATGAAAATAGGATGGGGTAGAAATTGATTTTTAGTGAACTACAGGTATACTTCGCGCATGCGTTCGAGTGCCACGCATTCACTCTCGCTCTGTCTCTTTCTATTCTCCGTCCCCAGGAGCGTTGAACGTTAAACGCAACAGTGTATTCATACCCCCTCCATGGTAGCGTTAAACGTTTAACGCAACCTTGTTGGAAGTCGCATTAGAAGTTTCACTTCAAAAATATAAAAAATAAAATAAAAGTAAAGGTACGTAGATTTTTTGGGCTGTAATCAAATGTAGTGTTGTACCCTCGCCAGTTCGATGCAGGTTTCTTAAGACAGAATGCAGTTTTCCCTCGATAATTTCGTTGCATGTATTTCAGATGAATCACGATGTTTGTCTACATACGTGAACAGTAATATTAATATTAGTGGGCTGCGATCACGCTTGCCAACCGTGGTGATAACCTGTATATGACATGGTATTGTATACATAAGTAAAAGATCATTCGATGTTTAAAAATAGGCAGCGTCTTCTGTTTCTCGTTCAGTGTTTTACAGGAACTTTTCAATACTTAAAATAATAAATAAGGTCGCCCTATTCCGTGGCAGTTAAACATAAGTCATAAAATGTGGGTGTACTATACAAGGTGTATATGGATCCTTCACGAAGCTGTCAATCAAGCATTATGTACATCAAACTAAGTTATCCTACGAAACATTATTGCTGGCAATCGATTTTTTTTTTGGGTTGAGAATTCATATTTTACGATAAAACTTAATGTAATGCGCTCAAAACGTTCTGCTGATGGGTGCATTGGATAGTAAACCGATCATGGAGGTATTTCAAGAAAACTTATAACCTTAAAAATATTAACGACCCCATATTTCTGTAACTAAAAGGATGCCAGGTATGGTCCAGAACAAAAAAAATATCGCAATGACGGGGAGAACAAGTGCCTTTACAACCACTATGTGAACCACTGCTTAACCTTTCGGGGAATACAGGCGTAATGTTATGTTATATTTAACGTTAATAAAGAGGTGACTAACTGCCGATCTCGGAGACGATAAAACAATGTTTATTCTGTAAAAGAAGACGTAAATTAAAGATAATAAATCTATGTATACAAGGTGTAAACAGACTTTTCACGAAGCTGTTAACCAAGCATTATGTACATCAAACTAAGTTACTTTGCGCAAAAAATATTAAACGGGAAACGATTTTGACGTGACAACGTCTAATAAATCGATGAACGCCGTTTGCATGCACGAAAAAGTGTCCCGTTACGCTTATTGTACGCATGCGCCGCATATTTTTATGACGTTGTCACGTAAAACTATCGTCCGTGAACCAACTTTACAGACAGCCAATTAATTTTTTTTGGGTGAAAAAATCACGTTAGAACTCAATGTAACGCACTCAAAACATTATGCTGATGGATGGATTGAATAGTACGGGGGTCATGGAGGTGTTTAAAGTAAAAATCAAACATTAAAAAGCACGTGAAAAAGTTGGAACTTTGACCCCCAATATCTCCGTAACTAGAAGGCCCCTAGGTCTAGAACTCTAGAACAAAAAATGATCGCAATGACGGGGATAACAAGTGCCTTTCGGCTTCGTTAGGAGTCTTTTTATAACCTTTATATTTGCCAAGTACAACTATCTTGGGGTGGCTGTCCAGTCAAACCGGATGAATAGATTAAATATTATAAATCTTTAACTTTAATTGAGCGACATATGTCTATAAACTTGAAATGTTCTCATTTTGATACGGTTTTGGCTGTCAACGTTCCAATATTTGCTGGTCAATTAAACTTAATGTTTGAATCAAATTAAGTGTCATGTCTGAGAAACAGAATTCGAGAATAAAGCAACATTTACTTAAAAAACCAAGAAGATATTAATTTATAGGTTAAGTAGCTGATGTCACCTGCGTATTTCCCGTTCCCGTGAGAGTACGGGGATAACATATAGCCTATGTTACTCGCTGATAATGTAGCTATCGATTGACGTAAGAATTTTTTAAATCGGTCCATTAGTTTTTAAGTTTATTCGTTACATACAAAAATACAAATCTTTCCTCTTTATAATATTAGTATAGATTAACTTTTGCTTATTCCACGGATCCATACTAGGGGTCATAATGTGACAATTACGCGTTTCTTTAATGGTACAAAAAATAGTTTTATGTGTGATGTGTAACGAAAAAAATGTGTGTTAATGTGTGACGTGTTAAATAATTTTTCCCTATTAAGAATTAAAAATCCAAGCAAGTGATTTTGTGTCAAAAAAAAACTCTTATATTGAAACAGATTCTAAAGATATGTGATCATTCAATAACAAAAAATATACGTGAGGCTGAGAGGGTAGAGAAGGGGTAGCTTAAATCGTCACGACGTATTACCAAGCGGGAGGGGGAGGGGGGTTAAAAAACCTCACGTAATTAAAGGATGCCCCCTAACGGGATTGTCCTAACTCAAATCGTGGTCTATTTATGTCCAAAATTAAATTAAATTTCGTTCAACCGTAAAGCCGTGAAAAAAAATAAACAAAGATCAAGAGTTTATTTTCTCTCAGACCCTTTTCAGTCAAAAATACAGCTAGCATTCTATTCACAAGCCCTAAAAAAGCCGCTTAGTCGCTCACCACAAAGAAATTAGTCTTTCGTGGTCGAAGCGCTTTACGCTGAAAGATGAAAAAAAAAACCAGCTATGTGCGAGTTGGACTCGCGGATCGCGGGTTCCGTTACCTATAAGTTAAGTATATCTACAAGTTTATAAACTTGTAGGTACTTTGTTATTAAACTACATACTCGTATTAGTGGTTTTCAGATTTTCCTTTTTACAAGTGGGTTTTCAAATTTCGTGATTCTAGGTCAACGGGAACTACCATATAGGTTTTCGACCCAAACCCATAGGGAACTTCCGTTTGACCTAGAATTGTCAATTTTGGTTAAAAGCAAGGTCCTTGCAGCACAAGTAAAGGGAAAGTTCCTAAAAAAAAAAGTTTAAATTAAGGTAAAATTTTGGTACTTACAAATTTTCACTAAAATCTAAATTTGCCTATATCTTTTCATCATGTTGACTCAGGACCTTGATTTTTATACACCTAATAAGGTCTATAGACCTCAGTATCTGCTATAAATTTTGCTAAGTCCACCCGTTCTTGAGAAAATCGGTGGTGACACACGGACAGACAGACAGACAGTTGGACAAGAAGATGGTCTTAAAATGGATCCTTTTTTTATCTTTTGAGGTATGGAACCCTAAAAAACGTTGTAAAGTTTTTCTCGTTAATAGCGTTTACGTTATTTCAATTGCAGTAGACTACACTACTATGATTTATGAAAGAAACTATCAGTGATTGACAACTATCACAACTTTTCCCACTTCTAATGTGAGTCATTGAACGAAGTTTTGGTTAGTCAGTCGTTCTGAATTCAGGCTAACATAACATTCCGGCCCTGGTTCAATCCATGGTCCGGCGAGAGAGAATGGGACGCCGCCGCCTCCTTCTGCGAAGCAGTCATGCTAGTGAAGAAGGTGGCGGAGCGTGCTAGGGAGAGAACCTTTCCTCCCAGCCGCCGCGGGAGACGTCCCGGGCATCGGGGGTCACGTGGTGGGGTCCGGCCACCGTAGACGCGGACCTGTGGACGGTGAGTAATGGGCTAGCTCGCCGTCCGTCCGTCTTTTGACGACAGGCCGTGCAGATGACGCGTGCCGATGCCTACCGGGGCTGCGGGACTGTTCGAAAGAGATACCGAGGCCCTGGAACACAAAGGGCAAGGAAGGAACATGGATGGGTTTTAGTCAGTACAAGTCTGACACTCCCTTCCGCTCTGCCCAGAGCGGGAGAAGTCATTTGATGAGTTCCCATCCGAAAAAAAAGGCTAACACAACATCACGGTAGTAACCCTCAAAGGGTTTGGCAGAGGTGTACCTAATAGTGCACCCATATTTCGCCAGTTATTTTTAAGTCCCATGTAATAACGGGCGAGCCTATTGCCATCAACCGTGCACAAATCCAGACTCCGTGGCTGCTACTGAAAAATTCTTGATGGAAAAACTTAATAGCACTTTACCCGACCTGGAAATCGAACCCAGGACCTCATGCTCAGCAGTCGCGGTTGCGAACACTAGACTAACGAGGCAGTCTGACTAAATTGTTATTTATAGTTAACTGACAGGTATCTCGCTCTCAGATTATATGGAACCTGCTTTAATATTTTATGAACCCGGGTAAAAGTTGTCTATGTTTTAGAACCTAGAGATAAGTCTATCTGTGTGCTACTTTTTTTCCAAAACTGTTCACCCGTTTATGAGTGTTGAAGCAACAAACACGCACACCGTTGGCCTTGCATGTTTTGTTTTTTTTTTCATAATCGTTCAATTGATATTTTATATTTTTATTGCCGATAACAACTACATGGCACTTCTATTTTTGCTGTGGTTCATAAATTCTTTTAAAAAAATATAACCCTTTCATTTTGGTAGCTCCTAGCAATACATCGAACCAATCTTTCACGTTTGTAATATTTCTAGGATAGGGTGGTCCCAAATTGCATTAAAATGTCATTTCACCAAATAAATGGTTGTCTATGATAGCATTAAGAAAAATGCAATTAGGATTAGCGTTAGGGTTTCGGAAATTGGCTACGCCAGTCTATCGTGAAATCGTATTAAAACTGCATATTATACTAACGAAACTATGTCATGTGAACTTATTGTTATTGGACATTATTTAGACAATATAAAAAGTTTCGTACAGAAGAGAACACACACACAGTTTTATAGACTTATTCGTCAACGGGCGCGAGTTGGCACCCGACTTTACTTTTTTGTGTTCAACGCGCTCGCACTTTGTAAAGTACAGTCAAGTAAAAACGTATTGAAACCAATACCCATAAATAACTAGTTATTGTCCGCGGGTTAACTTTAGTTTGTCTTTCACATTTAAAGTTATACTATTATAATAGATTTTATAAGAAGTTCTTGTAGCTGACTGTACGTCTGACGTATTTAACGTGAGATTTTCAAGGTCGAGCGAGTTGACACCAAAAAAGGTAAAATTGGAAGGTGCCAACTCGCGCACATTCGCGAATTTCACACTCGCTAGTTGACGAACAAGTCGTTTTATATATTTTTTTAAAATTTGTTTTCCTATATGTTGTTTCGCGTACTTGAACTGAAAATCCGATGTATCGTTCCATTATAATAAGACGTTTATTTGGCCAAAAGAAGGTAATAGTCATAATTTTACCCAATAGTCATTAGTTTATTCATTAAAAATTATTATATTATACATTTTTTCACGTGACCTAAGTACGATAAAGACACATCTAACGTACAGACGCCGCCAGCACATCAACCTACTACAATCTGTCAAATTTCTTTAACAGATTTTCAACTTTATTGCTGCAGCATTAGGTTCCAGATTGATTGGGAAAATTGGACAGTTTCGGGTAGCTTGATGTAGAGACGCCAGCAGGTCAACCTACCCGAAACTGTCTGATTTTCCCAACCAACCTTGAACTTAATGTCATAGAGATAAAGTTGAAAATCTAGTAAAGAAATCTGACAGATTGTAGTAGCTTGATGTGCTGGCGTCTGTACTTACCGTCTTTGTCCTAAGGGCCATGAAGATTTTGTTAGAGTCAGAAGCTTAATTCGATGTTTCAAAGTAATGTATGAGTCGCCTCTCTAATGATGACATTACTTTATGATTTCATTGGTGTGAATAAACTCGACTTTTGACTCGCATTATTACTAATTAGACTGAGCTTTTGCCAGATTCTCTTAAAAGTACTATGACTAAACTCTGGTGCAACGTGTGTGCAACAATTTTGTCGTAAACAATGTACTTTATAAAACTACAAAAATAAAACTATGACATTGATGATTCCCGAAGGTCCGTTCAAAGTTAAAGGAACGGTGGCAAACACCGGACATACTTCAGTACAGTATCTATCAAAGTCCGGTTTGACCGAAACTTAAATCAGTTTTTTTCAATTTCAACCTCTATGGAAGCTTTACATCTAAGAGCTTGCTCCTAGTCTGATACAGAGCCCAGTTAGTTTTCATTACGCTATTACAAGTCCATATGCCATTATGTTATATCGTGCAATATGTGCAAGCGATACCTATATATCTATTGATATTAGGTACATTGGACAGATGACGTATGTAAACCGCAGATTGAACACATCTTTCAACTTCACTTCCCCTTTAAATTTTCCTTAAAACCAAGCTAACGAGACACATTCCTCAGTTCGTATCAATCAGAAGCCGAATCTGTATCCCGATCTCCGGAATCAAAGACTCTCCACTGCCGACGTCCGTTGCGTTCATTTTTCCGATAATAGCCCGCGCCATCTCGCTCACTCCTCGTTGCGCAAACGCCACCAACCCGAGCTAAAACAGGGCTCAGCCATACTAAATTTAGTTCTGCAACACTGCACCGTGTCATGCCCATAGAAAACATTAACAGCCATACACCACACGATATATCGACACCGCATATTCCCAGCCAGATTTTCGCGATCACAAATTGCTGTATAATATTCAATTAGGTCGCCTATATTGATAGGAGAGCCGGCCGCCCGGCAATTTTGGTTAGCGCATCTGCTGCTCTATACGCGTAACGTTTGATATACGATTAGTTTTCGAACCGTTTTCACCAGGTTTATCCGGTCGATAGTCCATTATCGGGCGATAGCCGGTTAGCTTTCGGACCGTGGCGAGCGGCTCTGAACGGCGACCGTTTGTCCCTCAAGGTACGCCGCGGGGACAGCTAAATATAACCGCACACGCGGCCCGTCGTCTCACAGTTTTTCCTCGGTCCACCGTACTCCCGGCATGCTGCCAACTCGACGTCACACCTCTATTACCTCATAAACGCCAAACTTTGAGAAAGGACTTTAAAATTAGCAAGGACGCGGGTTCAAACGGTTACAGACGGGCCGCAAGCTGGGTATTTCTGTACGGCGACACCAGCGCTCCTGATAATTACGCAAGCTTCGGAACATCGAACATGGCGGCCGGCCGCGCGGCAGAAGACGCGGGAGAGATGAGCTGTCACGGGATATTTATGAAATTGGAACTAAAATAGATTCAGTAGTAGCTTGGAGCGAGTCACCTTGACGCGCGTGTCTTATGTAACACGCGCCACGCGAATCGAACGCGACGCGCTCCAAAATCGAAATTCGAAAATGTCAAAAACGTGACGCAATCGGTGACGTGTCGATGTGTGACGTAAGTTTAGTGTTGCCACTCCTCCGTTCGACTAATAAATTTATTGTTTGGCATGTAAACGGATGCGTTCGAGCCAAGAAATTACAGCGTTCGGTAAAAAAAATATTGAATGAAGCAACGGAATGATGGCGCAGTGTAATCGGGCCCGCCTTGCAGCTTTGCCAAACACTATCTTGTTTATAGTTCAACAGTTGCACAAGATTTTTGATTATGGAATGTTTACACCTTCCAGTTTCCTTGTTTCATTGTGAACGGGCAGACTTTTGTTCTCTCGCTCTATTTTTTATAGAACTTTTAATTACTCCTTTCTCCTAATGACGGCGGCGCCTATTGAAACGCTGGACCACTTAAACTTAAGTGTAGAAATGACTTTTTATTTTTACCGTCTGTAGGTAGTGTTCCCTAATGATTTTTCAGTGGTACTCGTTTGAGATGGGTGGAGTTTCGTTTGGTTGCATTGTTTGATGAGTGAAGTTCGAGTGTTGGAATGTTTTCTGCGCTGGCAATACCTACCGGGTAATGTCAGTTGTCATTTTGTCGTATACAAAGACCTTTGTAACATTGTGTGTCTCAATAAATTCGCGTATTATAGTCACTTATACATTATTGGCATCTAAATCTGTAAACTTTAATGGTTTTAGTACATTTTAGTTTTATTTATGGGCAAGAATTGAACTAAATTGCTGAGATTTCTGTCCATTAGTTTGGTTTCCATTATTTTAATGGTAGTCTTATTTATTACGCATTCCCCTCAAGTCTCTTGAATATTATAGATTATTATCTTTCTATAACGGGTTTTCCTGCAAACTTGGACTTCCATTTTCAAACTACAGAAACAGGCTATTTGAAAATTGTTGTGACTTGTTTCGTAACTGAATGCTAACATAATGTATACAGGTTTTTGAGTACCTAATTATTGGAGCAATGAAAAGTTTTTACAAAAACCTTTTTAGTTCATAATTGTTTTTGGTTTGAAGCCGTAAATACGTATTGTTTTTCTTTTTCTCTTCATCCTCTATTCACTAAAGGATTTGTCTATTTAGTTTATTTTTTTGGCATTTCTTTTTTTTCAATTGCGTGTTTGGTTCAGTGGTCACCAACGCGACTGATTAGCATGAGGTCAATTTCTGGGTCAGGCAAAGTGTTGAGTTTTTCTATCAAGAAATTCATTATTAAGTACAAAGTCTGGGTTTGTGCCCGGTTGATGACAATAGGCATGCCCCCTGTTGCATGTGACTTAAACATAACTGGCGAAACGTAGGTGTACTTGTTAGGTATACATCTGCCGAACCCGGGGATTAAAAGGCGTTTAATTTTTGGAGTATTCTCATTTGAGCACCGATTTCAAGAGCACCATAGATATTCCCATTTGAGCAAAGGGAATATCTTTAGTGCTCTAAGCATTGGTGCTCTTATAATCGGTGCTCAAATGGGAATACTTCTAATTTTTCTGGTTTTTTTTCTACAAAATGTCGGAAAAATGCCAAAAAACGATAACAAGACTTCTATTTCGACAGTCCCCAACCATAACCTAACCCAACTTGATTTAGACAAGCCGAAACCTATTCTAAAGTTGTGAGGTCCTTTATTATTCTCCTATCGTAAGGCACATGGTACGGAATCATAATGTACACAAGTACAGGCTCGTTGCTCGTCCGTATTGAGGAATTAATAGGCTTGTCTGTTTAATATGGCTCCTGGGTTGTTGTGGATAATGTTACCTTTACATAAGCAGTGATAGTGATGGTGAATTGCAGGCTTTTGTTATTTTTGGATCAGTTTTTTGGGAAAAAGTGTTTTCTTAACTTTAAAATTTTGGGGCATTGTGATGAAAATTTTCAGTAAAAGTAAGGTAGGTAGGTATTGGGTTTTCCATCAGGAATTTCTCAGTAGCAGCCACGGAGTCTGGATATGTGCTCGTTTGATGGCAATAGGCTCGCCCGGGCCATTACGCGGGGCTTAAACATAACTGGCAAAATGTGGGTGTACTACTATTAGTACACCCACATTTACCCACACCTACACCTTTGTCTAACCCTTCGATTACAGGCGTGACGTTATGTTATGTAACTTAAAGTTGCGTCTATCTTAACTTTGAGTAATTTTTATAAACACCCCTAGTTTTTATCTCAATTTAGTACCAGCAGTCATTTTTGGTTAAGGTCTTCTTTACGGAAATTGTTACAAATCTTTTGTAAATTGTTAAAGCACACATCAATAAAACAAAGACGATACTTAATATCAATAATCCAGACGCATAAAATAAATCATAAAATAAATCATAAATCATCAATTTTTCCAACGCAACGCCATGAAATACACGCGGGCGGCCCGCCAACCCCGGCCATTGCAAATCATGGACCCACAAACCACAAATTGGGTGCCAGTAATCATAACTTTGCTACACCACACAACACTACAACATATCTTACGATAAGCCGCTGACAACCCTACCAGCCGGGATTAGTGACGTGCTAGCCTGTAATCCCGGCCTATCCCGGGACAACACGGGAACTATTTGCATACGATCGCAGTTAAACGTCATCTGCGGGATTTGAGACAGTGCTGCGTCTTAGCGGGATTGCAGCAAGTCGGTAGTAATTTTGTGTAATTTCACCCCGGGATTACAGGGGTCCGGGCTTAGGGTGGGTACTGGGTAGGTTTGTAGTCGTGTCGTTATGGTCTAAGGTTCGAGTACTGTCGAGTTATGGGATGTGCAGATCTTGGTTTAGGCTTATCGTGTTTATGCTTCGGACTGGGACTGTTTTGTTTCTATGGTTTAGTTTCGGGCTTCCCTTGAAAGGAGATCACATATATTTTGAGTATTGTATTGTATAACGGGCTGGTGTCCGCAACTCCACGTCTAAGCGAATATTTTGATAGCGGGAAATTTTGAGTAATTGAGACGGGTTGGTAAAAAAGTCTTCTACCCTAGGTACTTTAATGTTTACTATATTAGCAAAGAACATAATACTAGGAGTAATACAAACTGAATACGGAAAAACGAAAGCACTGTTAAACGACCTTAAAATTCCTACAAACGAAAGCTTCACACAATTAAGGATCCATCAACAAACATCTCCTTAATTTCCTCTTTTAAAAAAATCGGTCAAAATCCTCCACCAAAAATTCACTGCATCCTTCTACTGCACATGCACATTTGACCCAAATTACAACCAAACCCGGGTGAACGATCCTCAGCCTTATGCAACAATGACAACTGACAATACGATTAACATAACATATTTATTATACGCCACGTCAACTGTTCCATTGTAAAAAAAACTTCGCCGTTCGTGATTAGAATCCAAGCGGCGTATTTGCAAATAATTGTCAAGCAAGTGCAATGGCCTACGCTTACCTTGTGTTACGTGTCGAGAATTGGACATAGGATATGGATGTTGGGTTTTTTGTTATAACGGCAGTTTAGGAATTACCAGTGCGAGCTGATATTGTTATTGTTATGTGGAAATTCAGTTTTTGCAATTTGCATAAGAAATTCTTGAGTCATTTCATTTGAGATGACGATTACCCGTCGATAAGAGAAGTTTGGAAGAAGAAGACATATTGCGTCGAACCTAAATGAATTGGGAAAAGGGCAAGAACGATGGTGATGATGATTATTGAGTAATTTCGTGACTCTCGAAATGTGTGAAGGATGATATGGCTAGAAAGGAGGTGTCTGCTGAGATGACGAGTAATAGAGAAGTATGGAAGAAGAAGACAAGCTGCGCCGAAACCAAATGAATAATGGATAAGGGTAGGAGGGTGATGATGATAATGATGCTTGATATCTATGGGTCTGTTTAAAAGATAATATGGCGTATTTAATAATGTTGTGAAGAAAATTTTGGGTGTAAATGTGAATGGCTGTAATGAAGGGTAGGGGAAGACCAAAGAAACAATGAACGGACTGTGTGAATGTTGATATGGCTGGAAAGGAGGTGACTGCTGAGATGACGAGTAAGTGAGAAGTGTGGCAGTAAAATACATCAGCACCGACGTCAAATAAATTGGCAGAATTATGAGAGAAGGATAGATGAAAGGAATTGCATAAAGACACCATTGACCTACAAGCCTTTGACACCGTGTTAAGGCGATTGTGAAAAATGGCTCTGGAAGTTTGACTGGCTTCTAGAAAGTTGCCCAAAAAATAATTACCTATTCGGTCCTCAAAACAGGCTGGCAACTTGACTTTTACCGAGAAGATTATCGACGCCTGTGATCCTTTTGTCTGACGCATTTAGGAAGTAGATTAAATCTGATTTCTTGATATATGCAGCACTGGGTCCAACTTTATAGGCGCCTCTACGATCTCTCAAAAGGCGCCGTACCAAATCTTAGATTCAGATGGTGTGCAGAATTGAGACGTCCGTGCACTTCTAAAGTAGACATCTTGTTTTTTTTAAGCTGGGAAGCTTATGAACCTTACTTAGAGGGGATCTTTTTTTTTGAGTTTAATTATATTTTTTGAAAATTAATTAATTAATTTTATTGCCTTTATGTCTGGTAGTTTTTTATCATCTGCCTAGTTTGTTCCCAACTTTATTGGGGTTGGTTTCCAGTCTAATCGCTGCAAGTAAAATACTGATATTCAAATGCATCCATTTGAATATCAGTATTTTACTTGCAGCGATTGCCAATCCACAGCACAGCCACCACATCCCACAGTCTAGTAAGTAGGTAACAAGTTTGAACTTGGCGTATTTAATTAGTCTATCCAATTAATCACTGAAGTGTCATTAACATTGTATAATACCAACATGCCAGTTACGGTCTGGAATAAAATTGATGTTACAAAAGTTTTGTCTATGGGCAGAGTTAAAAATCTATAGACAAACAAATTTTCGTTATTGGAATTTCCCGTCATAACAAGACTTCTATTTTTTAAAATACTGAACAGTGATTTTTATCCCAATTTATGTTTAAAATCAAAACTTTTATTAGAAATATTGGCTTTTTGATGGAAATATCGAGGTTACTGACATTAAATAGTCCGCTAGACGTTCGCAACACATTTCTAGGCTGTAAAATAGGGCTAAACTCACGTGTCGTTTAATTTAGGACGGATAGAACCTTGGAGTATTTGTGTGCGGGCCACATTGTGTGCACAATGTGTGAGCAAGATATGTCGGGCTTGAATCGATGTTTTGTTGTTTTTGGTGGTTGGTAGTTACAACTAGGAGAATGCTGAATTCAATTATTGTTGATGGAAGGAGTTCAAGAGACAAAGGAAAAGATGAATTAATTGTGTGAGGAATGATTTGATAAAGAAAATGGCTGGAAACAAACAACATATCAACCCCGACCCCAACGTAACATGTGATAAGGGCAGGAAGAAGAAGAAGAATATATTGGAGGTTTCAGTAGCTAAACCATTCGAAAAACTTTTAATTTATGAAGTAGAGGTCAGATAGGCAGTGGCTCCATGTAAAATACTGGTATTCACCTGCTTCCAGTTTAGTTTTCCGGATCAGTGGTTCGAGGATTTGGATAAGTCTGGACTGGCTTAATTTTGGTGTCTCTGAAAATTTGATCTGGACAAGTTTTGTCGGACATAATTATTATGACTAGCTATATGCTCTTAGTGACTTTCAGAAATGAAGATCGTCATTAACTCTTGATGTGTTAGCTAGTGACCAAGTAAAACTTTCTGAATCTTCAGCGAAATTGGAATTCCCTGAATTTCAATGTTGCATAGATCTCGAAAACTTGTGGGTCGGTCGGGTATAAAAGTGACATTTTAATGATTTAGATATATTTTTAGTGTCGAAACCATAAAAAGGATGTTTCAATGACAAACGGATATGATAAAACTGAAACAGCTCTATGGTAACTACTGGAACTTTAAAAAGCCTCGCAAATAAAATATAGCACCTATTAACATAGCAATAAAGCCATTCCGCGATACTTTAAAACTATTAGCATAACCTTGGCGATTTGAAAAGACGATCGTTTGAGAGGATGCCAAGCAAAATATTAGCTTCTGAAACTGGTTGAGTTACACAATTGGTTACGAAGATAAATCAGAAAGTATGTATAGTGGTTTGATTGTGGAGTCCCATGCAATTTTCTGTATCACTGCAGTATTGGAAGTTTTTAAATGATTTGTGGGGTAGGAACTGTAGTCTAGCTACTTTTGTTTTATTTCTTAATAAGATTTTGTGTTTGTCTGTTTTGCTGCAGTAGCGGATTGGCCTTGGTTTGCGCCGTGGTTTCGATTCTCACATTGGGAACTATATTATGTCTGGCCTATAAATAAATTAATAGCTGAATATCGGTTAGTTGGGTTAGCGTGAAATTGCATTTTCTATGCAGTTGTAAAATCTACCCGATTGTTGGCTGGTTAGGCATTTTCTGCAGTATGAGCTCATTCTTCTGCTCAGCGTAGAATAACATCATTTCTATATTTTTCTTATAGTTGTCAACATTGTAGTCAGCATCTTTCTAGCTGTATTACCTTTCACGCATTTAATCCAAGGTTTATTTGGCCCTATAGTCGTCTATGTACTGTTTTCATGCTCTGTTTTCATCCAGTTAATACTGATACGATGGAAGAAGTTCCTTACATCATCATACAGTTGCCCTTTATCCTTACCCTCCATCCATTTTGTTATAAACAAGTCATAGTGATTACTTGAATATAAGTCATTATTTAAGATACTATTTTAATTGTGTAGTTTAGTAATTGCTTCAATCTAGAACTATCAAATGTTAGATTTAGCTTTTCTTTCTTTGACGGTTCTTTTGTAAATTCTGGTTTACTGTATAAAAAAGTTTGGATAAGTAATAATTACTCAAGTTATTGCTTTAACATGAGTATAGATACAGGTGTTAGTGCTAAGTCCGCCATTGGTATATTGATTTTCCTCTTTTCACTGTGCAATTCATCTTCTTGTTTTGGTGTCTTTTTAATAACTTGGTAACTAAGGATCGCTATTGACTCCGATTTTTTATCTTTACGAGGTAGAACAGTGATTAATACATAATATAAAAAGAAAGTTTTGGTTCACTGACTGACTAAGCAACGTCCAGCCCAAACTTAAAATGCCTGAACTTTTCCTTTATGAAAAAGAAAAAGGCCTGATTTTTCTAAGTTCAGAGAAGCAGAAGGCAGGCAATGTGGCAGTAGTGTACAGTAAAGAATTTATTATCCATGAAAATGGTCAGATATTCTTTGGATATCCATCTAGATAGATCTAGAGATATCTATCATCACAAACCGTCCAAACGCGTGTTACATAAACTCATAAGACGTGCGTAGGAAAACCCGCGAACAGCACATTAAAACGCATCACCTTTATTAGAATTCCTCCCAGTAAGCGTATTTATTAGTACATGACGGTCGCAGCCTGCATTCAACGGCGTATCCGGGAGCATGCACGATTATCCACAATTACTCGTACCTTGGGTATGCAGCCCAAGTTCCCACTGAATAGTGAAATCGATATGCGAATCTGCCAATAGATTTCGTTGGCTTCATGTAGATTGTGTGAGAGTGGATCTTATGCACCTGTGATCAAAGGGGTTGAGTTTTGCATCTGTGAAGCGGTAGCCTTTGAGGACGGTTTGTCCATCTGCTGATTGATTTTGTCGCCCTCAATTTAACTAAGTACATCGATTTTCTAGGCGTTTTGCTAACATACTCATTAAATTTGTAAAAAGGATCCGTTTGATGCCAACGGGCCCCTCTTCAATCCCTTTCTTATTTAATTTTGTCCATTAAAATATTAGATTAGTGCATGTAAGCTTCCTGGGGTTTTCTCCGAAACAATTTTTAAACTGCTTCTGTTCCGTATAACTGATTCAATTTCATGTAAGTTCCTTTATTTTCCTTCATTATATGACAGGCACAGACATTTCTATTGCGATTCTAAAAAAGATTTGAGGGTTACCCAACTTTATAGAAGATTATTTAGCCTCAGTATACTTCTTCATGTCACTGGCATTATTTGTCTCAGCTTAGTTGTTACTATGAGGTGTACAATCTTAAATTCCACTTTTCATTTGCGCTTTATTAAACAGAAACTTCCTTGCATTTACATGTACGAACTGTATCAATAATTCCTCACGACCTATATCTCTACCCATCCCATTTTAAAGACATTTAGTACATACCACAGCTGCGGTAAAAAACGCAAACGGTTCGCGTCGTACGAACTTTGAACGAAACAACTTAATGTAAGTTCTGCCCGAGAAGGTCGCTGGATTGCACATGGGGTGCAGCCTTAATCACAGCGGGTTCGAAGCCGGAACCATGGTGTATTTTTGAGGTACAAAGTTTACATTTTTGAGGTTAATGCTAACCGGAAAAGGGGTGAATATGAACAAAACTTTGAGCGGGATTTCATCACTGACTATAAATAACTTGTAAAATAAAAATTATCACTATTTTTATTTTATAAATTGAGTATTTTTATCCCAAGAACATTTGATTAACGTTAAAATACCTTTCAAAGTTTACCCTAGTGAAGGGAAACGCTTTCACCCTATATTTTACAATACTTGGTTTAAAGAGTCTCAACTCATTTTCGCAATTCATCTTTCGTGGTTCGCTTTTCTCATTATGGGAAAAGGCAATTTATTTTTGTCGAAAGCTGTTTTATTTTTGTAGAAGACTTTTATGTAAATCTTTTTTGTTTCTCAGATGATTGAGAATTGTAATCTTTACCCAATTCGATTCTTTATTCCATATCATTATCATCTGATATCTCAGTAACTACTTCTATTTTGCCTTTCCTAGCATTTTGATCAAAAGCGGAAGCGTTTTCCCCTTACCCCGCTGCCATACACACCACAACTTTAGTTCTTGAAACTATTTTCTATTTGTGCGCAACTGCTCAGCTGTTACTATTCTTCAAGTTGTTCGGTATAAATACCTACTCTGTCTGCACCTATATTGGTAACGAATCTATTTGTTTAAAGATATGTGGCCATTTGGATATTGCATTCTTCAGGAATGGGATAACCATTTCGCGCTATTTTATTATACTCAGCAAAATCTCGGTCTGGTTAAGGCAGTCCTCTGAAACTAAATTAGAAGAAAATATGGTCTAGGTTAACAGATGCAAGGTTCAAAATGTTTTTGTGGGTATTAAACGTTTATTACGATATCCGAATCATACTAATTCTTTTTCAACAATTTTAATATACATTAGTCTACATACCTCAAACACCAATTATATTCAAATGCAAATTTGATAAAACCCGCTCACCACCTCAAGCTAAATTCTAGGAGCTTTTTTAACTATCACGTTACGAAATGATTGTATTTTCTTGACACCATAGTGAGTTTACGAGCATGGTCGTAAAATAAGCCACGTGTGCCATGAAAAACTCGTTCCTGATGGTTTTAGTGCATTATATCTACTCTATTTTTGATTGGACTGTTTTGATTGGGCAAGAATTTGATGATAAAGATTTAACTTTGCGATTAATGGTCTAGGTTGTGTCGGTTTTATTATTTTTATAAGATCATTTTTTTTGGTTACCTATCTAAAAATGTTCGAGCCCGACTTCTGCAAAAGTTAAATTTAGCAACAATTAAAAGCATGCCTAAATTTAAGGAAAGAATAATAAGAAAAGAAAATTAGCTTTTTATTTAGTTTTAGAAGAAGCTTAATCATCGTGTGTGTTTTAAAGGTGGATAACTTTATCTTTATTGTAATATTTAAAAATCATACGGTAATCAAGATAACACCTCTTCTTAAGGTCAGTGGAGGTAAAATAAGAAATTATTTGTCTTGGGTTTATTAATAGCCATGCGACTAGTTTTTATAACCTTGGCTTCAGGAAAATGCTAACCTCAAAGCCGACATGGTAGCTAAGATTAATATTATAATAAAAGGAAAAGAGGCTTGTTTTATTGAGTAACCGGTAAAATCCACATAGAAAAAGGTCATAGTAATTTATATGTAGATGATATTGTAATCTAGGTCCTGGTACAGTCGAGGCCTCTAGGGTTTTTTGTTTCCACAAGACTAAACTTACGAGGGTCATTCAATAAATACTTAGCCTACAAAAAGTAAACGAAAATTTTAGAAAAGTGGCAATTTATTTTTCAACATAGTCTCCTTTTAGTTCGATACACTTAGCCCAGGGATGCTCTAACTTTTTTAACCCGTCCGAAAAATAGTTTTTGTCAAACTCTGCAAAATAGACCTCCGTGGCGGCGATGACCTCCTCATTTGATCCATATCTATTCCCGGCGAGTGATTTTTTCAGATTAGGAAACAGAAAGAAGTCACAAGAGGCCAAATCTGGAGAATACGGTGGATGGGGCAGCAATTCGTAGCGTAATTCGACCAATTTGGTCATGGCAACGGCAGACGTGTGAACCGGTGCGTTGTCGTGGTGAAACAGAACTTTTTTCTTCGCCAGATGGGGTCGTTTTTTCTTTAATTCGGCGTCGAATCGGCCCAATAACTCGGCATAGTAAAGCCCTGTAATTATTTTACCTTTCTCGAGGTAATCGATGTAAATCACACCTTGTGAATCCCAGAAAACGGTGGCCATAACTTTTCCGGCCGATTTTACAGTTTTCGCCTTCTTTGGAGCACGTTCCCCGGTCTGGATCCATTGTTTTGATTGCTCCTTGGTCTCTGGTGTGTACCAGTGGATCCAGGTTTCATCGACGGTCACAAAACGACGCAAAAACTCCGCTGGATTCCGCTCCGATGTGGTCTCACGGTTGCACTTGTTTTCCGGTGTGAGTAAACGCGGCACCCATCGCGCCGACAGCTTTCTCATGCCGAGTTCCTCGTGAAGAATATGATGCACTGTTCCTTCTGAAATGCCTACAGTCTCAGCTAGCTCCCGAACCTTCAATCGGCGATCTGCCAATACGAGATCATGGATTTTTTTAATGTTTTCCTCCGTAGCAGCTGTTTTCGGTGCACCTGGACGTGGTTCATCAAAAACCGACGTACGGCCACGTGCAAACTCGTTGAACCAATTCTTGACGGTGGCCATCGATGGAGAAGAGTCACCGTACACAGCATCCAAGCGTTCTTTGATTTCGATGCGCGTTTTCCCTTCCAAAAATAGGAATCGATTCACCGAACGATATTGCTCTTTTTCCATTTTTGTAAAACCGATCGACACGTTCGCTTCCATAAGTTTTCAAATTATAACTAATGAAGGGATTGGAATGAAAATTAAAAAAAATAATTAAAAAAGAATGTGCTACACTGTGGTAAAACTCTTTTGAAACTACAGCGCCCTCTGGCGATGAGGCTAGGTACTTATTGAATGCACCTCGTACTTCATTAACAGATGTTTGAAAACTTTGTAATTACAATCTTTATACTAAATAGCTTACTTCCCTAAAATATTTCATAGTTACTAATTGGTTTAATATTTGTTTTTTTTTTTTCTCAAAGAGGAGAAAGAGTAAAGACTTTGTATAAGTATATCTTTATATTTACCTCTTATACATCTAGATTTAACTAGGAAACCAGGACCTCAAGCTTTCTGCAGTATTAGGTAACTCCATGTTGAAACAATGCAAACTGAGATAAGCCTTGTGGATAACGTACAAGAGGGCAACCTAAACCATATGTTTAAAACATCAACCCCTTTTCAGAAAACTAAAGCTTGCATAACAATTTTCCCTCACTAAAGCAGATTAAGCCGTCCGACATGTGCATATCGATGTATTTGATTGCTCATTAGCAGCTCTCTAAACCGCCGCAACCAAGTTTAACATACCAATATATGCAACAACCCAGGTGCACTTGCACACTTGTTTCTTAGAAGCTTTTCAACATATTTCGAATGCATACCGTTTAAGTACCTAAATACATGTAATCGTACAAACATTTTGCATTCCACTTACAATAGGATTTATTGTAAATTTACGTGCTGCGAGCGATAAGCGCGTTGGTACGCATCACTTGTTGCGCGCCAAAACCGCGCGTGGCAAGATGGCCGCCGAATGCTTTTTTCACGGCGTCTTTCCGCGTGTGCCGTGATTTTGGCCAGTTCTCCTGTGTGACGTCGCCGACCCAGTTAGGTACGCCAACCGGTGCCACGGCCAAGTCCATCCGGGCATCCCCAATGAACCAGCGCCAATGTCTATAAAATAAATTGTACGCACGAAATAAAGAGAAAAAAATTATAATGAAGTAAACGTCAGCTCCTGATTTGCCGCCAAAACCTGGGTGAACGCACTCCAGTGTTTTGGCATGGCCAGTTGGATGTTGTCCTAATAGTTCGCTCATTTGATAAGGCGTTTTATTATTACCGCACCGGCCTTTTAATCAGTTTGCAATGGTTTGACATTAATGCTGTCGTTACTGAGAATTATTTTTGGATAGTTGCATTGCCAACGTTGAAAATCGAAGTGTTTTGGGTGGTGGTCACAATGACAGTGAAACATGAGCAGTGTTCCATAGTTAATCTATACACGACTAAATAATCGCAGGATCGTTTGATTCTGCAGTCGTTTGACTTCGTATTCGTGTTTCAGATTGCAGTACGTTAGCCGTGGGTTATCTACAAGCGGTCGATTTTATCGTCAATGTGCGCCTCGTCTAAAAGTATAATAACATGAATATCGCGATTCCCGTGTATGATATCATCATAGTAGCAGAGCCGGCTCGTACCGAGAATCCACTATGAGCGAACCTTTGCCAACAATCTTACTATTCAGCATTTGTTGTTCTTATATTTGCCAAATATTTGCACCTTATCGCTGGCTTATTGTGATAGTTTTACGAGCACCATTTTTTTTCGCGCGCATTTTGGCCGTGTTTCCAATATGGTGGCTGTTTGTTTTGGATAATGCGGTAATGTGGAGCTTTTTAATGTTATTATGAGGATGTTTGTTAATTTTTGTTCGGTATATTGAGCGACGAAAAGCTAGAAGTATTTTTATGTGTTTGGATAATTATTAAATTGAACCAATTTTAGATTGGACGAGATTCCCTGATACACCTGTGTTTTGAAGGTCACTATAGGTATCTAATATATAGCTCAAAGTTAAGTCAATAACAATAAGAACGCCACATCTTTCACAAACACATATAAAAATTTATAACTGGCCAAAAGCGCACTTGAAAACAAACTCAAAGAATGATCCAAGCCGAAAATTTCGCTCAGGCTATTGACTCTCACATTTGGCATGATAAAACTGATAATTTTATAACAAGGGGATTCCGACCACGTGTGGCCATGGATCCTGCCAAAGGGGCACACCAGGCCTGGCACTGGCAACCAACTTGTCTGTGGTGGCAGCCAACTCAATGTTTTGACTAGACCTTTTTGTTTATGCCCGCGGAAGTCGACCGCTTTGTTTGGGCGAATCAATCATTGGTAGTTTAGATTCTTTTTCGTGTATTTTCGATTTAGTAAGGTGTGAGGGAATTTGATTGAGTTGTAAACTGTATGAATGAGTGTTGTGTACTTTGATGTAGTTGTTTTTCTTAGTGATTTTGGCGTTATCTTGGTCAGTTGTGAGAGTAGGGTTTAAATGAGTTTTCTTTGTTTGTTGTATTCTCTTTATTTATAGAACTTTAGTTAAAACGGCTAATAAGAGTCCATCACACAACTATTTAGCTTTTGATTTTAGATTAGTAGCACTAGTCAAATCTCAGTTGTTAAATAACGATGATGGGCTATCAAGCATAATATCTTACAATGTAATTGGAATTGACTTAGCTACGGCCGGCCGTTGGATTTTTATCAAAACCTTAAAAGTAAAATGTATAAATCAATCTCACTTTCCTCAAAAATTAATAAAACACACAAAGCATTAGTAATATTTGTCTTTGTTAGAAATCTTTCCCAGGTTTGACTCAGCCACTGACAAACTTAGATTTTCTATTCACGTTCTCCAATAAAGTATTGTTGTATTCGTTTCTAAGTGGGACACAGGCCTTACTATCGATGCGAATTCCTGCGATAATGATACAATAAACTCTGAAATCGACGAGTAATTTATTGATTCCGTGACTGAGGATGGGCTTGCCCCTTTCTATTGCTACGTGAAAGAAAATATTACCAAGAGCATGTGTCATGAAGGTGATGGTCGTGGCTAAATAATACCAGCCGCTCGGGGTTGATCTTTAGGTTAAGGCACGCTGGGTCGGTCCGTGGATGGGTGACTGCCACCCGTTACATACCGAGTTTCCCCGGAGGGTTAGGCAGAGGTTTACCAGTTATTTTTAAGTCCCATGTAATCGGGGGTGAGCTTACTGTCATCAACCGGGCACAAATACTGAGAAATGCCTAATGGAAAAATTTTCCTTGTGCAGGACGGCACGGTTGTCATATGTCGGGCAATTTTATTTATTTAAATTTCAAGTAGAAGAGTGGTACATAGGCGGTTACAGCGGCGGCGGCGGGCTTTTACTTTTTTGATTTTATTTTCCTGCTGGAAAATTTAAATGACACTTTGCCCGACCTGCGAAATTCAAGCCAGGACCATATGCTCAGCAGTCGCGCTTCCGACCACTAACCCAACACGGTAGTCAGTTTAGAAGAGTGTTGTGAAAAAGGAAAATGTCAATTTAGATGACTTCTAAGATATTTACGTAATTGAAACTATTGCAATGTTCAGCAACCGCAGCAGAGGATCTAGACAAGCAAGATTTTTCGCTTCCAAACCTTTTCGTATTTGATATTTGATGGATGGAGAGGGAGAGGCAGGCCAAAAAAAAGATGGATGGATTGTGTGAAGACTGATATGAAAGAGAAAGGAGTCAACGATGCCGTGACGTCTGACAGGGGAGAATGGAAGAAGAAAACATGTTGCGCCGACCCCAAATAGAATGGGATAAGGGCAGGAAGATGATGAAACCTTTTCGTATTTATACGACGATTTTCAACAGCTTTTCGGTAGCATATTATACAAAGTGGAAGGGACACTGACGCCAAAACGATAACCACGTATTCAGAACAATCATATTTTCACAAGTAATAAAAAAAAATCTGCTGGTATAGTAATACAATATTATACATTTTGACAGTGTAGGTATTGAAGTTTTGTAGGAAACAGCCGTTGTTTTTTAGTAACCGACGAAAAATGCATATGTGGGTGGTTCAGAATGATTTACTGAATACGTGTCATGTCCTTATTTTGGTGGTCTGAATGATTTCTAAAAGTTTATCCATCTATTTTAGTGGGACCTTATATCTACCTATCTTACATTGCTCTCCCCTTCCCCTCGCCTCTACTATAGTCTAATCTGTAACTAACGAAGTTTCAACGTTACAATTTTCCGGAGTTGTCATTTAAAGTTCTCCTTTTGGCTGTTGACAGGCAATGAGCTAGCTACCTGAGCTATTTATGTACCATTGCTAATTCTCATTCTATATTTACTGTCAGACGCTTTTAGCCGTATCTACAGATGTCGTATTATACCGTCTCGAGAGAAGGTTAATATATTAACCTAGCAGGTGATTATTGAATGATATTTATTCTATACAGGGTGAATGCTGATGGATGGAGAGGGACAGTAAGGCCAAAAAAAAGATGGATGGATTGTGTGAGCAATGATATGAAAGAGAAAGAAGTAAATGGTGCAGTGACGTCTGTCAGAGGAGAATGGAAGACAAAAACGGGTTGTGCCGAGCCCAAATAGAATGGGACAAAGGTAGGAGATGATGATGATGATATTCTACACGAGGTGGAAAGGATATCGACGCACGATCGGTTACCACGTATTCATTACATCATTCTGGACCCCCGACATAGCTAAAGTTTGCTTTATGTAAAATACTAGAGTATTCTTCTTCTTCTTAGCGTGTCGATGGCAATCTATATTGTGTCGGCCCAGAACTGAGCTACTAGTTTGGCGCTTTCGGTAGCATCCATCAGTTCCTGTAGTGAACAAGTGACAGGACAAGCAGGACACAATATTAAGTGCCCCATCGTTTGTGGAACAGCACCATATTTACACTCCAGGGCAGAGTCATCAATGAATCTCCACTTGAGCAGGTTATTACTAGAGTATTCATCCGGGTAGAATAGTAGGCGGCAACCACTAATATAACTTACTGACATCAACCAGAGGCTGTATTATTTTACTAGGGAACTATACCACAATGGCATGTAGGCGTATACACTAAACAATGCCTTAGCATGGGGCCGTTACCCTTGTCTGCTACAGTTTTCACAATGGACCCATTTCAGTGACGTCAAATACTCTAATATTATTATCGTTCCCATATTCGTTAGTAACCGTAATAATGTATCTATTGCCAGTTTTTATGGACTTTTATTACCTATTATTACAGTTGAACGTACGCTTGATGACTTAGGAGAAATTAATCTAACCGTCTGGATTTTTCTAAACAGCTTTTTTGCTAACATAATTGCTGGGGAGGTCCTAAATGGATTTATTCCATTCTAATACCAAAAACTAATACCACTGGTATTTGTTTCAACTCATATTTTTTTTCTATTCCGAACCGATACCATTGTTTAAACTAATACCAAAACAAGTTCAAAGATATAAGGTACAGTCAGTAAAAATGCTTTGTATGTAAATATAAGACCTTTAATTGAAAAAAAAAACAGATAACTCCAAAAAAAACAAATTTTGTTAGCAAACGTCTTGTTCAATGATAAAATATCACTTAAATAATCAACTTTAATATAATTTTAGTTCCTCTCTATACCTGTATAATATTTTTTTTTGCAAAAACATCAAACAGGAAGAATTTACTTACAATCTAAAAATTACAAAATATCTCAAAAAATTAACTCTTAATTTATATTGAAATTTATCTGACATAGTTATTATTAGATAGGTACGTAATTATTCACGTCTACCTATCTCATAACAACTATGTCAGGTAAATTTTTAACAAAAATAAATCACTTTTTATCTAACAATTGTAAAATATCACAGAAAATCAACTTTTTGTATAATCTAATCAGTCATTCATCACCTACATAGCAATGAATCAGCATTTTTTTTTGCAACAATATCTAATATGAAAAATTCACTTTAAATCTAACAATTATAAAATATCACAGAAAATCAACTTTTTGTATAAATCAAATCAGTCATTCATCACTTACATAGCAATGAATCAGCAATTTTTTTTGCAATGAATTCTAACCTTACCTAACAATTGTAAAATTTCACAGAAAATCAACTTTTTGTTTAATCAAATCAGTCATTCTTCACCTATATAGCAATGAATCAGCAATTTTTTTTTGCAAAAACGTCATATATGAATAATTCACTTATAATCTAAGAATTATAAAATATCACAGAAAATCAACTATTAGTATAATCAGCTAAATGACGTGTAAATTTTTTATATTTCAACAATTAGTAGCTAAACCCTTAATTTTTCTAAGCAGTGACCTACGGAGATTTTGTTTTTGAGGAGTTGGTCAGTTACGTATGTGATCCACGAATTTTTCATAATAGTTGTCTGTGCACATCGTTTTGCGGGGGGTGCGTTTGATTTATATTGAGTAACAACCACTGTTTGTAAATCTGCGTCCTCTTTCAGCACGTTCAGAAGCTGATATAAATTAGCATTCTTTGGCACAGCCGAGTTTAATTTCTTATGCCAAGATTCTACGGCATTTGTGGTTCGATGGCGTTCACCATGAACGCACCAAATGTCTACAAAACTCTCGTTCTCTAGCCATTGTGACACCATGTAGTCATTAAATGTTTGAATGGCGTCAGTATCAGGACAGTCTTCCATTATGTAGCACCATTCCTCTGATATGAATTTACGAGGAAGTAAAGGCAGTAAAGCTGAAAGTCTTACATGTCTTTGGGTGATAGCATCTTTTGTCAGATCCAACTGTTTTGCTTTTTTCCATACATTTTTGGAATAATGAAAGTAGCATCCTTTAATCACAACTGACGGAAAAACGATTGTAATGGCGTTCATTGCGGCTAGTTCAAAATCTGTTAAAAATTTTACGGGTTCCCACCCAGGAATGTTTTGTTTCAAAATTTCAAATAATTTTTTGTATGTTTCTTCTGTTTTTTTGTTAAGTAAAACATAAATAAGAGGAACTATACGAGTGTGATCTTCGTCACTTCCCAGATCTCCGTGGATAGTATATAACTGCACAAAAGGCTCAGGGGTGCAATCGAATGTTCCGTCGCTTTCAAAAAATTTAATGCTCGGAATTTTCTCTAGTTGATTTGGACTGACCAAGATTATTATTCGGGTATTGGAAGACTCATCTTTATAATCGTAAAACAAAAAATCTCTAAATTGTAATGGAACTTCTACTTCATCAATTGATTTACATTTAATTTTTTTTACACCAGCTGCGTTGTTTCTTGCATAATACAATTTTGATTTGATGTTTGCAAACGATGGGATATTTCTCACCAAATCTGATTCAGTAGCGCAGAATTGTGATTTGAATTTGTTATATATGTTTGGTATTGGGGCGAAATCAGACTTCATCACTTTATCTCTTAAATCATCCAGCTTTTTTGCCATTACATTTTTGAATTCATCGGGCTCGCAGCTATGATTTTTCTCATTGGAAATATTGCCATCCTGTGAGGACAACAAAATAGCTTTAGCAAAATAGTTTTCGGATAAAAATACATATTGAAAGATGGAACACTAACTGTCTTATTCATAATATAACGCTTACCGAAGGTATAAACCTTCATTAGTTAAAACATGTTTTAAGGTGGATGCTCCAGGGTGGCCCGCAAAATTCAAATTATCGTAAGTTTTTTGCAATTTGCAGCTCAGTATGGGATAGTATGGTAATAGAAACTAAATTCGCGGTACTGGCATGTATGTATTTATATCATTATACTAGCTGACCCGCGCAACTTCGTTTGCGTCACATAATGAATTAAATAATATTGCGACTACCCTACCCTACCTACCCTACTTACCCTACCTACCCTACCTAAACTACCTACCCTACTTACCCTACCTATCCAACCTACCCTACCTATCCAACCTACCCTACCTACCCTACCCTACCCTACCCTACTTACCCTACTTACCCTACCTACACTACCAAAACTACCTACCCTACTTACCCTACCTACCCAACCTACCCTACCTACCCTACCCTACCCTACCCTACCCTACCCTACCTACCCTACCCTACCTACCTCCCTAGTACCTACCTACCCTACCTACCTCCCTAGTACCTACCTACCCTAGCCCTACATACCTACCCTAGCCCTACCTACCTACCCTTCCTACCTACATTCCTAGTACCTACCAACCCTACCTCCCTTGTATCTACCTACCTACGTGACGTGGGCTATCAGTTGCGCTAATTTATTTAAAAACGTTTTTATTCTTTTTTTTTTTGCGTGAACGCGGTCGTCGGGATAAAAAGTATCCTATGTCCGTCTCCCGGTTCTAAGCTATCTCCCCACCAATTTTCAGCCAAATCGGTTCAGCCGTTCTTGAGTTATAAGTGGTGTAACTAACACGACTTTCTTTTATATATATAGATTAGTTAAATTTATCAATGTAACCCACTAAGTTAAAATTTATATTAAACGTAAAGTTATTATTAAAATGGCACATTTTCTCTTTTCTCTAAGTTAGACAATTATATTGAAGGTTTTAATAAGTATAATTGTGTAAATACATACATGCCGGTACCGCGAATTTAGTTTCTATTAATAAAATATCCGATACTCAGCTGCTAATTGCAGAAAACGTATGGAAATTTGAATTTCGCGGGCTACCCTGGAGCATTCACCTTAAGCCTACCGAACGTTCGATAAAAATTCTTATTCATAATCGTTTCTTAGAGCTCCCATAACTAAACGCCACTATCGTACACAATGTTGCCATTTTGTAGAAAAATATGCGATTTTAGTCGATTTTAACGTTTGTTTGCCTCTGGTCACAGAAAATTTGTCTATGCATTTTTAAACACTGTCATAAAAAACGTACACCAAGGTAAAGGAGGGAATAGTTTGAACTACCTAGTCTTTTGAACAATTTGTTGAATTTGTTATCATGCAATCTGGGAAAAAGCGGCAAAGGCCGTTGCCGTTAATACTTGTAATTCTGGTGAAGTACCACACCACCGACTAAATTAATTATAAAAGCAGCCGTTTCTTTGGAAAAACTGTACCATTTACGAAATTCTTCGTCATCCAGATAAAATGCATCGAATCTCTGCTAATACAATTTTATACGCGAACAACCACAATGCTATGTAGGGATTTTAAAGTAGGTATTTTAATACTAACTGACTGACATTGTAAACCGAACGTCAAACACGAAACAACTGATCGATGTCGGCCATTTGTTTCCCTTTTTTTTTTGTTTATCTAGTGTTTTTTTTTTTACTCTTGCTATTCCAATTCACTTTTGACAATGGCAGAATTGTCGACAACGGCATCGGTACTAATTGCCATTTAAAGAAATAGAATAGAATTGATGTCGGCCATTTTATTGTTAACGAACGTTTAAAGAAGGGTCATGGCTTCTTTAAATCAAATTAACTTTAATGGAGAAATAAAGAGTGTTTTTACCTCTAAAATACGATTATGAATACCATTTTTTTAACAAGCTTCCTACAAAGGCCTTATAAAGCTCCACTAATCCATTATAAATAAGCCAGTTAAACTCTATGTAAGAAGTTGGTAACATACCTTTATCTGTAAAGATCCACTGCACTCTTTAACATTCACACATCTCCAATGGGTCCATCCATTTTTATTTTCCCTTTTTTTTGTGTACTGGTAACCAGCTCTCATTAAAACCAAGCCACCATTTCTTGTTATGAAAGTCAAGCTTCCTGTTTTTCCCGAAGATGTTGAGGGCTGATTATCAGCTTCCTCAGACATATCTAAAAAAAATTATATATTGTATGTAACTTTTACATTTGATTGGATTATGATAAAAAAATCAAATAATAGGTATTTTAAATAACACTAATTTTAATAAAGAGAAGTAAATTATACAAAAGAACAAATTAATATACTCACTTAATAAATAAAAATCACTGTCACTCTGATACCAATACGCCACCGCCACCGCACGGAAATGTACTGAGGAATTTATGTAGATAAAATTTCTCTCCGAGTCAAAGCACAACATTCCAGTCACACTTGACTCTGATTGGTTGTTTCGAATTTTGGAACAATAGAGCAAACTCACCCTTTCTCGCAGGTAAAAAAAATAGCAAGATGATTCACTAAAACTACTCTTACCTATGCTAACCTTTGTAAAAATATTGGAGTGAAGTGAATTTGGAAAGTTTTAAGCATTATATTACGATTACATAAAAATATTGAAAAACAAATTTACTTTGATTAGGTTTGACTGCGCTGACTGTACCAAATTCAAGTTGTTGGTATTCGTTCGTACATTAAATTAAATTATTTAAAAAGTGGTATCCGTTCGGAATAGAAAAAAAATATGAGTTGAAACAAATACCAGTGGTATTAGTTTTTGGTATTAGAATGGAATAAATCCCTAAATGTCCTTGTATAGTCTTAATATATTAGATTTCCTGCAAAAGTATTTTAATTAGTCCCAGACACAGCTTGGTTGCCGTAATTTGATTATTTCCCCCTAAATATTGTTCTTTCGCTCTTTGACTTTCAGTAGCAACTTTAGTAGTGACCCTAGATTTGTTCTTAACAATTCCGACAGAATTTTTTTGTGTATTGCAGACTATAAGATTACCAACTTTCCAATTACTGCTATCGTAACATCTACCGAAATAGTTTTAGGTTCTTCAGTGTTAATATAATAAGAATAATAATAATCCATTTATTTCGGACAGAATACATATAAGTGTTAGTAACAATTTTCTTAAGATCTATGTTAGTAGGTACATAATATAACGCTCACAATCTTCCCGTTACTATTCCCACCCAGTGAGCCTGAATAGCCATTTCATTCCTAGTTGTGATGGATCAACACTTCAAGGGTTCTTTTTAGACATTTCTTCAGTGATACTAGTTATCATTCATTCCACGTCTCTTCGAAAACTTTTAGAACATATGGGGGGCCGAACACTTTCATTATTCCTGTCACGATCTATAATACTATCGCTTTGACCCTTGATCTTTTACTTCTGATAGTGGACCGTTGATATTTTGTACTTGTCTTTTCTTAAGAAGCTGGTTAAATTGAATGGGCCAATATATAGGATAATCAGCATTATGTGATGAATCTTTATGAGTGAATTCAGGACAGGCACAAATATTTTTCCTTCTTAACGACGCAAGAATAACAAATATAAAACTCATCTTAAAGCTCTGCACACATCTTTCAAACGTCACAAAATACCTTCGATTGATTTAAATTCTGAACACGAAACAAAAGAATGTGGTCAAGAAAGGAATAAATCAACAAAAATCAATAATGTAATCTCAAAAACCATTTCACGAAAGCAACGAAAACTCGATACGAGATACTGAATCGGGTAGGCAGTAAATCACAACATATTTGCATACATTACCGATATGATTCAACGCATTACAATACTGTATTTGTTTCGTGCATGTGCGATGCATACGATATTAATTTCTGCGTGTACCTCACGTAGATTCTTTTTTCTTTTGTTTGTACATGACACAATTAGGCCTGCTGGTGTTGAATAATAAGAAAGATGGGTTTTGATATGTATGACAGGTGTTTTAGCCGAGAATGCTAAACGATTAGAGTTTTGGACATGATTCGCATCGTACGTTGAGGATCTTTCTTCGGGGAAAGGGCCAGTCATAATAATGATTTCTTCGTTTTGGTGTTTTGGAAAATTGGTATGAATGTAGATGGTTATAAGCGTAGGGAAAACCAAGGAAACGATGGATGGACTGTCTTAATGATGATATGGCGAGAAAGAGAAAGGGGGATTACTTTAATGACGACTAATAGAGAAGTATGAAAGAGGATGACTTGCTGTTTCAGCCCCAAATAAATTAAGGCAGGAGAATGATCAGAGTCTCATGTAAATTTAACTCAAGTTAGTAACAAGGAATCAATTGATCCTTAGGTTGTGAAGGAAATTATGGTGATGAAATTGTTGCAGTACCTATCAATCGAGAGTCTGGTGACAACCACGTGGTCCATATTGACTTTCTTCCTTTGATACGTTTATGTGGTGGGATATGATCATTGCAGGGTAGTTTCTTCCCCCATAACTTCTACCCACCATTAATGCTAGGAATTGGAGCTGGGAGAGCGTTTAGTCTACAAAAAAATGAACAAGGGCATTTGTAGTAATATGAGGAAAATCTAGACTGTTTATTTGATCAAGCAGTTTTTAGAAAATAATACTTTTCTTAAATAAATATTTAGGTTGATAAAGAAATGTTAATCGACTGCTAATTCGATTTTTATAAAAATAAATGAAATGTTTGGTCTACAATTGTTTGGATTCCAAGGATGTTTGGGTTGAATCTTTGATTTTTTAATTTTATAGGAAATCTGTATCCAGCTGCGAAGAATCACTTCATTAACACTTACCTTAATAAATCAACTGAGATTTACAAAGCTATGTCTAGAAGTTTAGTTTTAAGTAAATTTATCTTTTGCATTACTAGTTCTATATTTCGATGTCAATTCAGAAGATCTTTATCTTAATAGTCGTATATAACGCAAAGAATAGATATGAAAACGAACTGGTCAGTTTATTTATAGATGCCAAAACATTCTTAATGTTTTCGTTTATTTAAAAAGTTAATTTTATGTGAACGAAGCTCAGAGTTATCAGTCTGGATAGTATAAACCCTGGAAATCTAAAATCTTAAATAATCGTATCTTATACGAAGATATGAGGAAAATCGTTTATTTCAAAGTTTGGGTTGTCGAAACTGATGAATTTATTACATCTGAAAGTAAACAGGGGTTTTAACATCAGTATATTGGGATTAGGCGGAGGTGTCCCACGGTGGGTGCCAATTAAGAAAACTTGATCTACCAAGTTAATACCTGTTTTGAATGTTCTCCTTGTTCACAGGACGAGTTCCATCCGTTCATAGAGGCCCTGATGCCATTTGTAAAGTCCTTTTCGTATACTTGGTTCAATTTACAAGCGGCCAAACGGAAATATTATAAGAAACACGAAAAACGGATGAGTCTCGAGGAGGAGCGGCATACTAAATATGAATTACAGGTAAATATAATACTAATTTTAGAAGTTTCTTCATGTTCCTTAGCTTCTAAGGTACTACGATTCATAGTGCCTACGATTTCATGTCCACACATACGTCCAGCTAAGGCAATATTTTTCGGACTGACAGCTATTGCTTCCGATGCGGTAATCGAACTAGCGACAGGAGACACTCCTTCCGATAGACGTACTGAATATATTTGGATATGTGGGTAGGTACAGTTTTTGTGTATTTGAAATTCTGTTAGTTTAATCGTTTTCACTTGATGTTTCTAAGCTGCTTTTGGATCGTAAGTGGCTATTGGATTATTTATAGTAATTATAGCGGGGACACTTACAATCGTTACTGTATAAAAAAAAAACTCAACAGCCAGACCCGGAACAATTACCTACCTGTAGGCCATACAAATATTTGTTCCGATCAAATCCGCGACACTCAGCGCAGCAGCCAATCGTTCAGCCACTGCGCCAACCATGCCATCAAACAATGGTGATGACTTAATTAAAATATTTAACTTTTAAATGTTTACGAACAAGCTGTGGGCACTTCAGGTTCACGGTACTTCAGGTTCCATAGCCTGTCAATGGTACATTATCTGAGAAAGTTCGGTGTCCGGAGTCTGGTCCGCAATCAGTACTTTTACACTTTACTTTACAACTAAAATACATCCTTGTACAATGTACAGTTGATCGCCTGTCCATTAAAGCCTTATGGAGTAAGAAAAATTAAAAAAAGTTTATTTAGATTGATAGAAAAAGACAATTTTCACTTGCTGTTTAATTAAAGTCAACCATTTATGGAGCGTTCATCTTAGAAATAGCAGCATTAGACCTATTTGCA
Source organism: Lycophotia porphyrea (assembly GCA_950005105.1). NCBI lineage: Eukaryota > Metazoa > Arthropoda > Insecta > Lepidoptera > Noctuidae > Lycophotia > Lycophotia porphyrea. The sequence goes on along the minus strand of OX465408.1, from coordinate 11,496,094 downwards.
TAAATAGCTAAAGTTATGGCAACTAATGATGATGATGACACAGACAAACTTTGCAATGATAAATAAAAACCTGAAACTTCACATTACACGACCACTATTGGTTCAAACTCCACCAAAGCGGTGACGTGCGAAGGGGAGAGGAGAGAAGATGCTTAGGAGCTAGGGTGTATCCACCGAAGTCGTGTAGAGATGCGTACTGGCTATACCGGAGCAGAGATGTGTGTTCCCGTTACCGCTTACGGCTTTCTCGTCTTCGCTGTGCGCTGTTGCATCCTTGGCCTAAATATAAGTCACTTCTTCTCCTCTCTCCACTATAGCGAAGCGGAGACGAGAAGTGTGCAACCTCTCGTCTTGTCCCGCTTTGTTGGAGTCTGGGCCTTTTTGAGCAAATACTTAAAACAATAGAATATCATATCACACTATTATAAAAGAATGGATACAAAATGTTGAAATGAAAGATCTAGATCCCCAGACCAATACTCTTATTAACTAATTCCAGAACGAAAAAGCAGAAGTAAAACAAAAATGGGCATCGCGGTTGCTAGGGAAGCTACGGAAGGATATAACGCAGGACTGCCGGGAGGACTTCGTGCTCAGCATCACGGGGAAGAGGCCGGCGGTGTGCGTGCTCTCCAACCCCGACCAGAAGGGCAAGATGAGGAGGATAGACTGCTTGAGGCAGGCTGACAAAGTGAGTTTTGTTTCTCTCGTATACCAGTACTAAGTCTAAGTGGAGGACGAGGAACTCGTGGCTAAATAATAACAGCTGCTCGGATCAATCTTCAGGTTAAGCAACTCTTGCCTAGGTTGTTTTGTGGATGGGTGACCACCCGTTTCATACCGAGTTTCCCCCGTGCCTCGGAAAACACGTTAAGCTGTTGGTCCCAGCTGTCATTTGTTGATCTTTGACAGTCGTTACAGGTAGTCAGTGGCCAGAAAGTCTGTCAACCAGTCATTAGTCAGTCAGTATTAACCAGTACTAACTGGGTTCTGGAGACCAGATAGTCGCTCCATGTAAAATACTGTGCTATTCAGCTTTATCCGGTTAGACTGGAAGCTGACCCTAACATAGTTGCAAAAGGCTAGGCAGGTTATGATGAGTACCTATTAAGGTTAAGTGAGTTAGGTGGAAGCAATGCTAAGCTTTTTTGTATGAGGTTTTCCTTATGGATACCCTCTGCCTTGTGAGAACGGCGGGCTATGTCAGACTTTTAATGGCTAAACCCCACTGTTTCGATTGTGCTATCCTATGCTACCCAACCTTGGGACTGTTTTCTCTAGGGATCTATACAGGCTGATTGATATACGATCACCAGGTAAGGTATAAACGAGAAGTATTGTACCTTGCGACAACGTTTAATCGTAACATTGTGGTGATAGTGTTATATGCACGTAATACGCTCTGTATTTGCTAGTAACACGAACAAGATTTCTTAAAAAGAATCTTATTATGTATTTTTAATTTCCATCACTTAATTTGATTTTGTCAGAGAGTAGGTAGAAAATAACTCTGGCCATGTTTTCGTATTTGCTTTTATGATGTTTTATTAACTCTCCCCTCTCTTCACGTTCCAGGTATGGCGCCTAGACCTCGTAATGGTGATCCTATTCAAAGCGATCCCCCTCGAGAGCACGGACGGCGAGCGCCTGGAGAAGCACCCAGAATGCACCCAGCCAGGCCTGTGCGTGAACCCCTACCACATCAACGTCTCCGTCAGAGAGCTGGACCTGTACCTCGCGAACTTTATAAACAGCTATGGTAATGGGAGCGACGGTCTGCCAGGTCTCTCGCTCAGTTCTTGTTTGTTAACTTGCTTCTTGGTTTTTTGTTGGGGATGGGTGTTGATAACAAACTTCGCAAATAGTAATTCGCGAAGACCGGGACTCCGTCAAAGGGGAGGTGAAAGTCTACTCAGCGTATCACGTCTCTTCTGTGATTGGTCGAATCTTACATATCTTTCCGCTCTGCTCTTCTCCACTTTGGTGCAGTCCGGGCCTAAAGCTTGGTAATTCAGCGAAATCCCCGAATTACTGGTTGGTGCCGATCTACAGGCGTGTTGCAAAAGTGACTGAAAGAAATTGCTTAGAGCATGTTACAACGGCCACGAACCACGACGGCGGCTTGCGATGCGACGTTACTCACGCGAGGGAAACAAGTGACGTACTAACGTGTTTTGACGTAAGTCAAATCGTATCAATTGAGGTCGTGAACAGGGAGTTATGATTTGGGCAGACAGTTATTACTGTTGGTAAACTAAATAGAAGTAATAGCTATGAATTTCACAGTATCCATTTCACAGCGTAGTTGGATAAATTATCCATCTTGTTATAAAATGGATATTGTAGAATCGTGATAAACTGTTGTAATTTCGAGTACGGTGTGCAATGGAGGTATTGTAGATCCGTTTAATGTTAAATAGATCTGGATAATAAATAAGTTATCATTCGCTCAGTCACAAAATAAAATGAATTAATTAAAGATCACTAACCAGATAGTAGGACCCAAGATACGCATCGCTGATTTTTCGGATTCATGAGCGTATTGTATAATTATCACTTACTTCGGTGAAGGAAAATATCGTTAAGAAACCAGCATGCCTGAAAGATATTTCTTGACGGCATGTAAAGCCAAACGCCCATGAGCGGCGTAAAACTCTAACACCAAGAAAGAAGTAGAAAGAAGACCAATGGTCATAGAAGGTATTGACTGAGAGGGTTTAATGAATTTGAATTATTCAGTTAATTACTGTAAAACTGTAATCAACACTCATCCCACTTCGTTATCATTATAAGTTGCAAATAAGTATTTAGCAGTAGATGCATGTATCTATTTATTTTATAAGTTTTCGGTTACCGTAATTATTTCGACATAGATTATTTTATTATATTTTGTTTTAAGTTCTTCCTTCTCTAGAATTTTAGTTATTAGTTTAGACCTAGTAATTAAAACCTTCTGTTTTTACTATGGTACAATCTTTTTGAGCTGGCAACACAGTTGAATGTGAACTTGTACCAAAATACACATTCCCTGTATTATGATTATGATACGAGTGTGATATGATATCTACCGACAGTTAGTACGGGTAGCGATAAATATCGTTTGCAATTAGTGAGAGAGATTTTGGTACAAGTTCACATTCGATTGTTTTGCTTAGTTAAGCGTTTTGTCTATAGTATAGAATATTGCCTAATTATTGACTATGAATTTTACTACAGAATTCGCATATGCGGATTTTTTTTCTCTCCGTTAAGATTTCGCAGTGTTCTGTTAAGACGAAAGGCTAGCGGCGTTTAGCCCATACCAACATATCTTTTGTCCCCTAAATTAATTCTTACTAAAACTGAATTTAAGAAAATGTATGGCAAAATTTGAAACACAAATGGAGGCACGGTGTGGATGGGACGCCGTCACCTCCTTCTGCGAAGCAGTCATGCTAGCGAAGGAGGTGGCGGAGCGTGAGAGGGAGAGAATCTCTCGTCCCAGCCGCCGCGGGAGACGCCTCGGGCGTCGGGGGTCACGTGGTGGCTTCCGGCCACCGTAGACGCGGACCTGTGGACGGTGAGTAATGGGCTAGCTCGCCGTCCGTCCGTCTTTTGACGACAGGCCGTGTTGACGGCGCGTTCGTGTTCCACGCGCGCCTCAAAGAGATGTCAGCAAATAGGAAGGGGCCCGAAAGGGCCGATGCCTGCCAGGGCTGCGGGCTGTTCGAAAGAGATACCGCGGCCCTGGAACACAAAGGGCAAGGAAGGAACATGGATGGGTTTTAGTCAGTACAAGTCTGACACTCCCTTCCGCTCTGCCCAGAGCGGGAGAAGTCATTTGATGATTTCCCATCCGTAAAAAAAAAAAAGGCACGGTAGGGATGGATATAGATGAGATTGTAAAAAAATGTTTGTTCTAGTTTTTTTTTCTAGAGAGCAAACACGGGAATACATTTATATTGGACGTGGAGCCTGTGACACTCGGGGATAATGTAGCTTCCCGTTAGTGAAAGAATTTTCGGAATCGGATCTACGAGTATAGTTCCGAAGTTTACTCCCTACAGACAAACTTACTAACAAAATTTACCTCTTTTTAGGATTCTGTACTCAAAGAGTAAAAACGGGACCAATATGGGACGGGATAATGGACTTCGCTGTCTGTCCGTCCGTCTGTCTGTCACCAGGCTGTATCTCTTGAACCGTGATAGCTAGACAGTTGAAACATTCACGTATGATGTATTTATGTTGCCGCTATAGCAACAAATAATAAAAATATAAATTATTTAATATTTAAAGGAGGCTCCCACACACAAGAAACGTGTTTTTTTCAGTACGGAACCCTTCGTGCGCGAGTCCGACTCGCACCTGGCCAGTTTTTTTTATGATTACTTTGGGCTAACGCCGCTAGCTTTTCCTCTTTAAGAGTCATCTGAACATTTTACTCAAAACTATCGTCACAGCATAATGGGTACTGCGGGCCTAGCCAAGTTACAAACGCTTCATATCTATTCTCTTTCTACAATCGTCAACGCCTCGGCGTCGCGTCTATTCGTTTGTTTCGACCACGTGACTTAACGTTGAGATGACGTCATTCCCATACATTTGGTTAGTTTTCTATTAGCGTTAACGATTGTAGATTGTCAACTTGGCTAAGCCTGCTGATCCCTCAAACCACGTCATACATAGTATCTAGCTTTAGAGCTTTTTGTAGAGTATTGTTCCTGTCACTAATTCCTGTGTCACTGTCACATTCTGACGTTTGATATGTCATCGGTTCCTAACCATTGTACAATGAAGTTGGTGTGATTTCAGATATTCTTAGCGGTTCGCTTTCGCCTCAGACTCCTAGGGACAAAGAGAATGAACACGAGGCTAAGAGCAAAGGTAACTCGTGCAAGAGAACTGTACGTCTTGTGTCACGTGTGTTGTTATGGCGTTGCTTCTGCGGCTGTGGCAAACAATTGGATTGTTTTAGACGAAAGAATTAAATAAACTTCGAACCACAAATTAAAGAGTACAGTTTTAACTACAAAAATGTTACCAAAATGCTTTTCTATGCAAATTCTGTTGAAAGTTATCAAAGAGATAAGTTTTTTTTTAATAAGGATGTTCGGTCATTTCGTTTAATTAACAGTTATTAATCTAGGCACGTCAAACCCTCGCAAATAATATTTGCGAAATGTGTGAAAGGGTTGGATTGGTAAATAAAGTTATTCATGTTTAAAAATACGCAGATGACATTGTGGTCATCCTGTATAAACTGGATAAGACTGGGGCAGAAGCGTGGAAATAGGCATATGGGAAGAGAGGCCCATGTCCAGCTGCGAGGTGAAGTGAGGCTGTGGACGATGATGACGAAAATGAGGTCCTAAATTATACAAATCTGGAAATTTGGTTTTAAAATCAGTAGAGAAAAGTAAGTAAGAAATCGTTGATTGCCACACTGTAGAAGGAACATAAATGTGATTGGTTTGCACAAAAGTAATTGTCCTACAATTTTTTTTTTCATATTTTATGCATTTTCAAGGCGAAATTCTTAATCCTGCATCAAATTGGCTTGCACTCACACTTTTCATGCTTCTATTGGTATCAAAATTTTGATAAAGATCACATTTTGGGATTGCCAGAGTAATGTTTGCTCCTGTATTGTTTTTTTTTTTGAAAATTATTTGTATGTAGTCGGTGTTCCTTCTCTTTCACTCTTTTTATCTTTGTATTGCTCGATGCCTTTCTAAACGTATTATTTGATTTTGTATTTAAATCTACTATAACTGTTTTACTATCATTATTCTTGTCTTTATTGAAATTGTTATTTGTTTCAAATAATTCGTCTATTAAAGGCTCCGATTCGATGTTTTCAATATACAATGTTGCATCAACTACCTATTTGTACTGTTGAACATGGGTTTATACTATTTATACCGTCAGTATGAAATCCATGACTTTATCATCATCAACAGGGTTTGATGGATTATGAAGCCTTTAATTTTCTATTAAGATAAAAGTTGGTACATATTTAGTATTGCTGCAACTGATCAGTTCGTTTTCTTAAGTCATATTATTTGAAACAACGGTTTTCTTTTAATCTTCCCTTTCTTAATACCTTTTACCTTTCTTTCAAAATGTTGGCCATATTGTTAATTAGAGTTAAATGTATATTCTATATATCTTTACTCGATTATTGGGCATCATTTGAAGATATTTTAATTCGTTGTTTCCTATAAAATGGCTTTAGAAAATTAACTTTGTCGTAGTTAGGTATTATATCGTTGGATGTTTCATATACTGTACAGATGTTTGATGTCGTGGCTTTATTTATTATACGAAAAACCTGTAATTAAAACACAGGCGCTTATTTTTAAGTATTAAAGTCTATTTCACCATTGTCTAGATTTCTTGGTATCAAATATTTGGCTGTCATATTACTTTAATAAAATATTATCTTGAACTATACAAGGTGTAACATAATAAAAGCACAACCTCTGGTGTGGTGTCTTGGACCACGAAACGGAACAACTTTTGTTCTACGAGATCTTGAAATTCGCAAAAATAATTGGACTTTCCATAGGAATTAGGAATTGGTGTGATCAGCTGATCAACATCTGACTAAAAAAAATCACAAAAAAAGTTGAGAATTTCTAAGTCGTAGAAAAAAAACTGTCCAGTAGGATCATAGTCCGAGGCACCACATAAGAGGAAGTGCGTTTATTATGTTCTTCTTTGTAGACAGTGGTGCAATAGAGTTTTAGATGTTAAGGTTTTTATAAGTTGAACATGAAGACTTTGGCCGTATTTGAAGCCAAAAATATATTAATATGTCAAGAATTTCCGATCTTTCGGTTACTTCAGGCCTCAGGCCTCAGGCTAAGGCTCTTGTTTTAAGCAAGAATAAATACTCGTATATTTTCTCTAGGACAAATAATGAATAAAAATAAACTGTACTTATAGTGAATTAGGTACGGCTTTGAGAGTTAAGCAGAATGATTCAGGAAGTCGGATCTGTATAAATGAATGGATGTCTTGGGTAAAAAGGGCGACTTTCTACTTAAATCCGTTCTTTTCCTAAATCAAGAGTACGACAGTTTTTGGAGACAATTTATCACAAACTATTGAACAGTAAAGATATTTATGGAAGTTCATATGATTATGCAATTGGTCTAAGATTCCTGGCCCCCCAGACCTTACTTACTTTTTGATTAACAAAATGTGTGGCTTCTAGTAGTGTTAGTAATTATGTACTGTGAACGCACGCATACCTGCTTACTTGTGCCGACGGCCAATTTTCTGATATCAAGTGCCAAAGTACCTATGTAAAAATATTACTCAATTATTAGGATTCATTGAATAATATATTTGATTAGTTATTTTTGTATGAGTTGATTAAAGCAATGCGCTGACATTTTAACTGTGTCTGGGAGATGTGTGGCCCTTACGATTGGACTGGCTACTTACAATGAGTATTGAAATATTATTATGTCTCAGAGTACCAAATAAAAAAATGGACTCTGACTATAAGTAAAATTATGTTTTTATTTTATGTATAGTGTATGACGCTTCACAGACATACTGTCACTAGCATGCGTTATTTCGAAACCAATGGTGAAAAAAGATCTGTGATCTACCAACCCACACTGGACCCGCATGGTGGATTACAGGCCACTCTCTTTTAAAGAGAGGAGGCCTGTCTCAGCAGTGGGAACTGAATCTGATATTATTACTATTATTGTCAGGTTAAAAAGAAGCCTAAGGGTGTTACCACAACAATCGATCGATCGTCGATCGAGGCTATCGATCGATGGTAGAATGGAGAAAACGATGTCGATCGACAGTTTCTACTACACCAATCGATTGATTTTCGTCATTTCTACCATCGATCGATTGGTGTGGTAACACCCTAACGGTGATGATGTCCAATATTTCATCATCAGTAGCTTTGTATCCTATATAAATAATATGCGATTACAAAGTTACTTTAACAGATCATAAAGTTTTTCGTCAGTGACACTACGAGATGAATTGAATTAGCTCTGGGTTGCAATCAACGAATATATTATAAGAATTATCGTTATGGATTTATTGAAGATCTTTGATAGTGTCATTAGTCCTTTTTAATTATGATAGTGTCATTAAGTTATAACGTCTGAAATGGGTGATTTCAGGCTATAATCACAATCCATACAACGGTGTAATATGCAACGATATTATTCTAGCGACCGGTGTCTTCTCGTCGAAGGAGCTGTGGAAGCTATCCAAAGGTATGCTTTTTATGTTCGTTTGTTCATTCATTCATTAAAGTGACAACGCCAGGACAAACCGCGAAAGTCAAATTTTCTTTCGTCTTTTGCAATTTGTCAATGTCAGGTTCAAGCTCAAACTCAAAATCAAAAGCATTTATTTCAATTAGACCATTACAGGCACTTTTGAATGACAGAAAATCAAAGAAGGCTAAGCTACAGTCACAGACACAAGGCATAATAACTTGTGAAAGTACAAAATATTGTTACAAAATCTTGGTTACATCATTCATATTGAGATTATACATAATTATATGTGAGAACGATGTAGAAATAAGTGCACGTTAAGAGCGTCCATAGTTCGGTTGTATGTTAGTGAAAGTATGATTTCCGCAAGTAACACGGTACTACGTATGTACATTTAACGCATTTGAATGACTTTTTCGTGAAATAGTTATTGAATGGAGTTAAACTTAGAGGGTTGTATTGATTATTATAATTCTATAACTACACAAGTGTTACTTGCGCGATTCATATTCTCATTAACATACAACCTGACACTGACCTGCAAATTGCAAAAAAGTAAGAAAATTTGTATTTCGCGGGCTACCCTGGCGTTTTCTCCTTAACTGTTCTAGGCAATTTGACAGGTTACCTCGAAAAAATAACAATAGGTAAGTACTTAGGGTTTGATACGGCGATGAAACTTGGCATAAATTGCATCTCGGATCTGTCAAAATTCCGCTAAATGCACTTATTTTGGTAGACTTACGCGTGAGCTAAGGTCGCGTTTCAATCAAAGCTGATCACCAAACCCTTATGAACGGTTGCTCGGTCGGTGTTCCCAACATATGAGTGCAACGGTTGCGTATTCACGCTATCGATCGCTTAGGTTAGGATGCTGGGTTACGTTAAGTTTCCTTTTCTGTATCTTACCATTAGTGCCTTTTAAAATAGGAAGCTATTAAGAAGACGCATATAGTCAACATTGTTGACGCATATTTACTTCTTTGAAAACGTTTAAGATTATCATTGCTGTTCCATAAGGTATCTTTGTATCAGCTCTAAAGTCATGAACACTTTTTTCGCCTACATTTATTTCATATGCTTCTCTCATGTATTTGTAGGATCAGCTAACCATACTTATCCGTAGCATAGCTGAAAAAAAAACATAAAACCACATTATTAAGGTTCCTTTTCTTTTATTTCCAGCTTCAATCCTCCAGGAGACTGGGTCGGAGTCACCCAGTGGTTCAGGCGGGGGCATAAAGCTGGAGTCAGGGTACTACTGCGGCTACAACAGCCCAGCTCCTCCTGCCTTCGAGCCTCCTGCTGAGAGGGCCACTCCGTCTGCTATGCTTGTGGGGCAGTGCTATAGTGAGTATAGTGAGTTCAATATATTTTACCATTAAATGTCGAACCACAATATTTTAAAATATTTTTTCTCTGGAACCCTTAGGGTGCTTTTCCACCAGAGATGGGCTATGCTACGTTGCTATGGATGCATTTGATATCCACCAATCATATTTATTGGTGCACATAGCTTGGCACTGGTGGAAACGGATTCAACTTAGATATGTTTTTATATGGAAGGATCCGTGCTATGTATGCGTGCTATAGATGTGTACTATGTATGCGTGCTATGGATGGTCTAAGCTATGTGCGCCCTCGCCGCTTCACTACTATCGATACATCGCATAGCTCGAGCAGCACATCTTCCTCGCGCAGCTACTTTGCGGCGGCTTATCTTCATAGCATATCTTACTCGCACCGCTGTGTAGTGGAAACGGTCACATAGTTTCACAGCTTAACTTTTACATCCTCGCACCATAGCTGCATAGCACATCTCTGGAGGAAAAGCAGCCTTAAGGTAGTTGTTGCTACTTTTCTTAACTGTAGTATTAGAATAAACTTTATCAAAGAGAGGAACAGCCCCAACGGCTTCACAAAGCACTATGCTTCCACATTGGTTGTGCAAACTACCAGTCTCTGGAACTAACTGTCTGCCTCTCTGTTTCCTGATCATTATAATCTACATCTCTTCAAAGTTCGAGTGAACCGGTTTCTTCTAGGCAAGCGTGCACTCTTCGCGTCATCGCTTCTTAAGAGCGAGTTGCTGTCAAACGCAAGCATATTTAGAACTAGCGGACGTCACGCGGTTGCACCCGCGTAGTTCCTGTTCTCGTGAGGATACGGAGATAAAATATAGCCTATGTTACTCGCTGATAATGTAGCTATTCATTGCAGAAAGAATTTTTCAAATCGGTCAAATAGTTTTTAAGGGTATTCGTTACATACAAAAATACAAATCTTTCCCCTATAAAATATAAGTATAGAGGAAGTATAGATTAAAAAAAAGCAATACATATGATTCTTTAAATAAGTAAATGATTAAGAATATAATCGTATTACCCAATATTAACTGGGTTGTGGAGGTCAGATAGGCAGTCGCTCCATGTAAAATACTGGTATTCAGCTGCATCCGGTTAGACTGGAAGCCGACCCCAACATAGTTGGGAAAAGGTTAGGAAGATGATGATGATTAAGAATATAATGATTCATTATAACAATCGAGTCAACATAAAAAAACGCGACAAAAACGTATGTCAATCACAGCCGATGATGGTGGAGTATGCCGCGCACGTGCGCTTGCGACTAAATATAGTGTGCGTTTGTATGGTATATGTATTGTGTTGTGTCGCGGTGACTGGGCAGTGCACGTACTATTTCTGTTTGTATTTTTTATATTTATACAGATCTTAGGAAATTATAACAAAAAAAATATATTTTATATTTTGAATACTTCCATAAGACCGTGTGTGAGAACTGTGTTTTTCTTTTGTTAAGATGTGGATATTGGTGTGGGTTACATGTTTGTGATCTTTAGCTTTTAAGATTTTTTTTTACTTTCTGTAGCATGTAACTGTTTTATATCCCCAATAAATAAAAAATATAAAAAAATGTTGAGGTGGGATTCACGGGTGACTATAATACTATATGTATGGAGGCAAGGGGGTCAGTGGTAATCGTTTTAGCGTCAGTCTCCCTTCCACCTTGCATAAGTATAATCTCAAACGATTCTTAAGAATTTAAAGGCTATATAGACAGCATTTTTTTTTTTTTAATTTTGAAATTCTGGGTTTAACTTCTTTATAAGACAAGGGGTTTGCTCATTGAAATTAAATAGGTACTCTTTACTCTTAATCTTCTTTAACAAAAACTTACATCATTTATTTTTTCTTAATTTAGGAACCTCTTCGCCAGCTCTGTCCCAAGTTTCTTTCAGACCATTACCTACACATGTAGTTTCACCTTGTTCCCTTGCCAGCAGGCATCCCGCACAGCTCAGCCGGTTTGTCGGCGCAGTCGCCGCTGGTGCCCTCCAACACTATCTTCTACCAGCACGCGGCACCACCCACCGAAACACATCCTACAAGTAAGTTGGTTATAGCGCCATCTGTTGGCAATGGTATGGAGTTAACTCGCACAGGTCAACCGCCCACCTACAAGCAAGGTTGGTTTGGGTTTCAGTTTGTAGCGCCATCTATTGTGGTGGCGGGAAATTAAAGTTCGTGTATCTTTCGTGAGTCATAGTGGTGATGTATTCTAACACCCGTAGCTATAGTCATGATTAAGTAATTACTAATTACTTAAGCAAACATTTTAATGAAATAGACCAGAATTTAAACGAAGTAAGGACCGTCAAAGAAAGCAAAGCTAAGAATTATAACTTTTGACAGTTCTAACTTCAAGCAATTACTGAACTACAGAATAGAAATCGTTTCTTAAATAATTACTTTTACTCAAGTCATCACTTGACTGATGACGATATGGACGTTACTCTCATTGAAAATATGTAGATTTCTTCAAAGTGACAAAAGCGGTTTGAATATATTCACATAACCTAACTTTCAGCAATTTTATTTAATTTGCAAAATTGCAGCCATAAAACGAAGTATCAAGCAATCGCTTGTATCAATAAACAAAAAGAATTATAAGGGACAAAATCTTCTAAAGCGTCACGATTCCGAAATAAAGCCGGTAGTAAGGCAGGCCGGGGTTCATACAAAAATATTCAAACGACTTTATCATACATCTGCCATTATTATGCGTCTGAGGTGGAAGGGACGCCGACGCGAAAACGATTACACATTCAGTACATCATTCTGAACCAGGGGGGGTTCAGAATGATGCACTGAATGTGTAATCGTTTCGTTTATAGAAATCTTTTATCGATTATAGAATTTTTTTATCGATTAAAGTTTTTTTTATCGATTATAGAATTTTTTTATCGGTTATTAAAACAACAGCTGTTTCCTGCAATAGTGCAATACCTACACGGTCAAAATGAACAACTGATTTTTTAATAAATTATCGATGAAAAATTTCCCCCATTTCAAACGATGAAAACAGTCCTTGCCACCCCGAATTTTAGGCATATGTTTTCATCTCATAAAATCTTAGATCGAATGATTTGATTTTTCATAACATATGATACCCGATACTGCCATAAGCATAAGCATAATCAGCCATAATGTTCCCACAGCTGGGACACACGTACACGGTCTCCTCTCTATGGGAGGGAATGCGCTATAATCCACCACATGGGATACTGTTATAGTGTCATAGAATTTCTTTCAACATCATTCTATTCTGCTACCTAAAGGATTGGGCTGAAATAGCTCTAGACAGAGAAGAATGGAAAAAAGGAAGGGAGGCCTTTGCCCTGCAGTGGGACACAACAGGCTCATAATAATAATAATAATAGGTTGGATCAAGGGCCTGATTCAGAAGGCAGTACTCCTCGATACGGCTCGCATTGTGAGGAGGTTCCTGTCTCTGGAGCCCTAACCACCGGTAGCTTGGACCCTGTTCGCGACACCGGCGGACCGCTATTTTTTATATTTTTGAAAGTTTTTAATATTGTTTATTTTAAGAAATATGTAAAAATAAAAATAAAATATGTAATAAAATCAATAAACGGAATAATAATAATAATTATTATTCTATTGGTTATTCCAGCATCAGAAGCGCTGTCAAGCCAGCACGCAAGCAGCAAGTACGATGGAGCACCGCAGGACTCGCTCGGAGACTTTGTAACCTTCGTCTGCCAGGACCCGTCTGATGTGCAGCAGTTACAGGTAATATCATCGTCTCAACTTAAAATGGGTGTAAAAGATACCGTTAACAAAGCCGGAAGGCATTTGTTTTCCCTGTCATTACGATCAATTTTAGGGTTCCGTACCCAAAGGGTAAAATGGGACCGTATTACTAAGACTTCGCTGTCTGTCCGTGTGTCTATCTGTCACCAGGCTGTATCTCATGAACCGTGATAGCTAGACAGTTGAATTTTTCACAGATGATGTATTTCTGTTGCCGCTATAACATTAAATAATAAAAATATAAATGATTAAATATTTAAAATGGGCTCCCATACAAGAAACGTGTTTTTTTCGGTTTATGGTACGGAACCCTTCGTGCGCCAGTCCGACTCGCACTTGGCCAGATATTTTTAATTTACTGTTTTCAATTCTAAAAAAAAAACTAATTTCAAAGGTTCGGGATGTGAGTAGTCATAAGCCACAGAATTCATGATGTCTATGGATTTCCGAATTACATTGTTTAACACTTTTGATAATTACTAAGACTCCGCTATCCGTCCGTCTGTCTGTCTGTCCGTCTGTCACCAGGCTGTATCTCGTAAACCTTGATAGCTAGACAGCTGAAAAATTTCACAGATGATGTATTTCTGTTGCCGCTATAACAACAAATACTAAAAATAGAATAAAATAAATATTTAAGGGGATTCCCATACAATAAACGGTTTTTTTTAACCAGTTTTTTTGTTCTAGACCATAACTGGGAACCTTCTAGTTCCGGAGATATTGGGGTCAAAGTTCCAACTTTTTTTTTCGAGTTCAAGCTTTTTTTTTGTAACTTTACCTCAAATACCTCCATGGTCTCCGTGCTATTCAATGCATCCATAAGAACAATGTGTGAACTGCGTTACATTGAGTCCTACCGTAAAACGTGATTTTGCACCCCTAAAAAAAGTCGTTTCCTAGCAATAACTTTTGCATAGAGTTACTTTGATGTACAGACTATTTGGTTGACGGCTTCGAGAAATCGAGATGGGTGTGTTTACATCCTGTATCTCTCACCCTCTGTAGCTAGCGTTGTCGTGCAAAGCGGTGAACCTTGCTTCAATATCCAAAACCTGGGAGAAAGACCTTTACAGTGATCTAGATTCTTTTTGAGAAACCTGAAGATAGTCATAGAAAGATATTACAGTGTTACTTACTATAATATCTTTTTAGCTTTAAAAGTTCACCAGTCATCACAGGTTTTTTTTTATCGTGAACTAGCGGACGTCACGCGGTTTCACCCGCTTAGTTCCCGTTCCCGTGGAAGTACGGGGATAAAATATAGCCTATGTTACTTGCTGATGATGTAGCTATCCATTGCTGAAATAATTTTTCAAATCGGTCCAGTGGTTTTTAAGCGTTATATACAAATCTTTCCTATTTATAATATGTATTAGTATAGACAAAATACCTGTATGGCCACAAGGTAAAGCCCGGTTTTCATTAAAGCGAAGATGAGAGGATTCCATCAATCACAAGAGAGACATGATGTACTTTCTATCAATGCGGTTGTTCGATTTGCGCACGACTCATACCGCTGCACTCACCTTTGCTTGGGTAGTATCCGGAGCTAAGCCTTGTCGTCTAAAGACTCTTTCCAACAGGATCCTTGGACGGAGGAGGGAGGAGGATCCTTATATGCTGGTCTATATTAACCAAAATCTCTCGGTTCCAGGTGCACAGTCTATCGAGGAGTCCGAAGCCGCCGTACTTCAGCAGCTCCATGCTTCCACCGCCGCCATTACCGCCGATGGCCAGACCTGTCGCCATCATCAGATCCACAGGTATTTCTAATCTCTTTCTTCTTTCTTTTTTTGTAATCTACACGTTATGACTTGATACTGTTTGGAAAGTTTTAGTCTGCTGAATTAAATACATAATTACAATTATAATTATAATTACAATTACAATTACAATTATATTATAATTACAATTATGTATTTAATTCAGCAGACTAAAACTGAGAGGTAGAACCATTCGGAAAGCCTTGAGAAACCTCTTTTGAGAGGAAACCGGCATGTATAAGAACGAAACATTTTCAAACATGTGAATTCTCCTGCTCTGGTACTTTGCACTGAAGTGGATTACAACGCAATCCCTCTGACTGAGGAAAGGCCTGCGTCTCAGTTGTAAAACCGTTCTAGACAGTTTATGCAAAAAGTAAAGGCATTTACGTCAAGTTCAGCAGTTACCTACTGTCTCCCAGTCTCTCATCCAACAAAAACAAAATCAGCGAATAATCAGCGAATCTCCATCAACCACCTACGAAGTTTTGATTCTGGCCACTTCTTTGTCACTCACTATGCAATTCGTAATTTCCAGGGCGCTATAACACTGACGATGATCCGTCTGTTGCAGCCAGTGAGATGGTGGGGGGCAGCGTGGTGGGCGGGGGGGGCACGTCGCCCTCCTCGCCCGAGGTGCGCTCCCCCCCCACCTCGCCGCGCCGCCGCTCCCCGCACCCCTACCGCACCGACTGCCACCCTCCCATCACACACTTTAATCATTTCCACTCGCAGCCGCAACAGGTGAGGAAATTAGTTTTTAATTTTTTTTTCTTATGTTTTGTAGGTGATGATGAGGCTCAATTGATTGTTGGTAACGTCTTCATTTGAAGGACATTCAGGAGTGTCACCATTCTAGAGACAAACGTGACAGTCATGTGCCTGTAGTTTCACTAAAACCCATAACCTTTCAAACATGGCAGAAACTGATAATAATTGTATTGTGTGTGGTATTTGCCATACTCGGGAAAGTCTTCTATATTCATGATGAATCCTGATTTTGAGTCAGGGATTGATCTGGAATCTATCAACCTTGGCATTTCAAATACCTTAGGGTTGCTCGTTTGACATACGGGCAGACTCTCAACTATAACTGACCTTCTCCATATTACTAATCTTGACTTTTCAAACATTCCTCCACAGGTATTTAGCTATGCAAGTTCGCTAGGCGGTGTGGGTTTAAGTGGTGGGGTATCAGGCGTCGGGGCTGGCGGGGGTGCTGTGATGGCGGGCGCGGGCGGGGTGTCACCCCCTGGCGGGTTGGGGCTGTACGCTCCCCGGGCCTCGGCGAGGGCAGCGCCTAGGTGGGTTTTAGAGGACTTGGGACCGATTAACAGGTCCGTATCAGGATTTAATAAGGGGTGTTTTTGTGAAGTTAAATTTACCCTAAGTTTCTGGAAGGCTGTTCAACTTAATCAGTGAATTTTTTGTTGTTGTGGGTTGTCTAAAATGACAACGATTAAGCTGATAAGAGATGCAGCAGAAAGTTGAGAAGGCTTCAAGAAACTGGGGGTCAGTCTTCCCTAAACTGTCAACCTCACCATTACATGGTACCCCCGCTTATGACAAAAGAGGCTCTGACATCTCATTTTCATCATCTTCAGCTTATTAGCAGTCCACCGTTTTGATACTCCAATTTGATGAAGGGCAACAAAATCATCGATGTTAAAAGTGGGATCCTATCTTACGAAATACCTGCTTGCTCCAAATGAAAATAAAAAAAAATATCTTGATAGTTGCCTATGTCTAGCAAAAGATTGCAAAGTGCAAAATCCTATCTAACTGCGTTTTAGACTGCTGAAGTATCTTAATTACCCAGTGTGGTACTAGAAGTAGCCCAAATCAAGCTGATTTAGAAATTGATTAGAGAGAGATAATTATTAAACTCAACTATATTGCCCAGTAACCGATGAGCCGCAGTCAAATCACAGCACTATACAGAGTGGAAAGGACACTGACGCACAAACGTCGGTAATTAGAAAAAAAATCGGTCGAAATGTATGGAATAGCTGATTTTTGAAGTGAAAACATCTTCAGCGACGGTGTGCACTTTTTGGGATGGGTAAAAACTGTTACTCTCGTCAGATCGAATCGGTGGCGCAGAGCGCTTGCGCGAGTGTGCGTGTGGTTTAAGCTAGATGGCGTTGTTTCAAGTTTTTTTTTCTACGGCAGCGACATCTTTCGTTCTTGCAGAAAGCTATTGAAATTTCTGATATTTAAGTTAGATGGCACTGTTTCAAGTTTTCACTTTTCACAGTGGAGCCTGTTTTTTTTTTAAATACCGATGAAAATTTCGATGTGGGGGTTTCAGAATGATGTACTGAATACCTGTTCCTTCCATCCTGTATTCCTTAAACCATTCATAGAGTTTCTCAATCTTGCAGTCGCATATTCAAGCACCAATCATTCGATCTGTACTGCTTGTGACCTCTTCATATTAACAATGTTGTGGCGATTCCAGATGGAACGCACCATTCCCTACCCTGGAGGAAGAGTTCAACATAATGACGGCGCCGCCAGGACCCGACCATGTGGTCCTGCTGGATGATGGTGAGTATACTTTGTGATTGTAGAACTTTTTTAGAACACAATTGCCCAATATTTAGACACATTATTTTCTATAGGGACACTGACGCGCAGCAAACTACTGTGAATTCAGCATGATTGAGGAAAAACCTGTTTCATACATTTAGACCGTGTAAAGAAAAAAATAAACAAAAAAGTATTTTTTTTTAAATAAGTTGCTAAAGTTTTCTTCGCTGGTGGGTCCAATCTCGTATTGAATTCGTGGCCACAGTTTGCGTGTCGATGTCCCCTACAACCTGTATAATAACTAAGGCTTCCGATAGGAATGCTTCTGGGCTAGTGTGCTCGATCAGAGATTTGAAGTCAAAATCATGAGTTAGTTGCTGTCCTATCTGAAACGGACTTCAAAAAATGTAATATTTAAACTTATGCTACCTATCAGTTACGGGATATCTTCCGTGATTATTGATTATTTTGGGCTCCCGATATTTCAACGCCATTGCAAGCGGGATCGTGGAATGACCGTGAAAGCTTAAAGCAGTGCTTGAAGTGTAATGTTTATTTTTTCTTTGAATTTTAGTAGTCCCTGTTTGAAAAATATGTTACATATCTATAATAATATTCGAGTCGAGCCACACATAACCGCGTTGTATATTTACTATGCCTTTTCTACTTTCATGCGTACTTTTACAGAGTGCCCGTCAAGAGTGCTATTTTATGACGTAGCCATATTGTGTAAGAAGATCTTTTATACATAATTTATATCTCAAGTATCTAGTCCGTATCCAGCATGAAAAATTATTGGCTTTGAGTTTAAGAGTTGGTATGTTTATTTATTTAAAGTTTTTTTTTCGACAGAACGCTTCTTCCAATCAAGCGTGATAACATCCGAAGCGACTGCGATGGACACGACCGGCTCCACGGTCGGGTCGGTCGTCGACGCGTCGGACGACATCGCTCCCGACAAACCGGCGCCCGATTTGCGCTCGCCGTGATCCCACGCAACCGCTACGTCGGTCGGTGTCGCAAGTGTTGGAACCGACGGATCGGTCGAAAATGTTGGATCTGTAATTAGTGTTGATTCTGATACGCCGGTCTCGAGTGTTGGATCGGTCGCGTCGGCGGCGCCGTCGGCGACCGTGCTCCGCTGGACCCCCGCGCCCCTCCCTCACTGGCGACCCGTTTCACACCGGACTGTTTAATTTCTAACGATATCTCTGAATGTCGGGGGATTAGTGTAAATATAAAAAAAAGGAATTAAATCGGATGAGGTTGTAGTTGAAATTTAGATTTTACAATTTTTACTCTGTGTCGATCAACTGCACCTGTCCGTGCGATGTGACTTTGTCGTGGCGGACAAACACATCCGCAATCGAATACTAGTTTTGACAGACGCGGGTGATCGACATGGTTTTCATTTATTACTTGTTAAGGCGATAACAAAATACAATACTCCAACTATAATTATGTAAAAAATATTAAAGCTACGAAATAAACACAACATATTATATTCTAATATTTTTATAGAATATAAAAAAAAAACAAGTATGATATGATCAAGCCTTCCAGTAATTTAGTGAAATAAAATGTTAATAAAAAGTGCAGCTTAAAAAATATTGTTTTGCTGAGCTGTGAGACAGGATAAGCGAATAAAAATGCTTCCAAAGGCGTCAAAACAGTTTAAATTGACGAAAGTGTGATACTATAAGTTGTTTTTTGTTTCGTTGTTGTGTGTTTTGTAATGGAAATAAAAATTAAATAAGTGTAAGACGTCGGTTAGTTTAAAAGTATTTTTTTTTATTTATTGAACGAATATTTAATAAAGACGAGCCTTGCTTAAGAGATTAGTTTAGTTGTAATTAGTAGCGAACAGAGTAGTTGATTTATTGTACTTTCGATCGGGAAATGACATTAAAATTTTTATAAAATAAAAAATTTGCAAAAAGATTTTTTTACGTAATTTTCGCACAAAAAAACACCTATAATATTGATCTCAGTAACACAATTATAACAAGACGAGATTTTTTTCCTTTTTATTATTTTTACGATTTATTTTGTGAAAAGTTCTGGGCATCGAAAGATACAATAAATCATGAGTAGATCGACGTGTGTCAAAGGACATTTTATAGGTGCCTTTCATGAAGAAAACTTAAAATAACTTAAATAATAGGGATTTGTAAATTGTAGTGTTCTTTTTGATAAATCCATCCGCTCATACTTTGTAACAAACGATTCATTGACTATTTAACTTAAGAGTTGTGTGTTTTGTAACCAAATTGGTGAGACAAGTGGTACGAGTATGTGGCTAGTCAGTTTATCGAGTGTTTATTTTTCACACTTTTTATTATTAATTATTTAATTTAATGCTTCAAAATATGGTTCTTTTTTTGATAAAGTCTATTAATGAAACGTTAAGATTCCGACATTACTAAAGCACAGACACAATGAGAGTTTTCGTATGAATAAAATTGTTTTCATTTTATTTGGAACGCTGTTGTAACGCACAAAATACTCAAATAATTAATGTTTTTGGTTACACAATACACACGTAAAATACAGTAATCCTAAAAATTTAATCTTAGATAAAATATAGTTTCAAAAAATATAGTTGGAAACGATTTCTTTTTTCGCAATTACAGTGGCCATACGAGGAAAGCTAGTCATTAGAGTTACAATGTAAATTTAATGTTACTTAAAATAATAAAAAAATATTTACAATTGTAAAAAATAACCCCTTACGTTTATTAGTAAGGGGTGTGAAACTAAAAATGTGGCCAAATTACACTTAATGAATGAAATCCAAATATATATACACAATTTTTAATAGATTTAGATTTGAATAAGCGTGGTAAAATTAAGTTCGTAGCGAAAACAATTAAGTGACTATAATTCGAGTAGGAGAAACTAAAAGAAAAAAACAATATTGAGACAAAAAATCCACGTCAAATTGTCATTAAAATTTTAATTTATTTGATCAGGCGGTAAAACAAGAAACATCTTTATTTTCATCATCATTCAATCAACATGTTTTATTTTAATGCCTTTATAAACATTGTTTTTTGGATTTCTATAAAAATAGTGTAGTAGGGAAACGTAGCAATAACTACAAGCAATAAATAAAAAAAGTAATTATAAAACAAAAAAACGGCTTTAGTGAGGCTAGAATTTGGTACTGAAAAGTAGTGTGACCTATATAAACGATTCGCGATAATATATTTTCTATAGACAGATCGGCGAGAGGCTGGGTACTATGATAAATTATAAAATATAGTGCAGTTTGGTACAATTAATAGCTATTTGACAAAAATATATTAGACTTACAGCTATAGTCGAACTAGGCAGAAAGGCGGGATTAGTCAATTGCTAGCTATAGAAAACATTATTAGAATACGAAAAAATACATTAGGAAGTAATAGTAATGTCATTAAGGCTTGTTGGTAACAGAAAAAAAAACAGTTTCGTCATTGAAAATCTGAAAGAGATAACATTGTAACGTGGTAAGGCAATATTAATATTGGTGACGAATTTAAAGCTCATTGGTGCCGAAAATTCTAGACTGTGATTCAATTGTTCATTCAGAACGTGTCTTATATTGAAATAGTTGTTTTTGTATGATTGGCAATGCACAGTGGGTGCTGTAATAATACAAAATAAAATGTATTGTAAAATGGCAGATAAGAACATGTTGTATGAAATGCATTTGTTATAATTGTAAAGGTAATGGTAACAGCGACTGTAAGCTGAGAAATGTATTTTTTTTTTGACAGCGTAAGTAGAAACGGTAGATTTATTTGATAGCTTTGCAGTAATTTATATGGATGTGACTAATACAAGATTTTGTATGGACAAACAGATTGAAGGGAAACTGAAAATTATGTATTGGTCGCGGCATGTATTCTTTTGTTTCATTGTTAGCACCATTAATACGATATGGAGTAATAATTGAAAGCCTAAACATTATGTGCCTTAGATACAACAATATTGTATGATATTTATGATGCGTTCTATACAACGTGCTAACTAGAAATAAATGATAAACATTATTTTGAATGCCTGGACTTTGAACGATTATCTTCATTGTTAGTATTCATTTCTGCAAAGGCTTGTATGTACTCCCAAAGATTTTGTAACCTTGAAATGCAATTTTTATTATAAAATTAGGCCCAATGTTCGGAAAATTGTAAGTAACCCTTAATGATGTATTAGTTTTCCCCAAAAATATTTCTCTAAGTTTTCTACTACATTATTTCTTTATTATATCTATATGAAAATTGTGAGAAACTGGGCACCCAGCAGTCTGGAAGTTGATTTCGAATCCAGAGAAATAAATTATAACCCTCATGTAATAATTATTGTACGATTAAGTAACGCTTCTATGCGTAGTTTCGCTGAAATATAAAACTACTTCTATGATATTGTATAATTTTAGTAATTACCTACATTGTACCCATTTATGTACCTATATACTTTACTGGCATGTATATTCTTAATCTACGCAACTTGGAATAGCCACGCTTTTTTTTACGAAGTAGACACCATTTTGATTCTCGCATGGCTTTTTGATAATTAAAAAATTACAATCCATCTATTCTGTAAACTTGTATAATAATTTCTTTTAAGTTATTTCTTATTGTAAAAGGAACAAAAATCCGTCTTTTAAGTTTCGTGGATTTCAAAAGTTGAATACATAATACGTAAATAGAGAAAATAATGATAAGTATAATTAACCAATAGAAAAATACTCCTAGTTACGAATTTCTTAGTTCATCTGATGTGCAATTATGATTAACTGTTTTTTTAGCGAATTTGTTAATTTTTATTAGTAATTTTACAATTGTATCCATTATCATTGTATGTAAATATGTTCCGGAGTGTATTTATATTTTTTTTATTTGTATAATTAACATTAGAATGCGTTTATATGTTATGTTTGTCATCGGTCATGTCCTCTGCGCTTTCATATTCATTTAGGTTTTTACAATTTTTCTTTATTTTTAAAATAGATACTCGCGAGTCGAATGGCTTATTCCAACAAGATATATTCACGAAAACTGCAATTGCTTTCAGAAGTTGGAATAGGTCATTAAATTCATGCAATAAACTAAAGATAGACTTGTAAAAATGTTATAACATGTATTTTTAACCTATACATAGTAAGATATTTATAGAATTTTAGTCGTTTAATTATTTCGAACGACTTGTTATAAAGAAAATTGGTGCTTAAAGCTTAAAACAAAATATGACGGCACTTTGTCGTGTGTGTATTGTCATGGAAGGGGTCTGAGCATTATGACATAGCATGCGTTGTTATGCTTTCGTGCGACACAGAATCGTTTATTTGAATTCGAAAAAAAAAACCGTTAGAGAATTTATTCGAGCCCGCCGCTCTAAGGTTGGTGCGTGCGGATTGCATATACGTTAATTTCTTTTGTAATTTTTGTTTATTTCGTATTTATTTTGTTAATTTTAAAAGATGTAAAATAAACGATTTTGTCTCACAATGCGAGCAGTTCTAATAATGTAGGTAAACTTTGCTCAATATCGATGAAAACTGAAAGTGTTACAGTTGATGCAATACAAACAAACAAACATACTAATTGAGTTTTATTTTAATCTTTTAGTGTAGCTCTCCTAGGTTCCATAGATGATGATGATGACGCTTGATCACTGCGTGTTGGGTATTCCCTATACTGTTTTTCTTCACTGTATGTTAGTGGTGATAAATGATGCCATGTTCCACCTCATATCTGGCCCTCTGGACCCCAAAACATGCAGCCAAAATAACCTCTGCGCTGCTACCGACCATGCCGTGGAAGCAAAATTTTGTATCAATAAAATTTCAAATACTTTCGTGCCAGGAACACAAAGAAGAAAACTATACAACAAAATGCCACACAATAAATATAGACCTTTCAAATACACAATACATCTACAATCAAAGATATAAAAAACAAACAACACAAACAAAACAACACAATCACACATATCGTTAATCATCGTGCGCAAATCAGCATGCCTGAGAGATATTTCTCGACGGCATGTAAAGCCAAGTTAGAGGCCCATGGGCGGGATAAAAACTGACACCAGGTTAGGCACTAACCACAAGATAATGAAGAAACAAGAATACCAATAAAAGCCAAGATATAGCCAATCAATTTCAAATATTGCCGCTAATCAATGACATTGGTTTCAAATAGGGCAGCGTAGAACCAGATATCAGCGTCATCTATGCAGCCCCAGTAAAACTAATCGCACACGTCACAGGTGGTAAAAACCTTTTTAGTGTTATTAAAAGTGCAATGCTGGTTAACTGCTGTGATTATTACTATAACGAGGTACGTAAAATTGATTTATTAGCCTAATAATTATTAATTCCATCCTTATTGATTGGTAATCGTGTTTTAAAGCGTAATATTAAATGCACGCCATTGCATAGGGTGCATTTTCTGCGTAGAAACCTTCTTGGTCCTGTTTTAAATGAGAAGATGTATTTTATTTAGTTTTGTATTTGGAATACGTAGATTCGAGTGAGATGTTCTTAGTTTGAAAGTTTTCCCGGGTTTTCTTACGTTATGTTTCAGGTTTGAAAGAGCTGAATTTCATTATTCGTGTGGTAAATTGTGAAAAAGTCGGAGATGTTAGATATTGTCTTATGCGTGTTGTAATGGGCTATAAATGGTTTGAATTTAACTGAGTACCTAGTCGGGTTGAAATCCGATTGATAGCACATTTCTAGGTGCTCCGTGCTATTCTTTAAAGTTAGATAGTAGAGCACTTAACTTTCTACGTAGACGGAATAACTTACTAACTACTTACTAATAAGCCAAACCCACTCAATATCCAGGTTCAATGGTATCAATCGCTTTAGCAGTTTTAACACAATTTTAAAGCTAATCTATAGATTCAGGAAAGCCTGCTAAACGTAAATCGCTAATGACGTCATCGCAATCCATTTTTACTAATTATGCAGTTCTTCGTCCTTTTGATTTAGGAATCTCTAGTCGGAGTGTGTACGACATAAGAAACGAAGTTTTTAATTAGTAGGTTATTTAGTGTGTTATAGTCAGTTCCAAAGAAAGAACGGACAGCTTGACTAAAGTGCAAGCTTACAGACTGTGTGTCTCGCCCACTGGCGAAACATTAACAGAAAAACAAATTGTCTGATGAAATACAACATTTTATTTAAGAGAAAAGAGACAAACGGAGACTTCAACATGTTTTAAAATGTGTTTCAACATGTTTACGTAAATGTATCACCAGTGAAAACACACAGTATCACCAGATACGTCACCCTACGCCATATTTAACGTACCGTACTCATTGCGTGCGCTGAGCAATGGTGCCAACGCAAGCCACGCACGGTATAGTATACCCCGAGCTCCCCTCTGCAACCGTATAACTTCTTAGGGGTAACATTTAGTAGTAGCAGACAGGAAGCTAGTAGTACGAATCACTGTACTAGTTACCGCATGACTTTATGCGTAATATAAACTATGTAGGGACTTAGAGATACAGAATTATAGAAGAAAAAAAAATAGAATACAGAATTGAAGAAGAAAAAAAAACGTATGCAATTCACACGTGGTAGAAGTGAAACCTTCAAAAATGTTGGCTTCAAGATAAACACTGTATAATGCTTCCTATCTTATTTTCTCCCACGTTAAATCTTATGAATTTATGTGTCTGTGACTTTTTTTTTTACTGTCGTTTCGACTTTCAAATCACAACGATGCTAAAGAAGTTTTCACTTCAAAAACACGTTTTTATGTTATTTAGGTGACCTACCAGCCAAGTATTAACTTAGTAAGCTTTGCAGCTTTGGATATCGTAAGTAGTAAGTCTGTAATAATATTATAAAGGGTGTACACATCCTAAACAAAGCCGAAAGGCACTTGTTCTCCCCGTAATTGCGATATTTTTTTGTTCTGGAACATAACTGGGAATCTTTTAGTTACGGAGATATTGGAGGTCAAAGTTCTAACTTTTTTACAATTTTTTAATGTAATTTGACCCCCGTACTGTTCAATGTATCCATCAGCACAATGTGTTAAGTGCGTCACATTGAGTCCTAGCGTGAAACATGATTAGGTATTCCCCCAAAAACGTTTTTGCGTAGAGTTACTTAGTTTGATGTACAGAATGCTTGGTTGACGACTTCGTGAATAGTCCGTTTACACCTTGTATTAGATATCTAATCTAGACGTAGTTCTGCCATAGCAAACCAACCGAAAATCTCTTATTAATATAGTCAAATACCTCCTCTAACACAACATTCTAAATGAGGGAATTTAAAGTCCGTCTCAAATAAATCCAAAAAAAAGCCTAGAAGTTATTTTTAATCAATCAGGTTTTATTTATTTATTTAACACTTCAAGCACAAAGTACAGGGGCGGACTTAATGCTTACTGTTCATAGTAATTACAATTACTTTAGAAAATGGCAGAAACTTTCAATTTGGTTGATACAAAATATGGCAGAAGTACGCTCACCTTAAGCACTTTATTATTATTGTACTTATATAAAACATTTCATCGGCTAGGTAACCAAGATATAGCTATCTTGGTTACCTAGCCGATGAAATGCGTTTCGATAAACTCCGCAATGTGACGTTACCATTCGATATTTATTTACGAAACACCCTTTGCATGAGATAAAACTAAAGCAAGCGACTAAATATTAAATCTTTAGTATGTACTTAAATACTTACAACCTACCTGCCTACTCCGAATTTATTCCAAACGTAGAAGTTTATTCATATCAAATTAATAAGAAAATTGATGGACTAACAACTAAATTCCTAAATAGTGTAGGTACGTGTACGTTAAATCTTTCACTCAACAAGCCAGCACGTTCTCTATCAAAACATAATCAGTACCAACCCCTAATCAAAGTAATTATTGCCTAACACAGAAACAATTTTGTAAGTAATACGTTTCACTTAGACTTATAAAACCTAAAACAGTCTAACGTTGTCGTATTCCGTTCATCGCTGAACAAATTCCTTTATAACTACACAGTTGAAAAGACATTAAAAGAACATTACCTACCTTAGTCATGATAGCTAGCTACGCCAAAACCGGCGTTTTATCTTAGTACCTATCTACGCAAGTAACGTGTAATACTCCCTGAATAGTGCAAGTACGTACTGAATAACCCAATAAATCGAAATTTCCAACAATCATCGGTTACAGGGATCGCAAAAATCAATAGTCGATGGTTTGTTTCAACCAAGCAAGCTGCCTACAAACCACTGAACACGACGTAAGAACTTTTCTACAGTTTTTTTTACTAAGAAAATAAGTTGTATGGTTAAGGAAATAGAGTTGCGGTTAGATTGGGGGTGTTAGTGAGTTACGACGTTACGCTACTGCAGTAAAGACCAGATAATCGACGCCTAGCCTTGTGCGATATCGATTTTGACAACGGCTACTTTCACTGAAACGCAATGCGAACCGTATACCTTTCTCCCTCACTCTCGCAGTGAAAATAGCGGTGCAGAAAGGGATGGGTTCGGCGCCGCAACTAGGGGTCACCGTCGCGGCGTTGCCATGACAACAGGTCACACGGAGGGTATGATTTCCAATATAATAGCTCGATATTTTTAGGTCAAAATGACGGAGTTTATTATAAAAGTATACATGAAACAAAATAAGCTTGAAATATGCATGGATGACGGTAAAGTAACGATGGTGGTGGACAAGGAAGACTATCTTATTGATTCGGTAAGATTTTTATTGGATTTTGTCGCATAACAAAATGGCGGCGGTTTGCAGATAAAATAAATTATTGATTTTCTGGCAAATATCGATAATAACGTAGTTGTAGATAAGTTTAGTTTTATATTATGGAGATATAGCGTAGTTTTCTATACGAGTTGAATGTACCATATATGATATAGGTATCTAGAGAGCTATTTTATTTGAAGTCGTTTGAAAATCAATAGTTCCACATTCTTATTGGATTTTATAATTGTTTTATTTTTATTGAAAAGTACAAAGTAGGTTAGCAGTACGTTGAATCTTGTATAAAAATGAAACTTTAAATTGATTCTACCTTAAGTAAGAAGTCAAAGTATTATGCAAATTCGTAGAACAAGGCTTTTTTTTCAAGAATATGATAGCATTTTCTATGTTCTAGTAAACAAATGTACCTTGGTACTTATCTTTTGCGGTCAACATGCCATTCGGTAACCATAGTGATTAGTAGGTACTTAGAAGTTTTAGGAAGCAACTAGGTAACTACGGTATGATTTAGTAGGTGTATTTGAGGAATAGTAGGCCGCGAAAGACAGTGGTAACAAAACCAGTATAAGCTGACCTCTTAGTCTATTGAAACTCCGTACAACGCTAGGCCAGATTATGGTAAAATGTTACCTACTGTACTAGTAACTGCTATTTTTGGGACTAGTTGTTGCCCGCGACTTCGTTCGCGTGGAAATGTTTATTTTTTGTGTCTGTGTGTGAAAAAAAGGTAGCCTATGTCCTTCCCCAGGATCTAATCTATTGCCTTGCTAAATTTCATTACGATTTGAATAGTCGTTTAGTCGTGAAATAGTAGCAAACGGAGTTACTTTCGCATTATAATATTACCAGCCATTGCCCGCGGCATCGCCCACGTGGAGTTCGATAATTGTCCCACGGGATCATACTACCGGGATATAAGGTAACCTATGTATTAATCCAGGTTATAAACTAACTGTGTGCTAAATTTCATCCAAAACCGTTCAGTAGTTTTTGCGTGGGGTTTCCTACTGGAAATCTAATGACGTGATATCGAATAATACTTGCACGAAAACGTTAGCTCAATAGTACTTGAAATCGATAAATTATTATTAGCGTGACAGTTGAGAACAGTTGACATATGAGGTTGTGGAGGTCAGATAGGCAGTCTTTTTCCATATAAGTTACTGTTATTCAGCTGCATCCGGTTAGACTGGTGGCCGACCCCAACATAGTTGGGAAAAGCAAAGCAGATGATGAGCGCGACAGTTTGACACTACCTTTTTTTTTCTGATGGGGAATCATCAAATGACTTCTCCGGCTCTGGGCGGAGCGGAAGGAAGTGTCAGACTTGTACTGACTAAAACCCATCCATGTTCCTTCCTTGCCCTTTGTGTTCCAGGGCCGCGGTATCTCTTTCGAACAGTCCCGTAGCCCTAGCAGGCACAGTTCACTATGTCGACGCATCAAAATCTCGAATAACAATAAGGTCGAATCATCGCGCTGTATAGTATGGAAGCTAGGATGTAGACCAAATGTAAGATGTGTTTGTGTAGATAGTGGTGCCGATTGGTGCCGTTTCCAAACTAAACCAAATTTAAGTACAGTGCATCTATTTCTTTCTATTTCATTAAGAAAAGGACAGAAGATACATTTTAGTTTAGTTCTGTCAAATTAACCAGCGTCTGACACAAGTTTAGACGTGATTAAAAAGTTGACTTCTAAAATTACATCAAAATACGTCAGGTGCTGACTAATTTGACAGGACTAAACTAATATTTATCTTCGGTCCTTTTCATAATGAAATAGAAAGAAAAAGATGCACTGTACTTAAATTTAGTTTAGTTTGTGAACAAGGGAATCGGCACCATTATGTATCTACCTATATTAGAACCTACATAAGTACAAGAGAATCAGGGAGAGCTCTCAGACTGTGGGGCGACCTAATGTCGGCTGAAACGAGCTTGGCTAATGATAACCGTATTGTTTAATTTTCATATTGGCATCAAGCTACCCGAAACTGTCAAATTTAGCGATAAAGTTGAAAATCAGTTAAAGAAATTTGACAGATTATAGTAGCTTGATTTGAACTAGATACAGTCTAACAAAAGCTTTCGCCGCAGTAAAAAATTAAGCCAGTCAGCAGGGTAGTGGTGGCTGTGACTGGCCTAATTTGTGTTTTTCGAAATTGCTAGTTAATTTGTTAGATAGTGTATTCATGGTCTTAATGGGAAAGTTTTTGGGTATGAGTCATATGGTACAGACGCCAGCACATCGAGCTACTACAATCTGTCAAATTTAATTTTATAGATTTTGAACTATATCGCTAAAGCATTAGGTTCAAGGTTGATTGGGACAATTTGACAGTTTCGGGTTACATGATTCGGTTCATAAAAATTGCTTGTCCGAATTATCTGGCAGAAGAAGGTCTCATCATCTGCCAAGCCTTTTCCCAACTATGTTGGGGTCGGCTTCCAGTCTAACTGATTGAAACTAAAACCAGTATTTTGCATGGAGCGACTGCCTATCTGACCTCCACAAACCAGTCAGTACTGGGTAATATACCCCTTTTAAAGGCTGGTTGTCAGAGTTTCGGGCCACTGACAACCTGTAACGACTGTCAAAAATATACAATTGACCACCGGGACCAACGGCTTAACGTCCTTTCTGAGGCACAGAGGAAACTCGGTATGGAATGGGTGGTCACTCATCCACAGACCAACTTAGGATTAGAACCTGAAGATTGGTCCGAGCGGCTGATATTATTTTACCACGAACTCCTCAACCGAGAAAGTCTGCGCGTTCATTATTTTCTATCACAGTCTAGACGGATATCCTGTCGAAGATATCTTTCACCATTATTCAGTGGTTAAGAATACGTTAACAAAATTAATTGATACGTTTATGAAAATTACACTGGTGATTACCAGGTTGTAAATGCCCTTCTGCGCTTTGGTCTTATAACTAAAGTGGTTGCAATACTTTGATCACGGTTGATCTAAATTTTCAATTTACCGTCAGCCTTGACTAATTTGAGCCGAAAGACGTCCACTGCTGAACATAAGCCTCCCCCAAGTGTCGCCACATTGACCGGTCCAGCCTTGACCATTTCTGATGAAAATTAGGTAATAGGTATCGAGCTATGCGAAGCTATATTAGATACGTGAAGGTATATACAAAGTAATAATTAAAAAGCCACGTATACTAGGTTTCTATGAAAAGACAATGGATTCAGCTGGTTTGTGTCTCACAGGAATTATAAATGTCTTAGGTCTTGAATCTACTTAGATTAATAATGAACGCCTAGAGGTATTGTTCGGTAAGGGTTAGATTAGAACTAAAACACCCACACACCAACACACACACATCTAAAACTGTGTCGTAGTGATTGTTAGGTAGATTATCATCGTCCGGCCTTTCCCCAAATATATTGAGGTCGGCTTCCAGTCTAACCAGATGCAGCTGAATACCAGTATTTTACATGGAACTTTTCTGACTGTCCAATATAGATAGTCCATTGTCATTCGTGTAGGTTAGGTAGGTAGGTAACGCCGAACTGAACAAATATACGGTTTGAAATAGTGGGAATTTCCTACTCCGCCTCCGTTTCAAATTCTTTGTTACTGGTTCAATTCAAAAGTGAACACAGGCTGAATAGACACACGTTACCAAAGGATTATAAAAAGGGGTAACCCGTAAAACAATGTAATTGAACCGTAGGAAGTGGCCGGGTGCCCCCAACCCTCCGCTTCCGATGCTACCACGAAGCCCTAAAAATATTTTTGTAATATCCTAGACAATTAAAACATAGGGCTGGTTTTTTGGAACATCTTGCGTTTCCATAAAAAATGGATTTTTGAAAGCAAGAAAGAATAAAGTTTATTTGACGTCAGTTTATTAAGGCCACAGAATAAAAAAAAGATACAAAATAAAAAATAAATGACGAATTAAAAAACTACAAAAAAGAGAAAATACATGGTATGTGCTGTATGCGTCATGGCTGCGCCAAAACAGCCATTATTTCAAGGTCTGTATTGGGAATTTTGGCGTTAATATTTTTACAATTTTTAATTCAGCTCATACAATTTTTAGTCATCTCCTTTGTAAAATTTGCACTTCCGAGCCACAAGATACAAACGATGCTTAGTTTCTACTGATTAATAAACTTATTTTGATTTTGAACTACTTTTATAATAATTTCATCAAAATCAGTTGTTTAGGCATAAATTAAGTGAAACCGATAGTCAGACGAACCTTCTCTTTTCTAAAATTCTTTACTGCTTTTTCTTCTACTGATTAATAAAACGAGGTTTTTTTTATTACTTACCTACGACAATGAAACTATTGCATGTACAGAGTCTACAACAGCTGCGAATACTAAACATCTTTAAGAAAATAGACAGGAAACCTTGTCCCCAAACCCTTAATCTTATTGTACTTTTCAAAACAAAACAGGTCCTCCAACTACACCCCTACGTCCTTTATTATTCCTTCCCTTCGTCTCAATCTCAACCCTAAGAAAAAAAAATTAAAAGGTCAATGCACCCGGAAGGTACGGCACGCGCCCGCCACAGGTGTGCGCGCTCGATAATATCGATTTTCACGCCGCAATCGATATGTGACGTCACGGCAAAATGGCGGCTGCGCGCGCAGCTGTCGCCTGATAAAAACATAGTATGCTAATGTAAGTAGGGTCGAAATGGTTGAATAACATAGGGGTATAACAATATCATTTTTGGTACACGCGAATGTAGTTTTTTTTTGTAATTTATTTTGTTGGTTGACGAATTTTAAAAGGGTGCTGTGTTTTATACACTTAGTGGAGAAAAAATTGAATATGTACAGTTTGTTTCGAGGATTATAAAGATAAAAAATACCTAGAGAGAACATTACAAATATTAGGAAGTAACATATTATTGATGTAATTATTATTTGGAGAATGAACTTAAGGAGTATTCCCATTTGAGCACCGATTTCAAGAGCACCAAAGATTTTCACTTTTGAGCGAAGGGAATATCTTTGGCTCTAAGCATTGGTGCTCTTGAAATCGGTGCTCAAATTGGAATACTCCGAACTTAATCACCTTTCTTACCACTAATATAGTCACTAGCCCATAATATGAACCTTGTTTTCGAAATAAATAAATAGTTTGATTTGATTAGAGTTAGCTAGTGAACTGTTAATAGAAGAATTTAAATAATTGTGTTAGGTTGTTAGATATGTATGCTAATAAAGAAGTTTTTTTTTCTAATTAAAATAGGTCGGTACTTATGTGCATCCTTGTTTTTAATATTATAAACGCGAAAGTTTGTATGTATGGATGTTTCTTACTCTTTCAAGCAAAAACTATTGAACGGATTTGGAAGAAATTTGGAACACAGATAGTTTATAACCTGGATTAACCACGGGCGACGCCGCGGGCATAAGTTACTATCTATACCATATTTGCAAAGATAAACTTTCGGATCCACGATCATATTTAGGGTTCCGTACCTCAATAAAAAAAATCGGAACCCTTATAAGATCACTTTGTTTTCCGTCTGTCTGGCGGTCAAGATCCTTTTATGAAATTTTTTAAGAGAAGCCAGTCACAAAGCCTTTTCCAGCGCAACGTTTTTTCCACAACTTCAGCTAAAACTGTCGACAACTAATTGATCTTTTTATATCGCCTGTCCAATCGCGTCTTATCTGAATAACTGCAATGCCTGTAACTGTAGCAATATAGCTACTTTGTTGGGTAACGAAGAGCTAAAATAGTCTTTGCTAAAACATCATCATCTGCCTAGCCTTTTCCCAACTATGTTGGGGTCGGCTTCCAGTCTAACCGGATGCAGCTGAATACCAGTATTTTACATGGAGCGACTGCCTATCTGACCTCCACAACCCAGTTAGTACTGGGTAATACGATACCCCTTGGTTAGATTGGTTGTCAGACTTTTTTGGGCCATTGGCTACCTAACGACTGTCAAAATCTTCAAATGATAGTCGGGACCAACGGCTTAACGTGCTTTCCGAGGCACGGAGGAAACTCGGTATGTAATGGGTGGTCACCCATCCACAGACCAACCTAGGCAAGCACGGCTTAACCTAAAGATCAATTCGAGCGCCTGTTATTATTTAGCCACGAGCTCCTCATAGTCTTTGCTAAAACAAAGTCTAGCTAGATCGACAGTCCACATAGTTGCTCTGAATGACTAATATTTTACCACGGTTTGGTGTGAGCCATATTTTCGACCTGTTTCTCTAACAACACAAGGCGGTAAAGGCAATAACATCTAGGTATTATTATATTATAGTAAGGTTCTTTTTACTTGTGGTAGTAATGACGTAAAGCAGTTAGCGGGACGTGGTATAGGGGCTGCCAGCGTTTACTGTGGATTAGGGATGTGGATAAATATCGATAAAGAATCGTTTAACGTGGAAGAAGAGGCTGTTTATAAAGTATTTTGAAAAAATGTTCAGTGATATCGTCTCTGTAGATCAAATCAAGCTACTTGAAACTGTCAAGTTTTCGCGATAAAGCTGAAAATCTATTTAATAAATTTGACAGATTGTAGTAGTTGGATGTGCATAATCTATTAATAGTAATATGTAATGAATATGTAATATTATCTGTGTATTAATAGACATGAATAATCTATTTCGGAGTTAGTAGGCTTTTTACCTATTTGTTAGCTTCTATTATTTATTATGGTAGACTAGTAAGTTTATAAAGTTAATATTTTAGCTATCCGCTCACGATTTTTACTACAAGTACGTAGAAACGCTGTTGAATATTATGGCACTTCAGAATTTCCCGAACTACTTACAATCAATAAAGATTAAAACAAAAAGCATTCAATATCACGCTTCACATTTCAAAAAAAGAATATCATACAGTCTGCAAAATACATGTTTGCATTGCCGATCGCGTTGACAATAATTTTATTCGGTTTACATTTTATATCGTCATCGACAAACTAATAGTGACATCACTAAAAGCCCTTTGTCACGAGCCAGGTGTCGAGCGGGGTCATTGGGAGCACCTGTCTATGTGTGTGTAACTGTGCACACACACATACACACACACTTGGGATCTGTTTGTGTGTTTACGCTCCCGTCTGCTACATTCAGTTAAATACATCATGTCTTTTTTCTAACTAGCCTTTTCTGCAATGGACGTTTTAGTTAGCAGGGGTGTATCCAGGGCTGCGGGACTGTTCTAAAGAGATACCGCGGCCCTGGAACACAAAGGGCAAGGAAGGAACATGGATGGATTTTAGTCAGTACAAGTCTGACACTCCTTTCCACTTTGCCCAGAGCGGGAGGAGTGATTTGATGATTTTGCCATCCGAAAAAAAAGGGATGTAACACTCATATTGGGCTCACATTTCGACCGTGATTTTTGCGAATAAATCTAGAATTTCTTGATAGGCCTCTTAACAACACAGCCAAACCGAAAGGATAACTACACATTATGTGTGTTTCTAACACACAGCATCGATTGAAGAGGCATCATAAATAATACCTTTGGACGTCTTATGATAATGCATTTATATCTCTTACCTTGTTCCTTTTTGTGTTACCTCTGTCTTTCACCCTTATGCAGAATGGCGCCCACTTTCGAAACTGGAGCGCATCTGTCACTTGCTTGTCATAGCATCTAAATTTTGCCGCGAAATGGACGCAAAATTTTTTCTCTCTTTAATTTTCCTATAAAATTATAACATCTTTCTGAAAACTTTACAGAAAGTGAATATTGGTGCTCGTGGTAGTGTTTTAGTGTTCACCCTCATTGTGGGTTAACGTCTCACCGAGAGGGAGATCGATAGTTTTCTCAGAGATCACGATTCTGAGAGCAAACCAAGTCTACCTAAGTGCTAGAGTGCGATCCTCGGAGGATATGTTTAGAGCACTTCTAGTATGACTATGGATATGTTTTTTTTCCCCTCCGCCGAACAAGAGTCTAACCTCTTGTTATCGAGAAGTTTCTTTTACATAAACTACACACTAATAATGTGTGAGTCGCAAGTAAGTGTTGAATCTTTTTACATGACACAACTCGGAAACAGAAACTGCTTCTAACTTATTATAAGTTAGCTAATCAAGTGTTTATATTGCGTCTTTCAGAAGCGCATTGCAGTTTTCCTTAACAACCCTTTTCTTGTCGCAAGAGACAGAAATACTACACAACTATAATATTTCAGTGTAAGATATGATGAATTTAGGGAGTTATTCCTAAAGTAAACTTAGCAGAAATTCTAACATGGAATAGAATCTGTTAGAAACCTGGGGAAACCTTACAGTTAATCTCAGTCTTCCTAGATAGCACACGGTATAGGTAGACGAGTTGTTATAATACTAAACCAAACTATGGACTATTAAACCCTGATGGAGGGATTTTTTTTGTCTGTGATCTCTAATGTTAGTCCCTATCAGAAAGAGCGGACTGCTAAAGAGCAGCTGAAGGCTATGGCATGCATTGAGTTTTTAACCGTGCAACGAACACTTATTTTGCATTTTATTTTGAAAGCAAGCCTGACTAGTCCTGTACAAGAAGTACTTTAGATGGATTGTACATACAATTCATATCTGTGTACTGAACAATGTGTCTCTGGGTACAATGAGGACATTTGAAATCAGGGTCAATAAATAAATATATTTATTTTAATTAAATTTTATGTTCAAAATTACTTATAAATAAAAATGACTAGTTCATTATAACATTAAGGTTATAGAGCTAATTAAAAGAAATTGAACTAACAGGATAATATATTTCTATTGTTTTGGTTTACGAAGATTTTTTTTTTTTTTTTTTGTAAATGTCACCATTGATTACTCTTATAAATATCCCCAAGAAAGGAAAGAAAATAAATGTACAGATTGAGGATAGAATATAAAACAACAACTAATCAGTTTGATACTGAAAATACTAATAAGATCTAGTTATTGAAATAACACCATACATTATTGTTTTTAAGCCACACTAGCGGTTTTTTCAAATGTATTACTGTAAGGGAAGAGTGCTCTTGTCTGAGATATGAATTATTCTAGTTTTAGACATGTTTATTGAACATAGCCTGTAATTATAATCATAGAGATTTGTTATAAAGTATATGAAACATAGATTATGGTCTTGCATTATATCACTGACAGCGGTGTCCATATAGTGCATGAACAAATCATTTATGGAAATTATCTTTTTTTTGTTAGAAAAACCAAAGTTTTTTATAGCAGAATGAGGATCAGGGATTGAAATAACTCTGCCAAGCTTCAGAATTTTTAGGAGGACACCCTAAATAACTAAGAAAAGCTGTAGAATTAATTAATACAAACCTGATTTTGTTAACACTGAAGGTAATGACAGAAAGCTAAACCTCCTTCATAATAGTTTTCTCTTTAAACCATATTAATCCAAGATTATGACAATAGAATCAAAGAGCATATTGTTTACACTCTTAATTACTAAGGAGTAAAACAGAAGCAATGTTATATGCAGTTAATGACATTGGTCACATCAATAACTACTGAGAAACAACTAAAAGTATGAAAATTGACAGTTCTCTGAATATTTGCAGCAGTAACCAATTGGCAAAGACTTTGCCTGCCTTGAGCTTTGAGCCTGTGGTTTCTGCATTATTGTTTGTTACTTAAGATTATGTTTTGCTGTCCTATGACCACAAGTCATCATAATCCTATGTCTCGGAGACTGGAATTTCTAACAAAGCAAACATGTGAACAGCTGACGTGTAATAAGTTCAGAAGTCTGCCTGTAAGGTTATGCCTATGTTGTCATGAGACAATCAGAATTTGTTTTTGACCAAAAGTAACGAAAGAGGTGGCGCTGGTTTTGCCAAGAGTTTATTTTTTGTTTTTGGTGGTGCCATAAAACTATTATAGACCACTCAGTTTCCTCTAGACATGGTTGAGGTTAAATCTACTTCCTTGTCCACACAGGCTGTGGGGGAAGGTTAAGATCCCAAGTGAAAAACTCTCATCATCAGGAACTTGTTAACTAAGCCAGATCAGACTGGTATTCTAACTTAAGAATTGTTTTTTGCCATATACACAGAGTTTGTTTTGCCATCTACTCAGAGTTTGTTTTGCCATCTACACAGAGTTTGTTTGCCCATATATGCAATAATTAGCAGCCAGAGTCAACCTTCCTTGAATATGTGCATATTGTAGTTTCATCATCAGCCCATGGCAGTCTACTACTGGACATAGGCTCTCCAATAGCACGCCACCCTGCTCGGACACGATCCCTAGCGCTCCATAAGTGAACCCGAAAAGTGTCAAGGCTAGCAGATTAGCTGAATATTACTCTATCAGCGGTTTACTTCCCGGGGAGTTGTTAAATTGATATACCGGCTTAGCCGACCGCTTAACTAGGAACAGACTAGCCAGATTGGCCTCTGTTGCCCCAAACCCCAGGCCTCGGAGGTCATGTTTTTGAAAGTGGGGTGTCCCAACGTGAAATGTTTTTTCATGTCAGTTTAGTCGGCCTGTGAGCGACTGTACGTTACATGGGACTCAAACGACGGCTTGGCAAGCTTCTGCAATGTTTACATTCGGAGATGAAGTTATGGACTGGCATGCTTTTCTCTTCCCTATTTAACAACGAGTGCTCAATCACCTAAACTCAGAAGTGGGTACGTACTATGTATAATATGGTTCCCAGCCTTCGAGACGAGAGCTATCAGAGCCAGAGTCCGAACTCCTGATATCTAACAAGCTGCAAAATAGATTCATTCTTAGCTTGTAAAATTTAGGGGGGGGGGGGGCAGCCATGTTGCAAAGGAAGGTTGTCAGCAGAAGAAAGAGGCTTGTAATATGGTGATTGGAGTAGATCCATAATAACCTAAAGAGTTATCTTCTCTAAGATTTGTCATGGTGTAGATTTCATGACATTCAGCCTAAATAATGGGATCCGAATAGTAATGCTTAAAACACTATCTGTTGACACAGATTTGCAAATTGTACACTTATAGTGCACAATATACGAATTTTATTTTTTGACCTAATGTTAATTTCAAAATTATTGAGGATCTACTTAGTTAAACCACTGCCTGAAAGACCACTTGTTGGGGATACGGAACTACCCCTTGATTTGATTCGCAGAGAATTGAAATGACCAAATATTTGTGTATGTTGAATAACGTAACATTGCAATGTTTGACTCATAGACCTCGGTAGACAGGGTTGCATACTTATTTTGTTTACAGGAGCTAGTATGTCTAAGCCTGCTTAAAATTATAATTAGGTATATAAATTAAATATTGTCTCTCTTATGGATGGACTAAATCCATATTCAAATAGACCGAGATTTAGGAGCTTGCCTGCTTGTAGCAGGAAGCGTGTGGTCCGTGCTACTAGCCTTCGGGAGGCTGACTGAAGAATAGACCACTGGTTGAAATTTGATTGGAGGATCAGAGAGTCTTCCAAGGGTGCTACTAATGTAGGTACAGTCATAGGAGTGAGAACTCTCTCAAGAGAATTTAGATTTGTAAATTTTCTTATTTTCCACTCTTGGGCCACAGGTCTCTTCTCTGTGAGCGAGAGGATATTTTTTGTCATCAAAACATTATGTGCATTTACAAGATCTCTTGGCGTGTCAATGGCAATCTAGATTGTTTCGGGCCAGAACTGAGCTACTAGTTTGGCGCTTTCGGTAGCGCCCATCAGAAACACAAGGATGCACAGGGTACAAGTAGTAGACTTGAATACCTCATGTTAGATCATTTATATGCATTGCTACCTAATCATACACTTCGTGTTTGAAGTTGATTGTTAATTGAAGTTGTTCTTTATTTAGTATTCCCACACCTTGATATTTTCGAAGGGATTCAAGAATATTTAATCATTCGTGTATATTTCCTAGCTGGTTGTCAGTTAAATACATGTGTGAATTCCTTAAATAACAAGGAGTTTAATATTTTATTTCAGCTTAAGTCTCACTGAATTTCAATTATCAGTTGTTAAAGTATTTTATATTTTATGTGTACCTTATAAATAAGGCATAAGTATATTCATTTGCCATGATATTATTTATAACATGTTATGGAAAACATGTTCATTTTAACATTTTCTAGGATCACTAGATTGAGAACTTTTAATGTTTTATTGTTTTTAGTATCAGCATTTAACAGATATACAACGAAATATTCGTTTATACTATATATAATTCACATAGCATCTAAATCCTTCAGATATTCTTTCACCAGCAGAGAGCAAACAGGTCTTCAATCGATGCTGTGTGTTAGAAACACACATAATAGGTCTGTTTTGCATTAAAACAAAACAGTTATTATGTGTGTGGAGAACACACAGCATCGAAGCAAGGTGCTTGCTGGTGTTTGAAGACTATGACAAGCAAGTGACAGATGCGCTCCAGTTTCGAAAG
The DNA here is from genome assembly GCA_950005105.1 of Lycophotia porphyrea. NCBI lineage: Eukaryota > Metazoa > Arthropoda > Insecta > Lepidoptera > Noctuidae > Lycophotia > Lycophotia porphyrea. The sequence continues at coordinate 11,456,323 of OX465408.1, read as the reverse complement.
TGGGCGCCATTCTGCATAAGGGTGAAAGACAGAGGTAACACAAAAAGGAACAAGGTAAGAGATATAAATGCATTATCATAAGACGTCCAAAGGTATTATTTATGATTCCTCTTCAATCGATGCTGTGTGTTCTCCACACACATAATAACTGTTTTGTTTTAATGCAAAACAGACCTATTTTCAATTTTTATTTGGCTCCTGCCAATTGGGAAACGATTTTCGGCATCTACCATAATTCGAGCTAATAAGCCAAGCGAAAATTTCCCGAACGTATATCCAAACTAACATTGAAATATGAATGGCTGTTAGTCACGCCTTCATACCGGGTGTAAAACACACATTTATCTAAGCCGAAAGGTACTTGTTCTTCCCGTCAATGCGATTACTTTTTTTGTTTTGGATCATACCTGGGCACATTCTAACTACGAAGATATTGAAGGTCAACTTCCATCTTTATTTATTTATTTATTAAAACTTTATGCACATAATGTACAAAGGCGGACTTAATGCCTTGGGAATTTTCTACCAGTCTACCTACCATCAACCACTATACACTATCTCCACCCATCCATCCATCCCATCAGCATTATGTTTTGAGCGAGCATCGTGCATCTCCATCACTGGTTTTCTACCATCTTTCTCTTACGATGTTTTCCAAATACAAGACTTTCATGTTCCTACTTACTGTAAACACCCCCATGACCTCTAAACTATTCAATGCACCCCATCAGCATAATGTTTTGAACGAGTAACATTGAATCCTACCGTAAAACGTGGTTTTTCACCCAAAAAAAAGTCGTCTCCTTTTTGTTTTTTGTCCGGATGGGAAATCATTAAATTACTTCTCCCGCTCCGTGCAGAGCGGAATGGAGTGTCAAATTAAAAAAATATTTTGCATATGTCTTTTACTGTATTTTTTTGGGCTTGTAGCAATACGGCTGACTCTACAACGAAGAAGAGATCGTTTAACGGTGTCGCGAGTTCAATTGTTTTTCCCATCTCAAAAATGCCCAACGCGAAGTTTTCACTTCAAAAACTGCGAGAAAATTAACATCTTTTTCACTAGTGTTCCTCTTACTTAGTCACATCATCACCAATATTCATGTATGATGGAAAAAACAATGCGTGTGAGTATTTGATATAATGCAACTACCGCCTGACCTTATTTTTCTTTTTTTTTTACGGATGGGAAATCATCAAATGACTTCTCCCGCTCCGTGCAGAGCGGAATGGAGTGTCAAATTTGTACTGACTAAATCCCATCCATGTTCCTTCCTTGCCCTTTGTGTTCCAGGGCCGCGATATCTCTTTCGAACAGTCCCGCAGCCCTGAAAGTCGTTTCCTTGCAATTTTTTTTACGTAGAGTTAATTAATTTAAAATAAATTAATTTAAAAGAATGCTTGATTGACTTCGTGAAGAATCCGTTTACACTTTGTATACTCTATGACTTGGGTAAGGACATAATTCTTATTCTTTATTACACACAAAATTAAAAGGCATACAATTATACACACTAAATTACAATAAATAGCTTATGTATATCGGCGAGCTTAACCCAGAATTGGGTTTTCTTACAGCAAACCTTACCTCGATTGCGAGATTTGCTGAAGAGGATATGCTACCTACGTGCACAAACAGTACAATTAAAAAAGGAAATTAACTTATTTTAAGATAAACTAACTAATCAGTTTTTAGATAAGATATCTTTTTATCCTGTTAGTGCGTTCTCGCGGGGAGGAGCTCGTGGCTAAGTAATAACAGCGGTTCGGGTTGATCTTTAGATTAAGCCGTGCTTGCCTAGGTTGGTCTGTGGATGGGTGACCACCCATTACATACCGAGTTTCCTCCGTGCCTCGGAAAGCACGTTAAGCCGTTGGTCCCGACTGTCATTTGTAGATCTTTGACAGTCGTTACTTAGTCAGTGGCTCAAAAAGTCTGACAACCAGTCTTACCAAGGAGTATCGTATTGCCCAGTACTAACTGTGTTGTGGAGGTCAGACAGGCAGTCGCTCCATGTAAAATACTGGTATTCAGCTGCATCCGGTTAGACTGGAACCCGACCCCAACATAGTTGGGAAAAGGCTAGGCAGATGATGAGTACGTTCTTGTGGGATAAGTCCCTACCTCCACGCGAGCGAAGCCGTGGGCAAGGGCTAGTCTTCATTTATATTCCAGTTTGCCACCCGACTATGCAATGAAGCTGAGCCGAATGCGTATATCACCCCTCATGCCACATGTTTTGTTGGAATATAATGCGGTATTATTTAAGCTCGAGCTATGTACAGGTTCTCATTCAAATGTCATCCTTTGACCTGAAAGTCTGGGGTACTTTATCAATGGTTTTTTTAGGTATAAGTCAGATAATTAAAGTTACACTTTTGAAAAACCTGCTTTATTTAAATCCTATTAAATTGAGATATACAATGGTGCCGATTCCCTTGTTCACAAACTAAACTAAATTTAAGTTGAGTGCACTTTAATCTTTCTATTACATTATGAAAAGGACAGAAGATAAATATTAGTTTAGTCCTGTCAAATTAGTCAGCACCTGAAATAATTTGATGTAATTTTAGTAGTCAACTTTTTAGTCACGTCTAAACTTGTGTAAGGTGCTGGTTAATTTGACAGGACTAAACTAAAATTTATCTTCTGTCCTTTTCTTAATGAAATAGAAAGAAAAAGATGCACTGAACTTAAATTTAGTTTAGTTTGTAAACAAGGGAATCGGCACCAATGTCACTTTATGTAGGCCTTAAAGCATAGATGAATGAAACCGAACAAAGTCACACGGTAATAGAAAAGGAAATAAAGTAAATTAAACTTTAAATATAAGCGGGCCAAGTGCGACGACGATAAACAGAAAAAAAAACATGTTTCTTGTATGGGAGCCCCCTTTAATTATTAAATAATTTATATTTTTATTATTTGTTGTTATAGCGGCAACAGAAATACATCGTCTGTGAAAATTTAAACTGTCTAGCTATCACGGTTCATAAGATACACAGCCTGGTGACAGACAGCCAGACAGACGCACAGTGGAGTCTTTAATAGGGTCCTGTTTTTACCCTTTGAGTAAAGAACCCTAAAAAACCAATCTTTTATTAAAATTAAATAACCGCTGAGGAGTTCTCTTGTGAGAACACACGATCAAGTCATGACTGTCAGAAAAATGTATTGTCACTAGAACTAAAACGTGTGTGCAAAATTTCAGCTCAATTGGTTGGAAAGTTGCAATATTTAGCCAATACATACTATCAAACAAGGCCAGTTAAATAAAAGCTTATAATAAAAACAATATAGGACTGATATAAAAAAATCAAAATAAAAAAATCAAAAATAATTTGTTTGCATAAATAAGGTACAGAAGGTTGGTTTAAATAAACATTTTTTTTCTCTTATTCTGCCTTTAATTTCGGCGTGCAAATATAAAAAGTTCCATATTTTATTTCAATTAAATTATTGATTATAATCATGCAGTCATTTACAGATAATCCGATTAAAATTGTATTATTGAATTAAATAAATGTCCATATAATAATGAAACAAATAATATAAGCATAATTTAAGCTACGAATAATCTGAAAAGTCATTGAAGAGAAAGACGAAACGTTTTCAAAGCGATGCCTGCTTATCTAGGCTCTCTTGTAGTACATATTATTATCTTCTCACTTTCAGATTTAAAATTGAGTAACTAATATAAAAGCTCCGTAAAAGTTTAAATATATCAAACGAAAAAAAAAAAACTATTTTTTCGTGTCATTATTAAATTCCTTTACATGTCCACATGTGTACTTCCCCATTTTAGAAACTTGTTAGCAGATATTATTAAATTATCCCTTTAATTTTATTACAAAACTTACAACCGGTTTTCAGAACATTGTATGATTGTAAACTTGATTTCTTTTATATGCAAATACACTGGCTATACAATCAAGAGTTTTGACATCAAATATGTATAAAGAATCAGGTTTTTCATTGTATGCTTGCTAAAGTCAAGTCTTTGTAGTATATAAAAGAGTAGAATTAAAAAGCTTTTGATGAAACTAGTCCATAATAAGTCGAGGTGTAATAATATCCACAAATACTTATACATCCATACGGAGTATACATCCTTCGTCAGACATAGAGCGTATTTTCAATTATTTCCTGTTAGGATGTTCCAAAATCCCGCTAAAACTACAATATTTCCTCCATAACATAAAACAGCAATAATATTTCAAGCTTTGTAGCGTTAATTATTTCCCTCTTGGAAGTTCCACCATGAGGTAAGCTTGGCTAGCAAGTAGCCAAGTGACAGCAATGCTCGAACGAGGGCACTGCCTCCACCAACATAACACCAAACAGAAGGCCAGACCTTCGATATCAGCTTCCATTGACTCCCCAATACCAACCTCCCTAACGCAGATAAAAGAGAACCAGCAATGCTCACACAACAATCCGTACTGTCACAAACGCGTGATGTACAGCGCCCCAGGGTAGGTTAAGGGTGCATTGTATACAACTAACGTCAGATAGCCCGATAAAGTAACCAAACCCAAACGAAATCCTACTTAGCTGCTCTAAAATAAGGTTGACAATAGCTATAGCCGTACCAAAGATAGGTTGTTTGAAACGAGGGTGAAGAAACAGGGGTGTTTGCAGGATGCGGGACGGGGGGAAGGTAGGGTGCGTCGCGCAGGCGTGCTTCAGTCGCCCGCGCGACCCCGGTGCCGCCGGCCGCGCGCCATGGACGAGATAAGAGCGCGCGATCGCGCACCACTCACGGTCATAGTGGCCCCAAGCAACGCCTCGCCGCCCAGACTGTCGCCCGCGGACCTACTGCCTGACGGCGATGCGGCGTTCCACCCACTGTCCGCAGTCAACGGACGCCTGACCCCACCGGGGCTCGAGCCTGCCTCGTACGCCACGCTCACACCGCTACTACCACTGCCGCCGATCAGCACCGTCTCAGACAAGTTCGCGTACCACGCCGGGGGCACCTTCACAGTTATACAGCAGCAGCAATCCTACGCGTCCCTATCACCAACACCTTACAATGAGCCTTTATCGCCACAATCAGCATACAGCAGACGAAGTGCGTCGCCGAACTCATTCGAAAGGCGATCCCCCACGCCGCCATTGCCGAGTCCTGGGTTGGACCTGAACGCGACGTTGCTTGCGAGGGAAGAGCATTCACAGCAGCAGCAACAGTCACAGAGTGATACAGAGGAAATAAATACAAAAGAGTTAGCTCAAAGGATAAGTGGGGAACTGAAGAGGTACTCGATCCCTCAGGCGATATTTGCTCAGAGGGTCCTATGTAGGTCTCAAGGGACGCTGAGTGACTTGCTTAGGAATCCGAAGCCGTGGTCGAAGCTCAAGTCAGGGAGGGAGACGTTCAGGCGGATGTGGAAGTGGCTACAGGAGCCGGAGTTCCAGAGAATGTCGGCGTTGAGGCTTGCAGGTACGTGAGGCATGATGTTGTAGTGTCCGTAGAGTAAATAGATGATGTGCTTTTGTTTTTAACTTTTTTTTTTAGTACAGGTAAGCTTCAGGTTAAACTGAACTTGTTATTGGTTTCATTTGAATTTTAGAAAGCATATCAACATCTACAGATGATATTTGAATTGGGAGATCCAAACGACGTCATTCAATTAGGTTTTTTAGGCTCACATGGTCTAGCTTCCATAACTGTTCTACCATACTTTTTTGCAATGGTACTTCTGAATGAAAGAAACGTTACATTTTCTCCATACGTTTTTTCATTGCATTGTTATTTTCATTAAAGGCTTTAACCTGAGGCGTGTCAAAACTATCAGTTTTTATATCTAAATTGTCTCATAAATTCGCGGCTTGACTGAAGCGCGCCTTATTCAGCCTAAATTTGCATAATGTGGCCTGACCTGGATTACCACGTGGATTTAGCTTGTATTAAACCAGTCTAAAAATATACATTTATAATATCTAGACTCAAAATCATGTTAGTATTATAAATGTGTTTTTTTTTGTCTGTTATGTATCATACCTTTACGGCTGAATTGATTGGATGTTTAGCATAGACAGACCATGACCTGGGTTAGGTCATAGGATAATTTTTGTCTCTGTGAAACGTTCCTGTTGGATAATTTCTGACTTCAATAAAGCCGCGAACAAAACGAACCTTGGTTTCGAATGTGACCGAAGGGAAAAATATACACTAGCTGTTGCCCGCGACTTTGTTCGCGTGGATGTTTTGGAGGCTGCGTGTGAAGGAACCAAAAAATGTAACCTGTGTGATATTCCAGTACCTATCTCTATGCGGAGTTTAATCCAGATCCGTTCAGCAGTTTTGGTGTGATTGAGTAGCAAACAACCATCCATCCACACTTTCGCATTTATAATAGTAGTAAGATCATAATTTTCAAATCTTCATTTGCCAAAATTGAGTTTGATATAAGTCAGACGTCGAACGCTTTACCAAAATCTCTTTAAGAAGAAGATAACTTCGATACTATTTTCTCTACAACCATTGTACAGTTTTGATGATAAGAAGACCTCATTGATCTTAAAACAAAAGAAGATATTGTATTTCGATAAAGACAGGAGTCTTGACCATTTGAGCTAGAGTATTATCTACGGTTAATTCTTCGAAGTCTTTAGGTAGTCTTCGAGAATCTTCTAGAATATTGTTTTGGGTGCTGCTGAAGTTTTGAGAGATAACATCACGCCTGAACTCCTGATAAGGATAATCAGGCACAGGTTTTCAGTTAAACTATAATTTCGCTTGATTCAAGTTCATGCATGTATGTCTTATGTGAAGGTGTTCAGGACAAAGATTTAGGATATTGTTTTTGTTATTTGTGGATAGGATTTGCATCACATTTTACTTAAAAACAACTCTAAAGTATGGTGAGATAAATGGTCGAGTAAAGTGAACCATTTTCTGATTTTTTCACTGAGATACTGTTATATATATATTGTATTAGTGTCCTAACAATTAAGTCTTGCTTTTTAATTGAACAGATTATAACAATTCTGCTACCCATTCAGCTAATATAAGGTACTGTCAACCAACATTTCGTGACCGATTTTTTTATTAGATTCCAATTCCCTTTCAATTCACACTCTTTGCCAAGGTTAGGCCAAAGAAACAAGGGCCGTCCTAAAGTTCGTTGGGTCGACGATGTCTTCAAAGTCGTGGGAAACGGGACGCAAAGGGAAGGCCTATACCCAGCAGTGGGTGATTCCAGGCATCAGATATCAATGATGATGATGATGATGATGATGACGCACTTACAGCAAGCGTAGGCGAAACCGCAAAGTAACACAAAAGAAGCATCGTACTCAAATGTCTTACCAAGAAAGTAAAAAAATAGGTACACATTTCAATCTAGACTCAAAACAACATCTTCAGCTTGCTCTAGATGAGCTACCGAAGGGTGAAGACCTCCTTACTTATTCATAGACGGCGATAGTTGTAGCGAAAGTGCCCCATAACCTTTGTAGGCTGCCTAACTTTTGTTGTGACTCATAAGGGAACGCAAGCAGCTGACTTTTCATTTAATATTTTCTACTAGATTTTACCCACGGTTTCGCTCGCGTTAATTTAGAATTTTACTATCAATAAACTCAAACTTAAACTCAAAAGCATTTATTAAGGCACTTTTGAATGTCAGAGAGCAAGCAAAGAAGGCTAAGCTACAGTCACAGACACAAGGCATAATAACTTGTGAAAGTACTGTAGTTGCCCATTCCAAAGCGTAGATCTCTATGGAGAAGAATGGGTAAGAAATTCCATGGACACTCTTTTCAATCAAAATATTGTTACAAAATCTTGGTAACATCATTCATGTTGAGATTATACATATATGTGAGAACGATGTAAAAATACGTGCAAGTTAAGAGCGTCCAATAGATAATAAATCAAAAATTTAAAAACAAAGTAAGTAGTTAAAATATACCGTGGTAGCTTAGAGATGACCCGTCCCAAATGACAGCGCCCGTTCACGAACATGACGCATGGATCTGTTCAGTTCAGCAATTCAGGTTGTACTCTGCTTGTAACAATATAATTCAATCATAATTCGAGAATTACAGTTGTGTTCCTCGAGAGCAGTATTTTTTTCGGGATGAAAGGTACTCTATGTCTGTTTCTGTATCACCTGACAATGTTTATGCAAAATTTCAGGATGATCGGTTCAGTGGTTTAGGCGTGAAAAGGTAACGAACAAATAAACTTACTTTTGCATATATACTATTCATCATCATCATCATCAGCCTTATAATGTTCCCACTGCTGGGACTCAGGCCTCCTCTCTTATGAGAGGGAATGGGCTATAATCCACCTCGCGGGCCCAGTGCGGATTGGTAGATGTCACATGTCTTCGAATTTTTGGTTCTAGGACATGCCGGTTTCCTCACGATGTTTTCCTTCACCGTTTTTGAGAGCTTTGGTGATGAAATAAATTACACAAAGTAATGCGCCTGTCTGGGTTCGAACCCTCGACTTACTGTTCGTAAGTCGGGGTCGCTACCACTGGGCCACCGCTGCTCTCCTGTACTATATACAATTCACATCATAATAATTAGTTAGGATTTTCTATGGAAACTTTATTGTTACCATTTACTGCCATTGTTTTTATACTTACATGGAAATAAGTAAGTTAAAATTAATTTCGAATTATGTTGTGTTTTGTTAGGCCTCCAAATCCACTCCATGTAAAATATTGGTAATTAGCTGCTCCCGGTTTGTCTGCAAACCGTCTCCAACAGTTCAAAGTAGACAAAGTAGATGATAATGGTGTACCGCCACAGAATACTCTTATTAATGTTGATTTCAATTCATGATTGTTTGTTTTATTCCAGCTTTTATTTTTTTGACTTCACGTTATTTTCACTACTTTCCTTTATTTACCACAATCAAATGACTTCTCCCGCTCTGGGCAGAGCGGAAGGGAGTGTCAGACTTATACTGACTAAAACCCATCCATGTTCCTTCCTTGCCCTTTGTGTTCCAGGGTCGCGGTATCTCTTTCGAACAGCCCGCAGCAACCGCCTGACCTTCATACAAGGACTGGGACACACCTCCACCCAACCACAGACAAAATACTATCGCGATCTAAAGTTTTTAACTCAAAAGCATAAAGATTCCGCGAAAAGACGCCGTCTCTGCGTAGTTTACTACTAAGGCAGTGATGCGCCACTAGAGTATCGATAAAAACGCATACAGTTTACAAACAGCGGCCGCGTCAGCTGCGGCCATCGATTTGTCGAATCGATGCGTTGGGTCACCGCGCGGTCGATGGTGTACGTCACTAGTTGCGGTGGCCACGCGATGTTTAGATCCGGGACTTTCTTGCGATGTATATTTTTGTTTGTTTTTGTTATAGGTGGATTTGTGTGTAATAGTTTAATGGTAATAATGCATTTGAGTTTATTGAAGTTCAAGTTGTTTTTCTTTTTTTAATTTTCTTCGTTTATTTGCTGTAAAATATGAAACTAATCTCTAAAAAAATCATGACATTTTTTTTATAGATTAGTCGAATTTCTCTTTTGTCAAAAAGAAGAAGCATTTTAAACAAAAAAAACATTAAAAAACGTCAGCTGCCTGCATCGATCCGTATGTTTAATGAATGCACGATCGATGCGTGACGTAAGTTAGGGGTGCGTTACCCTCGCTTTTGAAGGGGATTATGGTTCTAGTTAGTGCGTTACTAATTTATTGTTACTCTGAACTTATTATACATGCACATTTATTATTAACAACTGGTTGTGCCCGCGTGGTGGTTTACGGCCCACTCTCTAACTGAGAGGAGGCTTGTGTCCCAGTTGTGGGAACATTATAGGTTTTTATTGTTTATAATGAGGATAGATGTGACCTTAAGAAGGCCTCGTTTGTGAAAGCCCGGACATTCTCAAAGAGCAACCAAATAAACAGTTTGATAGGACAAGGCTTTGATGTTTATAAGGCTCCTTTGTTGTGTAACTCCGAAATATGTTCCACATAAGCGCACATTCCACAGGCACGAAAATATTATGACAAAAACGTTTTATTGAAGTATTTTCGTAGAAATATCCCTCAACCAACACGATCATAGTCACCCTAATACACAGTTCGGCGCTACGTGTCGTAGGCACGCGACCGCGAGCCCCCGTTCGACAACCATTGCGTTTTACTTACGTTACCTGCTTGTAAATCTATCCAGTGGGCGGGCAATGTATACAGTCGCGTGGACCGACTGACATTTTAAATGATTGATAGGTTCCTTACATGCTGTAATGAGGGGTAGTTCACTCCTTAGGTTTGTATGATTTTCATGTGTGTTTGCATATGGGTTTATCGATTTTAAGATTTGAAGTGTAAACAGTATCCCTTGTACACCATCTATGTTTTAGCTGTACTTTCAATTTCCTCTTGCGTTTCCTGTTAGCTGTTATCTGGCAGTTTGTGACATGTGTCATAATCTGAGTTTCATCTAGATTGCGCTATAATAACCCCTTTTGTACGTTCATACCTGCACTAGAAATTTTTCATAGATGTTAGATCCATCTACGAAATGTTTCCACACAATGCTTGCCGACGCGCGGCTTATACTCGAGGATTCTTCTGCTCCAACGGCTGTTGGTCCACCACTTCGGGAGAATTTCTTCTTCTGCTTCTTTTCTTTAACCACCATTCTCCAGAAAAAGTCCTTTTCGTTTCTCTTTTAAAAATTACTGATTTTAAGTATAATGCTTTTATTATTTTTGATAAAAAATAAATTATGAAAATGGAGTAAATGATAGTGCGACGGTTGACAGAGGAGAATGGAAGAATAAAACGTGTTGCACCGACTCGCAAGTAACATGGTGAACATCACTCGTGAAGGTAGTCCCGCACTCACTGACGGTCATCAAACTTTCGGTCCTTATTACTCATACGGGTAAAAGTCGTCGACCATCAGTGAGTGCAGTAGTACCTACCTTTCGTCATCATCAGCGTAAAGTTTTACCTACTATGTTGAAGTTGGCTTATAATTTAACCGATGTATTGCAGTTGATTACCAGTATATATCGTGAATCGATTGCCTATCTTTTTTTTTAGGATGGGAAGTCATCAAATGACTCCTCCCGCTCTGGGCGGAGTGGAAGGGAGTGTCAGACTTGTACTGACTAAAACCCATCCATGTTCCTTCCTTGCCCTTTGTGTTCCAGAGCCGCGGTATCTCTTTCGAACAGTCCCGCAACCCTGGCAAGATTGACTGTCTATCTGACTTCCATAATCCAGCTACTCGGTATGAAATAAATGGTCCGCCTCATCCACAAACCAACTCTAGCGTTGCTAAACCTTCAAGAGAGACAATCAACCCATGTGTCAGTTATTATTTATTCACGAGGCTCTTTTATTGCTCTCCAATACTACGCTGTCGTCTTATTTATCTATCTTACAAATTATTCTAGAACACAACGAAGCCCCCCACAGTTTTAACATCCCCTGTTACTTTAGTTTCTCCACGCATAGCTTCCGTATCATCCCGTCCTCGAAATTTGATTGAGTGGCCCTCTTTTATATCTCTCATCTTTTTTATAGACTTGTTTCTCACAAGTATGTATGCTTGACGGAATAACTGACGTCATATCATCTTCCTGATTTTCTTTTAATATTGACTCTAGAGCATTTTAGATATCAGTATTTGGTTTACGATTACGACTTTATTAGGTACTAGCGTTTGCCCGCGGATTCGCTTGCGTTAACTTAGAATTTGAAAAATAAACTCTTAACACACTAGTCACGCTTCTAAAGTTTCAATTATTATCATCATCATCATTTCAGCCAAAAGACGTCCAATGCTGGACATAAGCCTCCCCCAAGTGTCGCCACATTGACCGGTCCCGTGCGACTCGCATCTCCCCAACCTTCACCAGGTCATCATTTCAATGTGTTGTTTCAATGATTCAATCATGATTCGAAAGACACGTAGTGCCATTTATTACAGTTAGAATTGCTTCGGCTTTGGTGATTAAGGATTTTGTATTTATGTCTATGTAGCATAATCTTCCTATGCAGTTCCCACTGCTGGGATACAGGCCTCCGCTCTGCGAAAGAGAGTGAACCAAAACCTAAAACACGGGCCCAGTGCGGGTTGGTGCATATATTCAAATTTTTGCTTCTACGACATGCCGGTTACCTTACGAAGTTTGTTCCTTCACCGTTTTAGAGCAGTTATATCTATGTGTTCGGGATTTTGTTCAGTTATTGGAAGGTATAAATGTGAAGTGTCGATGTTATCAATGCGGGTAATCTCTTCTTGATTTATATAGTAATTTGAATGTAGGAAAGTGTTTCACATATCTTCGTTTATTTATAGAATGTCAAGTTTATGTATACCTAAATTTTAAGACTGAGCAGTGTTGAAAGGAAAATCTTGTTTGATATTTAATTAATATCTAATTATTATCCCACGACTTATAAATAACTTACAGTAGTAGCACTTACTCGTGGGAAAATCTTTCTGTAAAATCACACTGTTGGCAGGGGTGTATGCGGGGTGAGAAGCCCACCATGTGGAGGTGGATAAACGAGCGTTTTTCCTCTACATGTGCCTCGAAAAATAATTTCTCAGCTTTTAACTTAATTTTTTTAGTAAACCCTTGATACTTTATCTCCCGCCAAATTAAGGCCAATCAACTCCATTACCACTTGCAGACACCATCAGTTATCCTGAAGGAACTACAAAAACTCTCAAAAAGGTAGTACCGCAAACGAGGCAAGCAACGTTGGCTGCCCCTACTCCCCCTGTGACGTCAGACGACCCCCTTTATCGATCGACCCCTCCCCCCCGCCGTCGCCCGCCGCCGGCTTCAGTTCTACGTACCTATATGGGGTTTCTTGGACATTTTACCTTTGCTATAGCGTTTGGGATTTTTATGGCGTGTTTTATTTATTGGTTTTTGGGTTTCTGAGTTATTCGTACACGTGGTTTGGGATCTAATGACCTTACTTAAATTTACAAAGCTAAAACTTCCTATAAAAAGAATTTCCAGATAATTGCCTAAACGAATTGAGTTTTGTAAAAGATATTTGGTTTCCATGACCTGACAGATCCATTATAAATTATGTTTAATGCCGATACCAAATTAAATACAGTTCATGCTATTTGGTTATCCTATATTGCTCGAGGAGATTTATAGTGTTAATATTGGCTAGGTAAATACCTTTTTTTTTAGTGTTGTTTCTTTTTTGCCTTTTCTAGAACTCTTTCTCTCATTGTTTTCTTCATCTTCTGTTTCAAAAAGTACTGAAATTACTTCTCCTATACTATTGCTAGCTAAAATACAGTATCATGCAGCATGCAGCATTAACTTAATCTGGCAAACATCATAAATCAGTGCCTAAAGTTTAATTTCCGTTGCTAAATTTACGTTTAATGTGTCTTAGGGGCAGCATTTCTCTACGCAGGGCTTTCTCTAGCCGAGAAATTAGCCTTGTATCCCTTACAAATTTAAATCTCTCTTAATCGCTCTCTGCCAAACCCTTCGGGAATTCCAGGCGTGATGTTATGTTATGATGAATGCTTGATTATTTAGACGGACGCGTACCAAATAATCGATCAATGGATATTAGGATACTCATCAGAACAATTTTTTGTATCGATTTTATCAATTGAATATACATATTTATCTTCCTCTTTATTCCCACTAATACACTGGCCTAACCCACCAGGGGTTACAGGCGTGATGTTATGTTATTCTCGTATATACGGCATCTCCTATTGTTGGGACAACATTTATCAAAATTCAGCATCTGAATTAAACGTGAATTCTCTCGGTTGCGTAGCGTGACAAGTGCTGCCATCTATTGCGAGATATGAGGGACTTTCACTCTAACGCTTTTTCAACGTTTGTTAGGAAAAAGGGTAGAAAAATTGATATATAGTATTCGTTCGTCTAAATAATGTGTTAGTGGAGAATAAAGTGTCTATACATGCAGGCTATGTCTTGCGACTGATATAAGTACAATTAACTATCGCAGTCATTGGTATAAACAGTTTGATCGAGTTAGGATTTATCATGTGCGGCAAAACTGATGCTGTAATTTGACTAAATATGAATAGAAGTTCTTAATAAAATTTAAATAAAAACATGATAGTTAACAGAATTAAAATACTTTAATTTTACAGATACGCCAAATCAGCATCAAACGATAAAAGGCGACAATGTAAACAACATGCCTCAACAGGCTTACTGCCAGCCTCGGGAGTACCAGGGTGCTCCGCCCGCGCCCCAGGGCTCAACAATGTACCCCGGGCCTCCACCCCACTGGGACGCGCCATACGAACCAGCTGGGGACGTATCTTGCTTGTGAGTCCTCCCCTCATCTTGACTTGGTTCCTGGATTCCACCAAATTCCTATCACCTACTATTTTCTCATTGGGGTTTTTGTTTCTGTCTTCCATTTATTATTTTTCTCTGGTTATTATTGTTTCGAGTTTGTTTTCTTCATCTTTTCATTCTTGTCAACTTCTTTCAACCATTTTCATTTTTTGGTTTGTATAGATGACGACATAATTCTGTTGGATCATTGCTTTTGTGTTCTCATGTTTTATTGTTGAATAAAATGGATTCAAATTTAAACCCTCCCCTAACCCCTTCCATCCAGCCCGTCCCCGACCCGTGGCTGCGTAGCAGTGGACTTGGTTTCTCATAGGTATTATAAACATGTAAATAAGCTTGTCGCAAAGGTAAAACCAACATATTATTAATAGAAATACTAATCATAATTTTGATTCGCAGACATCTTTGTGACAAGTCAACTTAGATTGAGAGGATTATCTGAATGGATATTTTTGTTCTGTCGATCAAATGTGTAAAATGTATAGAGATTTTGCTCATAGATGTTATTTTTTTCTGAATAGGCAGTATCCATTCCCAAGCTTCAAGTTTGTTTGGCTTATGTGGTATCGATACTGCCTAATGATTGTATAATTAGATAATGTTTTTTGAAACATTATTTTTAGCTGTAGGTAAGTGTTATTTTGTTAGCTTCAAGAGGCCAAGATGAATGTTAGACTGCTACCGCGCCCTCATCCCTCCCTTTTTGTTTCTCCCTGCGCCCGGGCTGCAATAGTTTTTCATTATATGATTTTATAGGTGCCTGCGTGATTTCAGAACCCTTTGTTAATGTTGTTTACATTGTCGCCAGGTATGCGTTTTTAAATAATACGTTTGGTGTTTAGATTACTTCTGATATGTTGGGATTTTGTGAATATACATACATGATTACCAAAAGTGCATTTTCTGAAGAAGATTAAAAATAAAGTCATGAAGATTGCTACATTTAGATTGTGAATTCTGTATGATTCCAACATGTCAACATTAGAATAAATAGCAGAACATAAATGTGCAAATGAACAAATCTAGATGGGTTTTATTAACAGTAAAAAATTTATAGTAAACAGCTCTCGAATAATACATTGATTCTAATTTTATTTTTAAAACCCATCTAGATGATCCAATTGGTCCCATGTTGGGTGCTAAAATAGATAAATGTGAGAAACTAAATGTTAGCTCCATTATTATAGATTTAAAGATTTCATTTTCAATCATTCTAAATGCAATTTATAAGCTTTTACATTACCTACCGTCAAACTAAAACTTACCGAAGAAGAAATTAATCTTAACATAGTCATTGATGACAATGTAAATAGTGGTAGTATTGTAAAAGCTATAAAATGTAGTCTATGTTTAGAAGCATGGTTGTTGTCTATAGATAATGAGCTTGATAGAGAACCGTCAAGCGCGAATAGATAACGTTAGGGACATACTACTTGAAATGTGAAAACATAACTAAAGTTATTGTTTTTATTTGTTTCAGCGGCCCAGATACCTCAGAGAGGCAGTGAGTATATTTCATCGTTTAAATAATAGTTTTCGTTAATCTCATGAATACTTTTGATAATCTATTCTGTAACATGATTAATTAATTCTTTATTTTTTTATTTAATACAGGTCTACAAAGAAGTAAATAATTAGAAGCAACTTACTTCAATTTCTGACTAACTAACTGACTTTGACTACAATTTTAAAGATTGTAGGTACTATGTGTACAGCATCATCAAAAATCATCATCAAAAAATTTTGATCTTTGCAATGCTGCAGGGTCTCTAAGAATTAAAGCTTCGCTAGAGAAAAGATCAAAATTAAATTTATGGTTCAAGAGTTGTTCATAGAAAAGAAAAGATAGGAGTTGTTATAAAACAAAATTGTTATCGGAAAAATTCCAAGCTATTGTATTCCTCGAAGAACAGATAATTAGGTAGGATAAAAATACAGCTAGCGGAAGTTGATATCAATAGTTCAGAAATAAAAAGGATTCAATTTATTGTTGGTAGTTCTAGGAAAAACTCAGTTAGATTCCAAGGATGAAATGTGAATCTGATAAAAATATCACTTTCCGTTCGCAGATTTAGCAAACTGAGCAATACCTTCTATGGAATATTGATGGCTTGGATTTAGCTTTTAATCTCAGAAAATCTAGGATATTTTCATTGTTAAAGTAGAAAAATACAAATATCACAAACGATACTCTGAGCTCTTATTTTTTTAAACACAGAATTAGTTATTAATCAGATATATAAATAGTTAGTTACACCTAGAAAAGTGAGCATACACGAGCATATATGATTTTTTTAATGAAAGTAAGCGAGATAACACTTTTCAAATATAAGTGTACAACAGAAACGTGATTTTTTTCACACAAGAGGGCTAATTCAATCTAGTGTCTAAATTAGGGGTTGATTCTTTCTATTATAGTAAAATGTATTCAACCAAGTTCTGAATTTGTTTTTTTTTTCAACTTTCATGTATCATGTTGAATATTCAGCAAATATTTGACTATCTTTTTTTCCTGTGACGATAAAGGAGTCTGCCACTACACCGTACCATACCATGACCGTGATATTAACGTATTAGGCACGGAATTAAACATGTCACGGACTTCTATGCCCAGTTGCCCACTCGAACGTATCAACAGCGACGCATACCCTAAATTGTTAAGGCTCTAACAAGGTTTTGTAACAATATTCTGTTTTAAAAGAGTGTCTATGAAGTTTTCTGCCCGTTTTTCTCCATAGAGATCTACGGTGTGGAATGGACAATTACAGTACTTTCACAGATTTTATGCCTTGTGACTGGGACTGTAGCTATGTTGCATTGTCTTTGTTTCGACAATTCAAAAGTGCCTGTAACTGGCCTACTTGAAATAATTGCTTTGATTTTATTCCGTGCATTGCACACGACGGTGTTGGTCGGTGACGAAACGGTCTAGTGAGCATAGAATACAAAGATTTTTTTTTTGCCTGCCACGTTCCTAGCACGGTCATGGTATGATACGGTATAGTGGGCCAGATTCCTTAAAATTTGTGACAGGATATTAACAAAATTCAATATAAAGCTAATTTCTTTCTTTTCACTCGACTTCAGGAGAGACCCGAATATGTACGTACACACTTTCTAGAATTTTCTTCATTGCTTATGTTTTAAAGCTGGTTCTGTAAGAATTTCCTCCATTGGTTCCAGGTTGCAAGCGCAAGGAGGAATTGGGTTCGGATATGGCTTCCCCGAAGAAACCGCGTTTGGTTTTCACAGACCTCCAGCGGCGTACTCTACAGGCTATTTTTAAGGTAACTTGACAATCATAATTTGATTAGGAATAGTATAACGATTCACACAGTGTCACACGTACAATGGTCCGAAATGGTGGCAAAGTCCTCCCTTTCCTTTCTCCACTGAACTTGATCCAGAGCTAAAATTGTTTGCTTTTGAAGATATTAATTACTCTAGAAGTAACATACATAACATAACATCACGCCTGTAATCCCCGTAGGGTTAGGCAGAGGTGTGCCTAACAGTACACCCACATTTCGCCAGTTATCTTTTAAGTCCCATGTAATAGGGGCGAGCCTATTGACATCAATCGGGCACAAATCCAGACTCCGTGGCTGCTACTGAGAAATTCCTGATGGAATTACCCAATAGTACTTTGCCCGACTTGGGAATCGAACCTAGGACCTAATGCACTCGCGGTTGCCTATTACCTAGGATCTCATGCAGTCAGCAGTCCAACTCTACTCTAGAAGTAAATGTGCCTAAATTATTATTTGTGAAAATGATTCTCAAGTGTTTTTTTCATACACGTGCACAGTAAGTGTCAAGTGCTACTTGTTTCCGCAAAACAGTCGCCTTATCAGTTGATAGCATGGTCGTAACAAACACAAAGTAGAGTCCATTCATCTTTAAGTCATACGAGTACTGTATAAATATACACTGTATTTGGTTAACTGTTAACCACCGGAATAGAACGGGGTACCTGCGTCATAGTGGAGTCTATGTGGTGGAGTAGGGCTATGTTCGAATGACAATAACCCTTAAAATAATTAGTGTAAAGTCAATATTTTGATGTTATTTTGTACAACATAAAAATATATGCGGAATTCCCGGGTTAATTTAGCACTAGAGTAGAAAATTGGAAAAAAAAATTGTGTAAAATTTGGTATTTTTAGGCGCTTTTTGCGCATAAAAGTATAAATTATTTAATAATTAAAGGGGGCTCCCATACAAGAAACGTGTTTTTTCTTCGATTTATGGTACGGAACCCCTCGTGCGCAAGTCCGACTCGAACTTGGCCAGTTTTTTTAAATAAGCAGATCATCTGCCTAGCCTTTTCACATATATGTTGGGGTCGGTTGCCAGTCCGAATACAGCTGAATATCAGTATTTTACATGGAGCGACTATCTATCTAACCTCCACAACCCAGTTAGTACTGGGTAATATGATATCCCTTGGTAAGAGTGGTTGTCAGACTTTCGGGGCACTGACTACCTGTAACGACTGTCAAAGATCTACAAATGACAGCCGGGACCAACGGCTTAACGTCCTTTCCGAGGCATGGAGGGAACTCGGTATGTAATGGATGGTCTTCTATCCACGGACCAACCTAGGCAAGGGATGCTTAACCTAAGATTGATCTGAGCGGCAGGCTGTTATTATTTAGCACTCCTAAGTCATCTCAAAGGTCACCAGAATGTTTTTCAACAATTTCGCAACTCCCTTGAAACAATTGCAAAAAAAAAACTTGAAATGAAGAAAGCCCCACAATTGAAAGGGAAAGTTGGTCAATTGTAAAATTCAGCATAATAGAATCTTGATCGTAACAAAAATCAAGGGGTAAAGTTTGAAGTAAAAGTTTAAAATATCATTGTGTTGTTTATTTGGCTTCAAGAAATCGTTAGCAACAAATCACATTGTATTTACACGTGTTCGTTTTTGAAGAGGGAAAAATACAATATTTTATTAATTCTTTCGACAGGATCAGGAAATGTCTTAGCATATTTTTTGGCCTTGAGGAAAGGTTATTTTATATTATAATGATAACGTGAGCAAGTTTGAAAGGACCGAGGGGATTTTTCCATGAACTCTGGGAGTAAAACCAACAGAAATAAATATGTCTCAAACAGTAGCAAAAAACATAACATCCCATTAATAGGCCTATTGCCATCAACTCAGCACAAATTCAGACTCCGTGGCTGATACTGATCTGCACGATATTTTGCAGTATAATTTTGGCTCAGGACACACACTGCCCCACACACATACATTCACACACACAAACACACTAACTCACACAAACATACACGCACATACTCCTTTTGTTAACCTTATTATTATTTATTTTTTTGTTTTAGTTTTTAGTAGTTTAAGTTTTTATTTTTTATTTATTTTTATTTTGTACAGATCCTTTTTTTTCAAAACGAATTATGTAAAGAACTACCTAGCTGGTCCGGAGGAAGGTGATGGCATTCGTCATACAGGGTAATCCTAGTACGAGTGCCAAACCACTCCTTTGACACTTAAGTGCACAGTGTATTCCACCAAATTAGTATCTAAGGAGATTTACTGTACCCATTTTACTAGAAATAAAGATTTTTATATTTTTTTATATTTTATATCTGATATATCGTGCAGGTCTCTCGCTGTATCAAAAGTCCTCTGCAACCATTCTAACTATAAATTTTCCCTCTTTCAGGAAACAAAGCGACCATCTAAAGAAATGCAAGTAACAATAGCAAGACAATTAGGACTAGAGCCGACAACAGTTGGCAATTTCTTCATGAACGCCAGAAGAAGATCGATGGACAAATGGAAAGACGATGATGCGCCTTCAGAGTTAGACCAGCAGTGCGAGAGCCATGACTTGGACAGGGTTCCAAGTCTAGACTCAGCTGAATCCGAAGAAGATCACGATGATCATGATGATCATCTTTTGTGACGCCGTCTTCCTCATCAGCAACTACTTGTGCTATGAGAATCGCTAGTTATGGGCCCTGAGTTGACTGTTTCGGTTTCTTTGGAACTGGATAATTATTAATATCATTGGCGGTTTTGTTCTGCTCTTCAATTTTGGGAGCAGATTTTAGTTTAGAGACTTCCTCAGTTGTTTTTACTGTTGGTTTGAGTTATATTTAACTTCTTCTATCTTTTTTTTTTTGAATCAAAGCTTTTGGTTTCTGAATTCATCTGTATCAATTCATCGTGTGACACAATTTGTCAATGACAATCCAAATCAACTGCAAAATACAAATCAAGCTGATTGATTAAGAGTTGATTGTTTATTTTGTACGGTTACAATTTACAAGTTGTTACCTACTTTACGACAATTTATCTTTTATATGTTTTGATCAGATGAATGCTATAATCTGAAGTGAATATTCCGTTTAAATTATGTCTGTTTTGTCTCGTGTAATTATATTTTTCAAAATTCTCGGGGCCCTTAACATAGTAAGTTAACCAAAGTGTACAGTTAAAACTTACGTGAATAGTGAACGCCGAAGCCGTTTTAGATAACGTTTAGTTGTTAGCCGCTGGGTGGTGCCACTGTCTCGATACTCGATAGATTTGTTGTTAAATGACAATCGACTCTCTGATTGGTTAGGTAAGATAGAAAGTTCAAAGTCGATTGGTATAGGGAAGTTTCGTTTCGTATGGTTCATCGCTATAATCAGTTGTTTTATTAGGCAATTAGGAATGATTTTTGTAAGACAGACTGATGGGAAATAGGAAATTGTTAAGATATGCCCTATATCTTCTTGTCGACAAAATCTATCGATATCGATATAGTGCTGCCCCAGATTGATCTCTATATCAAACGTTTCTAGTCAAACGTGAACTAAAATAGTTAACTTTTAGTTTTTATTTTAGGACGACAATATGTTTTTTTTAGCGTAACACAATCATTTTGGATGTGGGCGTCTGATTGGTTCAAATTTATCAATCAATATTGAATCAATCATTGTTGTACACAGCTCTATTACAAGTGCAATAAAACACATTTTCTCACCTATATAAAAGTAAATTAAAAGCAGCAATTTCTGAATGAATCAATTAGCTCTCCTTTGAAATAAAAATGGCGCCTTTATCTAAAGATGATTGGAACTAGATAACTGTTAACAATGACATGATCTTTTTAAAGTAGAAAGAAATATCCGATGAAATCGGATTAATTACACTAAATAACGATTACGTTACAGGATTATAAGGAAAAACAAGATTTTTTGGCCATCATTTTAGTAATTTATGCACTAAAAAGAACAACAATAACAAAAAAAAATATAATTTGTTTCCAAGTAAACGAAAAAGTAATATAAAGGTTGTGCACACAATACTAATAAAATATATATTTTGAACTAACTTCAAATAAAATAATTAAACACAACATATTTTTCACTTGAATTTGTTGTTTTCGCATCAAACTTTCAACGATATTTTTACCCGACTGCGAATAGGGTTCTGTTTTTATCATAGCAAGAGCATAAAAATAACAGAAAAATCTTGTTTAACCATAAATCATGTGACGAATCGTTCCTAGTCACAACGTTCTTAGCCATTTCACTTAATTTTATAACGGCTGATGAAAACTTGAAAGCAAATTTGTGCGTGATATTATCTAGTTGTAACTTAGATATAAAAAATGGTATTTATTTAAGAGCCGCTTCAATGTAAGTCTAGTCTGATCTGTGCAAGATGTAGGTTTTAAATGAACGCTTGGAATCAAGCCGGGAATATACAGGCTTGTGACTTGCAGAAAAGTAGGTATGCAAATATATGTAAGGTTATACATACGGAGTTTTCCGAACATTTCTGGATTTTTGGTCCCTCGTCTGATGTTTGTCTGAACTTTTTGACAAAACGGGTTTTTTTTTAGAAACGAAAGGACAGTAAACTAATACTGAAAAAAGAAAGTTGATAGGTTAAAAATCTAATGTCCTTTGGTAGTACGCCTGTGGTGAGTAAGTAGGTCGTGTGACTTCACCACAGGCGTACTGCGATTCATTTTAAGTCCATACTGATGGCCGAATCCGACATTAGATTTTTAACATACCAATGACTGAATCCGACATATATTTATATATATTATCCACATATATTTACCACCCACCCGCATTCTCCAGTCATCCCGTGCTCATGGCGCTTGCAACAGCATCGAAGTATCAGAATTCACAATAACGGATTATCAAGTAAGGTATCCCGTAAGTGTCAGTATAAGTAAAGTAAAAACGTCCGGACTTAATAAATCTTGAAATCACAACCCGAGTTACATGTCAGTGTGTCATAACAAGTTCTGATTGGTAAATGTCACAGTGACATGCAAGATACTTGCATAGTGTTGAGCAAGGTACTGGCATGCGTGTTCCCGTCTTTAAGTTGGTATCACTGAGCGAGCGAATGCTCATAACAGTATTTAAGTCAAGCTATATTCTATGGAAACAATACAATGTATAATATTTTAAACTAGTCAACGGCATTGTAAAGTTTCTGTATTGTAAAAATGTAAAAAGTCGTCATTGATTTTCATAGAAGTGTGTAAGAGAAAAATGACTATATTTCAAGCAATATGTTTAGGTATTAAATGCAAATGTCTTCTTGTAATACGTTAATGTAAGATTTTTGTACCTGTACTATATTTATATATATCTTTTAACTGCAAACAAAAACTGATTATCACATACCAAAACTATTTTGAATATCTCTCGCATCGCTCGCGCAGTGTAGTATCAACTTTATATTTTGTTATTTTAACATCTAAAATAACTTCTGACTTCTAGTTAAAATCAACTACATATTTAAGTTAACGTAAGGATAGTTTATTTATTAACTTATAATTTGTTTATTTTTGTGACCATTTCTAGTCTCTTTATTTACCACCAAAGATATGTGAAGTGCAATCGTATTTAAGTTTAATTCGTCAGATAATAGAGTTGATTTATATTTGTAATATCTATTTTATGCATGATTATCTTTTATTTGAGAGTATTCGTAAGTTAATTTGACCCTTTATTTGTATGCTTTCTAATTGTACTAATCAGAAATACTGTATAAAGGCAGGTTTATCTCTCGCATTGGCACAAGCGATACTCCATGGTAAAAATATTAACCAGTCTACAACTAGAATCGCCTTTAAGCATTTTTCTAATATCCATTTTTTTTTAAACGTTGCCTCATACTAGGATTTTTTCCTGTATCGTGGGTGCGTTTTCAAACATTTAAACTCACATACACAAACAGCCAGACCCGGAACAACTACTTGTAGGCCATACAAATATTTGTACCGTGCGGGAATCGCACCCGCGATACGCAGCGCAGCAGTCGATCGCTCAGCCACTGCGCCAACCGCACCGTCAAGATATTTTAGATCCGACTGTCAAGTTACCTAAATCTTAAAACCTCATCATTGGCATCACCTGCCTAGTCTTTTAACAACTACATATATTCAAATCAGCTTCCAATCAAACCGCATGTATCGGAATACCAATATTTTACATTGAGCGACTGCCTATCTGACCTCCACAACTGATACTAAGTAACACAATAGCGCTTACAGTGAATTTCATAAAAAAAACCGGACGCGTTTAACACATCCAAACTGCGTTCAAGAGTAGTATCAATATGCCATAGCAATGATGATATTGGCAGTTGTTGAACGTAGTTTAAATTACTTACACAAATTCCCCGTCAGCTAGACTGCATTGCAATTTAGTAATGCAGGGTCCGGTTAAAAATTCTAGTTTTAACGACCAATCACATTGTAGATTTGTGTTAAAACTTAATGCAGTATTATTATAAAACTATAACATATCTCGCCTCCGTATTATTTCAATGTCGGCTGGGGCGTTAAATATGCAAGAAACCAATGTTTTGTTTGTGTAAATACTAGTAATTTTGTGTTCATTTTGTGTCTAGTCAATTTGCCCTAATTTATTTTATAATTGCAAACTATCTACTTCATTGTGAAACTGAAACCTCGTGTTAAGAGAAAATATTTGTATTTATAATTCATTTTTAATCACAATGCAATAAAACTTGAATAATAGCTCAGTGGAAAAAACTAAACTCGCAAATCATGATGTAGTTCTGCATTTTTGATATGTTGTATAGATCAGTTAGGGTGATGTGAATCCAAATTTGCAACTTAGAAAAACTTGTTCTCACTGCGCACCACGCGATAAACTGCGAAATTTTGGGGCTTTTTTCACTTTTTGCTCTAAAACTCAATAATTATGCATGCACAACTACATCATGCTTTGCGATTTTAATTTTAATTTCCACTTGGATATAATGCAGCAAAACCAACAAATTAACAACAATCAACAACTTACTAACAACAACAAACAACAACCAACACTAACTAACAAAAACAACTAATTAATTTAAACACGAAATAATATTTCTTTACCTACTACCTTTACTGAGAACAAAATTGATTCATAAGACAATATTAATTGTAAGAAGTCCACCTTAGAAAAACTAGTAGAATAAATAAATTACTGTTTTAATTAATGGTTCTGTTGTTAATTGCAATTCTTTCTCATTATCGTTCACAACATAGTATACGTCTGTCAAAGAATTTAGAATTAACTGATCAGTTTTGATTATATTTAAGTACAAATAAATTAAACAATTTTGGGAAAAATGAAACGAAAAATGCGAAAATATGGCAATTTGATGAGGTATTTCTTTTGTACATTGTGTATTTTATGTTTGTTTGTGGCTTTGAAGACATTTTAAATATCATCTAGTCAAACCATATGTCAACCTATCGATCTCAATTTAAGGTATAATTCCGGGTGGGACATCAGAACGCAGTAGCAAGCCGGCCAATCACTGACTTATCTCTCTCTACGGAAACGGCCTAAAACGGCAAATCTACGAAAACGTTTTGATGTAGAAACAAGCAGTCATAGCTATTGGATGACTTGCCATTGCATTTTGCAGATACGATCAGTCGCTCACCTACGGAATTGTACACATGACGACACATCGAGCTAAGCATTGCCAGTATAACATGGCCTCACTTCGAATAAATTTCCCGTACAATGAGAGATCCGCTTATACTGGTTTTGCATAGCCTTATTAATGGAGGTATCTATTAACCCCGAAATATTGTTTTTTATTGATGGATATTTGTGACACACAGAGCACGGAGAAGCTTCGGTAGCCGCTGATGGATATAGTCTTGTCAACGCTTTCCATACAAACCGAGATACCAACCGTAAAATTTACAAATACGCAATGATTGCCACTTGAAGATGCTCTGTGGTGTTTAGTAGCTACAGTGGCTATTCTGCGCTTTGTCATCTGACGTTAAGGCGCGATTCCATTAGGCAAGTTACTTGTAAACAAGTTGCATACAACTTGAACAAACCTGCGTACAAGCAACAAATTATATGACGTAGTTTGAACTTGTACATTTTTTATTCAAGTGACGTGCAAATTGAACGCGCAAACGTTAGTTGCACGTTTAGAATTGCGAACGAGTGACGTGTCCTACTCAATTGTTGAACATCTCCACGTGTAAAACGTGTGCATGCAATTTGCACACTCTTGAAAATATGTTTCTAATGCAAGCAAATAAATAAATGTAACGTCATACTTGCATGCAAGACTTGCCTAATGGAATCGCGCCTTTAGTTAAAGCTGCTCTATACAGGTTAAAAACATTCCAATGAATTTCAAAACTCTCAAGTCATTCCAAATTAATGTCTTTTTAATTGTTTAATCTTAAGAAAAGAAATGAATCAAAAAATTGCGCACAAAATTCAGTACAGTTATACAAAAGGTACTTTTGTTTACATTTGAAGTTACTCAAATGATTCTTTTGGCTGTTGAACACTGTTTCGCGTAATATTTATAACTGATTTGAAGGTTATCGAATAAAATACAAAAATTCAATATTTTTGTGTATGTATAGTACTAAATAGTGCGCTTTCTGATGTACATAGTTCGTGATTATATGTAAGATTATATGTACATTTTACAAAAGTTGTTGTATTATTTTCTAACCCTATTGATATCTACGTAATACATATGGTACACTTTATAATATAATTATGTGGCTATCACCAACTGTCTATTAAAAACTTTTCAGTGACTGTGGACTATTCATGTCGTACAGTTAAAATGCCAAGCCCGGTGTGACCGTCGGACTGCCAAATCATAGGTCTCGAGTTCGAACCCAAGACACGCACCTCTGATTTTTCGGATTCATGTACGTATTATATAATTATCACTTGCTTCGGTGAAGGAAAGCATCGTGAGTAAACCAAAACAGCATGCCTGAGAGATATTTCTCGACAGCATGTAAATGCAAGTCAGAGGCCCATGAGCGGTATAAAAACTCTGACACTAGGTTAGAAAAAAGAAGAAGACGTTAAAATGCCAGCACACTTACTAATAATTCACTCTTCCATGGGCTGCGGGACTGTTGGGCTGCGGGACTGTTCGAAAGAGATACCGCAGCCCTGGAACACAAAGGGCAAGGAAAGAACATGGATGGGTTTTAGTCAGTACAGGTCTGACACTCCCTTCCGCTCTGTCCATAGCGGGAGAAGTCATTTGATGATTTCCCATCCGAAAAAAAAGCACACTTTCCATCACGTTCCCTAGTATTTTAAAGAAAATTAATCCACTGTTCATTGGTTGCGAAAATTCACCTGCTTGACATTGTAACAACATGAAAGGTATCGCCAATGTTTATTACGGAATTACTCCAATAGTATCACGAAGTTCTCACGTGAAATAAGCCAAATAAGGACTTACATATCTCATCATCTGCTTAGCCTTTTCCCAACTATGTCGGGGTCGGCATCCAGTCTAACCCGATGCAGCTGAATACCAGTATTTTACATGGAGCGACTGCCGATCTGACCTCCACAACCCTCCATGGTCGCTCCATGTAAAATACTCATATTCAGCTGTATCCGGTTAGACTGGAAGCCAACCCCAATATAGTTAGGAAAAGGCTAGGCAAATAATGATGTTGTATTTGTTCAGGCTTTAACACAACAAAACATCACGCCTGTAATCCCCAAAGGGTTAGGCAGAAGTGTACCTAACAGTAGACCCATATTTCGCAAGTTATGTTTAAGTCCCATGTAATAGGGGGCGAGCCTATTGCTATTAACCGGGCACAAATCTAGACTCCGTGGCTGCTACTGAGAAATTCTTGATGAAAAAACACTTTGCTCGACCTGGGAATCGAACCCAAGACCTAAGCTCAGAAGTCGCGCTTACGTCCACTTGACCAACGAGGCAGTCAGGCTTTGTTTTATTATACTTAATTGGTCTCAGGCACCAACACAAATAGTAGCACTGGTTTTAAATAGAAATTATAAATTCTTTTACGTACTGCTAACAACGCCATCTATGTTGCAAGTGACATGTCACAATGCTGCCTTCAAACATGTTGAAGTAATAGTATACAGGGTTGTACGGTTGAATAAACCCTGGATTCGTAGTTATGTGGTAAGTTGAACAATGGGGCGGAAAACTGTGGAACTAATGGCGCTACTCGACTGCAAACTATTATTTTTTGTAGCATTTCAGCATTACGGAGTTAACTTACGTGTTTTATTAGCAATTTAGAAACGTGTTTTTTTCGGTTTATGGTACGGGTTTCTTGTATGGGAAACCGCTTTAATTATTAAATAATTTATATTTTTATTATTTATTGTTTTAGCGGCAACAGAAATACATCATCTGTGAAAATTTCAACTGTCTAGCTATCACTGTTCACGAGAAACAGCCTGTTGACAGATAGCCTGACAGACCAAAAGACAGACGGACAGCGGAGTCTTAGTAATAGCCCTTTGGGTAAAAACGGAAAATAACTATGAGGTAAGCGAGTGCATCTTTTGATTTTTATAGCAAAAGGAGTATGTGAGGTTTTAGTAGGTGGTGCTGTGTAGATTTTGCCTGTCCTCATAGAAAATAGGCGTGAGTTTATGTTTATATCTATGGGATTGTTAAAACAACAATCTATGGGAGTATAAATCAGCACCCGGTTGACGGCAATAGGCTCACCCCCTATTACATGGGACATAAATGGCATCATAAATGGCGAAATGACAACATAAAGGCAAAATGTGGGTGTATTAGTAGGTACATCTCTGCCTAACCCTTCGGGAATTTCAGGCGTGATGTTCTGTTATGTTAAACAAAATCTTATCTCGTTATCTTAACGCCTATTACAGAAGTTCTTCCCCGGTAAGTTGGGCTCAATTTGCCTCGATGCAAATCTCCATAATCTTCTCAAAGCCAATAGAGTACGGTCTAGTTATGTTGACACCTGGCTTTGAGAGTTTTGCTTATTTATACCATTGTGGTTTAGTGTACTTTGATATTTATGTATGTACGAAGTAAATAGAAGAGCATGAAAGCTATAAATACGTATAATATGCTTGAAATGTAAACAAACCGTGTTTCATAAACAGGGTCCACCTTATTTGTAAGGCTTAAAACTCTACTTGCGAAATAAAACTTTGACAAACATTTTCGGAGGATTGAGAAGTGATATCTCATGTTGGGAGCAGCGGTGGCCAAGTGGTAGCGACCCCGACTTACGAACATTCCCTCTCATAGAGGGGAGGCCTGTGTCCCAGCAGTGGGAACATTATAGGCTGATGATAATGATGATGTAGATGATTTCATGTTATGTCACACAAACAGTTACACAAACGGTTACCACATATTCAGCACATCATTCTGACCTAGATAGAAATTTATCATCGGTAATTAAAATAAGCTAAGCTTAAAAAACTCACCTCAGCTATTCACAAGCGCACTGCAGGAGGTTTTTAAGAAGCTGCCTGATTTGTGGCAGTCACGACGCATAAATGTTAGCGGCCACCAACTAACGAACCTCCGCGACGAGGTCTTCCGCGGCGAAGGTGGTGTGAATCTGGTCATGTTCGCGGGGCAAGCGTGGCCAGAAATCGCACAGAACAGAGAGGTTCGGAGGAAGAAAGGGGAGGCCTTTGCCCAACTATGAGACACAATGTAGGCTACCAAAAAAAAAAAATACAAAAAACAGCTCTTCCATACTATTGACCTTGTAGGTATTGCACTTTGGTAGGGAACAGCTGATTTTTCGGTGATTTGGTTCAAAATTATGTACCCAATAAGTGGTAACCGTTTGTGCATCGGTGCCTTCCACCCTGTATATGAGATTAAACTCACGTGAACAACCCTACGGACGGTTCAACCCTTTCTCTTAATGCAAAACCAATCTGCTGCATCAGGTTAAACTGGAAGCTGACACCAACATAGTAAAATTTTCGACAACACACTGAATAAATACTTATTTGTGTACTTGTTTAACGCAGGAATCGAACCGACATAACACTTAACTAACACTTCTTTCATCGAGCTCAAACATACACAGACTAACGAAGCAAATAAAATATTCAAAGAATCAAGTCCTCACACTGATGTAGTCACAAATATTCTCCTTTTCTTTGTCGACATAAGGAAAGCCCGAATCGCGAAGATTATACGACTATACGTACTATAAAGATTTATTGGTATATGCACTTAGCGTGGACCCCATTGGTCCCCATAAACTCAACTTATACTATGGAATGGTGATCATAACTGTAACACCATGAGTTTTGGTCGTAGGCAGAGTTTGAAGTAGACTTGGAATAAGTAAGGGTTTTATACAAATACTATGCTGACTATATAATATACACGGTGGGTATGTGCGGTCGGCGCAGTGGCTGAGCGGTTGGCTGTGTTGGCTGCTACTTTTCAATACATCTAAGTTTTAAGTGCGTTACATTAAGTCTTACCTTAAAACATGATTTTCCACCAAAAAAAAAGATAAGTAGCAGTAATTCTTGCGTTACTTAGTTTGATGTACAGAATGCTTGGTTGGGTTCGTGAAGGGGCCCGTTACAATGGGCTGCGGGACTGTTCGATAGAGATACCGCGGCCTTGGATCACAAAGGGCAAGGAAGGAACATGGATGGGTTTAAGTCAGTTCAAGTCTGACATTCCCTTCCGCTCCGCCCAGAGCGGGAGAAGTCGCGAAGAAAAAAAAAAGGGTTCCGTTACAATATAAAACAGTTTTCTCTATTCTTGATAAAGCAAACTGAACTTTTGCATGGTGACGAAACTTGGGTTATTTCTGTTTCATCGTGAAACAGTATTTTGAAGGCAAAGGGTGAGGTGAAAGATAGCTTAATATTGAGTGATAAGGGTTCAATATGATAAGGATAAGTGACGGGGGAGTTAAGATTTTTTAACTCTGTCGTCAGTCTCCGTCCCTTTGAGTAGTGGGGTTAGGTTCTGTTACAAGGGCCGGACTCTCCGGAAGCGGCGACGAGACGAGAGGACAGGAGATATCTAGTAATAGGGTAGTTTACCAAAAAAACTAATTAGTCCGTTAGATAGATTTCCAAAAAATATTGGACAAGTATTTTTTTTTTCGCGTAAACAACAAAAAGTGTGTGTATACTTATTACGCACGTAAGAAGTTATACATCTTTGGCGTATAAAACTAAAATGATGACTAGCTAACTTCAGGGTGTATGTTGACTAGCTAACTTCAGGGTGTCGGTTTTTCGTGACGGTGTGCGCGCGCATCGTAAAAATTTACTCTCATAATTTTTCGGTAACGCGCCAAAAGAAGTATAACTTCAAAAATGAAGACGATATAGTGCGTCTAAAACCCGTGTGACGTCATGTCACTGTCTTCTTCTTCCATACTTCGCTATTACTTGTCATCTCAGCAGTCACCTCTTTTTAGCCATATCGTCCTTTCCACAGTCCTTCCATCGTTTCTTTGGTCTTTCTATAAATACATATAGTATTTATAACATAAAAAAAACTTTGGTAACGTCACACAATTTTTTATTAGGTTTATTTATTAAATAATTTCTCAGCTCCCTCACCGGTAGCATTTTTTTGTAATGTAACGGAGAACATTTCGGATTCACTTGTTTTTGCACAAAATCGGCTTAGATAGTTACTGATACTCTCGCTTGGCAGTTGGATCATGAGTCTAATTCAGAAGGCAGTATCCCTCGATACTGCCAGCGTTAAGGGGTTCCGGTCTCTGGAGCTCTAACTACAGCTTGGACCCTGCTCCCGACACCGGTGGACCACTATCTTTTAAATGTTTTTGAAGTGAAACTTCTGATGCGACTTCCAACAAGGTTGCATTAAACGTTTAACGCTACCATGGAGGGGGTATGAAAGCACTGTTGCGTTAAACGTTCAACGCTCCTGGGGAGGGGGAATAGAAAGAGACAGAGCGAGAGTGAATGCGTGGCACTCGAACGCATGCACGTAGTATACCTGTTTTCATTTCCACATTACGAAGTTTCACTTCTTCCGCGCGGACAACAAAAATAGTGCGTGAAGTCCCTACACGCACTATTTTTGTTCAAGAAATGTTAAGAATATGTGTATATGTGAAGAATAAAGAGAATAATAGAGAAGCTGCACTTACAAGTTATGCATCGGGGTCCTAGCGAGGGCTGGGGTCAGGGCTGTTCGAGCTTAGACTGGTTAAAAAGCTTAAAGTTTCAGAGGAAAGGCTTTCACGATGAAAACAACGTTTAAAAAAAAAGGTAAACGGATACCTCCTACTTTATTCATAGATCGACTATCCTGAAAAGTTTCATGATCTCATTTAAAGTTTTTAATTGAATATTATCCATTTATAGTTCATGTTAGAGGTAACTTTGAGGTATTTTTCTATAGAGAAATGTTTTGGAATCGTGTTTTTGAAACAGATACGACTTAGAAGTAGGCCTCAACTTTATTCTTATTCTTTATTGCACACAAAATTAATAGATATACACACAACATTACAATTAATAGCTTATGTGCAACGGCGAGCTTAACCCAGAATAACAATAACTACACAACAGCAACACGAACACACAGCAATAACAACAATACAC
Source organism: Lycophotia porphyrea (assembly GCA_950005105.1). Classification (NCBI taxonomy): domain Eukaryota; kingdom Metazoa; phylum Arthropoda; class Insecta; order Lepidoptera; family Noctuidae; genus Lycophotia; species Lycophotia porphyrea. The sequence continues at coordinate 11,424,084 of OX465408.1, read as the reverse complement.
ACCACTACACAACAACAACACACACTACAGCAACTTTACTATATATTAATCCAAAGTAAATGCTGCAGTAATATTAAAACGAGAGCCATTCATTATTCACAATTTGGGGTTATTCTGGCCCTTAAAGGCGAATGCTCTCGATGAGAAAGCACCCTTAAAAAAAAAGCTTATAAAAACAAAAACATTTTTCTTTAAATTAGCAATAAATATTCTACGTGTCTGGTGTCTCTTTAACTTTATACTTAGTTACAAAACCCAACAATGGAGGACAAAGAATGAGGCTAAGGCCATAAAACAGGCCACTGCAACAGCCTGTCGCGTTTCTCATGGCCACACACTCTTTCACCCACCCATCATTTTCCAAGCCTTGCTCCAAGCCGCTTAACCTCCTACAGGTCTCATTTTCGGCGTTAAAAAATAAAAGCCCAAAGCTAAATTCAGATCTTTTCACTTCCTGAAGACAAAAGCCTTTGACTATGCTTGGTCTTCGCAGCACTGGAAAATATACAAAAGGTCACTAGAGCTTAAAAGTGAGTGAGCGAGATGGCATGATGTATTGCCTTCGGGGTGTGACAGAGATGGCTAGCTGAAAATCAATTTATTAGTGAGTGACGTCACGTTGTACGCAGGCGCAGTACGCTTGCTCCCGGGAGAGGGTTGCTGGTCGAGGGGTAATTTCCTATAAATGGTGGAGATTGGGAGAAATTGGGTTGAGGGAAAAATGTTTACTTTTAACAAATATTGTTACTTACCTAGTTAAGATTAAAAGATATTTGTGGTATTGTGTAATGATAATTACGTAATTAGTTTGGTGGTATTCCTTAGTGGGCTGTTTTTTTGTAATGGTACTTATAATGCTAAACCCAATAGTTTTGATCCTAATTCCAGTTTTTATTTAAAATGTTGGTATTAGTTATGTTCTAACTAAGTTTTTGTTATTGGATTTTGATGGCTTATTATTAGGCAAGTGTTTACTTGCCTAATAATAAGCCTCAATTAATAAATTGTTGTAATTAAGGCATACCTACGCTGATTTTTTATGAAGTTGTTCTTTTGTTTAATTTTTTTTTAAAATATTATTTTAGTGAACAGTTTTGATTAGAGTTGGTGATCCTTTCGCCAAAACAAAACAAGAACTACAAAATACATTACATGTAAATAATAACACAACGAGACTAAAGACACAAAAATAGATCACAAAACAATGTCCAACTAAATTCGTAATTACACTTCGCGTGTGGCAACACCGCGCTCATCTGGGCGGCCCGAAATAGTGGCACGAGGGGGGGCATCAGTAGTCGCGGCGGTGCCGCTCACGCCGCCCGCGCTATGGCGTCCGTCGCCGCTTGGCTGCCCTTCGCTCGAGCAGCCGCCATCGGATGGGTCCCCATCGCCACGCACCCACTACCACCGCCTCCTGTTCCCAAGGACCGGCGCCGCGCCGAAGACGAGAAGCTCCTCATCAACGTATCTGGACGACGCTTCGAGACATGGCGGAACACCCTCGAAAAATATCCCGACTCCCTCCTCGGGTCCACAGAAAGAGAATTCTTTTACGACGAAGACAGCAGAGAGTACTTCTTCGACAGAGACCCCGATATATTCCGACATATATTAAATTACTACAGAACTGGCAAGTTGCATTATCCCAAACACGAGTGTTTGACGGGCTACGACGAGGAGCTCGCGTTCTTTGGGATCCTACCTGATGTGATCGGGGACTGTTGTTATGAGGACTACAGGGATAGGAAACGGGAGAATGCCGAAAGGCTCATGGACGATAAATTAAGCGAGGCGGGAGATCAGAGCCTACCTCAACTGACAGACTTGCGGCAGAAGATGTGGCGTGCGTTCGAGAACCCCCACACTTCGACTGCCGCCCTGGTATTTTACTATGTGACCGGGTTCTTCATCGCGGTATCGGTGATGGCGAACGTGGTGGAAACAGTGCCGTGCGGCCACCGGCCTGGGCGCGCGGGCACGCTGCCGTGTGGTGAGCGGTACAAAATCGTGTTCTTCTGCTTGGACACTGCGTGTGTGATGATATTTACCGCGGAGTACCTCCTCCGACTCTTCGCAGCGCCGGACCGCTGCAAGTTCGTGCGATCTGTGATGTCAATCATCGACGTGGTCGCCATCCTGCCGTACTACATCGGTCTCGGGATCACCGACAACGACGATGTGTCGGGAGCCTTCGTGACCCTGAGGGTATTCAGAGTGTTCCGTATCTTCAAGTTCTCCAGGCACTCTCAGGGGTTGCGGATCCTGGGATACACGTTGAAGTCATGTGCCAGTGAGCTGGGTTTCCTGGTCTTCTCGCTGGCGATGGCGATCATCATCTTCGCCACAGTGATGTTCTACGCGGAGAAGAACGAGCAAGATACTAATTTCACATCCATTCCCGCCGCCTTCTGGTACACCATTGTGACGATGACGACATTGGGGTGAGTACTTAAATATTAATTGATCCCTGAACCAATCAAAGCTATCGAGAGTATTGATCGCCCGTCATCGGTCAGCGCTGGAATGCATCAGCCAGTAATCATTAAACAAAATGTTGCGCATATCTGACACCTGTCGCCGCCATTAAATATGAACGCGGGAAAATATGTGTCATGGCGTCGATTTGCCGTTTCGACACCGTAAAATGTTTAACTTGAAATTGATGTTTTACAACCGTTTTAATTTCATGTATTTTTCATCTGCAGAGTGGTTTTGTATGAGGATTTTGGGAACAAAACGTTTTAGTCCCCGGAGACTTATATTATTCTGTTGTACGGTCAGCAAATACGGTTGTGCGTGAGATGCGGTGTTTTTATTTAATTATTTTGCTGTCGTTGCGGCTTGTGGATTTTCTGTCTCTGTTTTACACTGGAGGTTGATATCGGATAAAGTGACAGTTACAATATCAGAATTTTCTTCACTTTTATCAGTCAGTTTAGCTGTAACTTTAAGTTTATTATTAATTTAGTTAACGTATGCAATTATTGCTATCGTTGTTGACAGTAGTTAAGTGATTTACATATTATAATCAAGTTTCATATTGAAAATAACACATAAGAGACAACATTGAACAAGTTAGTATATAAGATTACTTTATCTACTTTCACTTCAACGTGTTTTGTTGACTCTTGGCCTGTTACCAAGAAAAACTTTCTTAATAAACCTGTCCAAGGCATTATTAACATAGTCTAGCTAACTTGGAAACATGTGATATCCATGGGCCTGCCTGGTGGAGTATGTCCCACTTCCTCTCACAGGGAGGGAGAAAGACAGAACAGGGACATGACGAGCATCATCATCATCATCATCATTTCAGCCGAAAGATGTCCACTGCTGGACATAGGCCTCCCCTAAAGGGGGGTTTGACTACGACAAGCAGGTTACCATTCAGCACTATACTGGGAGGAGTTCTGTTTCCCACATGTGGGACGTTCAAGTTTGCTTGTTAAGTCAATATAAATTATGTGTCATTTCTTATAAAACTGCACAAATTGCAGATACGAATGCAGATGGTGCATTTGCATAAGAATTGCTGCCTACTTTTGGATTCAAAGAGCTTATGTAGACGATATGCAAATGGATAAGCCAACTGCTACTGTCGAATGTGCCGCCTGTAGCGGGACCGCATGTGTAAACCTTTAGCAGATAACGGTTTTCACTGGTGGATTCAAACTGCATTTATTCGGTTAAGTTGCCTTCCTATTAAACTTTAATACGATTTTTGGAGTAATGTGTGATGAATGATTGATTTTCTCAACATGTATACTATTTCTAAGTAAATTTTAACTAACTTATGTCTTTACTTTTAAAATATTATTTGTTTAGTTTTTTTTTTCCAACACGAATAATATATCAAATTTATAAATCAAAATCCCTCCACGCCTCCTCTGTGTGGGAAGAAGTCGGCTGTAGTCCTCTACGTACACTCAGTGCAAAGCGGTTGTAAAGTAGAATAACATAATACGAAGACCTTATTTACTATTAGAATATCGAATAAATACTAAATTACTAACACCCTCATAACACTGAAACACATTCCGTATTTCCACACCAACAACTCTGCTGACCCACAAAAGCGAGAGCATAAAACCTTTCATCAGTAAACTTTGACGGCCGGATGTACGTCATGCGTCAGCCAAGTTTGACAGTTTTGCGCTTAACACTCAATCTTGATTGACGTTTATGTGTGGGCTGAGAGATTTTTAGTTAGAGAGGTTACAGCTTCAGTTATATGAGTTTAAAGTAGGTGAATTACATCGTATAATGGGAAAAACACACTTATGAATTCTATGGAACTGTGAAGGCTACGCCGTAGTAAGGTCTACGGCGTAGGTCATTTGCTACGGCGTAGGGCACATGCTACGGCGTAGCTTCATCTTGACCAGATTTAGATATATTTTTATATTAAACCCATGATTTAGATAGCATGATATATTATATCTGTAGCAACTACCAGGTGTAAACGGAACCTTCACGAAGCCGTCAACCAAGCATTCTGTACATCAAACTAAGTAACTCTACGCAAAAAATATTGCTAGGAAAAATATATTTTTTTTTGTGGTTAGAAATCACGTCATACGTTAAGACTCAATGTAAGGCACTCAAAAATTGTGCTGTACGCGGGTCGTGAAGGTATTTTAAGTAAACTTGTAATATTATAAACTAGTATTAAAAATAATAAAAATAACATGTAATTTACACGTGGTCAAACTCAAACTCAAAAGCATTTATTTCAATTAGACCATTATAGGCACTTTTGAATGTCAGAAAAACTAAGAAGGCTAAGCTACAGTCACAGACACAAGGCATAATAACTTGTGAAAGTACTGTAGGTGCCCATTCCAAAGCGTAGATCTCTATGGAGAAGAATGGGCAAGAAACTCCATGGACACTCTTTTCAATCAAAATATTATTACAAAGAAGTGAAACCTTCAAAAAATTTGGCTTCTGGATAAACACTGTATAATGCTTCCTTTCCTTATGCTTTTGAATTGATGTGTCTGTCGCTTTTTCGTTTCATCGACTTTCAAATCACAACGATGCAAAAGAAGTTTTCATTTATAAAAATGATCGCAATGACGGGGACAACAAGTACCTTTTGGCTTCGTTAAGGGTAGTTATACGGGCTGCGGGCTGTTCGAAAGAGATACCGCGGCCCTGGAACACAAAGGGCAAGGAAGGAACATGGATGGGTTTTAGTCAGTACAAGTCTGGCACTCCCTTCCGCTCTGCCCACAGCGGGAGGAGTCATTTGATGATTTCCCATCCGTAAAAAAAAGGGTAGTTTTACACCCATTATTAAACTCTATCATAGTTACATTCCACAATAAAAATACAAGTAAGTTTAATGATTAATTAATTCTAGATCCAGTTCCTATTTTGAAATGATGAATAATTAGACATCTGTCACATTAATAATTAAGATATTACAATTCCCCGTAACAAAGGGAAAGTCAGGACCTCCATTTGTCGAACGCCAATTCCCATCTTTATTTCAGCTGGGAATACTTTCCTCCTTCAAGCAAGACTTGATTACAAAAATATTGCTTGAATCGGGAAATGGAACCTCTTGGGTCTGCAGCTGGGTTTATTTAGATGATTTTTTATATTACTTAGACGAAAATTGGATGTCTTTTTATACAACTTATTCAGATTTTGTTTAGACTATGTTTACAAATTGAGAATAATTCAAATTCAAATTCAAACTCTTTAATTCAGACCAATGGATCCATAAAAGTGTTAGTATGAACTTACCCTATGTTAATAAATAACAATAATTTAAAAAAAATACTAATTGGCTACATGAACATGTGCACGCACATGTCTGCCAGCCCAGAGCCTAATAAAAGGTCCGTCAAACTTGTCCGCCAGTGTAGCCAAAATACTGTTAGGGCTACCCCTGAATCGCCGCAACATCGATGCGCATCGTTTGCGCACGATGGCATGAAAGTCATCTACTCGCGCTTCCGCGAACATGCCCGATGCACTGCAAAACCGAGGCAGCCCCAACAATATCCTCAGCGCATTATTATAGTGCACGCGCAGAGCGTTGTAAACCTTCTGCGTATACCTAACCCACAAGCTGCACGAGTAAAACGACTGGCAGTAGGCTCTGAAGAGCGTCAGTTTTACCTCGTCAGTGCACCGCGCAAACCTGCGGGCAAGCATATTGCATCGGACTGCCAACGCGCTGCGCTCCCTATCTATATCCTGATCATCCATAATGTTGAACGAATTCGAGTTTAGTCCGATTACATGGTAATTGTTTGTTTCAAAACAAAAACTTCAAAAGTGTGTGTGTACTATATGCACGCAAGTAAAAAGTTATACTTCTTTGGCGTATAAAACTAAAATGTTGACTAGCTAACTTCAGGGTGTCGGTTTTTCGTGACGGTGTGCGTGTGCATCGTAAAAATTTACCCTCATAATTTTTCCCTAAGGCGCCAAAAGAAGTATAACTTCAAAATATTTTAAAGTCAAACTCAAAAGCATTTATTTCAATTAGACCATTACAGGCACTTTTGAATGTCAACCAAAACAAAGAAGGCTGAACTTCAGTCCACAGACACAAGGCATGATAACTTGTGAAAGTATTGTAGGTGCCCATTACAAAGCGTATATCTCTATGGAGAAGAATGGGCAAGAAACGCCATAAAAGTTTAGAATCTATTAAACATAATAAACCATAATTAATAAAATTAACATGGCGATACTAACAAGTTTCGTTTTGTGTTTTATAGCAGAGCTTTTTATTGCTTTAAAAGTTTTACAGTAAAACAGGGGATCATAGAAACGAAAATGGCATAACCTTAGTTTGGGTGCTAAAAAATGTAGTTTTGAGTATTGTTTTGTATACTTTTTATTAAATTATTACATCGATGTAATAACATCATAAAAAGTATGCAATACTAAAAACCCCACTTTTTCTACTATATCACTTTAAAAACTTAGTTACTTTAGTTTTCTTTGGACCCACGTCCCAGCAGTGGGAGTTTTTCTAGGCTGACTATACTGTATGACTTTAAATACAATAAGCAGGCACCATTAAGAAGATCTATTATGACAATAATTATCGTTATCCTCAAAGAAGATTCACGATATTTTAGTCTTGCAACAATAAGTCCTACTCGATGTAAATTACACAGAGTTTAGAACCAAAGCATGTTTAGTTTGGCTGTTTTTAAAGGTGCGTTTAACGATGGCCACCCACGGACGCCAAGTGGGTGGGCTGTTCTCTACTGAACGCCACACGCAAGAATTTTATTTTGTCTTAAGGTTGAATTTCTTTTGTAATCTATTGTTTTTTCCCTTGTAATCAGCACCAACTACAATATTCTTGTTGTGGTAGATTAGGTATCCAATACATAACAAGGTAATGATTCAGGATTAGGTTGTGGAGGTCAGACAAGCACTCCGGCTAGACTAGAAACCAACCACAACTAAGTCGGTAAAAGGCTGAGTAAAAAAAAAAAAAACAAAGTCATGTTTATTAAAACACCCATAAATGTAATATGACAACGTCGCATTTTTTTAGCTTTCAATATTTTTGATTGGTTTGAATACAAACTATTTTGTCCTATTTATCAAAAAATAAATAAAAACTGGTGTCATAAATAATACTTATTTTATTTAAAGATATGTATACTATCTACAATAGTACATCTATAATAGTAATAAAAATATGTACACATATCAAAAGAAACTTAGATTAATTACGATTGATGATATCTTTGAAACTATGCATTTTTGGACCAAATATTCTAAAGTGGCCATTTTGGGCCCCAAGTTTAAATTTTCAGGGAGTTACTATTAAAAAAAAACGGTTATGCAATTAAGCCATCGGCTACACATTGAAGTATCACCCAATGTAGAGGCTATTAAAAACAATTTATTCACACTTTTTTTCGGATGGGAAATCATCAAATGACTTCTCCCGCTCTGGGCGGAGCGCAAGGAAGTGTCAGACTTGTACTGACTAAAACCCATCCATGTTCCTTCCTTGACCTTTGTGTTCCAGGGCCGCGGTATCTCTTTCGAACAGTCTTGCAACCAATGTACTAACACTCACAAATCTATCAATAAATAATCTGTTAATAAAACCTTTACACACATCAATATGTGTGTGTTATTGCCATCATATTACCAAGGTATTTTTGCTCATACCGTATGTCGCAAATTCCCCTTATATGTAAAATTATGTGCATACATTTGAATAACAGTCTTGGACAGGCTCCGCTTCAAACTCATAGCAGCAACGCATCATGTTTTCGTCACTCAAGGTCGAGGTAAAAATAGCGAGCTAAAAATATGACATGGTATTAATAGAATGTAAGCTTTAAGGGGGTCACTTTGAAGGTAAGTAGTGAGGTAGTAAGATACAGTGCGGCTCAGTGACCCCAATAAAGTCTGTGATCAGTCACTAGGCTGTCAAGTCTTGTGTTAGTAGTTGTTGTGGTTAAGCATAATAATGAGGAGCTCGTGGCTAAACAAGGTTCAGGTTAAGCTGTGCTGGCCTAGGTTGGTTTGTGGATGGGTGACCTATTACATACCGACACTCCTCCGTGCCTTGTAACGCACGTGAAGACGTTGATCCCGGCTGTCATTTGTAGATCTTTGATAGATAGATGCACGGGTAATCAGTGGTCCAAATGTCTGACAACCAGTCTTACCAAGGTGTATCGTGTTACCCGGTACTAACTGGGTTGGGTAGGTCAGATAGGCAGTCGCTCCATGTAAAATACTGGTATTTAGCTGCATCTGGTTAGACTGGAAGCCGACCCCAACATTGTTAGGAAAAGGCTGGGCAGATGACGAGTTACTTTGGTGATAAAAGTTTCTCTAAAAAATTTCACCTAGAGTTTACAAGTTCGCTATATTAATTTATGGAAAATCCCATCCATAGCATACTGGGTTATGATCGCGGCTTGGAGTTCCGGTATTGCCCACGGGATCGTTTTTCCGGGATAAAAGGTCCATACATCCATCCAAACTCTTATATTTATAAAAGTATAGTCGGATAACTTGAGAAAAATTACATGTTGATTTATTAAGACATCACTTTACGTCAGTAGGTTCCTTGTAGACAATCATAAACCTTGACTGTGAACTGTGTCATCGTTTAATAAATAATATTCGATGCTCAAATAACGACTCCAACAAAATAGAAAAAACTGGCCAAGTGCGAATCGGACTCGCGCACGAAGGATTCCGTACCATAAACCGAAAAAAAATCACGTTTATGTATCCCCTTTAAATATTAAATAATTTATGTTTTCATTATTTGTTTTTATAGCGGCAACAGAAATACAACAACTGTTTAAATTTCAACTGTCTAGCTATCACGGTTTATGAGATACAGCCCGGTGACAGAGAGACGGATGGACAGACAGCGAAGTCTTAGTAATATAGGGTCCCGTTTTTACCCTTTGGGTACGGAACCCTAAAAAGGCAATACTGCAAAAATAAATCTCTTTTTCCCATTGTACAATAGATTTAATTTCAACCCCACAGACACACAGACAGCAATATATTTACTATGCCATTGCCAAAGAAAGATGGCGCCGTTATACTGTTGAAGGAGATTGATGGAAACTGCCGGGAATATAATATTACTAGCGGTGCCCGCGGTTGCGTCCGTATGAGAAATGATCAAATCTCGGATAAAATTTTTCCTCATATGTTAATCTCAGTTATTACTTAACAAAACCGGCCATAAATAAGAAGGTTGAAGGTATAAGCAGTGGTGTACTATAGTACTCCCACATTGCGCCAGTTATGTTCAAGTTCCATGTAATACGGGGCTAGCCTATTGCCATCATCATCATCATCATCATCAGCCTATAATGTTCCCACTGCTGGGACACAGGCCTCCTCTTTATGAGAGGGAGCCTATTGCCATCAACCGGGCAAAATCCAGACTGAATGCTGTTGCTGAAAATTTTCTAATGGAATAACCCAATAACACTGTACCCGACCTGGGAATTGAACCCAGGACCTCATGCTCAGCAGTCGCGCATGAAACCACGAGACAAACGAGGCAATTGCTACTAGATAGTACGATACTTGCACATATTGTTATAATATTTTAGGTATTTTAGATAAATAATGTGCATACGCAAAGTTAACAAAAGTCTCTAGTACAAAAAAAAGTCTAAAAAGTCAAAAAAAAGTAAAGTCTTTAGTTAGTACTCTTAATGGAAAAGTACCTGGATGACCGAGCTTTGCTCGGTTTTTATTTTTTTGATTTTTTCTAAAAATGAAACCTAGCTAGATCGATTTATCGCCCCCGAAACCCCCTGCATACTAAATTTCATGAAAAACCTTTGGAGCCGTTTCCAAGATTCAGATTATATACATATATACAAGAATTGCTCGTCGAATGTATTAGATTAGATTATCAACATCCAGATAAAATTTTAATTTCCTACTCCACAATAATTTTAGCAAGTAAATTACAGTTTGTGCGTTTTTAGCCAATTTTGTGTATACGAAGTTTTTCCAAAGTATTTAAAACAAAGGTCAAGTTGGCATTTATTTCAATTCAAGCACAGACCTCCATAGAACTGCTTTAGTTTGTGCTCACCTTGACATTTAAAAACACACCCGACCATTTCCAACGCATCATTTCCTTTTATGATTGAATCGTTTCGTGAAATATTCTGTGTAAACTTGAATTTGTTACATTCTACTGCAATGAAACTATACCGCGTGAAATAAAATGAATCATAACAATATGTTAGAATAATTATTGTCCATTTCTCTTATTGATACGAAATGGGATTTGGATTCTCGTATGTAATTAGGTTGTAGAGTGTAAGCAGTCGCTCCGTGTAAAACACTGGTAGGTATTCAGCTGCATCTGGTTAGATTAGAAAACAACAAATACAAATAATTTATATACTATAATAATAATACTGGTTCAGAAGATTTTAAAAGAGGTTCATAAGTGTGCAAATACATTATATATATATTTTTTTTAAAAACGTTGCCCCACACTAGGAATTTCTCCTGTATCGTGGGTGCGTTCACAAACATTTAAACTCACATACACAAACAGCCAGACCCGGAACAACTATCTGTAGGCCATACAAATGTTTATTCCGTGCGGGGATCGAACCCGCGACACGCAGCGCAGCAGTCAATCGCTCAACCACTGCGCCAACCGTGCCGTCATTGCGTGCATTATAATATATTCCGTGCATTATATAGGAGTATTATGACACAATTATTCTTAGTTTATACAAGTTTTCTTACTAAATTACATTGTCATTAAAATACTGGTAGTCAGTTTCATTACATATTAATCAAATTTCCCCAGCTACATTATATTATTATAATATGTGAGTAATAATTGTGATTTACTATCGCAACATGGTAAAAACTTGATTGGTGACACCCGAGCCGAGGTAAGGGTAGGCCCCTTTGAAGCCATTCTTCAGAGGGTCTACCCTCACCTCGGGCGTCACTGATCAAGTTTCAATCAATCTAAGACAAGATTCTATACGTCTGATGTGTGAGCATGGTAAATGTCATGTTTTTGTGTATGCTAAGGGTCAAGACCCGAAATGATGGATTGATGAGCAATTAGAAAAACGCTATTAGAAAAACTTTTTCTAAGGTTCAATCATTTAGCTCTTCGTTATTTTTTTCTATAGAATGGAATAAGCTAGCGTTTGTACGTAAATAATCATGATTTAGTTAATATTTTGAATTACATTTTAAACGACTGTAAAGTAAAAAAGTCTAAAGAATCAAGATTGGTTTTACATCTGAGAGAAAAAAGGAAAAAGAATATATATAAATTTGCAGGAATTTATGTTTTTGCTTTTAGTTAGCCCCTTATACCCCACTCCAGGGCAAGAGCCTCTCCCCATTCCTTCCACTTCTCACGATGGTGTGCTGCTTCTCACAAATTCGCGATGAAGCCTTCCAAGGCCTCCCGCCATCTTCTCCTCGGTCTGCCGCAACCCCATCTACCTGTCTCAGGGCTCGAGTCTTGTCAGTCAGTCATCATCATCTGCCTAGCCTTTTCCCAACTATGTTGGGGTCGGCTTCCAGTCTAACCAGATGCAGCTGAATACCAGTATTTTACATGGAGCGACTGCCTATCGGACCACCACAACCCAGTTAGTACTGGGTAATACGATACCCCTTGGTAAGACTGGTTGGCAGACATTTTGGGCCACTGACTACTTAGCGACTGTCAAAGATCTACAAATGACAGCCGGGACCAACACGTGCTTTCCGAGGCACGGAGAAAACTCGGTATGTAATGGGTGGTCACCCATCCCCAGACCATCCTAGACAAGCACGGATTAACCTAAAGATCGACCCGAGCGGCTGTTATTATTTAGCCACGAGCTCCTTAGTCAGTCAGTAAATTGACCTTTCAATCCTCTTATGGTGCTTTATTCTTAAACACATAATCTTTAACTTAGCAACTTATTTTACTAATCCAGTAGTCCTATATTAAATCACAAATTACTTTAAGCCATTATGACATAATAACTCCCAAAAATTATAAAATGTTCACGACCTACAGAAGAAAATCTCATTAAATTTGGACCACTTGACGTCCTGACAGGGTAAACTTTTTCTTATTTGAAAAAGTCTTTTTCTCCATTCCACTAATATTGTCTGTGAGGGGTGGCTACATACTTATTAGCTTAATCAAGTTCAATTCGAAAGTATCTTTTCAAGCTGCGGGACTGTTCGAAAGAGATACCGCGGCCCTGGAAGACAAAGGGCAAGGAAGGAACATGGATGGGTTTTAGTCAGTACAAGTCTGACACTCCTTTCCGCTCTGCTCAGAGCGGGACAACTCATTTGATGACTTCCGATCCGAAAAAAAAGGTGTGTTGTACTAGAAATGTATAGCTTCATGTGTCAGCGTGTGTACTATAATAGCCTGGTTGATGCCATTCGGCAAAGGTCATTGGGCAAAATCTAACCCAGTTAACGATAGTTTTCCTACAAAAACCAAATAAGTTTTAAATTGTCAAGTATGAATCTTAATTTTAGATAGTTTTTTTTTAAACCATGGGATTAAAATGTTAAAGATGAATAAAAAATAGGTAATAAATGTATAGATAAAACAATTTGCGCGCATGTAGCCAGCATAGTATATTTTTTGTCTTGGGCTCGACATCAAGAGCAAATAGATGCGCCTGCAGTATTTTTTGACGATACAATTATTTCTGTAGACATTGATCATGTCGGATAAAACTAAAAACTCTTCTATACTTGTTTTATTTTTACTTATTTAATTTTTAAATCATGTTTACTATCAAGAAACCAATAAAAATGTGCTAAGCCTTGTTAGATTTATGGTTTTTCCCATTATCTGCCTTAATGCGACATTTAAAACTAGAGACGTTTATCTAAACATCTTACCCAATTTTTTTTCTGTACTTCGTGGTGACGGGTTCCATACTTAGTTGCCCAATGACGTTTATTCGGCACCTACAGATGCTGTACCATGTTCGGGTCGGCTCAAAGCAACGAGGGTTTTCTTCGGATTTATGTTCAGATTTCTAGAAACCTCGTTGTACTTACAGATTGTGTAACCTCCTATTTGAGCGAAAACTTTTCGGTAGTTTTTGCCGCTCGGTTTTGCCGAACCGAACATGAGCAAATTGCTTCCAACTTGAAAAACATTTTTTCCACATTCCCTCTTTTCGACTTCGTCCCCAAGTCGTTAATAACATTACATTTCGTATAGAATCGTGTTTTTGATGAAATTCTACTCGTACTGATAAAACACACCCCCGTATAAGGGATGTGTGGATATTCTAACAACTGTAATAAATATGGCAACTGTCAATGTGATTTATGCTGCATTTGCAATTTATTTTACAATCATGTAAACAAATATATGCTTTTGGAAAAGCAACTTAAACGCTGATACATAAAGCTCAGTTTGCGTTACAACTTTCTTTACATGCGTATTATAATAGGTCTTGTCAGGTCTTGTATTATGATACGCATGAGTTAAAATGTTTAGCGACAGTTAGTACCGGTAGCGATAAATATCGTTTCAAATTGCGAGCTTTTGGTACAAGTTCACATTCAATTATTTTGCTAGCTTCAAACGATTCTACTTATACGCAAGTAGTATCGCATGAACGGGGTACAAAACAAGGTTGATATCCCAGCCACAGTTCTAAGCGAAACATCCCTTGGGGCTGTTTACTTAGGGTTACAAGTAGCCTCGTAGGGTACTCCTGTAACTAGGGGGCTAGATCTAGTTTGCTTAACGATGTTGAGATAGCCCGGGGGTTGTAGTGGAAGCAATTATTGCTCGGGGTGGAATGAGGGGTGGTTGTGGTGTGATGATTGTTATATTGGGATGTAAAATTAGGTGGATGATTATGGAGGTGTGATTATTTTAGTGGGTTAATTCTAGAGGTTCTGTTTTGAAGTAATCTTGTTCATTGTTTTTGTCTATGTACAATTTTTTTTAACATGCCATAACATCACGCCTGTAATCCCCGTAGGGTTAGGCAGAGGTGTACCTAATAGTACACCCACATTTCGCCAGTTATGTTTAAGTTCCATGTAATAGGGGGCGAGCCTATTGCCATCAACCGGGCACCAATCCAGACTCCGTGACAATTTTTTTTGTGAGACTTAAACCTTGTCTAAGGGTTGTCATAAGCTGCTAAGACTGTGGGACTGTTCGAAAGAGATACCGCGGCCCTGGAACACAAAGGGCAAGGAAGGAACATGGATGGGTTTTAGTCAGTACAAGTCTGACACTCCCTTCCGCTCCGCCCAGAGCGGGATGGCTCCGCCCAGAGCGGGATATAAAAAAAAAGGGTTTGGAGAAGACGCTTGTTTCCCAGTTTTATAGACGTTATAGGCTGATTTTGCAGGTAAAATCAGTATTATACAACAAAGATTTAATCTAAAGATAAGGTTGCAGGCGGGACCGTCCGGTTCGTCATCAATTAGACATCAATCAATCTATGATTGCGTACTGTTTTAGGGTTCCGTACTCGCAGGGTAACCAACGGGCCCCTATTATTAAACCTCCGCTGTCCGTCCGCCCGTCGTAGGTAGACAGTTGAAATTTTTACAGAATGTGTACACTATAACAAAAAAGAATAAAAATAAATTAAAAATTAAAACGGGTCCGATTAAATCTTGTAAGAACCCTTCATGCGCGAGTCTAACTCGTACTTGGCCAGTTTTTTCTATATAAGTTTCGAGAAAATTCTTTGAATTTTCATGTGTAACTTAACCAATTAAAGTACTTTATACCTAAAAGGTTAATAACCTGAAAAAGAACCGAAAGCCGGCCAGCTGATAAAAATCGTCTCATTTTCAAGGTTCTCTGTAAATTCATGGAGTCATTACTACCTAACTACGTGCGGTCCGGTGGCATTTATTATTGAGTCGCAAGGTTACCTCTGATTTGTGTCGAGTGTTAACTTAATCGTGTGTGATAAGCAGAGGTTGGAATTAGGTAGAGATATTTATGTACTTGCATCGAAATGTTGATATTAATATGGATCTTCCCGGGATTTCCCGGGATTTATAATACAATCACCTTTTGTGGCCAACAATATTACAAATAAATAATAATAAAAACCTCAAAGATAATTATCATACAATTTTTATTAGTATTTACATTAATTTACAATACAATTTTTTTTTAATTTACTTTGTAGGATTTTTTCCAGTAACGTGTATGCGTTTACAAAGAATTAAACTCACAAATACACAAATATCCAGACCAGGAACAACTACTTGTAGATCATACAAATATTTTTTCCGGGCAGGAATCGAACCTGCGACGCGCAGTGCAGCAGTTAATCGCTCAGTCACTGCGCCAACCGTGCCGTCAAATTATAATAAATAACGGGATTTTTCTGCTCTTTAAAATTAATCTCGGGATTTGAGGCCCACTTTATTCTTTCGCTGTATGAAATCAGTGTAGTACATAAATAATTCTAACTAATTCCGACCTCTGGTGATATGGTGCGGTCGAACCAACCGGCCGGATTGCGGACTAGCTGCGGACACTTTAACAGATATTTCAATACATTATCTTATCTTACTACTATTATAAGGACCTCGTGGTCCTATTAGGATGGAGCTCGCGGCTAAAAATAATAACAGCCGTTCAGCTCGATCTTTAGGTTAAGCCGTGCTTGCTTAGCTTGGTACGTAGATGGGTGACCACTCATTACATACCGAGTATCCTCCACGCCTCGGAAAGCACTTTAAGCCGTTGGTTGTCATTTGTAGATCTTTGATAGTCGTTACAGGTATTCAATTACCGAAAGTTCAACCAGTCTTACAAACGGGTATCGTATTACTCAGTACTAACTGGGTTGTACTAATAGAATTGTTCCCAGTCACCCATTTGCAAATATAATTTCTTTTAGATGACTGATGATGAGACAAGAAACTCCTGTTTTTTTTTGTCAACACGGCCTGTCGTCAAAAGACGGAAGACAAGAAACTCCTCAGTTACTCTTTTGTGTTACACTCTGTATAATTATATTATTTATTATTTGCCACAAAATGTTGTAATAACATTTTGTCGCATAATAATTATACAGAGTGTAAACGGCCCCTTCACGTTGCCGTCCACCAAGCATTATGTACATCAAACTAAGTAACTACGCAAAAATTATTGCTTGGAAACGACTTTTTTTTTGGGTGAAAAATCACGTTTTACAGTAGGACTCACTTAAAACATTGTGCTGGGTTGCTGACGGATGCATTGAATATAACGGGGGTCGTGGAGGTGTCAAAAGTAAAAATCATACATTAAAACATGTATTTAAAAAACAATGTAAATAAGTTGGAACTGACCACCAATGTCTCCGTAACTAGAAGGTATGTTCTAGAACAAAGAGTAATCGCAATGACGGGGATGGAGAGAACAAATACCTTTCGACTTCGTTAAGGGTATTTGTACACCCATTATCTCCTATGTAATTTTTGACTTGGAGGAGGTTATTCTTGTCTTTATCTTCCGCATTATGATTCAGCACAAAACCAGGAGACGGGTTAAGAGGAGGTCAAAATTAGACCAACATTTGACTTCCTGAGGAAATGTGAATGGCCGAACATGTTATGATAAGTAATGGCAATGGTTGCATTAATTTCGAAATTTGTTTTATAATGCCTCTACCACTTTGTTTTTTTTTGAAAAGTTGAACTACCACTAAGGCCATGGGGTCCGAATGCCCACCTAGTATTTCGGAATATCGCCAAGCGGTTGGTCGACTCTTGACGTGACCAGAGCGTTGGCCTTTCTTTTTGGCCAAAGAATCGGTATTGCCATCTAACGTGGCAATGCTGCCAGCCTTCTGGGTACTATGATACGGATATGGACGATTTTTTACGCCCTGTACCTAATTCTTTTCACATATTGTAAACTCAAACTCAAAAGCATTTATTGCACTGGCACATTTGAATGTCAGAAAACCCAAGAAGGCTAAGCTACAGTCACAGACACAAGGCATAATAACTTGTGAAAGTACTGTAGTTGCCCATTCGAAAGCGTAGATCTCTATGGAGAAGAATAGGCAAGAAACTCCATGGACACTCTTTTCAATCAAAATATTGTTAAATAGATTTGAAGCAAAACTAGAGTATGATCCATTGATAAATATTACAGGTAACTATATTAAATATTTGCAGAATGTTCAGTGTCGGGTCTTGGGTTCAACCATCGAAGCAGGGTTTATCAAACCTCTTTGTAGCCTCTAGTTTGGGATCAGCTGGCGGTGTGTTGGTTGTCCCAAGATATTATTTGTAAAGTATAATATTATATTCTGTACAATATAATACCTTCTGAGTTCTAGTTTAATATTAAATTAATGACCTCGCGTTGTTTATTCACCTTTGCTATTTTAATTGTTAATTCTTTATTCTCATGCTCGTCTAAGTTTCATATTGTATTATATTATAAGCCTATAAGGGTGTAAAAAGACTTTTAACGAAGCCGAAAGGCACTTGTTTTCCACGTCATTGCGATCATTTTTTTGTTCTAGACCATACCTGGGAACCTTCTAGTTATAGAGATATTGGCGGTCAAAGTTCCAACTTTTCATAAGTTTTTTTTTTTTAAATACATATTTATAATGTATTTTTTTTTACTTAAGACACCTTCACGACCTCCGTACTATTCAATCTATCCATCAGCACAATGTTTTGAATGTGATACATTGAGACTTACCGCAAAAACGTGATTTTTCACCCAAAAAAAAGTCATTTTAGTCTGACTTTTTATAGAACTTCCGAACTGCTCTTTTGAAAGCCATTTTGCTAGCTGGGTCATAAATCTAGGTGAGATTAAAGCTTTGGTCCAAACGAGGTGAATTCTGCGCTATCAATACATTTACCCTTACCACGATTGTGTCCAGGTACTTGTTTGTATACAGGATTTGTTTTAACTGTTGCGAATTGTCACATAACTACATCATCTGTAAAGTAATCAATATGAGCAGTTTTTGAGTACTGTATGGTGTCCGACGTAAAGAATAGCAACATCCCATATCTTCCCGTGGGTGTCGTAAGAGGCAACTAAAGGACTTACCAGAGAATGGGCAGCAGCGTTCTCTGTGCCTTTGTAACAACCGTACTGCGATCGCCAACCTGCCTGCCAAGAGTTTCGATTATGGCAAAATCCCCCTTTGGGGGAGGCCTATGTCCAGCAGTGGATGTCTTTCGGCTGAAATAATGATGATAATGATGATGGTGAGCAGTTTTTTGGTATACAAACAAACTGCCTCGTTGGTCGAGTGGTCGCAAGCGCGACTGCTGAGCCTGACGTCCTGAGTCGATTCCCAGGTCGGGCAAAGTGCTATTGGGTTTTTCCATCAGGAATTTCTCAGTAGCAGCCACGGAATCTGGAATTGTGCCCGGTTGATGGCAATAGGTTCTCGCCCCCTATTACATGGGTCTTAAAACATAGCTGGTCAAATGTGGGTGTACTATTAGGTACACCTCTGCCTAAACCTACGGGGATAACAGGCGTGATGTTATGATATGTTTATGTAATAAACAGGCTTGCGTTTCGCTGCAACGCCACATCTTCTTTATCGAAACATGACTTTCAAAAAGCTTTGGTAATCATACCTACATTTGAGATTGAGTAATCAGGAAAAAGCATTTAGTGCATTAATTTTGACGTGTTTTTAATTGACGCATACTGTTCTAGTCTGGTTTAGTAGTTGTTAAGAAAAAAAACCCATTTAGATTCCACAGAAGCTTTGGTCGGAGCATACATAAATATTTTTCATTCAACACTGCATTCTTCGATTTAAAATGGCTGCGCCTTTATTGCGTCCAATCTAAAGCTTATTTAATTTTTTTTTATTTTTCAAAATCTTTAATTCGAGCGGAGGCTCATATAGGGTTAGTAACATAATGCTTAAAAGCTGTTATAAGTGTTAGTAAACAACACGATACAGTGACACATGTATCTGACAGCAGTGGACCACTTATTTAAGGACAGTCCACTCTACCAGCAACCATTTTCAGAACCCTGTTAGGGCTGGCTATGACGACATTGTAGCCATTGGGGGAATATCTTGGATGAGGCTGGCACAAGGACGTGGAGCTTGGCATAAGCAAAGAGAGGCCTATACCCAGCAGTGGGTGAAGTCGGGCTGTGAATGATGATGATGACACGAGCCACTAACGATGCTGCGCACTTCCACATAATTGTGTAGAAACAATCTACACGCGCCGCCGCAAACATCCCTGACGCACTGCAATGCCATGGCAACCCCATCAGAAACAACGCCATGAACAAAAAACCATTGCTTATTGTAAAAATTCATGATTCTAGGTCAACGAGAAGTACTCTATAGGATTTGATTCCCTTTTGAAATTTCAAAATATGCGATAGAAACGGTCATATCTTTTGATCGCATTGATTTACAAGTTTAATTTTCACAGCTGAAAAAAAACTGAAGACCCAAATATTTGATATAAATTTTGACTTGATACCTTTACGCGTACCTGCGAAAAAGGATCCTGGCAGGCAGACAGACAACAAAGTCATCTTATAAGGGTTCCTTTTTCCTTCTGAGGTACAGAACCCTAAAACAGGTTTAACATTTCGAACGGAATTAACAACTATTTTCTTAATTTTTTTTCTTGTCTAATAAAAACTTGACAGTAGACATTGTAAACACTAACTGGGTCGCGGTTGCCAGATGATAAAAACGGCTCAGTTTATATCTGACTACCCACAGTTTGTTTACAGAATAGAAGGTCCCCAAACAATAGGAAAGATTCTAGCCTTGAGTATTTCGAAACCCCACGATGCACGACGTCGCAATGGAATGATGTGGGTCAATGTCTGGTTGCGCGTCAGCCATTCAAGGTTCGATACCTGGACGATGCTAAACTTAGACTGCAGTATACTGAATTGAAAGAGATACTTTATAATGAGAGATAGGTTATTATTTTTAGCGTTAATTCATGATCGTGAATTATTGTAAGAATAACCTTTTCTGAAATATAATTTCGACGGCAGCAAAGAACAAAAAGACAAGTGCATTTTATGCAATATTCACTTCTTAACTTAAATTAATTCATAATTCTTTATTCTCTGTATTTATATTTGTTTTAAATTTTTTAATGATGTTTCTAAAATTAATTATATTAAAAATTGAAGAAGCTAGCTTTGAACTTGTAGAAGTTATTACATTTTCGCGTTAAAAACGATCTCCTGGAAACTAGTGATTTTGTAGATAGCCGTTTGTTCTTCTATTCCTAAACCACTGCAACTCCTGTGCGCCAGAATCAACAGTGGCGACCACCAGAAAAGTACCGAAACAATGAAGCTTGACGAAGTCCCAGGGAAACAATTTAACTGTCTTGGATCCCACAAAAAGAATAGCAGAACAGTAGAAAAATGCGGTTGATTGTCATTTTTTTTTGTTTTGTGTGGCGTTCGTCGTCAGATAAAATTGAAGCTCAATTATTTGTGTCATCATCACCATCACCATGAGCCTATAGCAGTCCACTGCTGGACATAGGCCTCCTCAATCGCAGACCACTCAACTCGATTCTCAGCAACTCTCATCCAGTTGCTACCAGCCACCCTGCGCAGATCGTTACTCCACCGAGCCTGAATTATTTGTGTATCTTCATTAAAATACATTTAATTTAATTATATAAAAACTACTTGATTTCTCACTAAAAAAAATAAGCTAATCAAATAATTCTTTGCTAAACACTGCTTGCGGTTTTTAAATCTCTATATATCGGAGCCTCGTTATCTACCTAACATGATTTGCATCCACAAAAGTTATTCTATGTCCATTTCGACATCTTAATACCGAATACTTTATTCACCATATTTTTGCCTACCCCAAACCCCTCAAGAGGGTATAAGAAAGTATGTTTCTTTCATATTCGACCCCATTTCAAATACACGGTCGGGTTCAGGAGCATTTTTCGCGTTTACTGTTCAAATATTAATTTCCTGACCCCTTGGCCCCTTTGCGGCACTTTTGGGGCAATGTGGGCAAATTTAATAACTCCCCAAGTCTCTATCATAGTGATAAAAGTGTTTAAATATGATATTTTAGTGGTGGGTCTAAATGTAGTGACGTTTATGAACGGAAAATGAAATGGAGTTACTAAAGGTTGGAAAAAAAATGGGATTGGGTTCTGATGGTATAATTTAATATAATAAATTGAATATGAAGAATAGAGAGCAGCGGTGCGCCAGTGGTGGCGGCCCCGATTTACGAACAGTAAGTCGTGGCTTCGAACCCAGGCTGGCGCATTACTTTGTGTAATTTATTTCATCACCACCTGCTCTCAAAACTGGAAAACATCGTGAGGAAACCGGCATGTCCTAGAAGCAAAAATTCGAAGACATGTGACATCTACACAAACAACACATATGATATGCAATAAAGAATTGAATGGAATTGAATTGACTTACCCGTATTGATCCCGCGTGGTGGATTATATAGCCCATTCCCTCTTATAGAGAGAAGGCCATGTGTCCCAGCAGTGGGAACATTATAGGCTGATTATGCTAAATGGAGTTAGATACATAGAATATAAGAATAACAACATAGGCGAGGTTGAACGTTGCTTAAACCGATATCAGACCTTTCACTCGAATGCATGGCACACTTGAGTGAATGTTCATTTTTGTATCTTTCACCTCCAAAATTACAGAGGAGTGAGAGTCACATTATTTTCTTTACATTTAAATTTTTGTTCATCTGGCCGAAAACCAACGTGGTTTAATAGGATCACTACTGAATATACAGGGTGTAAACAGATTCTTCACGAAGCCGTCAACCAAGCATTATGTACATTAAACTAAGTAACTTTACGCAAAAATTTGTGCTAGGAAACGCTTTTTTGGGCTGAGAAATCACGTTTTACAGTAGGACTCAATGTAACGCACTCAAAACATTGTACTGATGGATGGATTGAATAGTAAGAGGGAGGTGTTTAAAGTAAAACTCTTACATTAAAAACATGTATTTAAAAAAAAAAGTGTGAAAAAGTTGGAACTTTGACCCCCAATATCTCCGTAACTAGAAGGTTCCAAGCAATGGTCTAGAAAAGATCGAAATAACGGGGAGAACACGTGCCTTTTGGCTTCATTAAGAGTCTGTTTACACCCTTTATGTACATTATTTACTATACAAACTTAAACTGAAAATAAAAATAAAAATAAGGCGTCAAAACTTCGTTCACATCGCTAGAAAACTGCAGAAAAAAGTGCCCAGAAAAGTGGCAGCATTACCACGTTAGATGGCAATGCTGATTCTTTGGCCGAGGAATAGGCCAGCCCTCTGGTCACTAGAAGAGTCGACCAACCGTTTGGCGATATCCCGAAATACTAGATGTAATGATTTCATTTTTTCAGAATTGGAATGCGAGTGAAAGATTTGTGTTTCCGTTTCTACCATACATATGTACCTAGTTTGAAAGATATGCTACATTGACAGAAAAAGCTCTGTTTGAGCACGTGCGTAATGTGTATCTTTTTGTATTTGTTTCAATTTCAAGAAGAAAAACTTATGAAAAAACAACTTATGGCCAAATAAGTTTACAAATGTACTGTTTATGCACATAAGGATACCCTCTTCTGCAAATCTCGCAATCGAAGTAAGGTTTGCTGTAAGGAAACCCAATTCTGGGACAAGAAAAAGAAAAAAAAAAAAATTATAACAAATAGCTTATGTGCAAAGGCGGCTTTGCACATAAGCTATTTGTTATAATTTGGTGTGTATTTCTCTTTTTTTTTGTGTGCAATAAAGAATAAGAATAAGAAATTTTGGCCAAATCAAGGTTTTTCCGTGTCTATCGCTGGGAAACCATAAACAAAATAGTGAAAGTAGTAAACATGTCACCGTAATTTTTTATGGAAAACTGAATCGTACGGGCTTTTCTTCAAGATTACAATTTCAATGCACGATTTTTTGTACTCGGTACAAATGTCTCAATTTTATTTATGTCCACTTAAAACGTTTGCTTCTATAGTTTGTTCATGTGGAGAGGACGAATGAAAAGGAAAGTCTATCACCACAGTGCAGACTCATATTTATTTTTATAGTTACAATATTTAAAAACTACAAATCTACAGGGTGTAAACAGACTCTTCACGAAGCCGTTAACCAAGCATTATGTATATCAAACTAAGTGACTTTACGCAAAAATTATTGCTGGGAAACGACTTTTTTTTTTGGGGTGAAAAATCACGTTTTACGGTAGAACGCAATGTAACGCATTCAAAACCTTGAGCTGATGGATGGATTGAATAGTACGGGAGTCGTGAAGGTGTCTTAAGTAAAAAAAATACATTAAAAACATGTATTTCAAAAAAAACTTGTGAAAAAGTTGGAACTTTGACCCCAATATCTCCGTAACTAGAAGGTTCCCAGGTATGGTCTAGAACAAAAAAATGATCGCAATGATGGAAGAACAAGTGCCTTTCGGCTTCGTTAAGAGTCTGTTTACACCCTTTATAATAGAAATAAAAATATGTACAAGTATCAAAAGGGTTACAGGGCGTCACAAAATTCGTCCACATCGCTGTCAATAGGAAAAGTGCCCAGAAGGCTGGCAGCATTGTCACGTTGGAAAGTAAATAAAACAAGGCAGATGTGAGTTGGAACGCTGTGCCCTAGCAGGACATACACTGACCTCATTGGTGATGTTCTTGAGAAAGGTCAAGTTCTTTTCATTTTCGTGGGGTTAATGCCTAACCAGGTGTCAGATTTTTTATATCCACCATGAGCCTCGACTTGGCTTTACATGCCGTCGAAAAATATCTCTTCTCACGATGTTTTCCTTCACCAAAGCTAGTGATAATTACTCAATACGCATATGAATCTGAAAAATCAGAGATGCGTGTCTTGGGTTCGAACTCGAGACCTATGACTTGGCACACCGACAATCACACCACTAAACTATCACTGCTATAACAACTGCCACGAGGTCACGTTCATGGTACTCATAACCGGTGTGTGACTGGCGAGATGTATGTTTATTTACTTAGTACTATTAATAATAGTAACAAAAAAAAAAAACATTTTTAGAAAAAAAAAGTGTGTGTGTACTTATGTACACGCGTTAGAAGTTATACTTCTTTTGCGTAACAAGATAAAAATCTATTTCAAATTCTTTAAAATAAAAATATCTGTCGCCTTATCCTAGGTTTGTAGAAACTAGGTCTAATATCAATTACCTATACAACCTAACCTCCTAGCTCCAGCACTAGATTAAAAATAATAACCTAGGCTTATCAATATCTGACACTAAGCTAACTTCAAGGGTGTATGTTGACTAGCTAACTTCATCATGTCGTTTTTTTGGGACATCGTGCGCGCGCAGGTCATAAATTCACTCTCATCCAAACGCGCCAAAAGAAGTATAACTTCAAAAACTTGGACAAAACAAAAGAAGTATACAAGGATCGCAGCAGATGGCGGTCTCCGATGGAAAAAAGCCATGAGTTAATTAATGTTTGTTTGCTATGAAGAAGTGTTGAAAAACAAAGTCAAAATCAAAACCTGTTTTTTACATGTAACTCAACTAAAATATTATAAAACTAGCTGATGCCCACGGCTTCGCCTGCGTGGATGTCGGTTGTCGCGACCAAAAGTAATCATGAAGTTTTGATCCCGTTCCCGCAACCCATACAAAAACTTGACAAATTATATACCAAAACCTTCCTCGAGAACCATTGGTAAAAACAGCATGAAAATCGGTGCAGTAGTTTTTGAGTTTATCGCGAACAGACAGACAGACGCGGCGGAGGACTTTGTTTTATAATATGTAGGGGAAATCAATACAGTTTTCGTCAGTTGAAAGGTGACAGGTGAAAAACCTTTAAGGTGTGAAAATATAATGGTTCAGTGCATTATATTTTCATACCTTAAAGGAAAAAGAATAAGTTTAAAAATAACTGACCTCCGTCAATCATTGAATCGACCTCGCCTTCAACATAATCAATATAAATTAGTAAGCCACACCTGTTTCTCTGCTCAAGCCTTCATAACAAACACGATCGGGCATTGAACTCGAGATCTGAGGTGTGAAGCTTTGATGTTGGGTAAACGGAAATGATAGGTCAGGAGGACATTAATCTTAGGTAAAATGTTAAGTCTTTTGATGATATAATTTATTTTTTTATGAGGTTTCTTCTGAAGAGTGATCGTATTTGTTTTATCGTTTTTGAGGTGTAACCAGCGGGTCGTAAAATCTGAAATGAATAAGAAAACTATTCTATACAAAAACACTGGATTTTTGTAGACAGTTTTCAAATTCGTCAATTTCGTTTCTGTTGTAGTACGAGTGAACAGTTTGTCTGAAAAATAAGGACAATCCACCTTCAGCGTTTCGCATATTTTGAGGCTAAGCGTGCAGGATAGGTGATGCGTCGAGGTAGCCCGTCTTCACGAGGTTTGAGTCACATCTTTCTACTTGGGTCCGGACACGAGTCAGGAACGAAGCAACTTGCGCTACCACTGAAGAAGAAGTGCGGTGAAGTTTTGAGCCAATAAAATAAAATCTCAAGCCAGCTACGGTGGCCGGAAGTCACCACGTGACCCCCAACGCCCGGGGCGTGTCCCGCGGTGGCTGGGACGAAAGGTTCTCTCCCTCTCACGCTCAGCCACCTCCTTCGCTAGCATGACTGCTTCGCAGAAGGAGGTGTCAGCGTTCTATTCCCTCTTGATGTCAAGCCAGCTGCAGTGGCACAAAGAAAAAGAAGCGCCTTGCAGGCCTTCCGGCGTATCATGCTCGCCCTCTATGGCACTGAAAAAGACCTCTTTGGTGAAGCGAGTCTATTACTATTTTTCGGCAGAGTGGGGTCTCTACCGAAAAATGGTAATAGGCTCATAAAGGGTGTAAACAAACTCTTAACGAAGCCGAAAGGCACTTGTGTTCCCCAAAATTGCGATCATTTTTTTGTTCTAGACCATACCTGGGAACCTTCTAGTTACGGAGATATTGGGGGTCAAAGTTCCAACTTTTTTATAAGTTTTTTTTTTTAATAAATATTTTTAATGTAAGATTTTTACTTTAAACAACTCCGGGACCCCTTACTATTCAATTCATCTATCAGTACAATGTTTTGAGTGCGTTACTTTGAGTCCTACTGTAAAACGTGATTATTCAGCCTAAAAAAAAAAGTCGTTTCCCAGCACAAATTTTTGCGAAAAGCTACTTAGTTTGATGTGCTTGGTTGACGGCGTCGTGAAGAGTCTGTTTACACCCTGTAGCTGGTTCTGAGAAATTAGAAAGCAGTAAGAAAGGCGAACCAGGATCGAATTCAGAACGCAATACCGATGTTGCAGAGATTTTACGATATTCATCATCTGCCTAGCCTTTTCCCAACTATGTTGGGGTCGGCTTCCAGAGATTTTACGATATTATCACATAAACATAAAAATAAAAGTACACACCTCAATCATTTAAATGACTAATCGTATACTCTAGCAAAGTTATTCAGCTATTTTATAGAGTGACTATTACGATCTAGATCTAGACTGAACCGCAGACAGTGGCAATAACACCATCAGTCAACTTGGCAACTCGTCGGGCTAAGTAAACATAGTGCCGTGTGTTTAGTGTGTGTAGTGGGATCCATTGCGATGTGCTACTAGGTGTCATTCTTTGTCAGTTTATCACAAAATTTCTCGTTTTTGATAGATAGATTTTTAGAATTTAATGTTATGATTGTTTGTTTGAGTATGTAGCGGCACTACAAAAAGTACTACAGCAACATAGAACAAAAAGTACTAAAGCGCCATCTATTACACAGTGGATGAACTAATCATCAAATCCTAAATCGCGCAAGCAAAGTTATCCGCGACTTATGACTATATAGAAGAACCCGAAAATAAATTGTCGGGCAGTAAAGTCCACCAGACGTAACACCCGTCTGGTCGGGAAGATCCTCCGACCAGACGTGTGTAAGTCGTAGTTTTCTATAGGGGATGAAGATCTTTACATCCTGGTCTTCATACCCTCAAAAGTATATAAAAAAAACTAACCAACTAAAATAAAACTAATAAATGCTTAGGCGTCTCCACATAAGTACTCCTTCCTCCACATCGTTGTCATCCGGAAATGTTGCCAGAAGGCAGCATTACCACGTTGAATGCCAATGCTAGGCCAAAGAAAGAATCAGCTCTCTGACTTTGTGCATGATTTTCTTTCACATAGGATATTGAGGTATATTCATGTTAATAGTAATCATGGCACGTTCCTTCTTGCCGTTGTGACATTCCATGTTACTATTCTTGCTTTAATCACCAATCCCCACATACGTTAACGCAGCCCATTTCTAGCTCAATATAAACCGCGCAAACTGCAAGCTTGATAAATACCTGTGTACTATTAGCAACCTTGCATGAGTCGAATCATAACGACTTTATTGATGGCTACATTTTTGATGGCTGTTACTTTAAAACGGGTTGGATCCGTGCCAGAACTGTGAAATTATAAGCAAAGGTTCATAATTGAAATGTTCGTGTAGGTTGCTTTTAAACGACCCAAACAATTCTTGTAGGTATTCCCCGAAGGTGTAATTAGAAGTTTGTCTATGTGAAACACATTTTCGGTAGTTATATTTCAAGTCCCATTGAATACCAGGGCTGCGGGAATGCCAGGGCTGCGGGACTGTTTGAAAGAGATACCGCGGCCCTGGAACACAAAGGCCAAGGAAGGAACATGAATGGGTTTTAGTCAGTACAAGTCTGACACTCCCTTCCGCTCTGCCCAGAGCGGGAGAAGTCATTCGATGAGTTCCCATCCAAAAAAAAAGTCCCATTGAATAAAAAGTCCCTATCCTCTGGCTGTCAACCGGCTAAAGAAATTCGTAGTGGAAAAGCCTTAAAAAAAATTGGATTGATTCCCAGGCGCAGGCTTGATTAAATTGAACTTACTTGACTAACATGGTGTGCCTATACAGGCACAACATGTTATGTCTGTCTGTATGTTATGTCTTATATTCACTGACATACGTCAGTGAATATAAGATTTTAATGAAGTACAACTTTGGGTATAATTCAAAGTTTAAGAAGTAGATGAGCCCACTTGTGATTGTCCTCTCTTTTCTGAAAAGTAAAATGAAAATTGTGGACCAATTTAACTAGGTAACTGGAATTCATGGGGAGAGGCCCAGCACTGGAATGAAGCAGGCTTACAGTATCAGTAATTTCAAATTGGTGCCGATTCCCTTGTTCACAAACTAAACTAAATTTATGTTGAGTGCCTCTTTTTCTTTCTATTTCATTATGAAAAGGACAGTAGATAAATATTAGTTTAGTCCTGTCAAATTAGTCAGCACCTAACGTAATTTGATGTAATTTTAGTAGTCAACTTTTTAATCACGTCTAAACTTGTGTCAGGCGCTGGTTAATTTGACAGGACTAAACTAAAATTTATCTTCTGTCCTTTTCTTAATGAAATAGAAAGAAAAAGATGCCCTGAACTTAAATTTGGTTTAGTTTGTAAACAAGGGAATCGGCACCATTATCAATTATTGTAAAACGAAAAAACTGACCGATGGCCCCAATTTGGAGTGGCACGAATTTGGCCATAGCCAAAGCCTATAGCGCATATTTAGTCTATCTTTTCAGTGAACCTTCTGAGTTCAGTTTCAGTGGAAAATCGTCTCGCTTTTAGTGTGGCCATGAAATGTTTGTGTACCTACTCAAAATATTTATAAGTAAATAAATATTATTTAGGCGTGACCTGAGGACCTTGATCGTACAGCAGTTAACGGACTGATTTATAGTGTTAAAGTAGCATGTACTTTGGCTAATTGAGATATAAATCCATAAAATATAGGTAGGTATACATTCAAACATTGATGATTGGTTAATCTTTTTAGAATAGTGTGATATTTTCGACAGCGTTTATCCATAGGTACACAAGAACGAAAACAAAGGGAGAAAAAAAACATGTGTGCTATTCACACGTGGTAGAAGTGAAACCTTCAAAAAATTTGGCTTCAAGATAAACACTGTATAATGCTTCCTGTCTCATTTTCTCCCATGTTAAATCTTATGAATTTATGTGTCTGTCTCTTTTTCGTTTCATCGACTTTTAAATCACAACAATGCTAAAGAAGTTTTCACTTCAAAAGTGACGTACGTCAAGAAAGTGGCTTCTAAACCTATGTCTCCATTTCATGATCAGAAAAAAGGTAAATCATAATTTCTCCTATTCCCCAGATCTGCGCCTTGTCGGTAGGTTGCAGGAGACTCCATGTTTTTTTTAACCTCCGACGCAAAAGATAAGTTAAAAGTTTGACCGCTATGTGTGTTTATCTCTGGCACCGTAGTTCTTAAACGAGTGAACCGATTTGGATGTGGTTTTTAGTCAGTAGACGACGAGGATATCTAATCAGACTACCTTACGGACGAGAACGTCTCTGTCTTGTAGTAAGGTGATTTGGAAAAGATGGGTAGGGACTAGCCAAAAGAGGACTGGCTTTGCAATCTGGGGACCGCATTTAGTAATAGCAGCCAAGACCTTTTTTTTTTCAGCAGCCTGTACTGTCCCGCTGCTGGGCAAAGGCCTCCCCCAATTCCTTCCACATGCTCTTTTCACGTGCCTCCTCGGACCAGCCCTCGCGGTACGCGTCCAGGTCGTCTCGCCACCTTTTTGGCCGGACTCGGCGGCGCCGTCCGGCTTCCGGCAACCATTGTGTGGAGACTTTTGCCCAGCGGTCATCGTGCATGCGGCTGACGTGACCCGCCCAATCCCATTTTAGCCAAGGCCTTAGAAAAATAAATCTATCAACCAAATCATAACTCGGTAATTATAAACGGCATTAATTATTAAGATTTAATAGAAAGTGTTTTTGAGTAATGTGACATAATTGCAGCTTGTGCTCTGCTACACTGCCAAATGTTCGGCATTGACTGCTCCATCCTTCATTGAACTAATAAAGAAAGTGCAGGTCTTATCTGGTTTGTTCTAAATTTTGTTTGGCAGTTTTCTCTTTAATAAATACCAAAGAAACATTCTGA
Source organism: Lycophotia porphyrea (assembly GCA_950005105.1). Lineage (NCBI taxonomy): Eukaryota > Metazoa > Arthropoda > Insecta > Lepidoptera > Noctuidae > Lycophotia > Lycophotia porphyrea. The sequence goes on along the minus strand of OX465408.1, from coordinate 11,393,584 downwards.
CATGGACTTTATATAACATATCATCACGCCTGTAATCCCCGAAGGGTTAGGCAGAGGTGTACCTAATAGTACACCCACATTTTGCTAGGTATATGTAAGTGTTTAAGTCTTACATAAAAGGAACGAGCCTATTGCAACAACCGGGCACAAATCCAGGCTCCGTGGCTGCTACTCAGAAATTCAAGATCTGCAAACCCAATATCACCTTGCTTGACACGGGAATAGAACCCAGAACCTCATGCTCAGCAGTCGCGCTTGCGACCTCTAGACCAACTAAACACGACTGCTGAATGTAAGGAGGCTTGACTGATGAATGAAATTGAATACAAGGTGTAACATAATAAACGCAAGACCTCTAGTGTCTCAGACCATGAAACTGAACAAGTTTTGTTCTATGACTTTTGGAAATTCATTACTTTTTTTTTTGTTTTACCATACATGTTGATCAGCTGATCTCGTCAGTTCCTATACAAAGTCCAATTTTTTTTTGCGACTTTCAATAACTCTTAGAACAGAAGTTGATCAGTTTCTTGGTCCGAGAGACCACACGGGAGGTCTTACGTTTATTATGTTACACCTTGTATATGTGAGCAGGAATTGTTTAGTGATGAATTACATTTCGATCAGTATGCTCCGAATATATTTTATAGTCTACAATATGTTCTAGACTAGAAAATGTCCCAAATTCCTATTCACAACACATCGTAAGTAAACAATGTGTGAATCACACACATACACAGACAAGCCGAAGTATAAAAAAATGTAAACATTGGCACAGGAGCTCGGCGGCGGGCGCGGTTGTCACATTGTGGACATTCCTTTTGTTTTAGTCATTAGTAGTTAGCACACTGTTCGACGGCCTTTCGTTTATTTTGTGGTTTATTGGCGTGTTGCCTGATAAGTGAACTTTTACGTTGGGAATAACCAAATAAATTTAAAAGAGTTATAGAGGAGATATTGGGATTATTTTCATACAAATATTTCGATCTTAAACACTTTCGATTTTGACACAAGAATGTTACCAGACAAGCGAGCGTATAACAGACAGACCGATTTGTTACTAATTAGTAACAAGTATATATTTGAATGTCTTTGCAAATAACTAAATATTACATGCCAATCTTACAAATAAGTGTGTTTGAGGTACGGTGGGAAATCTTATTCTGCGGATTGTGGAACGATCTAAGATCTCATAAGATAAAAGTATATATAATTGTATATATTAATGTATTATATTTTCATGAAACTGACTCGTTGGCCTAGTGGTTGCAATTGCGACTGCTGAGCATGGGGTCCTAGGTTCGATTCCCGGGTCGTGCAGTGTTATTGGGTTTTCCATCAGGAATTCCTCAATAGCAGCCACGGAGTCTGAATTTGTGCCCAGTTGATGGCAATAGGCTCGCCCCCTATTACATGAGACGTAAAAATAACTAGCGAAATGTGGGTGTACTATTATACGTCTGCGTAACTCTTCGGGTATTGCAGGCGTGATGCTATGTTATGTTATATATATTCTTATATTTTTTATTATATTATATTCTTCTTACCCTCGAAGCAACAATAAAAAGTAACCGTAAAAAGTAGTCTTTTCAAGAAATAAAAGGGTTACCTACTACAAAATATCAATAAAATAACGATTACTCATTACTATCATCATCTGCCTTTTCCAAACTATGTTGGGGTCGGCTTCCAGTCTAACCAGATGCAGCTATTTTACATGGAGTGACTGCCTATCTGACCTCCACAACCCAGTTAGTACCGGGTAATACGATATCCCTTAGTATGATAGGTTGTCAGACTTTTTGGGCCACTGACTACCTAACGACTGTCAAAGATCTATAAATGACAACCGGGACCAATGGCTTAACGTGCTTTTCGAGGCACGGAGGAAACTCGATGGTAAGGGGTGGTCACCCATCCACAGACCAAGCTAGGCAAGCACGGCTTAACCTAAAGATTGATCCGAGCGGCTGTTATTATTTAACCATGAGCTCCTCACGAATGACTACTCATTATAAAAAAAGGCTAGCTTTTCTCAACTATATTGATACTGGTACCGTCTTTTGATTATCCGTCTATGAATGTCGGCCATTGGTCACCCAAACGCAGGCCGACCTCGGTAAGCGTTGCTTAACCTCGAAGATCAACCCTAGAGGCTGTTATAATTTAACCGCCAGCCTCTCACTGTTACCAAAGAATTTTAACTAATCCCATAAACCAATTTGGGTAAATCCCGAGGTTTCGGTGAGGTTTTGGTTAGAACTTAACATAACTTAACACATTACAGAACCGCGCACCAAAACTTTGGTTTACACTGGAGTGCAAATTTTAGTTTTGTGTAATTAGTATTGAGAGAGCAGCGGTGGCCCAGTGGTAGCGACCCCGACTTACGAACAGTAAGTCGTGGGTTCGAACCCAGGCAGGCGCATTACTTTGTGCAATTTATTTCATCACCACTGCTCTCAAAAACGGTGAAGGAAAACATCGTGAGGAAACCGGCGTGTCCTAGAACCAAAAATTCGAAGACATGTGACATCTACCAATCCGGACTGGGCCCGCGTGGTGGATTATAGCCCTTTCCCTCTCATAGAGAGGAAGCCTGTGTCCCAGCAGTGGGAACATTATAGGCTGATGATGATGATGATGAATTAGTATTGTGTTTTTTGTCATTATGAATCTTTGGAGATATGAAGAACAGGGTGTAAAGTTTTATATCCCCCATGGAAAAGGGAGGTTCTTCCGACCAGACGGGTGTTATGTCTGGTGGGCTACTGCCCAACAGTTGATGTCGGGTTCTTCTACATAGTCTTAAGTCGCGGATAACCTTACTTGCGTGATCTAGGATTTTTGTTGTTTAGTTCGTCCACTCCGTCATAGATGGTGCTGTCGTACTTTTTGTTCTATGTTGCTTAGTACTTTTTTGTAGTGCCGCTACAAATTAATGAATAGATGTCAAAGCTTCACGCTTGCTTAGGTTGTTCCGTGGATATGTGACCACCCATTACATGCAACGTTTCCTCCGTGCCTCGGAAAGTACGTTAAGCTGTTGGTCCCGGCTGTCATTTTTCGATATTTGACAGTCGCTTCAGGTAGTCAGTGGCCCAAAAGTCTGGCAACCAGTCTTACCAAGGGGTATCGTATATCCAGGACTAACTGTGTTGTGGAAATCAGATAGGCAGTCGCTCCTTGTAAAATACTGGTATTCAGCTGCATCTGATGAGACTGGAAGCCCCCAGGCCAGGCAGATAATGATCCGCTCGTACTTTTTAAAAGTTAACAGTTAAAATACTGCAGAATTTCTTACTACAAAAGAAAATTAACTAACCTCATAAAACCATAACGTAAACCAGATGTTTCGTTTTGGGTCAGGCTCAGAACATAACTTTACACATTATGCCCAAAACTTTGGTTTACACTGGCGTGCAAATGAAGTGGCTCGCTACATCTGCACTGCAGTGTAAATGGAGTATTCTTTAGTGTACCTGTTTGGCTTTAGCGTCTCGTTTTTAATTCAAAGGGTTGTTTTCTTTAAACGCGGATAGGGGTTTTTATACTTCTGGCGTGGTTTCAATGACTTTAAAAATAAATATTTGAATACATGTTTGAATCGTGAGGATTGAGATATCTACAAAGTGTAAACAGACCCTTTACGATGCCGTCAACCAAGCATTCTGTATGTTTAACTAAGTATAAACTCTACGCAAAAAATATTGGTGAGAAACGACTTTTTTTATTTTTTATTTTTCTGCTTTATGTTTTATGTATTCCATTTTCTCTTCTTCTTTTACACACTCTGTCTACATCTCTTTTTTTAGTATCTCCTTTCGCAGGTATGCTGGAAGAGATTTCTTTAGAAATAAGCATCACCTTTGTATTATTTTCTGTTCCTTTCTTCTTTTATTTTTGTAGTGTGTACATAAATTGTTAAATAAATAAGTAAAATAAATGAAATTCACGCTTTTCAGTAGGACTCAATGTAACGCACTCTAAACATTGTGCTGATGGATGCATTAAATAGAACTTTGACCATGGAGGTATATAAAATAAAAATTTAACATTAAAAGCATTTTTAAACTTGTGAAAAATTTGAAACTTTGACCCCCAATATCGCCGTAACTAGAAGGTTCCCCGGTATGGTCCAGAACAAAAAAAATATCGCAATGACAGGGAAAATAAATGTCTTATGGCTTCTTTAAGGTTATTTTTACACCCTTGTTATTTAATACGGATAGGTTGTTTGATAGTTGGTTTCTAAAAAGAAATGCAAATCAAGAAACATAAATCGTTTCTTTACTTTCCACAAATAGAATAGAATAGAATAGAATAGAATAGAATAGAATAGAATAGAATAGAATAGAATATACATTTATTCGTTAATGGACAGCAGCAACACAAAAGAGCAAATGCTTAATTCTAGTTTCACCAGTTCACCCCTAAGGCACACGAGTGATATACACTCCCACAGCCCTGGGGGTGAAACTGGGGGTGTAATGAATGCATCTGGAACGCGGCCCGGTACTAAGTACAAATATACACGCCTTTATTAAATACTCTCATTAAGGGCTTATTTAATTAAAATATGGTTATATTATGTGTTTATAGCACATCATGTTTTTAGTACCGGCTTATGGGGGAGTTATTTTATGGGGTAAGATTAAAAGCTTATACGAGATTTATAACCGTAAGTGGCAGAATGTTTGTGTACAAATCAAAAGCAATGTTTTTTTTTCAATAAACGTCAAATAAAATTAAATCAAACCAAAATGAACGTCGAAAAAAACCTTTTTGCAAAAAAAAAAACACTAAAAAGTGGAAAATAGCTTTCGGAAGTCGGTGACTTTCGTTGGTTTGGAAGTCGGTTATTTTAATGCATTTTTTTAAATTTACCCTATCCACATATCGCCAGTTATGTTTAAGTCCCATATGTAATAGGGGGCGAGCTTTTTGCCATCAACCGGTCAAAAATCCGGACTTCGTGGCTGCTTCTCAGAAATTCCTGATGGAAACACCCAATAACGCTTTCCCGAAGAAGGGTGGGTAGATTAAATAGTGAAACATTCTCTCCAGGGACACATACGCTGTAACAACCGCTTCCCACTTTATCGGTACATTTCCGAATACCTAAACCTTCCATAATAGAGCTTGCCTATGAATGGCATTAGCTTATACACAAAAATTAGGCATTTCCTAATTCGCTGTAATTGTCTATTAAGGAACGGCTTATTACCAGGCAATTATGTCCTGTCGTAGTAAAACGTTTTTAAATTAAGAGTTCCCTAACAGGAAAATAATTACTAACTTGTTTCTTTAATGACTGCCTCGTTGGTCTAGTGGTCGCAAACACGACTGCTGAGTGAGTGCTTGGGTTCGGTCCTCGAGTCGGGCAAAGTGGTTTGTGTCGGGTTTTTCCATCAGGAATTTCTTAGTAACTCGCCCCCTTTTACAAAGGATTGACCCCTTTTAATTGATACCTGTAAAATAGGGATGCATAAAGTAACTAGCTCGCGCCATCTTTGGGAGTCCACCATATTGGATTTAGAATGACGTGACTTAGCTAACCATGCATTGTCATCTAAACTAAGCGTGTATACAAAATTTCAGCTCAATCATCATCATCATCATCATCATTTCAGCCCGTAGCTGTCCACTGCTGAACATAGGCCTCCCCAATCGATTTCCAAAGTGTCCGGTCCAATGCCACCTGCATCCAGCGACTCCCTGCAGTTTTGACAAGGTCGTCGGTTCACCTGGCAGGTGGCCGTCCCACGCTGCGCTTTCCAATGCGTGGTCTCCACGTGGTCAGCTCAATCGGTTGGGAATATTTATATGATTTATATGATAAATGTTTTAAAATTCAGTTTTAAGATTTGACCATAAAAAAATAAACTTTTAAAAAGCTATAAAACAAAAAAATAATCTATATCTGAGTGTTGCAGACAAAGATTTTTTTTTATGTTATTGCATTTCAGACATACAGGGTGTAAACAAACCCTTCACGAAGCCGTCAACCAAGCATTGTGTACATCAATCTAAGTAACTTCACGCAAAAATTATTGCTGGGAAACGACTTTTTTTAGGGGTGAAAAATCACGTCTTACGTTAGGACTCAATGTAACGCATTCAAAACATTGTGCTGATAGATGGATTGAATAGTACGGGGGTCGTGAAGGCGTCTTATGTAAAAAAAACTTACATTAAATACATGCATACATGTATTAAAAAAAAAAATTGTAATAAAGTTGGAACTTTGACCCCCAATATCTCCGTAACTAGAAGTTTCCCAGGTATGGCTGAGAACAAAAAAATCATCGAAATGACGGGGAGAACAAGTATCTTTCGGCTTCGTTAAGAGTCGTTTTACATCCTTTATATTGATTTTAGAACTAGAAACTCTTAACTAAAACTCCAGCAAAATAATTGGATTTTTCAATTAGCAATAATATTGAACTGGAAATTGCTCTAATTTACGACTGGCCATTGCAAATTAAGAACTCCAACATGCTTTGAGAAACCCAACCTTAACTCAATGCTTTAGAACTCAATTTCTATTACAGCCCAAAATCGTTTCAGTACTTTTTCAGAAAGTTAGATTATTGCAAAATCGACCTTATCTACATGTAAATTAGGTGGATATTTGTGATAAGATGTTCAATTTGATCCCTAGTTGGGTTGTTCTAGTTGCATTCATTTCGGCGATCAGGGAATTGGAGAGATATTACGTTTGGGACGGGGGTTCGATTTCCGGGCAGTGACGTAACGGGCCTCGATTATTGATCTGTTTATTGTGTTTTCGATATTCCTTTGTAGATGTTCATTTGGTTAGGGAAGGAAATAGGGGCTGACTTTATGTCTGTCTTTGGTTGTAAAGTAGGGTTCTTGTTTTAAGATGAATGTAAAGTATTTCTTTTATTTCCTTACTGATTCTGTATTTTGACTTTATACAGGGTGATTGGTAATTGAGTGCAGGCCTTAAAATGGATGATAATAGGGCTCATTTGCAACAAATTTGACCCCGATAAATAAGGGTCCTATCTCAGTGGTTTTGGAGTAAACGAACTTTTACGATTTTTTGGAAGGTTTGGGTAATTTTTTGATAAATTAGTCTTCGAAATATTCATTCGTTTATGCACTCTCTGAAAAGTATCATATCAACGCTCTGAACGATGTAGATTTGTCACAATTATCAATTTTTGGTCGAGAGGAGGACAATTTCCAGAAAAACTTAAAAGTTCGATTACTCCGAAACCACTCAGATAGGACCCCTAGTTATCAGGGCCAAATTTGTTGCAAATAAGCTATAGTATCACCCATTTCAAGCCCTGCACCCAATTACCAATCACCCTGTATGTAGAAGTAGATAATTATATGTAAGTGAAGAGAAACTCGTGGTTAAATAATAACAGCCGCACTTGTCGATCTTAAAGGATAAGCCGCTCTTGCCAAGGTTGGACTGTGGATGGGTGACCTTCATTACATATTGAGTTTCCTCCGTGCCCCGGAAAGCATGTGAAGCTGTTAGTACCGGCTGTCATTTGTAGACAGGTAGTCAGTGGCCCGAAAGTCGGGCAACCAGTCTTACCAAGGAATATCATTTTACCCAGTTCTAACTGGGTTGTGGAGGTCAGTGAGGCAGTCACTCCACGTAAAATACTGGTATTCAGCTGCATCTGGTTGTACTGGAAGCCGACCCTAACATAGTTGAGAAAGGCAATGCAGATGAAAATGAGCCTGGAACCTGGATTTTTGCCCGGTTGATGGCAATAGGCTCACCCTCTACTACATGTGACATAAACATTACTTAACCTTTGACTGCCTCGTTGGTCGAGTGGTCGCAAGCGCGACTGCTGAGCATGAGGTCCAGGGTTCGATTCCCAGGTCGGGCAAAGTGCTATTGGGTTTTTCCATCAGGAATTTCTCAGTAGTAGCCACGGAGTCTGGATGTGTGCTGGTTGATGGCAATAGGCTCGCCCCTATTACATGGGACTTAAAACATTACTGGCGAAATGTGGGAGTACTATTAGGTACACCTCTGCCTATCCCTACGGGGATTACAGGCTTGGTGTTATGTGTATAAACATATATTTATGGCGTCCTTGCTCTAAAGTAAATGGCGCATATAACTTCTCACTTTTCTAAGGTTTCTCAACTGGAAACTAAAGAATCCATAGAATGGTGCTGTTCTTGTTGTTACTTATAACTTCGACTTGTTACCTTTTACAACAATAGATGTTACTTTCATGTTTGAAGGTCTATTCAAGATGGCGGCGTTTGTGACTAATTATAAACTGTTGATGACGTAGGTAACGACGTTACGATTAAGAGGTTGTATGGTTGTACGGACGCAAGCAAGTCAACCTACCCGAAACTGTCAAATTTTCTCAACCAACCTTGTTTCAAAAATAAAGTTCAAAATCTATTAAAGAAATTTGACAGATTGTAGTAGCTTGATGTGCTGTACAGTTTTTTATTTTGAACTGATTAAGGGTAGCGTACCATGACGTCTTAAAGCAGGCATAATTCCAGTGGGAGAAAGAGATGGCACTAGACGACCTGTATAGCTCTGTCTCTTTCCCACACTGGAATGGTAGCCCGCGGAATTCAAATTTTCTTACGTTTTTTGCAAGTCATTGTCAGTTTGTATGTCGATGAAAAATGAGTCGCACCAGTAACACGTAGTTACAGAATCACAGCCATGAAAATCATCAATATAACCCTGTTAGTCCGTCTAACCCTATTGAATAACATTTTCTTGCAATATTAATTGAATAAGGTTACATTAACTTAGAGGGTTGTATTGAAGATTTTCATGAATGTAATTCTGTAACTACATACGCGTTACTGGCGCGACTCATTTTTCATCAACATACAACCTGACACTGACCTGCAAATTACAAATAAAGTAAGACAATTTACCTGACGCAACCACCTTAAGAGCCCTGCGGAGGCCGCTCGCGATTGCAATTCGAAGCGAAGGAAGACTCCGTCGAAATATTGTTATCTCTGTTTCACACTTCCCGGCGCATTGCGAAGCCGCGCGGGAGCATGTATGAATAGTGTTTACCTAGCTACTATTCTATAATTATCGTTTATTCATATCACCGCTGAACATTCGTGATTAATTTGAATGTGTGCCGTAATACCAAAAATGATGAATGAAAACTCAATGCTTTTCCATATTTTTTTTTATATTGTGTAACTTAACAATTTATCTTATATGTTCCGAAATAAACAAAATTAAACATATTACCGTTTTTAATATAGAACAGATGAGATGAAAACATCTTATTTATACTGTAAAAATGTGAGAAATTCAATTGGTTTACAATTCGTTTTAGGTAAATATTTTGCAAAAAAAAATAAAATTGAAACCTAGGTAAACACTGTTTTGTTCCGAATAACAGCATAATAGGTTGAAATATGCTTAAACTGAAAATAATTTTGGTATTACGTTTGAATGGACAATTCATCGTCCGCCGGCCCCTTAAGACGTCATAGTAACCCCCCTGCGAAGCCAAAAGAAAGGGTTATAATTTTGGCAGTCTGTGTATGTATGTCTGTTTGTATTTACGTATGTCCCTCCCTAGCGCCTAAACTATTCATCCAATTTTGATAAATAAGGTGTCAATCGATTTGTTATTAACGCCCGGGTAACATAGGCTACATTTGAACCGACTTCAACAATAGGAAGAGTCGATTTTACCTTGTAAACCTTGATTTTAATTACAGCGTGATTACACAAATACTTCTATAGCCTGAGGTTCGCTGATTCGAATATAATATCATCGTCTATCTAGTCTTTTCCCAACTATGTTGGGGTCGGCTTCCAGTCTAACTAGGTGCAGTAAGTAATACCAGTATTTTACATGGAGCGACTGCCTATCTGACCTCCACAACCCAGTTAGTACCGGGTAATACCATTTGCTAAGACTGAATGTCTGACTTTCGGGCCACTGACTACCTGTAACGATTGTCAAAGATCTACAAATGACGGCCGGAACCAATTGCTTGACGTGTTTTCTGAGGCATGAAGGAAATTCGGTATGTAATGGGTGGTCACCCATCCACGGACCAACCTAGAGATTGACCCCAGCGGCTGTTATTACTTAGCCACGAGCTCCTCTACCTAATAAACCGACATCATTAACAATTCTGCAGCCAAACCTCAAAATCGATCCAGTTAGAATAAAAATGTCTAAAAATAACATATACAGTTTCGTAGTCGCGCCGGTAACCAGAATAACTTCGCCAATTAAGTTAGCCTTGGATTTAGGTCAACCGTTTACTGCTGCACCTGCTCTCTTGAGGTGTTTGAACAAGTTGCCCCTCACTTCGTTAAATGCTGTGTCGCGTTTTAAGGGTTAACTTTACTTTGCTTTTCGCTGAGGCGGATTTTTTTGTCTGTGGAGGGGGTGAAGGGGTTATAAGTTGATTTGTTAGAGGTTTTGTGTGATGGGGGTTGTTTTTCTGTTATATTGATGTACTCCTTTACTGATTAAGGTTTTTATAACTGTTACCTTGACTGTAATGGGTGAAAAGTACCATTAAGGAAGCCGAAAGCACTTGTTCTCCCCGTCAATGCAAGCATTTTTTTAGTTCTAGAGATATTGGAGAAGTAGCAATTTGTTCACAATATTTTTTGAAATACAGGTTTTTAATGTCATAATTTTACTCTAAATACCTCCACGACCTCTATACTATTAAATGCATTCACCAGCACAATGTCAAGAGTGCGTTACATTTGGTCCTACGTAAAACGTGATTTTTCACACCAAAAATAAAAGTCGTTTCCCAGAAATATTCTTTGCGTAGAGTTACCTAATTTGATTTACAGAATGCTTGGTTTACCGCTTCGAAAAGGGTTCGTTTACACTCTTTATAAGGGTACTGTTTTTTAATTAATGAAGAAAATAAAGAATAAACGGATATATTGTCACATAAATATTTGCATATGAGTTAGCTTACTCTTCAGCAATTTCAGCTTCTTTAAAAATACAAAATTTCATTGAATGTTACAATTTACGTTGCCAAAGACTGTTTTCCTTGAGCCAGAACATCTGGGGCAGCTACTCCACCCAAAATCAGAAGTTCCTTACAACGCGGCAACGGAAGGTAGCAATGGGTAATTTGTTTGCAAATTCTCAAATGGACCCTCTCCGTAAGCCGGAGGGCCCTTATTGACTTTATTGGGTACAACGAAAGTGACTGTTTCTTTCTTCTTTCAAACAAATTTGTTGAAATAACTGATATGGGATTATTTTAGTGATATTTTTGAACTTCACCAAAGTTTTGTTTTGCTTTCTGCGCAATAATTTGCTATGATCACAGTTTTGACAAGAAGTAGCCTTCTAACTTTAACTACTATTATTTTCTAATATTTTTTCACTTGTAACCAGGAATTTCTTAGTAGCCGCCACGGAGTCTGGAATTGCACCCGGTTGATAGCAATAGGCTCGCCCCCTATTACATAGGACTTAAACATAACTGGGGAAATAAGGGTGTATTATTAGGTAAACCTCTGCTTAACTTTTTGGGGATACCAGGCGTAATATAATTTAATTTATTTTATTACCACAAACTTCAAGAACATCGCACTGTATACAAAATTATGCGTGGTGTAATGTTATGTTTTCCACCTGTAACGTTTTATGTCTAAGAAAACAATAAAATCTATACTGAACAAAACCCTATATCACACTTCAAATGCATTCACTTCCTTATTTAACAAGCGTACACACCAACTTCCTGATTATTTGTCTCAATTAATTACACCCCCAAGACCCCCAAACATTTGGGACCAACATTGGCGATACATTTTATTTCCCTAAAAATATTTAAGGATAAGAAACACTCCGCCGGTCTGTTACGACAGGGGTGTAATTAATTACGTTTCACCCCCGTTCCAAGCTCCGTTTCACCCCCGCTTGGGGAGTTTCACCCCCGAGACAATAGCGGCTGGATACAATTGTGAAACCCTTGTGTTTCATAGCTGTTATTTTGAAAGAGAATTTTGATTCGAGTTTGCGAAGAGATTACTTAGTTTGGGGTAATATTTTTTTAACGAATGCGCTTGTTTTTATAAGCGGGTTGTTTTAAACGTTGGGGAAATTAGAATAACTAGTACACAGAAATGATACCTGCCTCATATGAATAAATGGTTTTATCCTCGTTTTAAGATGATTTTTATCTTGGACTATCGGACGTCACGCGGTTTCACCCGCGTAGTTCCCGTTCCCGTAAAAGTACGGGAATAAAATATAGCCCATGTTACTCGCTGATAATGTAGTTATCTATTGCTGAAAGAATTTTTCAAATCGGTTCAGTAGTTTTAAAGTTTATTCGTTACATACAAAAATACAAATCTTTCCTCTTTATAATATTAAGTATAGATAATGGATATAATTATGATTAGCCAGTTTTCCTCCGGTATCTATAGTCAAGTTAAAGTAATCACTTGAGTTTAAGTAATTATGTACTTATGCCATAGACAAGAATTTGAACGAAATAAGATTCGTCAAAGAAAGCAAAGCTAAGAATTATAACTTTTGACAGTTCTAACTTCAAGCAAGGTTATAACTTTTACTCAAGTTATCACTTTAACTTGTTTATGGATACGGATGATAATATTTCTGCTAGTTCGTTTTTCCATAAAAGACTGCGGTCGCAAGATTGGAATATAATGAGCCGATTGTCGATATTCAATAGGAATGGAAAGGAAACTTCATAAGGCCGCTGCCTCGAATTTTGCGGGCAGCGGGGCGGCGGCGGCGGCGGCGCGGGAGCGGCAGGATCTTATGCGTACATTTAAATAGACCGGTTCTCGAAAACAGCGACGCGGGAGCGGGCAACGAGCGGTGCACTCCAGTCAAGCGGCGCCGCCGCCGCCACCGCCCTGCTGCCCGCAAAATTCGAGGCAGCGGCCTAAAAGTCGCCTCAAGTGTAAAGTTATATTATTATACACCAATCAATTATTTATCAATACCAAATATTGTGATGTTTCGGTTAAGATTCTACTATTATTTTAAAATCAAAAGAAAAAAAAAATAAGTTTTTTTTTTTTTTTTTAAATTACGGTTATTGATCAAATGAACAAATGAAAGAATTAATGAAAATGAATGAATGATTCTAGCTCAAACAAACCCGTCCCTGCCGTATTCTCGGGCTTCAGCTTCAGCTTCAAAATAATAAAAACGCCACATTATTTCAAAGAAAACATTTCATTTTGCCCAACTCGTCGGGTGGAATGTGTTGAAAAATGTAATATTTTCACCCCATCAAGCTGGGGGACCATTTGTAAGGGTTTTTGTTGCAGTTTGGCAGTTTGTCCCTTTTCATACTGCGGCGTTTGACTGATGGTATTATCATAATAAAGCGAAAATATAGGAGGAAAGAGAAAAACTGTGTTGATTTTAAAATATTTTTTGGAATACTTTCTAATATTTAGTAAAATATTTTTTTGGAATCGAAAAACACATTGATGTAATTTCTTTTTGCAACTACTTTGAGTACTATTGTATACTTTTTCTAGAAAATCAAATGATAGAAGGATCACAACATAAGTTCCCATGTAACAAAAGGCGAACCTATTGCTATCAACTGGGCATAAATCTAGACTCCGTGGCTGCTACTGAGAAATTCTGAAGGAAAAACCTAATAACACTTTGCCCGACCTGGGAATCGAACCCAGGACCTCATGCTCAGCAATCGCGCTTGCGACCACTAGACCAACGAGGCATACTAATAAAATTCTCGGTGACCCATTTAAAATAACCACTCCAACATAAATCACGCTGCCACAAAACGATTAATAATTGATCTTAAAACTTCCATTAAAATCTTCGCCAGCAAAAATTCTTCGTCAGCGATTCCCGTAATCGATAGCCGTCCCTCCGAGGGTATACTTTAGAAGTACTCTCTTATCATGAGAAGAGCTAACGATCTCTTTGGTAATACGCTGACGTGGCCATGATGAGGGCACTGAGGAACTTAGGGACTTTCTTGTGGTTAAGTTCAGGTTAAGTGTGAGTAATGAGGTTCTATTTTCTGCTTTTTACCCGACTGCCAAAGAAGGATTATGTTTTTCACGCGTATCTTGTATGTTTCTATGTAAACTTTAGTATCTCGTATGTTCCAAATGGCTGGATGGATTTCGACGATTAAGGTATTATTAGATTCGTCTCAAAAACCCAAGTGTACTTAGAAAGGTGTTTAAAAAAAATGGGTGCACTAAATTGTAAGCCGTTCATCAAAATGAAGTAAATTAAAAGGAGATTACAAATATATAAATATATGTATATTCAATTTATAGTAGTTTTTTTATACTTTTAATTAAATGTTACTTGTTTGTGTCTGATGGATTTAATGGTTTGATGAGGCTAAAGAAATGTTTAATATACGATCATCATAAGCTTCCTTAGCCTTTTCCCAACTAAGTTGTAGTCGGCTTTTAGTCCAACCGGGTAGGTACAGTTGAATACCACTATTTAACATGGAGCGTCAGCGTATCTGACCTCCATATCAACCCAGTTTGTTCCGGGTAATATGATACCCATTGGTAAGACTGCTTGTTAGAAATTCGGGTCACACACTACCTGCAAAGACTCAAAGGCCATGTGCATAGTCTGTCAACCGGACTAATGGCAACTCTGTATGTCATGGATGTCAACCCATCTTGGGAACAATCTTGACAAGCGTTGCTTTTGCATTGAAGATCAACCCTGAGTAGCTGTTAAGACCTATCGATCCCTTTTGATAATACGCTGACGTGGCCATGATGAGGGCACTGAGGAACTTAGGAACTTTCTTGTGGTTAAGTTCAGGTTAAGTGTGAGTAATGAGGGTTTATTTTCTTCTTTTTTGTGTCTGATGGTCACAATGATCTGATGAAAACAAAGAGACGGTGAAGTGGAGTCTGAATTTCATAAACTTAAGCTAATGGCTGCCTTGTCTCCAGAGGGGATTTCGAAAAGAACTTAGAAGTATTTGAAAGGGTGTTGAACAGTGGACAGAAAAAGGAAAGAATTCGTTTCTGCGAGTAATGTAGCAGATGATAGCTAGTTCCAATCTTTAGAGTTTATCTTTCTTTCAATTTGTGTTAGACCAGTATGTAGCCAGGTGGCACAGCTCTTTGCTTCGATTAAATTCTGTAAGGTACAAGTGGTTGTGCAGGATGGATAGGGCAGCAGGTGGAGCATATCCTGCAGAGGGGCTCCACACTGCATTTGGTTTAGGATGGATCGAGGATACTCAAATTGGCCAGATTATATCTACAGCAGCCAACCTGGGCCTGCAATCGGTTAACAGATTTGCCATTTTTTTGAGAGAGAATCTCCAAGAGTTCAGAGACGTTATCCAGGTTCAACAACATAATGATTATTTGTCAGAACTCAAAAGCTGTTCATCAAAAACGAACAGCGGCCAGAAACGCAATAGTTTGCATTTTCACGAAACCGTAAAATCAGAAAAAAATATTCCCAAGATGTTGAATTTAACATAAAACATTAGCATAGTAAATGTCGGGAGTAATGATGGATGATATATTTGATCTCGTAATGATCTCAAGCTATGATATATTATGATGTTTTGGCTTTTATAGCACATTTAACGTCAGTGCACTGCGTTTGAGTGCGTTCAGATTTAGCGGTACTGCGTTATCGGTACCGGTGTTTGTAGCGATATCTTTCAACGTTTTTGAAGAATTTTGAGTGTGGATTTTGATGGCTATAAGAGTAGAAGAAGACCAAAGAAATGATGGATGTATTGTGTGAAGGTCGATATGGCTACAAAGGAGGGGACTGCTGAGATGACGAGTAGTAGAGAAGATTGGAAGAAGGAGACATACTGCGCCGACTTCCAAGATAAAGATAAACATAAAGATCATTTATTTTTTTGTTTTTTGAAGTATAATAATAAGATTTATTAGGATAAACTAACTATAAACATTAATAATTAAAAAATATTAAACTTAAATAAATAAACTAACCACAAACTATAAAAGGGCATCGAAAAACTCCTCTTCAACGCTGTCAGCTGGTAATGTGCCCAAGAGACTGGCGGCGTTGCCACGTTGTATGGCAACACTTAGCCTCTGGCCAAAGTAAAAGCCAGCCCTTGGGTCACGGGAAGCGTTAACCAGGCGTTTCGAAATTTCCTTAAATAGGCTATGAGCACTCGGACCCCACGGCCCTAGAGTTTCAACCCCAAACGGCTCGAAAATATAGTTACCACAAAGGTTTCTATATTTACGCCGCTTGAGGTTCTCTTTTGTTTTTGAAGTTATAGTTATTTTGGCTCATTACGGAAAAAATGATGAGAGTAATTTTTTAAGATGCGCGCGCGATAATTTTTCACGAAAAACCGACACCCTGAAGTTAGCTAGTTAACATACACCCTGAAGTTAGCTAGTCAACATTTTAGTTTTATACGCCAAAGAAGAATAACTTCTTAAGTGCGTAATAAGTACACACACACTTTTTTTTGTTTTATTTGTTTGTGTGTGTGTTTGTTTTTCGAATAAATTGGGATAAGGGCAAGAAAATGATGATGATGATTTTTTTGTACGTTGATTAAGACTAAAGACAAGCAAAGGCTCAACTCAATTTCTAATAATGCTGACATTTGATAAATATACTTGAATTTTTGCTGATACCATACCATTTTACCTGAAAGTAGCCGCAATTGACTTAGCGGCACTAGGAGAGAAAATCGGTTATCTAGTACAACTAAATCTTTAGTAGTTGTAGCAAAATTGTTTACGCAACCAAAACAATTTATTTTTATGAATGTTACCAAACTAGAGGAAACATTCGCAGAATACGAGTCTTATTAATCGAAACTTATACATTAAGAATCGTTTTATTGAAGTAACATTTTTACTTCTCAAAAATTGCACCATGGTGCCTGGTAGAAAAAAACTTGAGGTAGAAATTTTAAAGGACTTATTTCAGATTAGCTTACGCCTGCGGTTTCGCCCGCGTGGAGTTCAGTAATGTCGCACGGTATAAAAAATATACTATGTGTTAATTAATCCAGCTTATAAACTATCTGTGTGCCAAAATTCATCCGAATCTGGTCAGTAGTTTTTGCGTGAAAGGGTTACAAACAAACTTTCGCAGTTATAATATTAGGATATATGGGTGGTACCGGTAAATTTTAAATACCGATACCACTATAGTGAGTATGCACCCTTATCCCGAGTTATTTACATTTGATGTGTAATAACAAAATAACATCATATTCTCTGAAAATAGAGTAGTTAGTCATTTCCCGTAGTCTTGTAATGCGACTCAAACGTGGGATGATTCTAATTTGTTATTCTAGTTGTCAATAGAAGAGTTATTAGCGTGTCTTTATTTACTGTTGTTTGATTCAAAGTGTTAACTAGAAATAGACTTTGTTTATTTGTAGTAAAGCTTCTTATTCATGGATGTAGATCGATGGTGAATTGGTGACCCAGTGGATTTGGTCGCCACTTACGAAGGTCGTATAGGTTCGAACACTTCGAATTCAAGGCGGCGCTTTGCTTTGTGTACATTATTTTATGTCACTGCCTCGTTGGTTGAGTCGTCGCAAGCACGACAGTTGAGTATGAGGTATATAGGCTATTGGGTTTTTCTATCAGGAATTTCTCAGTAGCAGCCACGTCTGGATTTGTGTCCTGTATATGGCAATAGGCTCGCCCTCTGTGACATGGGACTTAAAACATAAATGGCGAAATGTGAGTGTACCATAAGGTATACGGCTTAATGTTATGTGTATTTTGTCTCAAAAACGGTGAAGGAAAACGTCGTGGATCCAGAATGTCCTCGGATTAGAAAATCGTAGATATATGACATCCTCAAAGCCTCACTGGATCTGCGAGCTGGATAGGCCACGGCCACAGCCTCAGAGAGATAGGAGAATGAACAACAGCGTGTGAAGTTCTTCTTTCTTCATAGTAGATTCAGGATCCTCTGACTAGACGGGTGTTGTCTGGTATACGACTGCCCAACAGTTCTTGTTGGATATTTCTATATGGTCTTATCTCGCGGAGAACTTTAACTTGAATTTTGACAATTATTTTAAATAGACCGAAAACAAGTATTTTTTCAAGGCCAAAATAACTTATTAACTAGTATATTATAGCTGGGAGAAGTGTCGAACTCCACAACAACACACACATCTCTAGGTTCACTTAGGTAGATACACCAATACATATTGCAATACGTCAGTGTTCACACATAAGTGGTTTATCGGACCATCGCTTGCATCACTTGCTTCCTAAACTCGTTACCTACAACTAGTTATTCCGTTTCCCTGCCGACCTGCTTTGGCTAGCAATGTTTATGTAGATTTACTTATCTACCTATTATCTATCTGTATATCTAGGATGAACGCTAAATGATTAAACTCTTGTATAGCGCGACTGCTGCCTCGGAAAGCACGTTAGCCATTGGTCCCGGCTTGCATTTGTAGATCTTTGACAGTCGTTACAGGTGGGCCGAAAGTCCGCCCAGTCTAGTTAAGGCGTGCTTGCCTAGGTTGGTCTGTGGATGGGTGACCACTCATTACATACGGAGTTTCCTCCGTGCTTCGGAAAGCACGCTAAGCCGTTGGTCCCAGCTGTCATTTGTAGATCTTTGACAATCGTAGCCCAAAAAGTCTGTCAACCAGTCTTACTAAGGGGTCTCGTATTGCCCAGTACCAACTGGGTTATGGAGGTCAGATAGGCAGTTGCTCTGTGTAAAATACTGATATTCAGCTGCTTCCGGTTAGACTGGAAACCAACCCAACATAGTTGGAAAAAGGCTAGGCAGATGATGATAGCGCGATTGCTGTGGATGAGGTGAGTTGAAACCCTGACTATGTCGTACAGGGTGTTGAAATCGATATTCAAATTGTACTCGCGTAAAATTGATTGTTGTTTGTAAATAGCGAGTAAAAAAAATATGATTCTATTTACCCCGCCAGTTAGATTATCGAAAAATATTGGATACGTATTTTTTGTTTTATCAAATCAATAAAAACTGACGAAGATAAAACGCATCAAAGATCATGAATGGGGTGTGACGTCACTTCGCCAGTAAAAGTGTACTGACATTGTGACGTCACACGAGTTTTCGACGCACTGTATCAATTCAATTCAATTCAATTCATTTAGTTGTCAGATAAATTAAAATATCCATACAGTCATAAACACAATTCGACAAAACATATAAATATTATATAACATTTTTTAAGTCTAAACACATTACATATATGTATAAGCAATTAAAATAATAATCGTCTTCATTTTTTGTTTACGTGAAAAAAGAAAAAATACGTGTCCAATATTTGATGGAAATCTATCTGACGGACTAATTAGATTTTTTTGGTAAACTACCTATTGAAACGGTACGCTATGTGCCCGTATGTTTGAAACTAAAACTAACCTAGTATTGACACAATGCTTTGTTTAGTTACAAACATGTGGACAAATAAACTGGGTAAATATGTGGGCAATGGTATTACGACGGTAGGAATGAGTCCTATTATGCATAAAAGCAATTGAATCAATCGTTTTGTCTCAACCATTGTCATCTCTTTCTCAAGTGTGTGTTTCGTAAGTGTGTAAACAGAATCAATTTCTACAAAATATTTGTTTCTGCTAGTACATATTTTAATTTATTCCATTATTTATAAACTATAAATATACGTAAAATAATAAAACAAACAGGAAAACAAGGCATCAAAAAATTCGTCCTCAGCACTGTTAACAGGAAAAGTGCCTAGAAGGCTGGGAGCATTGGCACGTTGGATGGCAATGCTGGTCCGTTGGCCGAAAAATAGGCCAGCCCCTCTGGTCTCGTCAAGAGCCGACCCACCGCTAGGCGAAATATCAAAAGACTAGGTGGGTACAATCGAGGACACTCCCGTCTAATCACCACTAAGCTCATTTTTGCTTGCACTCACGTGCGCGAAACCCTCTCTACCGGGCGGGGCGTCAGCGCATGAATCAAGCGAAAATTTGTATAACTGATCAGGTGGAAAAGGCCGCGACTGTACATCATATTTCATTCTGGATATTAATTTGTGTTCAAAAAAATGCTTATTCTTATTTTTATTCTTTATTGCACACAAATTAAAAATATACATACAAACTGCAATGGTATAACTTATGTACAATGGCGAGCTTAACCCAGAATTGGGTTTACTTACAGAAAACCTAATTTTGATTACAAGAATTGCCAAAGAGGAAACACTAATGTGCATTAACATTAAATTCTGTTTTAAAAAATAATTCATTTTAAAAACTAAACTACATACATACATTATGACATCATTTATTATGCTTGGGTATGCCTTACTCAATGTCCCAGGCTACCTATCTCTTGAACATAAAAAAACTATACTGAACCGATTTCAGTAGTTAGGCACAGAACATTCAAGTCAAACAAACAGACACACAAAATTCCTTCCGCACTTATAAGACGTATGGATTCATTCGCCCCATATACGAAAATTTCTCCCCCACATTTTCACAGCCCCATTTCAAAACTCAAACTACTTAAAACTACGAACTCCATCAGAAACTTTTAAGGGCGATTTAAACTTGGCCACCATAAATCTGCCAGTTGTAACCGATGATTCATAAGCTAATAACACTAATTCATCACGCTACGTCGGTGTCGGATAATAAACGGAGCTGCGAACGAGTGCGGCGAAGTGTAACTGGACCCTAACGAGAGCACAAACAACCTCGAGTTGTGTAGTGCCACTTGAGTGAATGTGAGGTCAATATTGTGAATTTGAGCTTTTTATCCTTGTTTTTATATGGCGGGCTATGGAGAGGGCTATGCTCGGTGTTTCTCTACGTGATAGAATCAGAAATGAGGAAATCCGTAAACGAATCAAGGTCATCGACATAGCCCAGCGGAAGAGCAAGCTGAAGTGGCAATGGGCAGGCCACATAGCGCGAAGATCGGACGGCCGATGGGGTAAACAGATACTAGAGTGGAGACCACGCATTGGAAAGCGCAGCGTGGGACGGCCACCTGCCAGATGGACCTTGTAAAAACTGCAGGAAGTTGCTGGATGCAGGTGACATTGGACCGGACACTTTGGAAATCGATTGGGGAGGCCTATGTTCAGCAGTGGACAGCTACGGGCTGAAATGATGATGATGATGATGACCCTTGTTTTCGTTTCAATCAACGTTTTGCAGGTTTTCGATTTGATGTGTGTTTTACCGTTTGCCAACGGGACGGTATTAGTAAGGTTTTGCTTTTTGTCTATCACAGAGGTGTGTCATTGGGCTGCGGGACTGTTTGAAAGAGATACCGCGGCCCTGGAAAACAAAGGGCAAGGAAAGAACATGGATGGGTTTTAGTCAGTACAAGTTTGACACTTACTTCCGTTCCAAAGCGGGAGAAGTCATTTGAGATCGTCAAATCCATTTCCATCTATTTTTTTTTGATTCCATCCGAAAAAGAAACATGCATTTTCACAGAGTGTGCAAGTTAATAATTAAAGGGGTTTCCCGTACAAGAAACTTATATTTCTCGGCGTTTTTATACGGAACCCTTGGTGTGCAACTCCGATTCGCACTTGGCCAGTTTTTGTTTGTATAATATCTTGTGTGAGAAATATGAGAAATATGCCAGATCATCACCGAAGTTGCCGACATAGGCATTCGTAAAGCAAACAAATGTGACCAAATGCCGGTCATTTTAGCGAACGAAACATGTTAATTTTGGCGTAGACGTGTTCTTTGAAGGGTGGCTGATAGCCACTACTGGATGAGAGTTACCGAGAGTCGAATTGTATGGCGTGTGATTGGAAAATCTTATGTCCAGCAGTGGACAGCTGTAGGCTGATGATGACGATGACAGTTCAAGATATATCATCATCTGCCTAGCCTTTTCCCAACTATGTTGGGGTCGGCTTCCAGTCTAACCGGATGCAGCTGAATACCAGTATTTTACATGGAGCGACTGCCTATCTGACCTCCACAACCCAGTTACTACTGGGAAATACGATACCCCTTGGTAAGACTGGTTGTCAGACTTTTTGGGCCACTGACTACTTTAACGACTGTCAAAGATCTTCAAATGACAGCCGGGACCAACGGCTTAACGTGCTTTCCGAGGCACGGAGGAAACTCGGTATGTAATGGGTGGTCACCCATCCACAGACCAACCTAGGCAAGCACGGCTTAACCTAAAGATCGACCCGAGCGGCTGTTATTGTTTAGCCACGAGCTCCTCTCCTCAGTTCAAGATATATACGAGCGTCAATTCTCTCCTTGAATAGAGACTTGCTTGGTGTAGAAATACAACATAACATAACATCAACGCTGTAATCCCCGAAGGGTTAGGCAGAGGTGTATCTAATACATAGTATGTAGGTACACCCACATTTCGCCAGTTATGTTTTAAGTCCCATGTAATAGGGGGCGAGCCTATTGCCAAATATTGAGAATTACATACGTTACATTTATCGTAGTAACACAAAAATATAATCTTACTAGGCTGTTTACCTGCTCATAGCATAATTAGCCTATAATGTTTCCACTGCTGGGACACACGGTCTCCTATCTATGAGAGGGCATGGGCTATAATGCACCACGCGGGCCCAGTGCAGGTTGCTAGATGTCACAAATGTCTTCGAATGTTTGGTTCTAGGACATGCCGGTTTCCTCATGATGTTTTCCTTCAGCGTTTTGAGAGTAGTGTTGATGAAATAAATTACACAAAGTAATGCGCCTGCCTGGGTTGAACCCACGATTTACTGTTCGTAAGTCGGGGCCGCCACCGCTGGGCCACCGCTGCTCTCGTTGCACCTGCTCATAAATTATCAGAATTCTAATAGATTGAGATAGTCAATTGAATAATGTAATACGCTTTCGATTATGTATTTCAAGAATGTAAAATTTATCTTTAAATTATGTAGGTTTTTGAGCAAGCCTGACTGAGCTGTGCCCCGCGATCTTGGTCCTCATGAAATTATCGTAAAATTATTACTTCCCTACTTGGATCGCGTTTTGTTAACATTTTTTTTTAAACAGAACTCTAATCGTTTTTCTAAAATAATAGAAGCTTAAGTTGCTCCTTATAAGATCAGCTATCTGCCAGCAAAGTCCCGTTAAAATCGGTCCAGCCGTTTCAGAGATTAGCTGGAAGAAACAGACAGACAGACCAACATTTAAAATAGTGTTTTTTTGTCATAAGTACCGTATATACTTTCGAGTAAACGTTCAGTAAAAATCTGTTATTTTAAAATTACAAACAGATACTTCAATTGTAATTATTTGCATGAATTTTGTAGTATTGTCGAAAATAATTAAACGCTTGTCGTAACGAGTGTTTTGTTATTCAAATTCATAATTGTTCGCTGAAAGAAAACACAGATAATTGTGCAATTTCAGTACCATTTGCAAAACATTCATAGCGCAATATATCAAATTAACAACAGACAATGACAGTTTACGATCTAAACACCATTTGCATGAAAAAACTATGTTTAAAAACTAATAAATCAAAGCAAAATACATTAAAAAACGTAACATATTGTATGAAACTCTAAACATTTGCTCTCGTAATTAATTAATAAGATTAAATTAAATGCGCGCGCATTTTTTGGCAGCCCGCCATCTTGGATTGTCTGCGATAGATATCTTGTGTTCGGAAGGAAGTGATTTATTTTTGGGTACGATTGAGTGTGTGAATGTCTTATCAAGGTCGGCGGGTTATCAATGATTTTTGGAATGTGTGGTTTGTAATTCATATGTATCAATTGGGTGATAAGGAGCTCGTGGCTAAATAGAATCAGCCGCTCGGGTCAATCTTCAAGCTTAGCTGCTTGGCTCAGTTGGTCCTTGGATGGGTGACCACCCATTACATACCGAGTTTCCTCCGTGCCTTGGAAAGCACTTTAAGCCGTTGGTCCCGGCTGTCGTTTGAAGATCTTTGACAGTCTTTACAGCTAGTCAGTAGCCCGATAACCAGTCTTACCAAGGGGTATCGTATTACCCAGTATTAACTGGATTGTGGAGGTCAGATAGGTGCTCTAACTGCATGGTGAACTTGGAAGCCGACCCCAACATAGTTGGAAAAAAGCTAAGCAAATGATGATGTATACTGGGTGATTTGCAACACTTGAAGGGCGTAATTACTAAAAAGAAACAACTTTTACTGTGGGACCGACTTGGCCTAAATAGATAAAATGTAGGCAATAGCAGATTTTTTATCATATTTCGTAGTTAGTTCCATACTAGGATGTTGCTTATATTCATGAGTTACACTTACATTACACTCCCAGTCTGCTACAGAAAAAATAAAGTCCGGCCTTGTCAACTTGCCTAAGAAAACTATAACTGTTACTCATCTCAAATGACCATAATTTTTAAATTATTTTAATTTATTTTTGTTAATTTGGATTATAGACAGTTATTTGACATGCAAATTATTGTATTAATTTAATTTATATCTATTATTTTAATTTATATTCCGTTTATTCATTTTATATACACATTTTTTTATATTTTTACATATTCCTTAAAACATAAGTATTAAAAAAAAAACATTTTAATCTCCGATTTTTTTAGTTACTAATATTATTTTTAAGTGTACCTACTAACAATATTATGGATATCTGAAATAAATGATTTGAATTGAATTGTAACTAAATTTTTTAAATAGTTACTAAAATAGTAGCTATTTAAGAAACCGAGTATCATCAAGTAGCCTGAGCCACCACACAAGAGGAGCCACTTACGAGCAAGTATCTGTTACATACGCCACTTGGCACTGGACCGGCTCGCAGACATCTTATGCTCACTACATTATCCAAACACTCAAGATATGTAGCAACATCCTCTTAATACGCTTTTTTATTTTTGAAAGGGATTTTATTCGGAGAAAGGGTATCTACTACGACGCTCCTACGACGCTCCTACGACGCTCTTAACGTGCACGTTATTACAGTACACGCACAAGATTTTGTAACAATATTTTGATTGAAAAGAGTGTCCATGGAGTTTCTTGCTCATTCTTCTCCATAGAGATCTACGCTTTGGAATGGGCAACTACAGTACTTTCACAAGTTATTATGCCTTGTGTTTGTGACTGTAGCTTAGCCTTATTTGTTTTTCTGACATTCAAAAGTGCCTGTAATGGTCTAATTGAAATAAATGCTTTTGAGTTTTGACTACTACTGAGCATGTTACAAGGCAGATGTGAGTGGCAACGCCGGGAGTGGACGCCCTAGAAGAACATACGCTGACCTCATTAGTGAGGTTCTTCAGAAAGGTCAGGTGCGTAGTACTCGCAACCGGCTTGCGTGTATGACCCAGATGTATGAACGTGGACGAGGCAAAAGGAGTATGTAAGGATCGTAGCAGGTGGCGTTCTGTGGTTTTTGCCTGTCCCCATGGGAAAAGGGCGTGAGTTTATGTATGTATGTATGAGCATGTTCTAGGTTCGATTCCCGAGTCGGGAAAAGTGTTATTGGGTTTTCCATAAAGAATTTCTTAGTAGCAGCCACGGAGTCTGTATTTGTGCTCTGTTGATGGCAATAAACTCGCCCTTATTCTATGAGACTTAAAACATAACTGGCGAGATTAGGCTGGCGAGATTAGGTGCATCTCTGCTTAAACCTTCGGGGATTACAGGCGTGATGTTATGTATGTGACTACTGGACTAATGACTGTCAAATTTCTTTAAAAAAAATCTGCTTTTTCCTATACAAGTGCAATAACTACACTACAAAATGTATGGAACTACTTTTTTTTTTTTCTTACCGATTAAAAATCCGTCGACGCTCTGTGCGTGGCACCGCCACGGTGGTTCACACTTGCCTATTTCGGAAAATAAGAAAAAAAAAAACCTAATGATTTTATTATTGATTCGAGTCGAGCATCGTTAGCTTAGTTACCTCCTTGAATTTCACGAAAATGCAAAACTACAGCTTGTATATAAAACGCTTTTAAAATAAATGTCAGGTGTCTCTTCATCATCATCATCCTTTCAGCCCAAAGACGTCCACTGCTGGACATAGGCTTCCCATAAGTGTCACCACATTGACCGGTCCCGTGCGACTCGCATTCAGCGGAGCCCCGCAACCTTCACCAGGTCATCGGTCCACCTAGTGGAAGGCCTCCCAACGCAACGTCTTCCGGTTCGCAGTCGCCACTCCAGAACTTATCAGCCATCTGTTCTGCGAGCAATGTGCCCTGCCCACTGCCACTTAAGTTCGGCAATTCTTCGGGCTACGTCGGTAATTTTTTTCTCTTGCGGATGTCCTCATTTCTGATTTGATCATGCAAGGAAACTCCGAGCATAGCCCTCTGCATTGCCCTGGGTGACTTTAAGCCTTCTGATGAGGCCTATTGTGAGCGACCACGTTTCGGTCTCATATGTAATCACTGGCAACACACACTGGTCATAGTCTATTTCTCTGATATTAACTAGTTTTACCACTTTTGCTAAAGCTATCTATCAATGATCAGAACACAGGTAGTCCTCGTCATAGTTTGCCGTTTAACTTTATGTAATGAAATTTGAAGTTCCAAAACTAAACCAGTGTGCAGTGGAGCCCAATCTCCATAGTATACATTTTACCGTAACTATCTACTATACAGTTACCTAAACTTTAGTTGTAACTAACAATAATACAGTCAGCTGCACCTCAAAGTTAACTGCAAAACTGCTCTTAGTCGATAGACGCTTAGATGCTTCACTTCACTAAGTAAAGTGTTTGACTTCGGTTTTATTGCAACGAAATAAAAGTTGCTGAGTTGGCCTAGTGGTCGCAAGCGCGACTGCTGAATATGAGGTCCTGGGTTCGATTCGGGCAAAGTGTTATTGGGTTTTTCATCAGAAATTTCTTAGTAGCAGCCACGGAGTGTGAATTTATCTGGTTGATGGAAATAGGCACGCCCCCAATTACATGGGACTTAAACATAACTCGAGAAATGTGGGTGTAGGTATTATTAGGTACACCTCTGCCACAACCTTTCGAAGATCACAGGCGTGAGGTTATGTTTATCTAAAATAAAGGGCCTGTTAATGTCAGGTTGTTATTTGGAGATGCTGTTGACTGTACGTCGATGGTGACGTCCAGCTCTAAACTATGTTAAGGAGGGAGGGAGGGGGATGAGAGGGGGAGGGAAGAGGGAGAGGCATAACTACTAATTAATACCTTGCAGGTTTAAAGACAGGTTGAATAATTTATCTGGAACATGCAGAGATTCTTGCGATTGAGGAGGCCTATGTCCAGCAGTTGACTGCTATAGGCTGATGATGCAGAGATTCTTTGTGACGTTCATTTTCGTGTAAGTTTTGATATACAAAAGCAGTGATTGACGTGTCTTTCAACTTGTTGATGATGTTTGACATTTCGTAGGATATAAGATGAAACGCAGTATAAAAACAAAGAAAAATGTTTTTGTTTCAACCGAGGCTATAAATTGAGGCTGGCACGAGAATGTGGAGATTGGCTCCAGAAAAGAGATTGTGAATTCAGGTTGCGGATGAATATTTTTTTTCTGACAATCAGTTTCTTGTAAGGCTTGCCTCATTACAATTTGGGACTACAACATGTACTATAGTTTAACCTGTTTATTATTATTTTTTTCGGATGTGAAATCATCAAATGACTTCTCCCGCTCTGGGCAGAGCGGAAGGGAGTGTCAGACTTGTACTGACTAAAACCCATCCGTGTACCTTCCTTGCTCTTTATGTTCCAGGGCCGCGGTATCTCTTTCGAACAGTCCCGCAGCCCTACTATAGTTTAACCTATGGTGATGTTTTATGATGGCGTGATGGTTTTTATACTTACAATTAAGTAACCCACTAATGCTACTTAAAAAATCACTCTTGATGCGCTTCTTTGTCCTTCATAGACGACGGCTTAGAAGGCCAAGCAGGTAAACTCTTTTTTAATCATCATCATCATCTGCCTAGCCTTTTTCCAACTATGTTAGGGTCGGCTTTCAGTCTAACCGGATGCAGCTGAATACCAGTATTTTACATGAAGCGACTGCCTATCTGACCTCCACAACCCAGTTAGTATCGGGTAATACGATACCCTTTGGCAAGACTGGCTGCCAGACTTTAAGGTCACTGACTGTAACGACTGTCAAAGATCTACAAATGACAGCCACGACCAACAGTTTAAAGTGCATTCCGAGGCATGGAGGAAACTCGGTAAGTATGTAATGAAAAGTGCATTACAGTAATGATAGTTGAATGCTGTTCACAGCCCGTTGGCACCGGAGGCACGTGCGTTTGTGTTCGTGGCCTGGTTGCTAATGATTATTATTCTATAGGTTCTATTTGAGAACTAATTATGGTTATGTTGATGGTGTTAGGCTATAGGTTTATAAACATAGTATTAAGCGTGTAATAAGACTCTTTTTTTTTTAGTAAGCCTGAACTGTCCCACTCCTGGGCAAAGGCCTCCCCCCATTCCTTCCACACTTAACGAAGCCTAAAGGTACTTGTTACTCCCGTCATTGCGATCATTTTTCTTGTTAAGGAGATATGATATTAGGGGTTAAAGTTCCAACTTTATCAGAAGTTTTTTAAGTTAATCTTCTTTTGGCCCGTTAGGAAAAAATGATGAGAGTAAATTTTTACGATGCGCGCGCACACCGTCCCGAAAAACCGACACCCTGAAGTTAGCTAGTCAACGTACACCCTGAAGTTAGCTAGTCAACATACACCCTGAAGTTAACTAGGCAACATACACCAACAGAAGTGAGCTGGTCAACATTTTAGTTTTATACGCCAAAGAAGTATAACTTCTTACGTGCGTATAAGTACACACACACATTTTTTTTTAATGATATAACTTTACTTTAAATATCGCACGACCCTATTATATTCAATGCATCCATCACTCTAATGTTTTAAGTGCGTTACATTAAGCCCTGTTTGATGTACAGAATGCATGCTTACACCCTGTCTTTACTCAATTTTTGTAAAGTATTCATACGAAACATTAAGGGAACAGCTTCAATAGCATACAAAATAAAACCAAAACAGTCTTACAAGGCTTTTTCATTCACCCCGCAACCTCGAAATATCACATATACAAAACTGCTGTAATTAATTAATAATGTTTGTCATTAGGGAAGTCATTAATTACCCCCGTTTGACCCCCTGATGTACCCGCGGGAGGGGAGGTACGTTATGAGTTAAAGACTTTTATGTATGACATATTTTATTCAGGATTATATGAGTTGACAGACGGCATTGCTGGGGTTGTGAAATTAATGTTGCCGATTTAATGCATCCTTAACATAACGAGTTTCGTCCATGCCTTGGAAATCACGTTAAGGCGTTGGTCCCGGCTGTCATTTGTAGATCATTGACAGTAGTTACACGTAGTCACTGGCCTGAAAGTTTTACCAAGAAGTATCGTATTACCCAAAACTAATTGGGTTGTGGAGGTCAGAAAAGCAGTCGCTCCGTGTAAAATCCTGGTATTCAGCTGCGTCTAGTTAGACTGGAAGCCGACTCCAACATAGTTGGGAAAAGGTTAGGCAGATGATGATTTATTGCATCCTTATTACTTATCACGGTGCAGTGCGCTTGTAACCCACGAATTCCAATTAGGAGATTTTTATTACTAGTAGACAGCTTCTTCAAATACAAACCACCTTGAAATCATGCCAGCCTAGTACTATTTGGGGTACATGCGTTGTGCCATATATTCCTCAATGGCACCTAACGTGTTTTTTTTTCGTCGCTTGGCTACAATCGGGATTTTTTCCTATTTGTGGTTAGTGGTGAGGAAGCAGGTGGTGACGGCTAGGAATAAACGGAAGGTACAGATGGTGACTGCACAAGAAAAAGCCAAATGGGCTTTCGAGGTCTACGAGACACATTGCTATACACCGTGATTTTGTAGTCATCTGACAAACGTGGTCCACTCAATGTAACCGACATAAAATATCTATAGGCGATAATAGGTACAAAGAAAAATAAATAATACATAAGAATTATGAAACGTCCTGTTTATAATGTTTATGTATCAAACAGTAGAACATACCTAACCATCGCACAAGTCGAGTAGATAAATCTTCGCTCGCAACAGAATGTTTCAACTACGCTATGCATCATAATAATGAATAATATATATTTTTTTTATCATCTTCTTCCATACTTCTCTATTACTTTCCATCTCAGCAGTCACCTCCTTTCTAGCCATATCATCCTTCACACAATCCACCTATCGTTTCTTTGGTCTTCCTCTATTCTTATAGCCATTTACATTCATACTCAGCATTTGCCTCAGTCTTGTAAAAAGTACATTAAAGAACAAGGTATGTTCCTAAAGTACTTCCACAGCACTAAGGATAGAAACTTGAAGTTTGGACAGTAAGTAATTGTAATTTATAAGTTAAGTGAAAAATAGAATAGAAAGTCTATTCTATTTTTCACTTAACTTATAAATTACTACACTACCTTACATATATAAAGAGGAAAATACTTCTTTAGGCGAATAATTGTGTTAGACCAAACCTGCTATTAAATAGAAAACCGACCAAGTGCGGGTCGGACTCGCGTATGTTCCGTACCATCGAATAGGGGAACCCCCTTTTTTTTACTAGTCTGCTCTGTCCCACTCCTGGGCAAAGGCCTTCCTCCACTCCTTCCACCTCTCGCGAACCCGCGCGTCCTCCTTTACGACCGGAACTTATCCAGTTCGTCCCGCCATCTCCTTCGTGGCCTGCCGCGAGCCCGCTTCACTGTGTCAGGGCACCAGTTACCTGCTATTTTGGCCCACAGTTTATCTGACATGGCAGACATGTCCTGCCCAGGAGCCCCCTTTAATTTTTAATTTATTTTTATTATTTGTTATTATAACGGCAACAGAAATACACATTCTGTGTTAATTTCAACTGTCTACCTATTACGGATCATGAGATACAGCCCGCTGACAGACAGACAGACGGACGGACAGCGAAGGCTTAGTAATAGGGTCCCGTTGGTTACCTTTCGGGGAAGGAACCGTAAAATACTGCTTAAGATTGCACCTTTTCTATACAAGCACAAAAGTGACACACCCACAACTCACACAAAAGAGATTTCAACCATAGAGAATAATATGTGGCCTTTGAGAGACAGACAGGTAATTTCTATCAAATGTGTCACGTACGTAAAATATTATGCAAAAGTTTATTCACGCAAGTATAACCTACAGAATATAAAACACAAAGAACGTGGTTATATTCTCCATACTTAAATATTTCACGAAGCCAACATATCCGTTTTAAAACTCCTTTTTTATTCATACAAAATTAATGCTTTCAACATCGGAAACTTTCGGCAAAGTTCGACCAACTTCGGGCGACGATGCGGGCGAACTTCGAGATAGGGATGTCCAAAATTGTTATTACTCCTTCCTCGTTGAAATATACGGAAGTATATTTTGTTACGGCCCGCTTGTGGAGAATATAATTTACGGTTTTATTTCACTTTGTTAAGTTGTTTCTTGGGTGTAATTTGTAATGCGAAGGGTTTAAGATCGTTCGTGTTTGTTGAATTTGGAAGTGTATTGTGATGGTACTTCGGTTTATATTCCTCTGTCCCAGTGGATCTTGTGCAAGCATGAAAGTGTTATTTATTTTATCCACATAGATGTCAACAATTTATATAAGGTTTATTTATATATGATGTTTATCAACTACAAAAATAAAACCTATTAGGGCTTCGCAGTTCAGAAAAAAATAGTTAATCAATTCGGTACCAACTTAGAAATTCTTACCATCCATCTTTTTTGTGCTATTTCTAGCCATAAAAATTACAAAGCTAAAAATAAGTATTATGCCACTTGCAAACAAAACAATATTTAGTTTCATCAATTAAGAAACCACCTTAATGAGAGCATTGAAATGAAAAACGGTTCACCTTAAGCTAAACTACATTAGTAGATATTTGAGGTTCCAAATTAGCAGAGAGAGAGACAAATAATGAATTTGGTTTTAAGCAAGCTGTTCCATTTTTCAGAAAAACCACAAAATATTATTTTGAAAGTGGCGCTAAAATGTTCTTGATCAAATTCATGACAGAAATAAATTAAACCTAAAGGAATATTATATTAAAAGAATGTCTGTGATCTTAATTAATCGTTGGGATAAAAACATTAACGATTGATCAATTAAATTCTTTGTCAAAGAAAATCTTTGATCTGCTTAGTAAATTTTTAGAAGATAGCTATGGCTATAAAAATATGACAGTATCAAGATGGCCGCTTTGTACTGATTGTCAAGAGACTAATTTATCATTGCTTTGTTATAATCAGAAGGGAATGAGTGATGCTAGTAATTAAAGGCATATGAGATATTTCTGATTTGTTGTTAATCAACATCAAACTCAAACTCAAAAGCATTTATTTCAATTAGACCATTACAGGCACTTTTGAATGTCAGAAAAACAAAGAAGGCTAAGCTACAGTCACAGACACAAGGTATAATAACTTGTGAAAGTACTGTAGTTGCCCATTCCAAAGCGTAGATCTCTATGGAGAAGAATGGGCAAGAAACTCCATGAACACTCTTTTCAATCAAATATTTGTTACATAATCTTGGTTACATCATTCATGTTGAGATTATACATATGTGAGAACGATGTGGAAATATGTGCAAGTTAAGAGCGTCCAGAGTAAAAGATTATATCAACAATTTAAAAACAAAGTACGTAGTTACAATAAACCGTGGCAGCCTAGAGATGACCAGTCCCAACTGACAGCGCTCGTCCACGAACATGACGCATGGATCAGCCCCATTCAGCTCAACCATATTGAAGGGAACATTATCATCTGCCTAGCCTTTTCCTAACTTGTTGGGGTCGGCTTCCAGTCTTACCAGCTGAATACTAATATTTTACATAGAGCGCTATCTGAGCTCCACAACCCAGTTATTACAGGGAAATTCGATACTTGGTAAGACTGGTTGCAAGGTTTATCAGCATATTCTATTTTACTCCGTCTCTGTGATTTTTGGGCCAAACATGTTTGAGCAACTGGCCTCGCTACTGCTTAAAGATAAAAACAAATCGATGGCGGCGATAACGGTCATGGAATAGTTAAAAAATTATTAAAATAGCAAAAAATAAATAAAAAAAACTCAAATCTGTTTTAAATATGAAACACTTTTAAAGTGGCATGGCGCATGGTGTTCACATGGCTAAACCGTTTCCTGATTTTATAAGCCAGACTAGCTGTGGTTCGTATTAACAACACGAACTAAAATAAAATTTGAAAATAACCTAAATCGGATAAATATCGCACTATCGGACAAACAAGGAAATTGCACACATATCAGGGAGATGTTGTCAATTCTCGATCATAAAAATAAATGAGAATTTTTCTGCAAGTAGTATGTACCTAAGATAAAGCAGAATAACAGGAAAAAGAGCGGAGTGTCAATATATTTGATTCACATCATAAGAATTTTCCTTTGTGCATAGCGCAGCGGCCAATAAATACCTTTTACCGATGCATTAGGTCAGGTTTCTTTTACCTAGATTAAGTTGTATCTTTTCCAGGATATTTTATGATTTGCGAAGGAAAGATGGTTTTTATATAGTCATGTTCATAATGGAATAACTTTGGTAAGAAGCCATGTTAAATTTCATTTTGTAAGAACATAAGAGAGAAAAAAATCAATTTATTTTTGCCACTGAAACATGCTGAATACATACTTATCTTTAAATAAAAAAAAATCTTAAAAATCTTCAATATTTTAATCAAATAATGTTTTATACATATTTTTTTATATTTTTTGAGAAAATTTAATTAATAAGTTAATAATACTATGTACATTATATACAGACTACAAATAGATATACATAACTTCTAACAAAGCAAATAATGATTTTTGAATTATGCTAAGTTTAATAGTTTGGATAATTTAAAATGATTATGTTGGTTAAAAAAATTGCAAAAAAAACATATAAAACATTTTTCTAATATTAATTTTTATATGATATGATCATATCATTCCATGTTATTTGGGGTCGGCGCTATACGTTTTTAGGGTTCTGTACCCAAAGGGTAAAAGCGGGACCCTATTACTAAGACTCCACTGTCCGTCTGTCTCTCTGGCCGTCTGTCACCAGACTGTATCTCATGATCCGTGATAGCTAGACAATTGAAATGTGTCAACACAGATGATGTATTTCTGTTTCCGCTATAATAGCAAATATTATAAACAGAATAAAATAAATATTTAAGGGGGGCTTCCATATAACAACCGTGATTTTTTGCCGATTTTTTGCTTAATATTAATAACGGTGACAGGTAGACGCTTGAAATAATCATAGAATATACAGGGTGTAAAAAGACTCTTCACGAAACCGTCAACCAAGCATTAAGTACATCAAACTAAGTAACTTTACGCAAAAATTAGTGCTGCGAAACGACTTCTTTTTTTGGGTTGAAAAATCACGTTTTACAGTAGGACTCAATGAAACACACTCAAAACATTGTGCTGATGAATGGATTGAATAGTAAGGGGGTCCTGGAGGTGTTTAAAGTAAAAATCTGACATTAAAAACATGTATTAAAAAAAAAACTTGTGAAAAAGTTGGAACTTTGACCCCCAATATCTCCGTAACTAGAAGGTTCCCAGGTATGGTCTAGAACAAAAAAATGATCGCAATGACGGAGAGAACAAGTGCCTTTTGGCTTCGTTAAGAGTCTGTTTACACCCTTTATATATACATATATAGTTGTATATTCACCTTAAGAATAAATAGATCAATTAAAATAAAATAAATATTTAAGGAGTGTTTAATGGTAGGTCAGTTTTTTCTTTTATTCTCTCCTGTCAATTCGTCACGCTATCATCTACTCCTTTTTTGTCCTTCATATTATTCCTCACAAAATCCATCCTTCGTTTCTTTGGTCTTCCTCTCCTCCATCAACATTTATACTCATCACTCTTTTAGTCACATGTGTTCCTTCCCTCCTCATCACATGTCCATACCAAGACAGACGACCCCCGATCATCTTTTCTGTAACAGGCCCCACTTTCAAATTGTTCACTGTCTCATCATCATCTGCTTAGCTTTTTCCCAAATTTGTGGGGGTCGGCTTAAGCGGATGCAGCTGAATACCAGTATTCTACATGGAGCGACTGCCTATCGGACCTCTACAATCCAGTTAAAACTGGGTAATACGATACCTCTTGGTATGATTGGTTGTCAGACTTTTGGGGCTTCTGACTACCTGTGACGACTATCAAAGATGTACACATAACAGCCGGGACCAACGGCTTGACGAGCTTTCCGAGGCACGAAGGAAACTCGGTATGTAATGGGTGGTCACCAATTCACAGACCAATCTAGGCAAGCATGGCTTAACCTAAAGATCGACCCGAGCGGCTGTTATTATATGTTTAGCCACGAGCTCCTCTAAAATTGTTCACTATCTATAAGCATTTTATCCATCATCCAAAAAATCCTATTCACCCCGTTCACGTTCATTATCAGCCCCGCCAACAATCCCCGCCCGTGTGTTTCCAATATTGTCGTTATATTCTTACTGAGCCGTATTAAGCAATAAAAGACAAATAAATTCCACCGTACTTGTTCATTGCCGATCGTTCTGATCAAAGTTTAGCTCGTAACTACGTTTGAGTACACAATATTGTTGCGTATGTATCGCTATGTTATGTCGTGTTGGGATGGTTTTACTTATTATGTTGCTTTCTTATCTGTTGGCTGAGAAAATAAGGGATCTGTTTGTTTAAGTTATTATTGGTTAAGTCATTATCTACTGCGCATGAGGTCCTAGGTTCGATCCCCGGTTGGGGCAAAGTGGTATTGGTTTTTTCCATCTGGAATTTCTCAGTGGCAGCCACGGAGCCTGGGATGTCTGGATTTTCGCCCGCTTGAAGGCAATAGGCTCGCCCCCTATTACATGGGACTTAAATATAATTGGCGAAATGTGGGTGTACTATTAGGTACACCTCTGCCTGACCCTTCGGGGATTACAGGCGTGATGTTGTTATTAGATCAAGGATAAAGTAACACCCAATATCAACCCTAAAACCAGGAAAACACTGTTTAAAATCGACCACTCTTAAATCCCTACATTTGGGTCCTACTGATTGATTTAAGAGATTTTAAATGCTTCGGCACTAAAAACAGCTGTTAGTGATAAATTAGTTTAAAATGCTTACGTTAAAACTGTTTGCGTTTCCGAACGTAACATTGCATAATCTTATGTCTCTTTTATTTTCAATTTATGAATGGTCAACGCACTATTTTTAGTGGAAAAATCAACACAAATCTAGTGGAAAAACCCAATAACACTTTGCCCGACCCGGGAATCGAACCCAAGACCTGTAACTCAGCAGTCGCAATTGCGACCACTAGACCAACGAGGCAGTTCCTTGATCTAATCAAGGAATAAATCTATTCAATATATTGAATTACGTAACTTACTTTAAAGTAAAAAAAGTATGAAATGGCGTTCAAGATCTTTATGAATATTCCATACCAATAATGACAATAAGACAGAAATGAGGAAATCCGTAGACAAACCAAGGTCATCGACATAGCCCAGCGGGTAAGCAAGCTGAAGTGGCAATGGGCAGGCCACATAGCGCGAAGATCGGACGGCCGATGGGGCAAACAGATACTGGAGTGGAGACCACGCATTGGAAAGCGCAGCGTGGAACGGTCACCTGCCAGATAGACCGACGACCTTGTAAAAACTGCAGGGAGTCGCTGGATGCAGGTGGCATTGAACCGGACACGGTGGAAATCGATTTATCTTCTGTCCTTTTCTTAATGAAATAGAAAGAAAAAGATGCACTGAACTTAGGTTTAGTTTGTCAACAAGGGAATCGGCACCATTATAAGTGCACTAGTGGATAGATCAGTAATCGTTTGCGTAGTCTAAACAATATTTAAATATCGTAATCTATTACTTGTTATATACGTAACAAGTCGGTTTGTTTAATGTCATACGCCCCACTTGTCAGGTAGCATTTGGGTGTCAAAATCGAAAAGGTGCGGGAGCAAAATTTTTGTATAAAATATTCCCAATGTCTGCTCTGAGTTTTTGAAGTGAAAACTTCTTAAGCATCGTTGTGATTTGAAAGTCGACGAAACGAAAAACCGACAGCAAAAAGAGACAGACATATAAATTCATAAGATTTAACATGGGAGAAAATGAGATAAGAAGCATTATACAGTGTTTATCTCGAAGACAAAATTATTGAAGGTTTCACTTCTACGTGTGAATTGCACACATGTTTTTTTTTTAAATCTCTTTGCTCTAGAGTCTAAAATGAAAATTAGTTTAAAAACCGTTTCATTCCATTTATATAACAAAAAATTAACAAACGCAGGCACACCTAATTCCTTTGCGTAATAAGGTAAGAAAAAATAAGAGGGAGACTAAATTAAAGCTCCTTGAGTTACGGCTCGCCCTAATTCAAGATTTTGACTTTAATATTTTTGTAGAGGGTGACAAATAGTCCGCGTTCCTGTTTGTCCGAGTTAAGCTTTTAAGAATATTTGAGTCTGAATTAAATGAAGAAGATTTTTGGGATAAATAGCTTTTTAGATTAATGGAAAACTGCTGCAGATTTTGAACCAAAGACCTTTGCAAAAAAATATGATATAATGCTAAAGCATTCCGAATTGACGAAGATATCATACCGTGCGTAAAAATGGAATTAGAATGGACAATTTCCTCCTTCTTTTTGAAAATTGTTTTAAAAGCTATTAGAAGGATTTTAGGTAGAAAGGATTTCTTTTCTAATCAGTCTTACCAAAGGGAATCTTATTACCAAGTTACTGGAGGTTGTGGAGGTGAAAAAGGCAGTCACTACATGCAAAATTTATTTATTATTCTTTATTCATGTTTTTAACTTACTTATTACATTTTTAAATATTTAAAAAAAGTATAAAAAAATATTTAAAAATTTTAAAAATAGGGTCCAAGCTGGGCTCCAGAGAGAGGAACCTCCTAATTATTTATTAATACAACTTACAACTATCATTACAGGTAATCTTATCCTAATTCGATAGTGTGGCTAACAACTCTTATAACACATAACACAAGTTTATTACACATAAGAAACTAAGTTTAACAAAACTTTTACGAATTCACTTCAAGTGCACGAAAAAAAAAAACAATTCGCTCGTGAAACTCGTTCACAACGCGGATCGTTCGGGTGAGAGGGGTCTTAGCCAGGAGATTGGTTCTGGTTACCGGCACGGCCAGCAGTGGTGGGCGCCGTCGCCTCCACACGTATCGATCCGGCACGCACAGTTTCAGGTGCTGCAGCACTCCCGGGTCAATATGCTTGAGCTGAATGGGGCTGATCCATGCGTCATGTTCGTGAACGGGTGCTGTCAGTTGGGACTGGTCATCTCTAGGCTGCTACGGTTTATTTTAACTACTTACTTTGTTTTTAAATTGTTGATATAATCTTTTACTCTGGACGCTCTTAACGTGTACGTATTTCTACATCGTTCTCACATAAATCACATCTCAACATGAATGATGTAACCAATATTTTGTTTGAAAAGAGTATCCATAGATTTTCTTGCCCATTCTTCTCTATAGAGATCTACGCTTTGGAATGGGCAACTACAGTACTTTCACAAGTTATTATGCCTTGTGGCTGTGAACTTAGCTTAGCCTAATTTGTAATTCTGACATTCAAAAGTGCCTGTAATGGTCTAATTGAAATAAATGCTTTTAAGTTTTAAAATGCTGGCATGCAGTTGGACTGGAAGATAAGGAGTAAAAAATTCGCGCTACAACAGATTTTCTACATAACTACTATTGAGCAACGTCCTTTCAACTTAGATAACTTAAACAAGATACGGATGCATACTGATTGATAACTACTTTATAATGGAACGATTGCTCAATGACCACTTAACCTAACCGTAACCACTCAATTATTACAGCGCTTCTGATTACTGAATAAAAGTCCTTCGTCCTGATAATTCATTAAACAAGTTTTAAGTAGATAATTATCTGGTATTGGGCATGGACATGTGATGCGGAGGTATGAGGAAAATATCGTCAGGAAAATTCTGAGTGTGAATATGGGTGGCTATAAGAGCA
Organism: Lycophotia porphyrea; assembly: GCA_950005105.1. NCBI lineage: Eukaryota > Metazoa > Arthropoda > Insecta > Lepidoptera > Noctuidae > Lycophotia > Lycophotia porphyrea. The sequence continues at coordinate 11,354,524 of OX465408.1, read as the reverse complement.
GAGAAAGACCAAAGACACGATGGATGCGTGAAGGATGATATGGCTAGAAAAGTGGTGACTGCTGAGATGACGAGTAATAGAGAAGTGTGGAAGAAGAAGACATGCTGCGCCGACACCAAATTAATTGGTATAAGAGCAGGAGAATGATGAATCTACTTAACAATCAGTAAAACTTTTAACCAGTTCCATGGTTGGTAATAGCAGTAATTCACAAGCGACACAGCAGTGTGTTCAGCAACACAAAGCGCAAGGAAGGAACATGGATGGGTTTTAGTTAGTACAAGTCTGACACACCCTTCCATTCCGCCCAGAGCGGGAGAAGTCATAAGAAGATGTCCCATCCGAAAAAAAGGGGGTATAGGTAGAGACTACAAAACTGCTACGATCCTTAGATACTCCGTTCACCTCGTCCACGTTCGTCATGTTTACAGAGAAGTTTGTAGAAACCAGTAATGGCGCTTCAGAAGCATACTTTTGCTCTAAATACATTATTAAACCAGTAAACAAGTATTGTACACAATGTACACGACAGTTGCGAACAAGTAAACAAATAAATCTAGCTCGAAGTACACAGCACACGACAAACAGTAACCTCAGTAAGTCTAGATTTTTATTGTTAGTATTTATTTATTTATACGGTACTGTTATGTTAGGTGAAGTTTTATTTATGAAATACTGGAACTGGTTACTTACTGCAGGTTTATTTTGATGTTGGTTTTAGTGTAGTTTATACATACTATTCCAAAGCTTCGCGCGTCGTTTTCTTATTTATCTTTCCGTGTAGATGGACTCAAATAATACCCGAGCATGTAGCTACCCTCTCAGCTCTTTGTTGGCTTCGTTTAAATACTAGAAGGCTGTGCAGGATGGGCAAGAAAGGACATAGGGATATCGTGAGAGTCAAAATGGTGGGTGTACCATAGCGAATCAAATTATACCATATACCAAAAAAATGTACCTAAACCATACTATTTTGTACCTAGCTCTAAAAAATCTGTACTTACTTGAGAACGAAATTATTTAGAATTTCAAGGTACACCCACCATATTGACTCTATAATATTTTATTATTTAGCGATTACTCATAAAATATAGTTACAACAAAAATTGTACCTAAAAAGTACATCAAATAAAACAAACACACACTTGATCAGTGAGATAGTTCCTGAGAAATAAATCAACCGTGTCTTTTGTATAAGTAAATACGATAAATGAGTAATGGAGTGATTTATAAGCAATGGTTAACTAATAAAATATTATAGAACACCCGCTATCTTGATGTCAATATGGCGGGTGTATCTTAAATTCGAAATAATTTCGTTCTGAAGAAAGTACAGATTTTTTAGAGCTAGGTACGAAATAGTATGTTTTAGGTACATTTTTTTGGCTGAAATGATGATGTTGATATTATGTTCGTAACAAATCGATTTTGTAGAACGCCGATCCCATTCCTGAGTGACAGTCATTTACTGAAACTGTGTTCCATGTTAACTACCGCGTTACTGACATTCTCTGGTTGCTTTCCAGTCCATTTTCTCCAACTTTTTACTAAAGGTACACACTTCTTTCCACTTTTACGTCATTTCCTACAAAACTTATTACATTTCATGGTTTTAACCTCCTTATTTGGTTTACAACTTGGGAACAACAACTTTAACCCAGATAATATTCTATTTTATTGTGACATTTCTGCTGAAGTTACCTTTGGAATAGCATCTGAGTTATAAAAGAGCTTGGGCAGGTGCCATTTAAAAAGAACATTGCCTACTTTTTGTGCGGTAGATTGGCGAGAAACAAAAAATACATACAGTATTTTCTACTTCAGGATTCTGTAGAAAGACTTTAGTTTAGTCAAGTATAATTTAGTTTATTTATTTATAATTGTCAAAAATTACCGGTCAGATTTACAAAAAAAAAATGTAAAAACATGAAACATTAAAAAGAGCATCAAATACAAAAATTAAAAAAAAAAAACTAAATATCATAAAAATCATCATAATCAAAAAATCCAAATCATAATTATAAAAATAATAATATAATAATGTAAAATACCATGACGGTGCTTGTATATGATATGCTGTTAGCTGTTATTGCACGGTGAATTTTCAACTTTGTAATTGGAAAATTCAACATTGTGGTTTTATTTAGGAGTCTCAAAATGGAGAACCAATATGTTTTTAAAACCATATAAGACATAAAAGTAGTTAAAACAAAGTAGGTAATATAGTAAAAAGTTAGTGAAACATAACCTCTGATATGACTTAAAAAGGATGTAACCAGACTCTTAAAGAAGCCGAAAGGCACTTGTTCTCCCCGTCATTGCGATATTTTTTTTGTTCTCGACCATACCTGGGAAACTTCTAGTTACGGAGATATTGGGGGTCAAAGTTCCAAGTTTTTCACAAGTTTTTTTAAAATACATGTTTTTAATGTAAGATTTTTACTTTAAACACCCTCCAGGACCCCTTTACTATTCAATCCATCCATCAGCACAATGTTTTGAGTGCATAACATTGAGTCCTACTGTAAAACGTGATTTTCACCCCAAAAAAAAAGTCGTTTCCGAGCATTAATTTTTGCGTGAAGTTACTTAGTTTGATGTATGTACATAATGCTTGGTTGACGGCTTCGTGAAGAGTCTGTTTACACTCTGTATCTAGACAAATATTATAAAGTGGTAAATTTTGTTTGTAAGTTTGTATTTAGGGGTAATCTCCGGAAGTAATGATTCAATTTTAAAAATTCTTTCACTGGCAGAAAGCTACATTGTTCGTGGCTGCTATAGAATAGTCTATAGCAGCCACGAACAATGTAGCTTTCTGCCAGTGAAAGAATTTTTAAAATTGAATCATAATATATATAAATTCTGTTTATATCATGCATATTAGCCAAGGTATCACAATTTTTGCGGATGAAGTCGCGGGCGAAGTGTTAGTTAGATATAAAATTTTCTGACTTCTTCAGTAAAACGTATAAGTAACTGATTTATTTAATGTTTGGAAAAGTGCTAGATTTCAAAAGACATAATACTTTACATTTCGTCCCCGAAAATTCAAAACTTCAGCCACAAACAGCTACTAACCAAAACATTTCAGCTGAAAACTTCCCAAATCACCAGCGAACTAGGAACAACACCTCAACCTAGATTCAGACATACCTATTTCAGCTCAAATCTATCTAGATTTCCAGGATGCTCAGCTCGGAACAATGTCATGACCTAAAACGTTCGCTGTGACGTCAGAGGGATGACGTAAGCCTTTCATTAGCTTGCATCGACTGCAGAATCAAATGAGATTGGTTTTCGAACTCTCGTAAATGAGGATGTGTTAATACATCTATTTTGTATGTACCTATGTATGCTGTGTTGGATGAAGTTTACAATGTTATTTGTTGAAAAGAAATCTTCTATACAAATAAATAAAATTGTTTGTAATTTCAAAGTAACAGTTTTTTACTGAATGCATATGAAAATATATACGATATTTTTATTTTTTTATTTTTAATTGTCTCTCTCTCTGTCGGTTTGTTCCGTCTAATCTCTGAAACAGATAGACCGATTTTGACATGACTTTTAATGGCAGAAAGCTAATGTTATAAGGAGTAACGAAGGCTATTTTACTTCTAGATAAAGAATTAGGGAAATAGGGAAGTAATATTCTTATAATAAATTTTACTAATATTATAAGAATTTGAAACTGCAATTTTATTACTGACACCAAGCATTATTGTTGATTTGTAGGTTGCTAGTGTCAGTACAGATACAAGAGATAGGTATTTAAGTTTAAAATGACTTATGACGAAGTAGGTGACAAATAAATAATATTTTTTGTATAGCATCTCACTTTTATACCGTGCTAGAGAACCAAGCCTAAAAATGAATAAATATTAATACGTAGGTACTCAATTTTATTCTTATTTACTTTCTACATTAAAATTCATTTTGAAAAATATTTCACAAACCTTACACAATATTTCCTTTTAAATTAAAGACATGACGTTATCTTGGCAGGCAATGTTATTTCTTCCAAAGTTACCTTTATAGATCTTTTATTTCGAAGAAAACCTATTTACAATATTTAAACAAAGGTGTATTGTCAATAAATTGTGGAAATATGCTCCAAGAAGGTATTCTTTAGTATAATAGTAATATTCGTTGCCAACGATTGGTGCATTGCGGATTCCCTTTATAGACCAATTTAGATAAATGTTCGGAGTAGATTTACGTAATAGGTTTTGTACTGTGGCGTATTTTCAATTTCATTTTGATGGTTGCAGTTTGTTGGATGTTATTTATTTGTTAGTTGATTTGGGTTTGAAGTTATCGAATAAAGTATGATCAATGAGAAACACTTAATATCTAAATTATTATGGCTGTTTATACGGTGCATTTTGGAGAAAAAATCGTTAATATTGAAAATAAGATCGTACTTACATAACATCACGCCGTAATCCTCGAAGGATTAAGCAGAGGTGCACTAATAGTACACCTACGTTTCGCCAGTTATGTTAAAGTTCCATGTAGTAGGGGAAGACCCTATTGCCATCAACCGGGCACAAATCAAGTCTTCATGGCTACTACTGAAAAATTACTGATGAGAAACCCAATAACACCTTGCCCGACCCGGGAATCGAAACAAAGGACCTCATGTTCACCAGTCGCGCTTGCAACCACTAGACTAATTGGGCAGTTAAATTAATAAATTATTCAATTTTATAAATACTTAGTACAAGTTTATTTTATTATCTTCAATAATTTTAACACCCTGTAATAGAACTTCTTGTAAAATAGTTTATCCGGAACTCCTCGTAAAATAGTTCATCCGGAAAAGTGCCTCCACTCCTATTTCTGCTGCCGAGCTGCATCGCCGAGTTCCGGCTTGAAGAATATAAGCGCCGGGGAATTACTGGCTCTCAGAACGCTCGAGAAGTTTGTCTCAGAGACGGGCGCAATGTTCTGCCTTGTAGGACCCCATCTCGGTAGTGGAGTGTTGCAGTTATACATAGACTACTTAGCAGTTATAGATTAGCTTTCAGGCTGTATGTTTCTTCTTAGTAGTTTCGATATTCTTCTTCTTTTGGAATTAATGGCAAAAATAAATATTGAATTAGTTGACTGTGTCAATTGCAGCATCAGTGGCGTTTTTTAAGTCGATGTTTTACATAATTCTCTATAACAAATTAAGCATCGACCCACAACTCTGCCACATCAACGGCGTTGGTAGTGGCTTCAACAACGTGTTTCAAAGTGTAGGTCGCACCCTGCTTCAATGGAATACTTTCACCTGACCAAGTTTTACCTGCCGCGGTCCACCTGGCTTCGCAGTCGGTCAGTTGATAAAATTGCAAAGTCGTTTTGTTAATAGGCCAGAAATGAAGTGCCCCAGTTTTGTTAAGCGCTCAGCTTGTTTACCCTAACTTGATTATTTGGATTTTGGAGAAGCTAATTTAAGACACCTTTCTACTTAGTTAATAAAATTAAAAGTTTGCTTGCACAAAGTTTCGTTCATTTGACGACCGAATTATTTTTGAAATCATAACATTTTAGCAGTCACGCTTACAGTCACTAAATGACTTCACCAGTGAGGCGGTATACGATGAATGAGGTTTAATTCCTAGATTGTTTTTTTTTTGTTTTACAGTAACCAATTTCTCAACCTTGACCTAAATTTGTGCTCAGATAATGGCAAAAGGTGCCGCCTATTACGTGGCAAAATGTGGGTGCACCTACTATTCTCTTGAATATAGGCGTAATGTTTACGTAGTTAATACATTAAGCAAATCAGTTCTACTAATTGAACATCAAAACATTTCCGGAGATTTTTTTTTTCTCCTACAAACCATAAACATCCGATTTTTTTTTGTAATCTTGAAAACATTAGTTGTTTGCCAAGTCCGCAGTTTATAGATGTGCTAACAAAATAAGCATTGAATACGTTTTGGAGGAAAACAAATCGTAAATAATGTCGTCTTTGAGAGGGCATAAACGGAGTTACACTATTCTGTATGGGTTATAATGTCAGGTGGGAGATGGGAGGGCTTTTCACTAGGTTTTTGGCTAAGGGTAGTCTGTGAAGTAACTATGATAAGAGTGTAGTAGGCTCTGTGATTACTAATTCTGCGCAAACCATAAAAATGACGCTGTTTTATACCATAACCTTTTGATGTGAAACATCTATAGCCACGGGTTAAACCGATTGTTGGTGTGGCGACGCATGCCGTGGCGACGCGTCACTGCTCTATGCGTTGGTATATATATACACTGTACTGTTACTGTGTGCTGATCTTTTATGCAGATTACTTGTACAAAATAATTTCAATGTTTCACATCTGCCAGGCATCCCGTGACGGCTCATCATTTTTTTCTGTGTCACACTGCTGGGCACTGCCCTCCTTTTTTCCTTCCAAACCTCTCTATTCAGTAAAATTTTTGGCAACGTTTGCCCCGCGAACATGATGAAATCGTCACACCACCTTCGCTGCGGTAGAACTTGACGGCAATGTTCTCCCCTAAAGCGTCCAGTGAGTGACAATCTTTGCTCACCTAACTCATCATGACTTTCATGCTGTTGTCACCAATATATAGAGAGGTTCTCAAGGAAGGTTTTAGTATAATTTATCAAGTTTTTGTATATATTGGCTAAAATATAATGATATTTGCTGGAGGTGTCGGAAAAAAATAAACCATCTGGGAGCTTTCATCGAAAACGCTGCCTAAACCCTTTGAGATCAAAATGATGCATGGTAGAATCCCTGAAATAAGTTCCCATGGGTTGCGGGAACGGGATCAAAATTTCAGGATTACTTTTGGTCGCGATAACCGACATCCATGCGGGAGAGGCCGCGGGCATCAGCTAGTCCTGAATAATTGAAAATCACGGAAGATATGCTAGTGACAGTGTAAGTTTAGTTATAAACCGTGAACGCTTAAAACTGTGTTTGACGTGTAGTTATAAATTGTAATACATTATTCATGGCAAAGCTTTTCATCATGTCAAGAGAATCTTGGCTCATAATCCAATTATAATCCTCTTGCACATAATTCAGTAGATTGAGCTCAGGTAAAAGGTGAAACACAATATAAACTTTGCTTATTTATAAAGGGTGTAAACAGACTCTTAACGAAGCCGAAAGGCACTTGTTCTCCTCGTCATTGCAATCATTTTTTGTTCTAGACCATGCCTGGGAACCTTCTAGTTACGGAGATATTGGGGGTCAGGGTTCCAAATTTTTTACAAGTTTTTTTTAAATCATCATCATCATCATCATTTCAGCCAATAGACGTCCACTGCTGGACATAGGCCTCCCCCAAGTGTCGCCATATTGACCGGTCCCGTGCGACTCGCATCCAGCGGATCCCTGCAACCTTCATCAGGTCATCGGTCCACCTAGTGGGAGGCCTTCCAACGCAACGTCTTCCGGTTCGCGGTCGGTTTTTTTAAATACATGTTTTTAATGTAAGATTTTTACTTTAAAACCTGCAGGATCCCCTTACTATTGAATCCATCCATCAGCACAATGTTTTGAGTGCGTTACATTGAGTCCTACTGTGAAAAGTGATTTTTCAGCCCAAAAAAAAAGTCGTTTCCCAGCACTAATTTTTGCGTAAAGTTACTTAGTTTGATGTACATAATGCTTGGTTGACGGCTTCGTGAAGAGTCTGTTTACACCCTGTATCTTTGTCATGGTTTTATTCTCGTCACAAGCAAATGGCGTAGAGCTATATCTTCCTACGCTCATTAGGCATGTCTTTGTTGCAAGAATATTGACCCGATTTCCGATGGAATCTATCTACAGGTAACTTTGAAGCCTGTAGAGACAAAGGTACATTTAAATTTGCCTCGGAACACAGTTAGTTGTTCCTATTAAGGTGTATTATCAAAATAAGTAGGTATGGAGTATGGTATTCAAAACAAAAATACAAAATTATAAATTGGTAAGGATCGTAGCAGGTGGCGTTCTGTGGTTTCTGCCTACCCTTATGGGAAAAAGGCGTTTATGTATGTTTATGTATAAATTGGTACTGGTTTTTAGCCGCATTCGGTTAGACAGGAAGCCGATCCCAACGTACATGTTCGAGAAAGTCATACGTTCAAAATATTATGCTGATTCCTTCTACCCCTTTAGATGAGAAAAGTGCCTGAGTTTTTGCATCTATTTATCAAGTAACTATGTGTAAATGTACGTACGGTCGAACAAGATATTTGGTATACAGGTGAAAATATTCAAAATCCAATGCCGAAGCGTATACTTTATTTTTTATTTTTTTATTAGCCTATTCTGTCCCACTGCTGAGAAAAGGTCTCCCCCATTCTCTTCCGACTCTCCCGGTGTTTTGTCTCCTTTGGCCAATCGGTCAGGAACGAGTCCAAATCGTCACGCCAGCGTTTCTTGGGCCTGCCTCGGTATACCTTTTGACGTATACTTTTACACAAAAAAAAAATGCAAGCAATATTGTTGGTGTACTAGTATTGTGAATATTTCTGCGTGTATACCAAATAGCTTGTTCGTCTGTACACCAGTTACGCATTACAATACTACAGTATTTAGTCAAGCTCTATAACAACAAAGAGGGTATCAAAAATAATTGATTCATGCCTCAAATGTTAAGACCATTAAAATAACTGATTTAAGGAATCACAAATCAATTATTTTATAGCTTAGCTTTGTTTAATGTAGGATCCATGGTTCTATAAATTATTTCTGTTTGGAAACTGAATATCAAAGCGTAACGAGGGATTATTACTGGCTTGTTGAAAACTTGTAACAGAGGGTTATTCGTTAGGTTGTTTAGAGAAACAATAGATTTGTGAGGTTAGGATGTATTTCCTGCAGGCATTCTGAAGATAGGTGTGGGCAACTAGTTGCCTGGCATTTTGCTGAACTGGGCCTATTTGGCGCAGCCATGAGGCACACAGTATTTTACATTTTTGATTAGATTTAAGTTTTTTTTTTCTAGCCTGCTCTGTCCCACTCCAGGACAAAGGCCTCCCACCACTCTTTCCACCTCTCACGAACCCGCGCGTCCTCCTTCAAGTTCGGACGGAATTTATCCAGTTCGTCCCGCCATCTCCTTCGTGGTCTGTCGCAACCCCGCCTCACTGTGTCACTGTATTTTTTTCTTGTATTTTTTTTTAATTATTGTGTGCAATGTGCCAAATAAATGTATTTTCTTTATTTATTTATTTAATCCAATACTACTCAAAATTAAGCAACCTTTGATTACAATACTGTAATTTCCACACCATCGTCTCAGGGTCAAAGCTTTTAGAATTAAGCCAACTGATTTACAAAGGACCATTTGCCTACCTAGTGCAAAATCACGTCAATTAACAGCGGCTACTATCAAAGGGTTGATAAGGGTGATAAGGGTTGAAGATAACGGGAAATCTGGGGGTGGGTTTGATAAATGATCGTGTGGATGTTGAATAATTTGAGATAGTGGCTTTCTGTGGTTTGTGGTTATTATTGAGAAATTGGTTGTTGGTTTTTTGGGTGGTGAGTTGGGTTGAATGATTTTGTAGCGGAATTAAGGGGTTATATGTGAAACTTACAAAAAGAAGAGGAGGAGGAGATCGTGGCTAAATAATAACATCCACTCGGGTTGATCTTCAGGTTAAGCCGTGCTTGCCTAGGTTGGTCTGTGGATGGGTGACCACGCTTACATACCGAGTTTCCTCCGTGCCTCGGAAAGCACGTTAAGCCGTTGGTCCCGGCTGACAATTGTAGATCTTTGACAGTCGTTACAGGTAGTCAGTGGCCCAAAAAGTCTGATAACCAGTCTTGCCAAGGGGTATCGTATTACCCAGTACTAACTGGGTTGTGGAGGTCAGATAGTCAGTCGCTCCATGTAATTTATTGGTATTCAGCAATGCATGCGGTTAGACTGGAAGCCGACCCCAACATAGTTGGGAAAAGGTTAGGCAGATGATGATGTGAAGCTTAAAAAACGACGTTTTATGATAGTGTTTATGGGTCATGGGGAGGCGTTTGCCCAGCAGTGGGATGACATAGGCTAACAGTATTAGCATTCATATGCATTCAGTAAAAAACTGTTAATTTGAAATTACAAACATACACTTAAATTTTATTTATTTGTATAGAACGAAACAGAATTAAATTATTGAATTAATTAATGATTTTTTATATATTTATAAAACTATAAATACTCTAAAATCATGTATAATCTTCGTTTTTCTTTTATTCTTCTTTTTCTTCTTATAATAAAATAATTGATCAAATTCCATTCAAAACAGTAATCTCTTGAATTTTAGCAATTTTTATCGACACGCTAGCTAATTGACAAAAGTGTCAGAGTGCCTGAAATTCATCAGAAATTCGGTTTAGACACGTTTTTTGCGCAAGCATTTGGGCGAATCCGACATTCGTCACACTCTGCGTAAAAACAAGCATAGCGCCGATTCTGTAACCATGTTTGACCGGGCAAAAACGATTTGAGTTTTATGTCTGAAAATACACAGTTATATTTCTGGGAATAAGTAATTAGCTCTAACCTCGTGTTGCCTATTTCATCAAAATACTAATTAATGAACTTTAATCAGAGTAAATATTTGGATGCTATTTGATTGAAAGTGTTGAATTATATGATTGGAAATACGAGAAAATGACCATTTTGATAAGTACATTATTGTAAACTGTTTAACATAAAAATAAATATATTATTAAGTTAAACTAACTATATACATTGATAATTAAAAACTATTAAACTAAAATAGATAAACTAACAACAAACTATAAAAGGGCATCGAAAAACTCCTCCTCAACGCTGTCAGATGGTAATGTGCCCAAGAGACTGGCGGCGTTGCCACGTTGTATGGCAACACCGCAAAAATAAATTAGTTGATTAATTTATAACATTGTATTGTATCTGTTAGAAGTTGTTTAATAATAATAATAAGTTTAGTTTAGGTATCGATTCACTAAAAATTAACTATTAATATGTGTTATTTTGAAAGCAGCGGTGGCCCAGTGGTAGCGACTCAGACTCACGAACAGTAAGTCGTGGGTTCGAACCCAGGCAGGCGCATTACTTTGTGTAATTTATTTCATCACCACTGCTTTCAAAAACGGTGAAGGAAAACATCGTGGGGAAAGTGGCATGTCCTAGAACCAAAAATTCGAAGACATGTGACATCTACCAATCCGCACTGGGTCCGCGTGGTGGTTTATAGCCCATTCCCTTTCATAGAGAGGAGGCCTGTGTCCCAGCAGTGGGAACATTATACGCTGATGATGATGATGATGGTGTGTTATTTTCTTTCATTGACCAAACGAAGAAGGATCCTATTCCCATCACTTCATTTGGGCCCAGAATATAAGAGCTGTGACATTTTTAAATGTTACAGTATCATACTGAGATCGATTTAAGGTTTTTTGTTGTTTTGTCCTGTGCCAAAAAGTATTGATCAATACTTTTTCCTTCTTTTATTCCTATTCTTATCTTTGATAGATGTTATGAGTCTTCATTTTATTTACAAACTGAGTCGTCTGTTGGCTGATTTGTGGAATACCGAAGATAAATAGTATCATTGTGTACCTCGTTACTTTATAGTGACTTTTTTCGGATGGGTAATCATCAAATGTCTTCTCCAGCTCTGGGGAGAGCGGAAGGGTGTGTCAGACTTGTACTGACTAAAACCCATCCATGTTCCTTCCTTGCCCTTTGTGTTCCAGGGCCGAGGTATCTCTTTCGAACAGTCCCGCAGCACTTTATAGTACCTAATAGAGAATTAATCCTTTTCATAAGAACCATAGTCATCCTTCCAGATAGGAGGATAGTAAAACCCGTAGTCAAAGGTGCTCAGCCCGAAACCAGTCATCATCGTCACCTGCCTAGCCTACTTACTGGGTAACAGGACACCCCTTGGTAAGACTGGCTGTCATACTTTCGACAATCCGTAAAAGCAAAAAAATAAACAAGTTAAAAAAAACACAAATACAGTCCCGCGCGCGAGCTCCGAGGAATCGGTGGCTGAAGAAGCGGGCGGTGTGCGCCATGCATGTCCGTGGCTTTATACTCCACACTCTACCAGTACAAGTGTCGACCTAAACCAAGAAATAAATACAAACTATTATTGATAATAGGTGACCAGTTAATGATTATGTTTACCTCGGGTATAGCCACAGGGGTACAGTCTATCATTCGTACTAATCATTCACCACTTGCAAGGGAACCCGGCCAGCTGTCAGTGAGCCGCTTTTCTTTTACATTACAATCGATATCTTTTAGTCACCGCTACAATGCGTTGTACGACAATGTTTTGTTACAAATGTTCTGATCATTTTCCACTTCAATTGAAAAAAAAAAATCGTTTTGTCTGTGGTTTTTTTTGCTGATACAGGGTGTAAACAGACTCTTCACGAAGCCGTCAACCAAGCATTCTGTACATTAAACTAAGTAACTTTACGCAAAAAATATTGTTGAGAAACGATTTTTTTTTTGGAGTGAACCATCACGTTTTTAAAACTCAAAACTCAAAACTCAAAAGCATTTATTTCAATTAGACCATTACAGGCACTTTTGAATGTCAGAAAATCAAATAAGGCTAAGCTACAGTCACAGACACAAGGCATAATAACTTGTGAAAGTACTGTAGTTGCCCATTCCAAAGTGTAGATCTCTATGGAGAAGAATGGGCAAGAAACTCCATGGACACTCTTTTCAATCAAAATATTGTTACAAAATCTTGGTTACATCATTCATATTGAGATTATACATATATGTGAGAACGATGTAGAAATACGTGCACGTTATGTTTTACGGTAGGATTTAATGTAACGAATTCAAAATATTGGGCTGATGGATGGATTGAATAGTACGGAGGTCGTGAAGGTGTCTGAAGTAAAAACAAATGTGTGCGTGTAACCTTTACGCGCGATTGAAGTAAAACTTCTTTTTCTTTTAATTTACTTATTTTAAAAGTAATAAATAAACAAGTATATTTAGAGATTTTCAAAAAAATCTGAGTTACTCCCTAGTCGCGCCTAAAGAAGTTTTACTTCAAAAACTTTGACTTTGACTTTATTTGCCTGAAATATGGTGTTTTACAGATTTTATAACACAAACATAGTTCTTTCGCCTACTAAAAACGGCATGCAAATAATGCGAGGAAATGAATTAAAATTTTCAAAACCAATGATGCACACAAACAACAATATTTTTTCTCGCGTTGATGAGTTCATTTGTTTTTTTCAATAAACTGCTTTCTATTTGCAAGCCAATTCGATATTTAAATAAAACCTTTGATAAGTTGGCTCCTTGGTTGCCATGCTTTTGAGTATAAGATCGTTGCATTTTTTAAATATAGTAAGCGTTACTTCCGTCAGAAAAAAAATCTGAGTTACTCCCTAGTCGCGCCTAAAGAAGTTCTACTTCAAAAAAAAAACTGGTGAAGAAGTTAATGATAAATGATGTTTATTTTGCAAATAGGTTTTTCAAACACTTTTACACGTCATGTTTTTTTAAAACTAGATGGGGCCGGTGTTTCGTACCTGACTGCTCTGAGAAGAAGCATCCGAAACAAAACTTAGAGGTCACAGTCTCTTTTAAAGTCCACACATTGGTTAAATCATATGAGGACCATGCAGATTAATGTCTGAGATGATCTTTTGAAGAAACAACCACACAGATTTGAGTCGACCTGTCCAATCAGTGCAAACATTATTCAGTGATCGTGTAGCTCGACTCGTAACCCAAGGAGCTCAACGACACGACGACCAATACCAAAGAAAGGACATTTGGGTAGGACGCGTATAGTACTCAAACTACCAGACAATAGTGAAACTAAACTAAATCATATTAAAAAAAAATACATATATATATATGACCCACATAATCCTCATATTTACAGTAATAAAATAATACGACATAAAAATTAAAAACTAAGGTAAAAATACAAAATAATAATACCATACTTGAAAAAATAAATAATGTCAACTGAATCGAAATAATGTTATAGTGTATATAAAAAAATGTATACAAAATGTCAAACTAATAAAGATAGAGGGAATTAAAAAAACAAAAATAATAAAAAATAGGTAACTACAAATTCAATTCAATTTCAATTCAAATAGGAGCAGTTCAATCCCAAGCTTTTTTGTCCTCTATATAATCTATAGCAGCATAGAAAGTTTCCTGGCAGAGTTTACGTTTTATAAGAGATTTGAATTTATTAAGGCTTAGTTCTTGAATGCGGCCTGGTAGTTCATTTTAAAAGTGCACCTATACATTGGCATCTAAATGAACCACCTATTTTCTTGAGTCTTGTTGTAGGTACAATAAATTTATGTTTATTCCTTGTATTTATATTGTGAATTTCACTGTATTTCTTAAATAGTTTTATATTTTTGTGAGCATACAAAAGATTTTCAAAAATATATTGAGAAGGAACAGTCATTACATTCATCATCATCATCATCATCATCAGCCTTTTTAATGTTCCCACTGCTGGGACACAGGCCTCCTCTCTATGAGAGGGAATGGGCTATAATCTACCACGCGGGCCCAGTGCGGATTGGTAGATGTCACATGTCTTCGAATTTTTGGTTCTAAGACATGCCGGTTTCCTCACGATGTTTTTCTTCACCGTTTTTTGAGAGCAGTGGTGATGAAATAAATTACACAATGTAATGCGCCTGCCTGGGTTCGAACCCACGACTTACTGTTCGTAAGTCGGGGTCGCTACCACTGGGCCACCGCTGCTCTCCGGCATTCCCCCACAACAAGATGCCGTACGACATTACGCTATAAAAATAGCTAAAGTACACTAATCGGGCTTTCTCTACATAGGTTAAATTACGAATTTTTCTAACTGCTTATGTTGCGGAGCTCATCTTCTTCGACAATTTATCTATGTGTGGGCCCCACTGAAGCTTAGCGTCTAAAGTTAAGCCTAAGAACACCGTGCTATCTTCGGGATTCAACTCTTCGCCCTTTACCAACACACTGGTTTTCACCTGCTTGACGTGAGGTAGTGTAAACTTAATGCATTTGTTTTTTTTTTTCATTAAAAAGTAAATTATTAACGTAAAACCAATGAACTACTTTTGAAATCGCGCTATTTACATCGTCAGTTACTACCTGCTGACGTTTAAGTTTAAACAAAAGCGAAGTGTCATCTGCAAACAACACTATATCGTGGTTATCCTTTATGAGGAAAGGCAAGTCATTAATATAAATAAGAAACAAGAAAGGACCAAGAATCGAGCCCTGCGGGACTCCCATTATTACTATAGATCCGGGACTTCTTTTTCCGTTGACGTCAACTCTCTGGATCCTATCACTCAGGTATGAGGTAAGAAGATCCAGAGCGCTGTTCCGGATTCCGTAGTGGCGGAGTTTCTTGATTAACGTTTCATGAAGAACTCAATGAAACTTTAACCCCATAACTAGAAGGTTCCCAGGTATGGTCTAGAACAAAAAAATGATCGCAATTACGGGAAAAACAAGTCCCTTTCGGCTTCGTTAAGAGTCTTTTTACACCCTTTATAAGAAAAATTGAATGGTCCAAAAGGAAAAAAAGTCTTGGTCAAACCCATAACATTTTTCGAAATTTAACGCTAAATATACTGTTAATGACACTTAAGTATAGTAACATTCAAGTAATTACACGCATTGAACCGACATGCACACTTTTTCCTACTTGGCTATACTGGAAAAACCACACAGGGTTCCGTAGCACGACTATATTACAGAACTTCGAAGTTCATCAAACAATAGTACAATCACAATATTTTTAACGCTCAATCATGTATTATTATGTAATTTTACCCACACAGCCATTGGATTTGTTTTGAGCCACCCCCATTTTTATGTTTTTTTTTTATAATTTCTTATCGCTTTTGTGTAGCGGATCATAGAAGACCCCTTTTATTTTTTTATTTTTTTCGGATGGGAAATCATCAAATGACCTCCCGCTCTGGGTGGAGCGGAAGGGAGTGTCAGACTTGTACTGACTAAAACCCATCCATGTTCCTTCCTTGCGCTTTGTGTTCCAGGGCCGCGGTATCTCTTTCGAACTGTCCCGCAACCCTCATAGAAGACACCTTATCTCGTAATTTCAACCGTGTGGTGCCAATAGTCTCGGAGTAAAATGACTGTGACATGCGGATGGAAAGGACCAATCTATATTAAGGGTTTCATTTTAAGCTATTTGGCTACGGTCCCTAAAAGTCCCAGTATTAAAACTTTTATCGTGATATATGTGCCCATTTCGGAGTATATCGGTTACATTGTTACCTCAGTACAAAGGTGGGCATTGTTCTCAAAATAACATGCTTGCTACATTAGTGGTATAATGGGAAACGAGTTTATACGGCGGGAGTGGGTTATGGGAGTGGTGGGGAGGGTATGAATTACCTGTGTCAAATTCGAGATAGGTGTGTGTATGTTTTTAATGGATTTCTCTACTTTTTTCCCTTATACTTAGTTTTTATATCTTCTAATCTATCTTCTCTAATATATAAAATTCTCGTGTCGCGGTGTTTGTTACAAAAAAAAAAAAAAACATACAACCGAATTGAGAACCTCCTCCTTTTTGAAGAAAGTCGGTTAAAAAGGGTTTTAAAAGGAGATAAAAGTTTGTGTACGTTTTTGTTAAGAGACTTCTAAAAAATTAAGGTATGAATGTAATATTATGGTTGCCCTAAAAAAGACAAAGAATTAATTAAGTATATTCTTTAAATTGAGAATTTACTCTACCTAGTAAAGCAGACCTAAACACCTTATAGCGGCCTTATAAAAAAAAAAACGTGTGGCACTCGGAGACTGCCGCGGTAAAGCTATTACATAGCATTTTTTATCAACTTATGTAATTATAATAAATTATTTATTCACTTTCGTAGTATCAGATATTGACAAGCCTAGGATATTATTTTTAATCTACTGCTGGAGCTAGGAGGTTAAGTTGTATAGGTTTTTTTACCTTTACAACCTAACCTCCTAGCTCCAGCAGTAGATTAAAAATAATAACCTAGGCTTGTCAATATCTGACACTACGTGTTAGGCACTAGGTGTTAGGTTATTTTCGTTACGGATTTTTTTGTTACGGAATTTCTGGATTCGGTCTCCACGCTCAAGGCCCGCGATAGAAGCTATGCAATAGCTTAAAAATCTTCTAAAAGTACTACAGCGCCATCTGTGACTCAAACGAAGAACTAACAGCTACTTCATACTATTATAGAAAAACCTGACAACAACTGTCGGGGAGTAGCCCATCAGACAAAAAAACCGTCTGGTAGGAGGTTCCTCCCTTTTCTATAGGGGATAAAAAACTTTACACCCTGTTCTTAATCCCCCTAAAACCTTACTCCATGCTAAGCAAACTAAACCACCCTATCAAACAGCTTGCATTAACCATTAAAGATAACAGTTACCCATTAAACGGGTTAAACCACACTTAGAATGCACCACTTCGGGTTCAAGTTAATTAAATTAACTACAAACTGCTAATTGGTCGACTGATATTAAGCAAATACGACGCGGAATTGGGATATTAAGAGAAAGTGTTGCGTAAGTGGTGAGGATGATCTATTTCCAGCAGTTGGAGCTCGTCTCAAATACCGATTGTGTCCGATAGGACACAATCGGTATTAGAGACGAGCTCGCATGGCTCCTAGTTTAACTAAAGCCCTAACACGAGCGCGCGGTGTAAATGTCGCAGGCAATTTGTATTATTCCGCCGTTTACATACGGCATCGTCAGTTTAAAAACGCTCGCAGTTATGTATTATGCCGAAGGCAACATGTATATTGCCGTGTCACTTTATAGTATGCCACAACATTTCATCAACAATTCAAACGCCGCAATTCAATGCCGCGGCAAATTGAAATATTTAGTTCTAGTTCTTGCCACGCGCATCGCTGTTGACCAAAAAAGAAAAATGGCGTCAAGTAGTAGTTTTGTGACACAAAAAGTTACATACTACTAGTTACTACTACTACACATAATGTTCGAAAACGCATGGGAAATCAGCAATTTTCCTAAAAGTCTTGCTAGCTGGTGTGAGGAGCATAGGACGACGGCCAGCGGAGCGACGACGACATTTGTGACAGAAAGTGGGTGTGTAATGTAAAATGCGAGCGTAGCGAGCGCGTGTTTCATAGTCGTATGTCATGGTCACCCTAAAACTCCAACCAACGTCGAAATTATAACAATAGAACAAGTTATCATTTAACAATACATTTTTGCAGCAGAACCTGGATTTTTGCCCAGTTAACAGCAATATCCTCGCTTTTTATTGCATGACAATTTCGGATTATTTCGGGTATTTTTACTTACCTTACTGTGCTTTCTAGGAAACACAGGCGCGGCGTAAATACAGTCTTTTTAGGTCAAGCCATTCTGTCTATATCTTATTCATAAGACTAGCATGCACTTAGGCAACAATAACATTTGTGTCTATGACCAAGAAGTCTATTCTACATTGTATTAAATCCTTTTCGCAATTTTAAAATGTTACTTACATTTCTATTCTGTAAAGTACTAACTTTACAGAATAGAAATGTAAAATACATATTTTCTAGACTACTAGAAAACATATTTTTCTAGAAACTCACAATATTGTGTCCGCTGTGATCAAGTTTTAAAATTCTCTTCGAGAAAATGTAAAAAGTTTTCCAGGTGCAATGTTTTTCATCTTTACGCTTCAGCAGAAGTTTTTTTTTTTTTAATAAAACTGGAAACAATAGATTTAAAAAATTATGACTCTACAAGTAAAATAAGAAAGCAGGATATACCAGCTTATTAGTAGTAGAGTTATCTATAAAGGAGCTCATCTGAGGGAGTAATATATATAAATCAACCACCAAATCCTACTTCATAGCCATAGGGCTCGAGTTCGAACCCAAGACACGCACCTCTGATTTTTCGGATTTATCTGCGTATTGTATAATTATCACTTGCTTCGGTGAATTAAAATATTGTGAGGTAACCAAACCAGCATGCCTGAGAGATATTTCTCAACGGCATGTAACGCCAAGTCAGACGCCCATCGGCTTCATAAAATATCCGATACCAGGTTAGGCAATAACCCTGTGGATGGTGAGTAATGGGCTAGCTTGCCGTCCGTACGTCTTATGACGACAGGCCGTGTTCCACGCGCGCCACAAAGAGATGTCAGCAGACGGGGAGGGGCCCGCAGGGGCCGATGCCTGCCAGGGCTGCGGGACTGTTCGAAAGAGATACCGCGGCCCTGAAATACAAACGGCAAGGAAGGAACATGGAACAGGGGTATCGTATTTCCCAGTAGTAACTGGGTTGTGGAGGTCAGATAGGCAGTCGCTCCATGTAATATACTGGTATTCAGCTGCATCCGGTTAGACTGGAAGCCGACCCCAACATAGTTGGGAAAAGGCTAGGCAGATGATGATGAAGGAAGGAACATGGATGGGTTTTAGTCAGTACAAGTTTGACACTCCCTTCCGCTCCGCCCAGAGCGGGAGGAGTGACTTGATGATTTTCCATTCCATCCAAAAAAAAAAGGTTAGGCACCAACCACACGATAAAGAAAAGCCAAAACCATTTTCTGTTGACAAATAGCGTTATTTTATTCCAGGAATATACGCCATTTAATATTATTCTCTAAAATGGAAACGCCCCTGCAATAATCTGGTATTGCAGATGTCTATTTAAGGGGCAGTGACTACTTACCTGCCCTCTTCCAACGAAGGTGCTCAAAATACCTGCATGAGTAAACTACCTGCTTTTACGAACAGAATTTCAAAACTATCCTTGTTTTTCAAAAATATTTGAATGTAAGCCAATTCCGTCAGAATGACATGAATTTCCATCATTTACAACCATTACCATGTCGTATTACTATCAGTAGAAATTACAATTTATTACTGAAAATAATGATTACTAGCGACTGAGTTTTCCTGAACCTGTCAACGTGAACATTAATATACTCTATTTAAAAGCACTATTTCATGCTGTCTTTTTAAATATAAACAAGATAAATAAAAGAATATCTGAGTACTAATTACATCAAAAGAAAAAATATATGAAGAGAAAAACCAGGCCAAGTGCGATTCTCACTCTTGGGTTCCGTACTACCAAAACCTGTAGTGCTTTGAGAGTAAAGCCTCCGGCCACGGCATACAAAATTAAAAACTAAACGACTACGTGGTAAAGCCACCTGTGAGGCACAAGACTGGGTTTAGGAGGTCGCTGGAGGTTGGTAAGGGTCAGGCTTGATCGGATCAAGCTGAAACTATTGTAATTTACATTTTGAAGTGAAAACTGCTATAACAGCGCTGTAATTTGAAAGTACACGACACATAAATTCATAAGATTTTACGTGGGAGAAAATGAGATAGGAAGCATTATACGGTGTTTATCTTGAAGCCAAAATTTTTGAAAGTTTCACTTCTACCACGTGTGAATTGCACACATGTTTTTCACCATAATAAAGCCCAGATTAACACGTATTCTGTGAGAATTGCAACTACCTACACGTATTTTAATGAAATAGACACATCTCTTAGACAAACAGACGGACGGGTGTACGAAAAGACAGACAGACAGGTATAAGTTTTTAAACTCATTTGTTCACTAACATTATCATCTGTCATCATCGTCATCGTTGGCGTTTGTCATTTTCTTCAGTTTATCTGTGATCTTGGTCTGTGGTCAGATAGGCAGTCGCTCCATGTAAAATACTGGTATCCAGCTGCATCCGGTTAGACTGGAAGCCGACCCCAACATCGTTGGGAGAAGGCTAGGCAGATGATGATGATGACCTGTGATCATGGTGCTTGCAACAGCGCCAAAATACCGAGAACTCATAACAAACAGTAAACATAGTAAATATCCCTTTTTTAGTGGTAATGATAATTATCGTAAGTGAGTAATTGTGTCCCTCATGCTGTCTGCGCCAATGTCGTAAGTGAGTAATTGTGTCCCTCATGCTGTCTTCGCCAATGTCGTGGGTTTTCACCCTTTGTTTACGGAACCCCAAACCGTCAGCTCAATGCAGTTCTTTAAAAATATTTTTTTCTGTTTTTCTGGAACGGAAATCTCCAAGGATGTGTAAATTAATGTGCTAGATATAGAACAAGAGAGGATGGTGGAAGGGAAGTCGGTACCTATCTAAAGTTCTATAGCGTTATCTGTAGGTAGGTATCTCGGTCTCGGGTGACGTAAAGTGCGGGTAACGCCCTTGCAGCGCTGCACTGCAGGCTTCGCGCTGTAGCATTTGTGAATAGAATAGGATAGAATAATTTATTTCTGAGTATATGGTACTTAAAGATCTAAATGCTAAACAGTTTCACATACCGCTGCCGGTGTCGAAATATAAAAATTGACTTACTAAGTCAACAAGTCCCCATGAATATAATTATAAATTAGTTGATTATGAAAATAGGTATTGTTTAAACACAATTTTGATCTATGAATAAAATATCAAAATTTAATAGTTATATAATGTCAAATGTATAAAAAAAAGGAATACAAGTCACTAGGTGATAAAATGTCATGTCAAAATTTATAATTTAAAAAATCATTAACTGAATAAAAGATGAACCGAAAAGATACACAATTATGTAGAAGTAGTGTTTTTTTTCAATTTACTTTGGGTGGGGACGTAACTTTCGCTTTAAAGCGAAAAAACAAAACGAAAGTTACTCTGAATCGGATGAATAGATTTTAACGAAAATTTACTATAGACCTGGAGTGGGACACAGAAATTTTTTATTCCAATTGCAGAATACAGATAAAACCAGTACCTAATACAAAGTAAGTAAAGAATAGGGCTGATCATCTTTAGAGAGAAAAAAAATAATATATGCCAGTAAAAGGAAAAAAAAAGTGTGTGTGTACTTATTACGCACGTAAGAAGTTATACTTCTTTGGCGTATAAAACTAAAATGTTGACTAGCTAACTTCAGGGTGTATGTTGACTAGCTAACTTCAGGGTGTCGGTTTTTCGTGACGGTGTGCGCGCGTATCGTAAAAATTTACCCTCATTATTTTTCCCTAACGCGGCAAAAGAAATATAACTTGAAAAACTTGTTCCTAAGCTAACTTCACTAAAGCTAACATCAAAAGGGTTCTAAAGAACTGCCGAGTGAAACAGATACTCCACCGTCACATGTGTACTTGCAACGATAAACTAAACGCCGGTTATAAATAAATCAAAAGAAAATCCATTTCACTATTTCAAGCGCGTATCGCTGCCAAATACGCGCGCTGTCTAATCGCCATCTTTAATTATACAGTTAATTCACAATACTTTCCTCTGATACCTCTGATAGCAACTCATCAGGTACCTTATTCCAAGGGGAATAAAACACATTTTCGTTTTGATAGTCGTATAATCAGAGGTAAATTATATATGCAAGGACTGTAAGAGTTGTACGTCTGCATCGCAATTTGTCGAGATGTCACTGAAGGCCTATGACGTCAAAATGCAGCTGACGTTCCAAATTCAAGTTTCGATGACAGCTGTCAGTTTGATTTTTTATTTTTAGAATGTTCCAGTAGTGAAGGAAAATGGGGTGCGTTTTTCTTTGAGGAATATTAAATCTTTGTTCTATAGTTAATATAACAAAGTCATTTTTCGTATCTATCTGTTAGACTGTTTAGTTCTTGTAAATATCTACACAATGCAGGTTTACTTATGGGTATAAAACATTCGTAGTTATTATTAGGTAAATTTAAATATAATTAATTAAGAATTATAATATAATATATAAAATTAGCTCCCGTGCGGTCTCCGGGCAATAGAATTGAACCACCCCCTTTCATCCCGTGGGTGTCGTAAAAGGCGACTAAGGGAGCAGGTGGAGGAGTCAGTCTCCGTCTGAGTGGTTAGATCACCACCTCCAAGCTAAGGTCGACGTGCCGATAGCTGCATGGCTAGGGGAGAGTCTAGTCGCGAGCGTCCCTGTTGTCTGGGCCCGGGCGCCCCCAGGCACTATAAGCCTTACCTCTGCAAGCGGGGCACTGCAGAGTGTGGACAATATAATCCCTTGCTGATCGTGGGAACAAAATGAGAACTAAAAAGAATATAAATCTCAGAGGCGGCGGTGATGCTCGCCACACATCACGCCAAATGTTCTCGCGGGGCGAAAAGCGAGCTGCGGAGTGTCGCTTAGCTACGCTGAATGTGCAGGGAGGTATAAAAGATAAGATGGATGAAGTATGCGAGATAGTGAAGGATAAAGGAATAGATGTGCTTTGTGTGAATGAGACGAAAAGAAAGGGAGTGGACATATCCAAACATGGTTCTCTGACCGCTATTTGGTCCGGCGTCCCAGAGGCGCAAAGGGCCTGTCAGGGTGTGGGGGTTGTCCTCTCAGAGCGCATGATGAAGTGTGTAAAAGATTATGTGTGTGTCAGTCCCAGGATTCTGTGGGTAAGAGCCAAGGTGGGCCTAAACCCTATCTTCTTTTTGTGCGTGTATGCACCCGATATGGGGAGCTCACCTTCGGATCGAGAGGAGTTTTGGAACAGTATAAGAGGTATATTGAATGGATGTAGGAGGAATGAGAAGATTGTAATGCTTGGGGACTTTAATGGCTGGGTTGGTGTAAAGAGGAACGGGTACGAAAAAGTATTAGGTGCCTTTGGAGATGATAGAGTGAATGAGAATGGGATGAGTTTACTTGATCTGTGTAGAGAAGAGTCTTTCTGTAATGAACACTATGTTTAACCACAGAAAGATTCACAGGTATACTTGGGAAAGGCAAGACAGTAGAAGTATGATCGACTTTGTGATTGTAGATGAAAGATTAAAGAGTAAAGTCACAGATACGAGAGCATATTGGGGTGTTAATGTAGGAACTGATCATTATCTGGTAATGTGTCGGGTGGATGGTCTGTTCAAGCATTGGCGTCACCGAGTTCGAGTTCCTGTGACTGCTCTAGAACGAATAAAAGTAGAAAGACTGCAAGAATTAGAAGCAAAGGAGGAGTATAAGAGAAAAGTGAAAGATAAGACGGATAAGGTATTTGATGATGTAAATGATTACAGTTTAGAGGAAGTTTGGGATATTACGAAGAATAGTATGGTGCAAGTGGCGACCGAGATATGTGGTCTAGCGCGGACGAAATGTGGTAGTAGGACAAATGATGCTTGGGTGGATGGTGAAGTGAAAGAACTTGTGAGCAAGAAGAAAAAGGCCTGGCTTAATGTATTAGCCTGTAAGGCCCAAAATAGGATGAATCAGGCAACGGATATGACAGATGATTTGGAAAGAGTGAAGAAAAGATACACCGAAATGAAAGCGAAAGTGAAAGACCTGGTAAAAAAGAAGAAGGATGAGAAGGAAGAAAAGTACAACAGGAAGTTCGCTCATAACTTCAGGGCCAATGTTAAGCTGTTCTGGAAACAGGTAAGATTGGCTCGAGGAGTGACGGGAACATCAAGTATGAACGTTGTAAGAGCAGAGGACGGATGCTTACTAAGCGAAGAATGTAAGGTTTTGGAACGCTGGAAGGGATATTTTGAAAGTTTGTTTAGTGTTCAGGATAGTGTGCAAGGAGTGGGTAGCTGGGCGGAAGCCAGTTCAGAAGACCCAGACTCAGATACAACTGAAGAGAATGAAATAGAAATGGATGAGATTGTAAGAGCAATGAGAGGTATGAAAGTTGGGAAAGCTGCAGGGTATGACAGAGTGTCTGTCGAAATGTTGAAGAGCGGTGACGGGGTGGTAGCAAGCCTGTTGTGCCGGATCTTTAATATGTGTTGGAAATATGGCCGCGTGCCGGATGACTGGTGCAAGGCTGTAATTGTTCCACTATATAAGGGAAAAGGGTCACAGCAGGAGTGTAAAAACTACCGCGGTATTAGTCTTTTGAGCGTTGTTGGCAAACTGTATGCAAAGGTGTTTATTAACAGGGTGATAAGAATGACAGATGAGAAAATTTGGGATGTGCAAGCAGGATTTAGAGAGGGAATGGGTTGTATGGATCAGATCTTCTCCTTAAGGTGCATAGCTGAAAAACATCTGGCAAAGCACAAGAGCGTCTACTGTGCTTTCGTAGACTTGGAGAAGGCCTATGACAGTGTGTGGAGGGAAGAGCTGTGGTCGACTCTATCCATGTATGGTGTGAACAGTTGCTTGGAACGAGCACTGAAATCTTTATACAAGGATTCTAGTGCTTGTGTTAGGATAAATGGGGCATACACTGACTGGTTCTGCATCTCAAGAGGTGTTAGACAGGGCTGTGTAGCGTCTCCTTGGCTGTTCAACCTATACATGAATAGTTGTTTGACAGATTTAAGAGAAAGTGAGTGTGGATTGAGGATGAATGAGTTGCCTGTCAAATGCCTTCTGTACGCAGATGATCAAGTTATTCTTGCATCTTCAGCGGAACAGTTGCAAGATATGGTAACTGTAATGAGTGAAGCATTTAAGAGAAAAGGGATGAATGTAAATGTGAATAAGACCAAGGTTATGGTGTTTGAAAGAAAAGAGGATGTATCGGTGTGTGATGTGAAAATAAATGATAAGAGTGTGGAGCAAGTGAATGAGTTTGTATATTTGGGCAGTATGTTTACAAGAGATGGAAAGATTGACGAAGACGTGGAAAGGAGAGTAAATGCGGGACATAAAGTGAATGGTGCTATACATACGATTGTGACCAACCAGTCGATGTCAAATAAGGCTCGTCTGGCTGTTCACAATGGTGTGCTGGTGCCTACACTTATGTATGGAAGTGAGTGTTGGGTATGGCAAACGAGGCATGAAAGTAGAATTAATGCTGTGGAAATGCGTTCCTTGCGAAGCATGTGTGGTGTAACTCTGAATGATAAAGTGAGGAATGAGGTTATACGGAAACGTTGCGGCTTAAAAGAAGATGTAGTGACAAAAATTGAAAAAAGTATGCTTAGATGGTTTGGTCATGTGGAGAGGATGAGTGAAAGGCGACTAACAAAAGGTATTTACAAGGCAGATGTGAGTGGCAACGCCGGGAGGGGACGCCCTAGAAGAACATACGCTGACCTCATTGGTGAGGTTCTTCAGAAAGGTCAGGTGCGTAGTACTCGCAACCGGCGTGCGTGTATGACCAGATGTATGAACGTGGACGAGGCAAAAGGAGTATGTAAGGATCGTAGCAGGTGGCGTTCTGTGGTTTCTGCCTACCCCCATGGGAAAAGGGCGTGAGTTTATGTATGTATGTATGTATGTTAATTAAGAATTAATATAGTTGTTTTATCGCGTCGTAAAAACCACGCAAAGCAGGGGCAGTTGGCTAGTTAATATAAAAAATAAGTCGTAAAAACTGTTGCTGTTTTCAAACTTTTTACTTGATTTATTTTGGTCAAAACGTTGCAAAGTTCTTTGACGTCAAACTGCAGTTGACGTTCGAATTTAACATACCTTTACCGACGGTGACATTTTGCAAAAAAAAAACTTATTAAATAATCTTCTGGATCCGTACTTTTAACATTATAAATGAAAAGTCCCTGTCTGGATTTTGGTAGAAATTTTGCACGTAGATCACACATTGATCTAGATTACCACATAGGATACTTTTTATCCCCGTTCCCGTGGCATAATTAGGGTTCCGTACCCGAAGGATATCCAAAGGGACCCTATTACTAAGCTTCCGCTATCCGTCCCTCCGTCTGTCTGTTAGCGGGATGTATCTTATGATCCGTAATAGATAGACAGTTGCAATTTTCATAAAATGTGTATTTCTGTTGCTGCTATAGCAATAAATCATAAAAATAAATTAATAATAAAATGGAGCTCCCTTACTACAATGGTACCCTTGATACGCGAATATGACTCCGGTTTTTTCTTACACTACGTGAGCAAAACCACGGGCTAAATACTTACGTAGATTGTTAGTTTAATTATTTTAGTTTGATAGTTTTTAATTATTAATGTATATAGTTAGTTTATCCTAATAAATCTTTATAGTATTGTTACTTTCCTTCTGTAATTAACGTAGATTGTTATTTTCGATTTAATGAGATGTCTATTTGACTCTCAATTTAATGCTCTGTCGTTCCAGTACGCCTCTGACGTCTGGTCTAGACTGGAAGACATTCCAGGTGACATTTGATATTCAACGTGCGTCAGCGTGGCTGACATTTCAATTTTATGGATCTTAAAAAATATTTACTAAAGTATATACTTCTTAAAATAAATGCTGTATTTAATTCGAAATTAAAATTATATTTATTTTGCGTCAGTACTAACGACGTAAAATAAAATTAGCAAAATAAGTAAATAAAAAACTGGCCAAATGCGTGTCAGACTCGCGCACGAAGGGAACTTCTTACTTACTTCTTCTTACGACTCGCGTACGGAAGTACCATAAACCGAAATAAACACATTTCTAGTCCCCTTTAATTATTAAATAATTTATATTTTTATTATTTGTTGTAATAGCGGTAATAGAAATACATCATCTGTGAAAATTTCAACTGTCTAGCTATCACGGTTCATGAGATACAGCCTGGTGACAGACAACCAGACAGATAGACAGACGGCCAGCGGAGTCTTAGTAATAGGGTCCCGTTTTTACCCTTTGGGTACGGAACCCTAAAAAGTACAGAAAGTAAATTTTTTTGTGCTCTTCTACAGCCATTTTAATTTTACTAAAACTTACTTTAATTTAGTTTAGTATCATCTGTCTATTATGTTCGCACTGCTAGGACACAACACTCCACACTCTATGAAAGAAATAAACAAAAACTATTTATTTGACTCTCACAGGACAAAGTAATAAAAAAAAAAAAAAATGACCGAAAATGAGACTTACATTAAACTGAATTGGTCGTATACGAGGCCAAAAAAGCTATCTCAGCATGATGCTGTAACATAAAAAAAGGTCTATAAAAG
This sequence comes from Lycophotia porphyrea, assembly GCA_950005105.1. Classification (NCBI taxonomy): domain Eukaryota; kingdom Metazoa; phylum Arthropoda; class Insecta; order Lepidoptera; family Noctuidae; genus Lycophotia; species Lycophotia porphyrea. The sequence goes on along the minus strand of OX465408.1, from coordinate 11,326,709 downwards.
TTGGTCTGTGGATGGGTGACCACCCATTACATACCGAGTTTCCTCCGTGCCTCGGAAAGCACGTTAAGCCGTTGGTCCCGGCTGTCATTTGCACATTTTTGACAGTCGTTACAGGTAGTTAGTGGCCCAAAAAGTCTGACAACCAGTCTTACCAAGAGGTATCGTATTACCCAGTATTAACTGGGTTGTGGAGGTCAGATAGACAGTCGCTCCATGTAAAATACTGGTATTCGGTTGCATCCAGTTAGACTGGAAGCCGACCCCAACATTGTTGGGAAAAGGTTAGGCAGATGAACGTGGAAGAACTATGTATGTATGTATCTGTTATACTACAGTAGATGTCGATCAAATATTTGTTCGTTTCGTCGACACACGCACGACCCGTAGCGTAGAAGCTAATTGTTGAGCCACTGTGCCAATTGTCATGACAATACATTGTTTTCGTTCTGTGAACGAATAAACAATTTGAGAAATAAGACATTATTTCAAATACTACTGACATTACTTGGCCATTTTCCCTCATTTTCAGGTAAGAATTATTTATGTTATTCGAATGTGAAATATTTTATCTAGAAACTTGGAGTAATAAAAAAAAAAGTGTGTGTGTACTTATGTACACGCGTTAGAAGTTATACTTTTCTAGAACATAAACGAAAGTAAAGTAGTTTATAACAAGGTCTAATATCAATTACCTATACAACCTAACCTCCTAGCTCCAGCAGTCGATTAAAAATAATAACCTAGGCTTGTCAATATCTGACACTACGAAAGTAAACAAACATTGGAAGAAGTAAAGTAAAACTAGCTAACTTCAGGGTATATGTTGACTCGCTAACTTCAGGGTGTCGGTTTTTCGTGACGGTGTGCGCGCGCTTCGTAAAAATTTACTCACATCATTTCGCTAACGCGCCAAAAGAAGTATAACTTCAATAATCTTGGAAATGCATTGGTTTTCCCCGTCTTTGCGATCATTTTTCTGATCTGGCTACATGACACATGACACATAACAATTTTACAAAACACCCAAACATTGCACTCGATACCTACAACCGAACTGCCATATCGATTGTAGCCAATCACAATCGCGTGTGAGCCGTGAATAAAATTAAAGCCGACCTCAAATGCTACCGAAACGTGCTGATCGTAAATAATGGCCGACGAAACAATAAACAGCGTATTTTAATAGCTATTATAAAACATTGCCACTTCACCTTACAACTTTGATTTTGTTTTTGAGTAATGTGACTTCGTTTTTATGGACCTAGGCTTTTTATCAATAATTTCATTACATTACTAGCTGTGCCCGCGAACTTCGAACCGCCTATTTTTTTTTTTTTTATTATAAAAAATAGATTTTGGCCGATTCTCAGACCTACTGAATATGCTCACAAAATTTCATGAGAATCGGTCAAGCCGTTTTGGAGGAGTATGGGAACAAACATTGTGACACGAGAATTTTATATATAAGATAGCTTGTACAAGGCCAAAGCGACTTCCAGAAATTAAATAGAAGCAAATATTTTATAATAATTTAAATAATACACGTAAATGATAATTCAATAATTATATTAATTTAAAACTTGAATTCGACTTACTAAATTTATTTATTAATTTTGATTATAAAGGGTGTAAACAGACTCTTAGCGAAGCCGAAAGGTAATTGTTCTCCCCGTCATTGCGATCATTTTTTTGTTCTAGACCATACCTGGGAACCTTTTAGTTACGGAGATATTGGGGGTCAAAGTTCCAACTTTTTCATGTTCCAAGTTTTTTTTTTTTATTACATGTTATTAATGTATGATTTTTACTTTAAACACCTCCAGGACCCTCTTACTATTTAATCCATCCATCAGCACAATGTTTTGAGTGCGTTACATTGAGTCCTACAGCAAAACGGGATTTTTCAGCCCAAAAAAAGAAGTCGTTTCCCAGCACAAATTTTTGCGTAAAGTTACTTAGTTTGATGTACATAATGCTTGGTTGACGGCTTCGTGAAGAGTCTGTTTACACCCTGTATAATAGTTCCGTAGTAAAATTGTGACAGAATAAAGGCTATTTCAAAATTTTTATTTTATTTATTTTATTAATCCCCGAAGGTTTACTTAATAGTACACCCACATTTTGCCAGTCATGTTTAAGTCCCATGTAATGGGGGTGAGCAAATTATAATTTCCGAGGCACGGAGGACACTCGGTACGTAGACGGTTACCCATCCACAGAACAACCTAGGCTGTTGTCCTGGTATCTAGGTTTCATACATGCAAACTTTAACCGGGACACTGACAAATCGACAGCTTAGCACTGGTTGTAGACAGGTCCCTCAAAGTGCAGTTAAAACTGCCCGACGAAACAATAAACAGTGTAACGATTTTAAAACATAGCCACTTCACCTTACAAATTAAGTTTAGTATCTAGGTACAGAGCTTTCACTTTCGAGAAGCTCGTGGCTAAATAATAACAGCCGCTCGGGTCGATCTTTAGGCTAAGCCGTGCTTGCCTAGGTTGCTCTGTGGATTGGTGACCACCCATTACATACCGAGTTCCTCCGTGCCTCGGAAAGCACGTTAAGCCGTTGGTCCCGGCTGTCATTTGAAGATCTTTGACAGTCGTTATGTAGTCAGTGGCCCAAAAAAGTCTGACAGCCAGTCTAACCAAGGGGTATCGTATTACCCTGTACTAACTGGGTTGTGGAGGTCAGATAGGCAGTCGCTCCATATAAAATACTGGTATTCAGCTGCATCGGGTTAGACTGGAAGCCGACCAGCCGACCGAAAAGGCTAGGAAGATGATGATAATGATGACTCTCTTATGTAATTCTAGAGTATCAAGATATTTCTTTTCTATAGGAACATCGGGATAAAAAATATAACGTATACTACAGTACAGTACCTACTGTTCTAACCATGTGTCAAGCGTGAAAAGGACAGATGGACTTTTACATTTATTTACATTTACTAAGTACGGATTAAATTCTGAAGTTTCTAATGCAGAGATAGGTAGACTGTGGTTTAGTTTGCGGTTAACCAGTATCCAGGAATATTCTCTTTATACAACTTCAAATGGACAAATCCCCGGATTGTAGTTTTCAGTCATAGCATGCATTATTTTATTTAATAAAATACTAAGCTTTCAACGAAGATTTAAATTATTAGATGTTCTCTCATTGTACAATCACAAGCTCTAATATGTATACACGAAGCGACTTAAAAATGGAAGCTCGGTCATGTCACATGGAAAGATGGGGGTTTGTTAGCATGAGAAAGCGAGGCAATAATCATTGTCATGCCCTTATCCTAATTTCTTTAGGGTTGGCCCACCATGTCTTCGTCTCTATTCATCATTTCAGCCGTAAGGAGTCCACTGCTGTACATAGGCCTCAAGTGTCCCCACATTGACTGGTCCTATGCGACTCGCATCAAGCGGATCCCCGCAACCTTCACCAGGTCATCGGTCCACCTAGTGGAAGGCCTTCCAACGCAACGTCTTCCGGTTCGCGGTCGCCACTCCAGAACTTCACGGCCCCATTGGCCATCCGTTCTACGAGCCCACTACCACTTAAGTTTGGCAATTCTTCGGGCTACGTCGGTAACTTTGCTTCTCTTGCGGATGTCCTCATTTCGATCACGCAAGGAAACTCCGAGCATAGCCCTTTCATTGCCCTTTGGGTGACATTAAGCCTTCTGATGAGGCCCATTGTGAGCGATCACGTTTCGGTCCCGTATGTAATCACTGGCAACACACACTGATCATAGAATCTGGTCTTGAGACACTGCGGACACTTTTCTATTAGTCAAGAGTAATTTTTTGACATCATAAGATAAGAGCAAGTATAATTATACACATGCTCTACGGCCAGATACTTTGTGTGGTAAAAAACCCTCGCCAGACCCATAGTCATCGAGTGAGCAAGGTAATACTAATGAAATATCACAGTCGGCGAAAAACGTAACCTTTTTTGACGTCATAGAGTGTACCTTACGGTTTCATCATCAGCCTATAATGTTCCCACTGCTGCGACACAGGCCTCCTCTCTATGAGAGGGAATGGGCTATAATCCACCACGCCGGCCCAGTGCGAATTGGTAGATGTCACATGTCTTCGATTTTTTGGTTCTAGGACATGCCGGTTTCCTCACGATGTTTTCCTTCACCGTTTTTGAGAGCAGTGGTGATGAAATAAATTACACAAAGTAATGTGCCTGCCTGGGTTCGAACTCACGACTTACTTTTCGTAAGTCAGGGTCGTTACTACTGGGCCACCGCTGCTCTCCTCTCTTACAGTTTAAATCTTCGGAACTCCGTAACCTCCAATCCGAAGGCAAAACTATCATAGTTTTAAGGTGTCATCGTAAATGTGTCGTAATATCGTGCGATATTCCTGAACGTTTACGGTATGACACAATCGGTACTTGTCACCATTTTTATCTTTCCTTTATTTTATTTCTACGTGAGTTTTATTGGTTTTACTGTATAACACACCGAGCAAGGAATTGCCGGTAGCTTTTGGAGACAGTAGAATGTATAAAATTCGTACTTAAGATGCCGGTTTTTTTTCCTTTGGTTTGGGAGATGACCAGACTGCGAAAATCGGATTTTCACAGATATAACATAACATAACATCACGCCTATAATCCCCGAAGGGTTAGATAGAGGTGTACCTAATAGTACACCCACATTTCGCCATTTATGTTTAAGTCCCATGTAATAGGGGGCGAGCCTCTTGCCCTCAACCGGGCGCAAATCCAAACTTCGTGGCTGTTATCGAGAAATTCCCGATGGAAAACCCAATAACACTTTGCTCGACCTGAAATCGAACCCAGTACCTCATGCTCAGCAGTCGCGGTTGTGACCACTATACTAACGAGACAGATATCGATTTAAATAGATTAGGATACACGTCTAGCAGCGGACGCCATAGCATCTCCGTGGTCTGATATGTAATCAAAATATTTTCTATCGGTTTATTTGGTAAAGTGATGTTTTTAGGGTTCCGTACCCAAAGGGTAAAACGTGACACTATTACTAAGACTCCGCTGTCCGTCCATCTGTCTGTCTTTCTCTCCGTCTCTCACCAGGCTTTATTTTATGAACCGTGATAGTTAGTCAGTTGAAATTTTCACAGATGATGTATTTCTGTTGCCGCTATAACAACAAATACTAAAAACAGAATAAAATAAACTTGATTTTTTGCCGTTTTTGTCTAATGTTGTATAAACCCTTCACGGAACCCTTCGTGCGCGAGTTCGACTCGCACTTGGCCAGTTTTTTGTATATTTCCCCGATCCAGCACAATTTAGAAATAGCCCATGTTTTGGTAGATGTGCTTTAATCAACAAGGTAGCGGGGGATGTATGCCTAGGATACAAATTACATAGCTGTTTTTTTCCAAACGCTTATAATTTTTCAAGATAGAAGTTCTAAAAAAACAAATCTTTTTGTGACATTTCCAAAACGTATGCCTACTCGTACATATATCGGTTTTCTTATCTCTTGCCTGTTTTAGGACATAAAACAATAAATTCTTAGACTGAATCTCAGACAGACAGCTGAAGGGTATGCCCGCATGTTTACAAATCTTCAGGGATTTTGTAGGATCCAATTTGACCTTTAGATATTTTGGGAAGATTTTTGCAATTTATAGTTGTGAATCTAAAGGTTTATTTATTTTGGTATTGTTTAGGATAATCTTAAAGGTCGGAAAGGATCTTGTAGATGTCTTCTTTGTGTTCTTTGAGAAAAAACTACGATCAAATCAAAAGGTGGTAGCTGTACCCTATTAGAACCCCACATTTCACTAGTTTTTTTTACGGATCAGGTAAGAAAGCAAATATTTTGGTTCGATCTGTAAATACAAAGGTAATACATAATATACACTCGGCGTCACAAAAATCGCACCTCTTTAAGAATTCCATTCAAAGTAATTTTAATCCTATTTATCAATGATAGACATACGACTATAAGATATCATTGGAATGGCAATTTATTTAATTTTCAGAATAAAGCAACAGATTTGTTTTTTTTTTTACCAGGGAATACAAAAAAGCAAGCTTATGCAAATGACTAAAACGTGTCTTTTCATTTTAAGAGCAAAAATTAGTAGTTAGTCCTTAAAAACAACTTAAAACCTAGTGTTACTCCCCCTAGCCCTGATGACTGCTTCCATGCGTTTTCTCATGGATAGGTCATGGACCTAATCAATGTTACAACAGTCTCTTGAGGAATGTTGTCCCATTCTGCAACGACGGCATCCTGGAGGTCTTGGAGAGTGGTATGGGCAGGATCACGTGCCCGTACTCGCCGTTTCAGTTCATCCCAAAGGTGCTCAATAGGGTTCAGGCCTGGACTTCGCGCCGGCCAGCGCATAACAGGGATCCCAAATTCTTGCAGGTAGTCTCTTACAATTAATGCGGTGTGACAGCGGGTATTATCGTGCATTAACAAGAACCTACTGCCAACAAAACCAGCATAAGGGACCACATGCTCCTCTAGGATCTCTGTTATGTACCGAGGAGCAGTCAGCGACCCTTGCCCGCGAGCACTTCCAGTCCGAGAAACACACACGAAGTTTGTTTTGCCGTCGATTGACATGCTGCCCTAGAACATGCACGAGCCATCCCATATTCCACTGTCTCTTGAATACAGACCTGAACGAATCGTTTTCTTTGCCTCCTATACACTCTTTTACGCTTATCGTTGCAGAAAAGACGCACCCTCATCTCATCCGAAAAGAGCACAGCCTGCCATTGATCAATTGTCCAATCCACATGGTCGCCGGCAAATTCCAACCGGTCCCTCTTATGCTGAGCAGTCAATTTTGGCCCTGTAGCAGCCCTGTGAGCTGCAATTTTCTTCTCCTGAAATCTTCTTCTAATTGTGGAGACGCTTACAGAAGTTCTGCGAGCTGATCGGAGTTGTTGTTGCAGCTCAACAGCATTGGAGAACCGATTACGTAAAGACGTCGTGCAGTGTTGTCTTCCAGATCCACATCTTCGGATATAGCCACCAGTCTCTTGGAAGCGATGGAACACTCGTCGAATGTAAAAACGACTCAAGTTCAGTTGACGAGCAACATTACACTGCCGCATCCCTGATTGCAGTAGTGCAATGACTTGGGCGGCTTCATCTGCAGTGGTATCCATCTTCAGGGTATTTTGCTTGCTGCAAACGACCCATATTTAACCCGGGTCACCCATTTTCTACCCTTGTAGGGTGGTGCAATTAGTGGACGTTGTAATGCGTATTTTGACAACATTTTTGATAACGTTACGTGCTAATGAGATTTGTTGTGTTTAGGAATTCTAACTGTTATTAATTTAAAGGTAGTTAAACATACTTTTAATTGACACCAATATTAATTGGGTTTAATGTATTCTTCGATGGCGGGACATGCTTGAAACTAATTTTCGGAGAGGTGCGATTTTTGTGACGCCGAGTGTATATATATATTTTTAAACTTTGTCCCACACTAGGAATTTCTCCTGTATCGTGGGTGCATTTACAAACATTAAAACTCACATACACAAACAGCCAGACGCGGAACAACTACTTGTAGGCCATACAAATATTTGTTCCATGCGGGAAACGAACCCGCGACACGCAGCGCAGCAGTCGATCACTCAGCCACTGCGCCAACCGCGTCGTCGAAAATATAATAGGGATGGAAACTATAAGATTGGCGCATAGCTAATCCCAAGCATCGTTATTAATTCAAAATCTTTTGCTGTCTTTTCACACTTCAAGATAGCTAGACCTGCCTCATTGTGTAAAGAAAGTTTTGAATTTGATGAGGTTGGGTATAAGAGTAGAGACAGACCAAAGAAACGATGGATGGACAGTGTGAAGGATGATATGGCAAGAAAGGAGGCGTTTGATGAGATGACGAGTAATAGAGAAGTATGGAAGAAGAAGACATGCTGCGCTGACAACAAATAAGTTGGGATTAAGGGAGGAGAATGATGATGAACTTGACCTCATTGGTCGAATTGGGACTAAGCTATAGGTACTCGTATAACATCTACAGTGAGCCATGACAGGACTTCCCACTTACAACAACGTATCTTAATCTAACTTATAATACTTTGCCAAAACTGGTATCAAAAGACTCTTAACGAAGCCGAAAGGTACTTGTTCTCCCCGTCATTGCGATCATTTTTTTGTTCTAGACCATACCTGGGAACCTTCTAGTTACGGAGATATTGGGGGTCAAAGTTCCGACTTTTACACAAGTTTTATCAACCCCCGCACTATTCAATCCATCCATCAGCACAATGTTTTGAATGTGTGACATTGCGTTTAAAACACAATTTTTTACCCCAAAAAAAAGTCGTTTCCCAGCAATACTTTTTGCGTAAAGATACTTAGTTTGATAAACATAATGTTTGGTTGGCGGCTTTGTGAAGAGTCTTTTTACAGCTTGTATATTATATAATTAAAATAAAATAAATATTTAAGGGAACAAACATACAACAAACGTGATTTCTTTGCCGTTCTTATCTAATGTTGTATAGATAATGGTACGGAACTCTTCGTGAAAATCCAAGGTACAGACGCCAGCACGTCAACCTACCCGAATCTGTCAGATTTTCCCAAACAACCTTGAACTTAATGTCATAGAGATAAAGTTGAAAATCTAGTAAAGAAATCTGACAGATTGTAGTAGCCTGATGTGCTGGCGTCTGTACTTTTTCAGGTCAGTGTACTTTTTCATCCAAAGTTCGATCTTTCGTTTTCAGGCATCTTACTTTTTTGAGGATTTTTATTAAGACCTGCTCTTTTGACGTCCATTTTTTCTTTTTCGTTATTTCTTTTCTTCTTTATTCAATCTTTTGCAAGAATTCATGCATGAATGATTCTGTAGATATCAATATTTTCTATATCTATTTTATTCTTTCGAAACACGTTTAACATTTGACGTAGTTTTATTACAGCTATATAAAAACGGAACAAAACGATTATTTACTTCGTTTTTTTCATTTAAAATCCTCCGATTTATAAACTCTTTGTATAAATAAATGCACAGACGAACAAAGCTATTAACAGTGTTGTTTTTGGCTCAAAAGAAAAATGACGAATTCTAATATATTTTACTGCTTCGTAAAAAGTTTGAAATACATTGGCATAAAGGAAATTATTGTTTATTGACACAACTTTGATGAAATAAAAAGGTTTTTCATTGATCTATAAAATGGGGTTAGAATTAAAAGTTCAGTTGGAGTTTAGATTATTATTTCATGCTAAAATAATAGATCATCACTCATAGTCATCTAAACAATCAGATGTTGCATCAATATTATAATTGGATCGAGTGTCATCGACCTCTATAACCTCTGTTCTTGTCAGTTTGAAGATTCGTATTGGACTGACGCAATCATCAGTCTGTCTAGCCTTTTCCCAACAATGTTGTGGTCGGCTTCCAGTCAAAACGGATGCAGCCTAATACCAGTATTTTACATGGAGCGTCTGCCTATCTGACCTCCACAACCCTGTTAGGGTGCTACGGTCCCCCTTGGTGAGACTGGTTGTCAGACTTTCGGGCTACTGACTACCAGTAACGACTGTCAAAGATCTACAAATGACAGCCGGGACCAACGGCTTAATGTGCCACGGAGGAAACTCGGTATGTAATGGGGGGTCACCAATACACGGACCAACCTAGACAAGCCCGGCAGTATACTGTCACGGACGGCATTATCATCTGTGACTAAACTTATAAGTATAGTTAGTTTCAAACCGTGAAAGTTTAAAACAGTATTCCTGTTTACTTTACAGTTGGTACATTTATTGTTACATGGCGTTCATTGATAAATAAATATAGGATTTGAAATAGCGTCATGTGGGTGTATTTAGAAGTGCACCAAATATTGACATGATCAACATTTAGTAAACTAGAAACATATTACATTTTTGAAAACTTTCGAATTTTATGAAAACAGTCTTATTTTACTCGCTGATCAAGTGACAGCAAGCACTTGCTGAGTCCTAAGGTTCGATTCCTGAGTCGGCCAACGTGTTTTCAACCAGGAATTTCTGAGTTTCAGCCAGGAGTCAGAATTTGTGCTGGATTGATAGCATAGGCTTACTCCTATTACATGTGAGTTAAACATAACTGGCGAAAAGTGTATGTACTATAAATTGGATACACCTCTGCCTAACCATCTGAGGATTATACGTGTGATGTTATGTAGTAACTATTCGTTTAAGAAAACAATTCTAAACCATTAACCGGGAACAAATCCATAAGAAGAAATCAGTAACACTTCAACAGCCCGACCCGAGAATTGAACCCAAGCCTGCATGTGCAGCAGTCGCGCTTGCGACCACTCAACAAACGTGGCAGTTGCAAAACTATAACAACTATAGTTTGCTATACAAAACTAATTCCAGAAACCACAGGTCAGTTAACTTCAGAAGCTCAAAAAGCGGTACAAACACGAGGTAAACACAACGTCAGAGTATGAATCATACAATGTAAATAATTGCAGTGTAGTATTATAGTGCTCTGTTGGCTGCAAATAGACTTACGTGAAACGTAGATCTAAAAGGAATTAGGTATTAAACAGTTTATTTACTTCACTGATTAAATAAATTAGAAACTTGTTTACTTGTTTATGAGTGACTAGCACTTCGCCTGCGACTTCGTTCGTTATTTTCTTCTTTTTTTTTGTATATTAGTAGCATCTTCTTTGTCTATGTAACGTAACATCATACCTGTAATTCCCAAAAGCTTAGGCAGAGAATGTACCTATTAGATGTAGAGCTTCTTCAAGTAACCGCTAAAATAAATAAACCAGTTTAGCGTGACGTCAGCCACATAATTTCAGACAGATAGACAGACGGACCGGAATTCCCATTCATACGTGTTTCCTTCGCAAGCTTCCGGCCTAGATTTTTGTCGCGCATGGCGGCGTTCCGTCTGACATGTCTTATTGGAAATTAAGTCATGGCAGAATTTCATTACGTAAAAGCCACATAGCTTTTAAAGAATCAAAAACAAAACTTTCATTCCTCATCTTGTTTGGTGTTCACATTAGGAACTCCTGTTGATCGGATTCATGTGCGTATTTTATAATTATCGCTTGCTTCGGTGAAGGAAGACATCGTGAGGAAACCAGCATGCCTGAGAGATATTTCTCGACGGCATGTAAAGCCAAGTCCACCCTTGGGCGGCATAAAAACTGTGACACCAAGTTAGGCACTAACCTCACGATAACAAAGAAAGAAACGATTCCTTTTATATTCGAAGACATGTGAAATTTACCAACCCGCTCAGACGAGGGATATAAACCATCAGGGGAAACAATTATGCTCTCTGTGGATGCTTTTATAACTCTTTTATACAACTTTTATAGATAAAGCAATGGATACAATTCGGTATTTTTTTTAACTTACGACTTTTACATGTCAATTCACAGCTTTATCGATACAAATAATGATGAAATATAAAATACACGTAAACGAAGTCAATTTGAAAGAAAGCTTTCGTCCACGTTATCATTGTCAAGTTACGCGAGGGCAAAAATCAAGTACTGGGATAAAAAGCATCCTATATTCTTTTATTATTATAATTATGTTCTTGATTATTTTTTATGTTCTTGATTTTTTTTATTTTTTTATTTTGAATTATATCCAGGCATGGGTTTACCTTTTTTTTTTACGGATGGGAAATCATCAAATGACTTCTCCCGCTCTGGGCAGAGCGGAAGGGAGTGTCAGAATTGTACTGACTAAAACCCATCCATGTTCCTTCCTTGCCCTTTGTGTTCCAGGGCCGCGGTATCTCTTTCGAACAGCCCGCAGCCCTGGCAGGCATCGGCCCTTGCGGGCCTCTCCCTGTTTGCTGACATCTCTTTGAGGCGCGCGTGGAACACGAGCGCACCGTCTACACGGCCTGTCGTCAAAAGACGGACGTACGGCGAGCTAGCCCATTACTCTCCGTCCACAGGTCCGCGTCTACGGTGGCCGGAAGCCACCACGTGACCCCCGACGCCCGACGCGGCGGCTGGGATGAGAGGTTCTCTCCCTCTCACGCTCCGCCACCTCCTTCGCTAGCATGACTGCTTCGCAGAAGGAGGTGACGGCGTCCCATTCCCTCTCGCTCCGGACCAAGGCTTGGACCAGGGCCGGACGCGATAGGTCGCCGCCGCCGATTGCCGCCACGAGGACACGGCGGTGCTCCGCCCGAGCGGGGCAGACCTCCACCGTGTGCTCCACCGTGTCCTCCGGGGAGGGCATGGGTATACCTGTGATACAAATTTTATCCAGACCCGTTCAGCTGTTAGGGTGTGAAAATGTAATAGAAATACGAATCCATTCAGAAGTGTTTTCACGTTTATATAATTAGTGAAGATTTACATCGGTGTAGTTTTGTTTAAAGTATGATTTACAAAAAAGACAGCAACCCGGGTGGTCCAGCTGTAAGCCCCAGCTGTTCTGTAAAAACGTATTACTATTTAACTCTCTCCATTCATTGTGTACCCTGTGAGACGTCACGTCAGTGTTTGTGCCAAAACTCTGTTTTCACTTCGAATTTCGCACAGAAAATGAATTTGACAGTGAGATTCTGCAGGATAGGAGTGCGTCGCCAAAAGATGATTTGTTTGGAAAATAATACATACTGTATTATTTACTTAAAGACGTGCATACATACTTTATTTGTTAATCGAATGAATCTCTTATTTAAGATTGTTTTAAGTTACAAAGACATAAAAAAAGTCAAGGTTTCCGACTGTATTGCTTAAGAGTTTTTAAAACAAGAAAAGGCTATCAAAATATGTTTAAAATTTTGAAAAACTGACGTCAATTAATGTACACACTACACTTAAGGAGACTGCCTGATACCAGTACGGCTAGGACTTACCTGACGCCTATTCCATGGAGCCCGCAGGAGCAGGTGCTCCAAGAGCCTACACCCTCTCTTCAAAAACAGCAAGTAACTCAAAACTTCCTCCTCTTACCTCCCGTGTCACAAGTGCGTGTAGGTAGGCGTGTTTTTTTAAATAGCTGTATTTTCTACTTCCCCTCAAGTTTTACTGGTTAAATTTAATTGTACAGTCTACTTTCTTACTTTTAATTTGTTAGGAAAAAGTAGACATGACAGTTTGGCGTGTACATCTGACGTCTGTTTTTCAAAATTTTAAACATATTTTGATAGCATTTTCTTGTTTTTATAATATGATTATATATGAATAAACAGAACGCAAAATGTTCTATGAAAACATGTCTTTCAAATGATTGTAATTGTTGCCAACTGAGACGCATTGTTATTGTTTAAAATATCTTAAAATCTAATAACCCTATAAATGTCACATAAATTTATAATCTCCAGCACTAGAACATTATGTTAAAGCTAAATGCTTAATTTAATGGGACACAAATCTTATTCACAAATGGTACAACTGGACAGACTACCTCGTTGGTCTAGCGGTCGCAAACGTGACTGCTGAGCACGAGGTCTTCGGTTCGTTTCCCAGGTCGGACAAAATGCAATTGAGTTTTTCTGTAGCGAACACAGTCTGGATATGTGCCCTATTAATGGAAATAGGCTCGCCCCCTATAACACGGTATGGGACTTAAACATAACTGGCAAAATGTGTGTAGGTAGTATTAGGCACTCCTCTGCCTATCCCTTTGGGAATAACAAGCGCGATGTTATGTTACAACTGGTACAAGTCATATTCGGATGGCATCTGTAAATGTATTTTGTGATGCATTCAATGAAACATTGCGTCAATGCACTAAATCGTAATTGTCTAAATAAACATTAACATTATGCACTATTAATATTAAATGGTTTGTTATTGTTGTAATTTTATAGACTAAAGCTTGTTTTCGCTTACACTTAATATATTATGCACACTTAAAGGTGGTACCTTAAAAGCGTATTTTGAACCAAAGAAAAGATGAATAAGAATTATTTATTGCGTAACTGTGTGTGTACAATTAAATCTTTTAATACAGCATAACAGTTTTAGGATCAGCAGTCTACCCATATCGGATATGCAAAGAAAAGTAAATTGATCAATTAGTTCTAAGTGTTAGTTACAAATAATTTTTTGCCAAAAAACTCATGCAAATTATTATAAACATTAATCAATATTTTTTTTTGTTTATTTAATTTGGTTTTAAACATGTTTCCATTTAATTGTTTTATCTTATTGTATATACGAATAGCAGTTATGTAAATACTTTCATACATCATGAATAGATTGTATCCTTTACTATTAAATGAGCGATATTTGTATAATTATTTGTTATCACGTTCCGATAAATTGATTCTTTAGGCGCGTTGGACATTTTTGAGATGGGGAAAAGCAATCGAAGTCGCGACACCATTAAACGACCTCTTTTTCTTTGCAGAATTAGCCGTATTGCTTGTTATTACAAGCCAAAAAAAAACCGTGTATTAACAAATGTACAAGTAAATTAGAAACTAAATTAGACTTATGCAAAAATATTTTCTAAAAATAATTCACATTCTTGAAAAAAAAAGGTTGCACTTCTGTCGGCACTCCCGGATTAGTGGGTTTTTTTTTAAAGGACTGGAAATCGATGATTATTTTTAACGCTCAAAACGAGAAGTTGAAAGTCCAAGAGTGGTGTAGTCATCATCTGCCAACCTTTTCTCAACAATGCTGGTGTTGCTTGCCAGTCTTACCGGATGCAACTGAATGGGTACCCAAATGCGACACCTCTCGACAAGACTGGCTGATTTCCGGACCCTATAGCGACTCTCAAAGATCTATAATTGTCAACCGGAACCACCGGTTTAACGTGCTTAGCGAGACAGCAATATAGTCACCCATCCACAAACCAACCTCAACAAGCGTTGCTTAGCCTTTAAATCATTGTCTGTTATGAATTCCCCACGAGCCCCTACTATAAACCCACGTATTACTAATCAACTCGATCGTAACTCACGCTAACAACATAACTTCGTTTCTGACTCACCTGGCGTGATAAATAGCTGATTCTCCTTGTTCCATTCAAAGCGCTACTAAATCGGACTGTGTATAGCGAGTTTTACGTAGGTAAACACTTTGTGTTAGAACAATATACTGAGTGGTTTTGAGTGGGACAGAATTGGGTAAGTGGTCTGTTGTGGGGAAAGGACGGTTCCGTAGGTTTTTTTTTACTGTACCTGTCTAATATACCACGAACTGGAAAGTCATCAGTGCTACTAAGCAACCTTCTAATTAGTTTTTATTTTTAACGACGTCATGAGGTATGACAATACAATAATATTCGGATATTGTTCAGTTTCACTACCTCGTTGGTCTAGTGTTCTGGCTGATCAGCTGGTTTGGCTCTCGACTATTTCCTCCTCCAATATTCGACTAATTTAAAAGATATTTCATAAACTGAATAAGAAGGATATATACTGTATCCCTGTGTTTTTCGTATTTCCTTAATACTTGTCAAATTTATACACTAGGCCTCTGTTGACCGGCGATCTAAATAGCAATTTTGAGCATTTTGTAAAGGTTATTGTGCTTATAGACGTTATGTATCATCAAAATGAAAAACATAAGAACATAGAAGAGGTTGATATTTATTAAACTGTAAAAAATCAGAGCTTTAAAGTCATAAAACAGAAAGAAAACAGGCAATAGCGTTTGTATGGAAAAATGACCACCCACATTTTCTCTTAACGCCCTGATTGCTCAGGAAACGGATGAGATATGTTTACGAGCAGCAGTAAAGCTATGCTTAATTAGATATTGCATACAATTGTTTAGTTGATGTTATGCTGTTGGCTTGCTGCACGCTTTGGTGCAAATTGTAAGTGAAGCAAGTATCCGTTTAAACAAATAAATAAACATCGATTGATTCTAAACTCAGCTTCACTAACTCTGTTTGCTGACAATGTCATCAAGAGCATAGAATATAACAGGTAATGATTGTAATGATTTTGGGACACATACAGGGTGTAAACAGACTGTTCACGAAGTCGTCAACCAAGCATTATGTACATCAAACTAAGTAACTTTACGCAAAAATTAGTGCTGGGAAACGATTTTGTTTTGGGCTGAAAAATCACGTTTTAACCTCACTAAGACTGCAATGTAACGCACTCAAAACATTGTGATGATGGATGGATTGGATAGTACGGGGGTCGTGAAGGTGTCTTAAGTAATAAAATTACATTAAAAACATGTATTTAAAAAGGATCTTGTAAAAAAGTTGGAACTTTGACCCCCAATATCTCCCTAACTAGAAGCTTCCCAGGTATGGTCTAGAACAAAAAAAAATATCGCAATGGCGGGCAGAACAAGTGCCTTTGGGCTTCTTTAAGAGTCTTTTTTTACCCTTTATAGCATAAATGCACACAGTCTGACTCTCACAAAATTCCATATTCCTCCACGGATTCCTAAAAAGTAAAACATTCGGAAAATGCGATATGTAGCGTCTTCTTGTTCTACGAATTATTAATATATTTAACTAAGAACACATTCTTTTATCTTATTCACCTTTGAAGTTTTATCGGCCATGTTATTATATGACGTCATAGACAGAATTAGTAATTTCTCTCCTTTTAAAGAGATCAAAGGCAAGCTGAAGGTGTTTGTTTTTCTGATGAAAAATGGTCGATTCGTGAGATAGTTTTAATGTTATAGCAACAAAATACTTTGTGGCTTAATTTATTTAGTAGATAAATTGGTTTAGTCGGTCCTGGTTCCATTCTCAGGTAGGGCAAAGTGATATTGAGTTTTTTTACTGGAACTTCTCAGTAGCAGTAGGTTTGTTAGACTACTTTTCTTTTTATAATATTAGACTAGATTTGTTAGAGAGACTGAATTTGTTGGCGTCAATAGATTTGCCTTTCATTACATGAGACTTATATATAACTGGCAAAATCTGGATGTACTGTAACTACCAGCCAGAAGGCAACGCGGTAGACCTCACGATGTACCACCCCATACCGGACCCATATTTTGATAAACACACCTCTTCGGGTCATATGAGCGCCTAGTACTTTTTACCCAACTGCGCGGCATTTTTATTATGATCATCATCATCAGCCTATAATGTTCCCACTGCTGGGACACAGGCCTCCTCTCTATGAGAGGGAATGGGCTATAAATCCACCACGCGGGCCCAGTGCGGATTGGTAGATGTCACATGTCTTCGAATTTTTGGTTCTAGGACATGCCGGTTTCCTCACGATATTTTCTGTCACAGTTTTTGAGAGCAGTGGTGGTGAAAATAAATTACACAAAGTAATGCGCCTGCCTGGGTTCGAACCCACGACTTACTGCTTGTAAGTCGGGGTCGCTACCACTGGGCCACCGCTGCTCTCCATCATTTTTATTGTGCGTAGATTGTATGCTGGACATTTTGCAACTTCGCCTTTCTGCGCCTAAACAGACTGATGATTTATCATCGTAACTGTACTTTGGGGGTCAGGAGGAAACTAAAACTTGGCTAGAAAATAAAATCCAGTCTTGACCCTTAAGCGTCGAGAATGACACATTATTTTTTGGGGGTCGAGGGGCCGAGAGTGGACTAAACGGCAGGAGATGGCGGGACGAGTCGGATAGAACCAACGACCAGTGGTCCCATATTGTCTCTGAATCGAAGGATTTGGAAGTCATGATACAGGCTAATAGTCACTACACCTATGCTTATGTAACTTTTTGGTGAAAGCAGATGTGATTTTACGTTCTGTTGTTTGTGTCTCACTAAGGCTCCGCGCAAATGGGCCACCGGTAGCTGGCGACAAGCAGTTAAACATGATTTTTAAAACGTTTTGTATGGAATCGCCGCACATGTTTAGTGAGTAGCGACCATTCACGACTCAGTGTCCGCGACACGCCACCGGTGGCGAATTGTGAATAAATACCGACCACTCATGGCAGCTACTGACCACCTTCGTTTGCGCGCTACCAAAAAACGTGGCGCGCGACAGCCACCGGTGGCGGCCACCGGTGCGGTGGCCCGTTTGGACGGAGCCTAAAAGGCTATTATCAGTATAAAGAATGAAAGCGCATTGGTTATCATTATTACACATGCTTAAAGCCACGCAAAAAAAAAACAATTTGCGATTCACCATAACTCCAAGACGTCCCATCTATTCCTTTCGTCCCACACTGAGCATATCAAAAACTTGGCTATAAGACCTGACAGTAATCACCACATCACCAGTCGCCCATTATAAACAACAACACATGGCGATTACTCCGCCGAGTAATTAAAATTCTCACAACGAGGAAATGCTTCCTTTGATAAATAAACTAAGAGGAACCATTACTTTTGAAGTGACGTAAATAACTTCCAACACACTGAAAATTCAACTCTACGTTTCTAATGTAGAGTTGAAATTCATTTGTTGTGTTCAAGGGCTTTCCTTGGTATTCTTAAAGTGGAGTAAATTAATTCGAACACGCACTCAAAATTCAACTGTGAACTTTAAGCGATAGAGTTTAAATTCGGTTGTTGTGTATCAGGACTGCCTTGGCCTTGTAAGAAAATGGGGTACTGAAAACATATGGCGTTATATTGCGCGCGTTAACGCTCGTTTTATTTTAGAATGTTTTGTTTTTGTATTGAAGTACACGTGTTTACGTGACATTAATTTTGTTGTATTGATTGGGGTAGTTGGGTCACAACAGTTGATCGTTGCTTTTGTTGGTTCGTTTCTACGAGTTCCTATTTAAGGGAAGACATTTTTGCTTTGTGTAATTTATTTTCATCAAGAAAAACATTGTGCGTTGAAATATTTCGAAGACACGACATGATATCTAGCATATAGAGGAGCTCGAGGCTAAATGATAACAGCTGCTCGGATTGAACTGCAGGTTAAGCCGTGCTTGCCTAGGTTGGTCCGTGGATGGGACTACCCATTACATACCCAGTTACCTCCGTGCTTTGGAAAACATGTTAAGCCGTTGCTTGGTCCAGGCTGTCATTTGTAGATCTTTGACAGTCGTTACAGCAAGACAAAGTACCAAGGGGTATCGTATTACCCAGTACTAACTGGGTTGTGGAGGTCAGACAGGCAGTCGCTGAATGTATGCTTGTGGGTTGATTTTATTATTATAACTGCTAGTTATGCTAAGCTCTAAGTGCTAGTTGTGCGTTGTGGGACAAACAAGGTTTCAATGTAGTAATATTTAATTATTTTTTTAGGATAATGTAATTCTAACATGTCAAACTTTTTTTTTTAATAAAAACTTTTGTCAACTTTGTTTTAGTTTTCGGTACAAGCCGAAAAGTTTTAGTTTAACTTTACATGTAAGCTAAATTTAATTCTTAGGGGAAATTAAGACATTTCCAACTACTGTAAACAATCTAAAAATAATATGGTTGAAGAATAGGGTTCATTAATAAAAGGTCCCATTAAAATAGATGGCAACCCAACTACCCAACCCAAGAACCCAACTTTTAGAAATCATTCAGACCACCAAAATAAGGACAATGGTAAAAAATAATAAGAAAAACACATTAGATACTTACAAAACAATAAAATCAGCTAACATAAATACACAAAAAATGCCGGCAATTTATTATTTTAGGTCAAAATAAAAATCACTTTAATCACTGTTATTTTTGCTTGGATATCTTTGGTTAGACGTACTGAGCGCTTTGTTAAAATTGGTCCATCTATTTAAATGGGACCATATGTAATTAACATGTAAGGTATAGTTAAGTATATTTTAAGTTATTTTGTCGCATTAGATTTATTATCTGGAATGGCAAAGGAAACATGTGATAAATATAAAAATGAAAAAAAAAAAAATGGTGGCCCAATTGTAAAGGATCAATCTTATGAGCTGTTGTAAGTCCAAGTTTATTTTTTTTTACTATTGCTCTCGAAGGGAAACACCATGACAAAATGTTTTAGAGGCAAATATTGGAAGACATGTCTTCTATGTTCCAATATCTTACTGAAATTATTTGTATGTGTTTTAACTTTATTAAATTACCATAATCTATTTAATTATTAGGGGCTTAATTTGTTAACATTACTGTGCATGCTGTGGTCTCCTATAAGAGAAGGAGTACACCTATCTAATATCTTGTGTTTTCCATTCCAATAATGCTTTGTGTATATCTTTTGAGGATCTCCAATCCTCAAATAAATAAATAAAAGACATGAGACATCTACCAATCCGCATGGTCTCTCACAGAGAGAAGGCCTGTGTTCTATAGGGTACGGTAATGGTGGCACATCTCTGACTAACCCTTCGTGGATTACAGGCGTGATGTTATGGATTATGTATAAAACATTGGTTACCAAACTGGTTTACAGCCTCCCAAAAAATAGGAAAATCAAATTCCCATCAGTTTTTTGCCCATTCTTCTCCATAGTGATCTACGCTTTGGAATGGACCACTACAGCTGTACTTTTACAGGTATTATGCTCTGTGACTGGGACTGTAGTTACATCCTTTTTTCTTTGACTTTTAAAAGTGCCTGTAACGGACTAATAAAAAAATGCTGTTATTTTGAGTTTTCATCTAAAATTTAATTCATAATACTTCAAGATGTCCCTTCTATCCCTTTTGGCCTACACTGAGCATATCGTAATTTTAAAGCCGGAAAACTAATTTCCATCCAAGCACAGAGCCGCGGGTACAGCTAGCTAATTCATAATCTCGGCATATTTCCCGAAGTATTGCAATTAGACAATAAACTTCAGCTGGCCGCCATTTTGTGCTCGTGTCCCTATTGTGAAACTTCCGCCATTCATCTTTATGTTATCGGAATCGTAAAGGAGAACGGACAATGTTCGTAGTTATAGGGGTTGCTTGTTTATGCGGATTTCTGTTCTTTTTTATTATTTACGTAAACGTTTGCAAATAGTTTTTACAACTGAACAGTTGTGGAAATTGGAGGGAACCATTGCAGTTTTTTTCCGTCACACAGGATTCTTACATAAATCCCGTTTAAAAATAACACAGATGTACATTTAGCGTTGGAAAACTACTTATTTACATCGTATGCTCCTTAAAGAGATTTCATCATGATAATTCTAAAATAATGACTTCACGGGCTACCTTGACGCAACCACCTTAAGGCCGCTGCCTCGAATTTTGCGGGCAGCGGGGCGGCGGCGGCGGCGGCGCCGCTTGACTGGAGTGCACCGCTCGTTGCCCGCTCCCGCGCCGCTGTTTTCGAGAACCGGTCCATTTAAGGCCGCTGCCTCGAATTTTGCGGGCAGCGGGGCGGCGGTGGCGGCGGCGCCGCTTGACTGGAGTGCACCGCTCGTTGCCCGCTCCCGCGTCGCTGTTTTCGAGAACCGGCCCATTTAAATGTACGCATAAGATCCTGCCGCTCCCGCGCCGCCGCCGCCGCCGCCCCGCTGCCCGCAAGATTCGAGGCAGAGGCCTAAATGTTTCTCCGCAGTCGCTCACACAAGACGCGCGTGGCTAGAGCGAATAGCTAGTGGCTAAGCAAATAGACAGGAAAAAGGATAATACAAAATAAAAATTCCCAGTACAGTTCCAACTCAATCAGTTCTAAGAAACAGAATAAAGAATAAAAGTATTTTAGCCAGTTTGCAAGTGAGGATAGATTCAGCGCAGACATGTATAGTTGTTGATGTTTTCATAGCTCTTCGCTTTCGCTAGTTTTCAGGCGCATATTTCCGCCAATGCGCTTTTACTATGAGCGTGGGATAGTATATAGGAAAACAGATTAAGTAAAAAAAAATTTTGATTAAATTTTATTTTTACTTCTATACTTATACTATATAAAATTCACAAACCTGCTCAGAAGAGCGTCATAAACCAACAGGGGGAGCATTAGTGCTCTTTGTGGTTCTTTTATAACTCTTTTATACAGCTTTTATAGGCAAAGCAATGGATACAATTCTGTAGACTATGCCCGCATTTCCTGTACCAAAGAAAATTCTAAAACTTACCCTCAGACCAAAATAAAAAGCAGTTGTTTAATTAAGACTATTTGGTTTTATACAAAGATAAAGTATAAACACTTTAACAGTATCGGATATCGTTGTTTATATGCAAAGCGCAGACGAACGTACTTTTATTTCTGTTCATTTAAAAATGTATATTGGTTGTAATTGGACAAATTATTGATAATATATTTGGCGCAAATGGCCAATATGTTTGGTTTTGTAAGTGTAGAAGGTTTTATTGTAAACAGAACGATTTATTTCATAACAGCTTGCATTTAAAGGGAAATAATTGCTGCCATTATTCTTTTCTAAAATATTATTGAGAGGACAGGTGAATGAGGGTAAGCCAATGATAAAAAATATTGTTTTGTTAAGTTTTAAATGGCTTTTAAAAACCATTGATAAGTTTTGCTCAATGCCAGGTGCAGTGTTGTTTGGTGTACAGCGCTGTTTCATTTTATTGGTTCATTTACTTTTAACTTTCATTGCATTTTAATACTGTTGTTCTACGTAAATAAAACTTTAGTTTGTGAACGGTGAATACCACGGTACGAGTAAATAGCTAAAGTGGATACTAAGTTGGTCATCAAGTTAATCAATTAAAGACGGTTCCCATACAAGAAACGTGTTTTTTTCAGTTTATGGTACGGGTTTTGTTTAGGAGCCCCCTTTAACTATCAAATAATTTATATTTTTATTATTTCTTGTTATAGCGGCAACAGAAATACATCATCTGTTAAAACGTCAACTGTCTAGCAATTACGGTTCATAAGATATAGCCTGCTGACAGACAGCCAGAATCGTGTTTTTTCTTCGGTTTATGGTACGGAACCCTTCGTGTTCCAACTCCAACTAAATTGATGATGAACACTTAAATTATAGAACCAATTTAGTTATTTATCGTTTTACAGAAAACAGTCCGCCTTATAACAATCAAGGAAACGCTCTAAAAATTACACAGTTTACTCAAAAAATGCGTAACATTCCAAAAACTTAAAATCAAACCTCAATTTATCAATCATAACGCATGCTCTCAAAAGAAAATAAATAATCATTTAAAAATATGGCTTGGGTCATATTTATGGGCAAAGTTGAAAATTATTGCATCCTACCCACGTAGTTGTCAGTTTGGGCAAACTTGTATTTTATGTGGGCAATAAAGAATAGTAAAACATTACTTATTGTGTAAATATGAGCCTCAAAATATTGGATACACCTATTGGTTTCTTTAAAATGAGAGATACTTATGAGCTACTTGCATTTGGGTCAAATCTCAGGTGAAGGAAGTACAGATCTCCCAGAAAAAGTTTGCGCTTCGGGAATCATCGTCTATCTTCGGAAATACGAACTGTCGATCAAAATCAAAACTCAAATTAGGCTGATATCAGCACTTTTTGAACATCAAAGTTTACAAGAGACCTCCCATAACGCACCCCCTTTGACACTTCCTAGTGTTTCAGCTAGGAAAAAGAATAAGAAATTGTAATTTATAGCCGGATCAGCGTTTTGGAGTATCACTATCTCATTTAGTCATGTGAAGGCGTCATTAGGTGGAGCGAGAAGTCGAATTAATGCGGATACTTGACCAAGTATCCGAATTAATTCGAATCGGAAGAACTTTAACGTGTGATTGGACTTCTCATTTGAGTAACTTTCACCGTCAGATAGATTTCCAAAAAATATTGGACACGACGTATTTATTCTTGTTGTAAACAAAAAACGCAGACACTGCGGTGTGAAAACTCGTGTGACATCATATTTCGGTACACTTATTACCGGGAAATGACGTCACAAGCCCGCGTTTTACCTTTGTAATTTTTTATTGATTTGATGAACCAAAATAAGTATCCAAAAATAAACTCCCTACACAATTAAAGTAAAGTTAAATTACACAGTTAAATTTACCTACACAATTAAATTTACCTACACAATTAAATTAAAGTAAAGTTAAATACAAATAATGCCAAAACTACCACACCCCAACCGCTACACTACAGCCTCAATTCCCCTCCCGTATGTCCTCCTAATGAACTCGAAGAATGTTGCAACTTTAATGTGTATAATACGGGAGTGTAAAACGCGTGAGACCGTCGACAAATAACTGCCGAACTAAGTTCCATTCAAGGGTAAGTTGACGATGTCATAAACGAGGAATATTCGTTTGTGGAAATGAGCGAGGGGTGAGAAGTATTTTCGTTGTTTGAAAAGTGTATTTCTGTGTGTTTTGAGAGTTTTAAACAAACGGACCTCGTAGCTTCACGTGGTGACTTCCGACCACCGTAGACGCGGACCTGCGGACGGTTAGTAATGGGCTAGCTCGCCACCCGGCCGTCTTTTGACGACAGGCCGTGTAGACGGCGCGTTCATGTTCCACGCGCGCCTCAAAGTGATGTCAGCAAACAGGGTGGGGCCCGCAAGGTCCCGCAGTCCCGACGGATGCCTGCCAGGGCCGCGGGACTGTTCGAAAGAGATACCGCGGCCCTGGAACACAAAGGGCAAGGAAGGAACATGGATGGGTTTTAGTCAGTACAAGTCTGACACTCCCTTCCGCTCTGCTCCGAGCGGGAGAAGTCATATGATGATTTCTCATCCGAAAAAAAAAAGGACCTCGTGGCTAAATAATAACAGCTGTACGGGTCGATGTTCAGGTTTAGCCGCGCTTGCCTAGGTTGGTCCGTGGATGGGTACATATGCAGAGTTTCCTTCGTGCCTCGGAAAGCACGTTAAGCCGTTGTTCCCGGCTGCCATATCTTTGGCAGTCGTTACAGGTAGTCAGTGGCTTGGAAGTCTGACAACTTGACAGTATTTCCCAGTATTAACTGGGTTTTTGGGGTCAGATCGGCAGTGGCTCCTTGTAAAATCCTGGTATTCAACTACATCCGGTTAGATTGGAAGCTGACCCCAACATATTTACGAAAAGGCTAGATAGATGATGATTGAGGGTTTTAAACAAAGTTTGAGATTGGTAGTCATGTTCTGAGAGGCTATGCACAGACCTGATTGTCTTTCAGACTCTATCGTTGGTCTTAGCATAAGGTCACAGTCCGATTTCGCACAAAGTGCTTTTAGATGTTCCTTCAAGAATTTCCTAGTAGAAGCCACCGGGACTGGATTTGTGCCTGGTTGATGGGAATAGGCTGGCCCTCTATTACATGGGCCTTAAACATAACTGACGAAATGTGAGTGTTTTTTTAGGTCCTCTACCTAACCCTTCGGGGATTACAGGCGTGATGTTATATACGCAGAACTGAATTGTTAAAAATCACATTACTTAACATATCCCATCAAATCAAGTTTCTAACTTTAGTACCAAAAACACAATTACACAAAGAGCAACTCCCCAAATAGTTCGCAACAATGCCTAGTTTGTTCACCGTCTAGGTCCAATGTTAGTGTTTTTAGGCCAAGGGGGAGTGGCTGTGTTAAATCTAGACACGTTACCTGTCAAAGTATCCGCTGGAAATGTATCGAGCTGTTTCTGCGCCTGGATAGGCTGAGACTAAAATATATTAGCTCTTTTGTTGGAAATGTCGTGAGGAAAGTTCTATACTAATATTATAAAGAGGAAAGATTTGTAGTTTTGTATGTAACGAATAAACTTAAAAACTACTAAACCAATTTAAAAAATTCTTTCAGCAATGGATAGCTACATTATCAGCGAGTAACATAGGCTATATTTTATCCCCGTACTCCCACGGGAACGGGAACTACGCGGGTGAAACCGCGTGACGTCCGCTAGGCGGGTATAAGAGTGAAGGAAGACCAAAGAAACGATGGATGGACTGTGAGTCACCTCCTTTCTAGCCATATCTAGAGATGACGATGAGATGAGAGACTGATGAGATGACGAGTACTAGAGAAGTATGGAAGAAGAAGACATGCTGCGCCGACCACAAATGATGATTAGGGTATGGGCAGGAGAACGATTATGATGATGTGTTGGAAATGGGGAATTCATTGAGTTTATTAATATTATTAACTCAAATTAACATGTTTTTTCTATGCTAATCGTTGATAGATGTAATATTTTATCTATGGTTTGTATCGAGACTATTGATTGCTTGCAACATTGGTGTAATAATTTTCATTGAATAATCTGTGGTTACGAAGAATAACTCACTGTCAACCAAGTTCCGTTTCCGTCATCAAGCGTTGGCTAAGTTTTCTTGGGGGTCCAAGAAAACTTAGCTAACGCTTGGTTCGAGGTGTCATTGTACTTAATATTTTTTTTGTGGAAACATTCATATTATGTCATATTAAAGTAAAGTGTATGAGAATACATAAATTCAAAATCATCAAGGTTTGATTTGCCACCGATGTTCGACAAGTCATTTCGGCTAAGATTCGAACCCTGGAATGGTCGTTCAAAAATCAGATAAATATACCAGGTTAAACTTTATACTGCTTCGTTGGTCGAGTGGTCGTAAGCGTGACTGCTGACCATGACGTCCTGTCGATTCCCGGGTATGGTAAGTTGTTATTGTGATTTTGCATCAGGAATTTCTCAGTAGCAGCCACAGAGTCTGGATTTGTGGACAGTTGATGGCAATAAGCTCGCCCACTATTAGGTACACCTCTCCCTAACCCTTCGGGGATTAGCAGCGTGATGTTATGATATGTTAAACTTTATAAGCTCGCGAAATTCCAACGACATGATTTAAGTAACAATACTTATAGTGTGGCTTAAAGTGTCTTTAAATATTTGGTTCTAGGAGTTATCGATTTTATCAAGGTGATTTTGTTCACCGGTTTGAGAGCAGTGGTGATGAAAAAATACACAAAGTGAAGGTTTTTTTAACATTGAAAGTGCATTTTAGGTCCTTATTGATATAATGGGGTGCCTCGTTGGTCTAGTGGCCACAAGCGCTAGTGCTGATCATGAGATCCTCGGTTCGATTCTCAAGTCGGGCAAAGTGTTATTAGGTTTTTCCATCAGGAATTTCTTAGTAGCAGACACAGTGTCTGAATTTGCGCCCGGTTGATGGCAATAGGCTCGCCCCCTATTACATGGGACTTAGACTTAACTGGCAAAATGTGGTTGTACTTTTAGGTACACCTCTGCTTAACCCTTCGGAGATTACAGGCGTGGTGTTATGTTATGTGTTGACATAAATGGTTTGATTTTGACTTTGATTTAACCTGTGGGAAATTTATTTTTTCCGCCATAGCCTATGATTTATTTTACACTACCTTTACCGAGATAAAATCAATAAAACCGATACCGATGGGTACACGATTCCTAGAAAATCAATCATTCTGCTCATTACAGAAATTAATTAAACTGAAACATTCGATATAATTAGTTACTAATGGGTTATCCAGCGGCCTTTGAGTCGATATATACATTACTAGGTCCATATGAAATGATATAGCTATAATTAAAATGACTATTTATTTTGTTTTATTCCGATAAATACCGTTTTGATTAGAGAATTATCGGAGTTTTGATTATGTTGGGGGGTTATGGTTTTTGCACCGATTGGTGATATTCTTCAGAGAGGTATGAAAGAAATAGACTTGCTGCGCCAACCCCAAATAAATTGGGATAAGGGCCGGAGAATGATGATGTCATGATGATGGTGATGTTGTTCAGAAAGGTCAGATGCATAGTACGAGCAATTAGCGTGCGTGACGCGACGACGTATTGTAAATAGACGCGTCATGCATGAACATCACGGCACTCGAAAACAGCGTAAAACTTATCGGTAGCTAGATAGGTTAAATGTCATCTATCTAAAAAAAAATAAAGTACAATTATAACTACCTTACAAGATAACTAATTAGTTACTCCAGGAGGCTTCTGTACCAGGAACTTTACAGTTCGATTGATACCAAACTTAAATATAAAAAAGCAAAGAACGAAAGAAAAGAAAAAAGAAAATATCTCCACCGCAGCGCTTTTCCGGCTGTTATTAGGTTTCGCTTGACGTTTAACCGTTTTCTTTCTTCGAAATAATGAATTTCTAGTTTTTCTTCAATCAGATCATCTTGTAATTTAAACCAGAACAAATATTTTACAGTAGTACTGGATAAATAGAGAGTCTGGACAAATAGAGAGCAGCGGTGGCCCAGTGGTAGCGACCCCGACTTACGAACAATAAGTCGTGGGTTCGAACCCAGGCAGGCGCATTACTTTGTGTAATTTATTTCATCACCACTGCTCTCAAAAACAGTGAAGGAAAACATCGTGAGGAAACCGGCATGTCCTAGAACCAGAAATTCGAAGACATGTGACATCTACCAATCCGTACTGGGCCCGCGTGGTGGATTATAACCCATTCCCTCTCATGGAGAGGAGGCCTGTGTTCCAGCAGGGGGAACATTATAGGCTGATGATGATGACTGGATAAATATTGGGTATTACAAAACATATAATACAGGGTGTAAACAGACTCTTCACGAAGCCGTCAACCAAGCATTATGTACATCAAACTAAGTAACTTTACGCAAAAATGAGTGCTGGGAAACGACCTTTTTTATTTTTTGGACTGAAAAATCACGTTTTACGGTAGGACTCAATGTAACACACGCAAAACATTGTGATGATGGATGGATTGAATAGAAAGGGGGTCGCGGAGGTGTTTTAAGTAAAAATCTTACATTAAAAACACGTACTTAAAAAAAAACTTGTGAAAAAGTTGGAACTTTGACCCCCAATATCTCCGTAACTAGAAGATTCCCAGGTATGGTCTAGAACAAAAAAATGATCGCAACGACGGCAAGAATAAGTACCTTTCGGCTTCGTTAAGAGTCTGTTTACACCCTTTATACATACGCACATCATAATTCTCCTGCCCTTATCCCAATTTGACTGGGGTCGGCGCAGCATGTCTATTTCTTCCATACTATTATTCGTGATATTAGCCATATTATCATCCTTCACACAACCCATCCCATCCAACGTTTTTTTTGGTCTTCCTCCACTCTTATAGCCATACATATCTACATTCATACTCAACATTTTCCTCATTCCTCCGCATCACATGTCCATACCACGATAACTGATTACCACACAACTTTTCAGTCACCAACGCCACTTTCAGACTCTCTCTTATAATGTATACTCGTATGTATTACATATATACACACACATATTGGAAATGACTTTGACATTTATTGGTTTGAGATAGAGTGGATATTGCGAGTGGTTTTTGAGACCAAATTACTTTTGTCAATCGTTTATGTAGTGTTCGAGATTGTTTCACACGAACACACAGTAGACTTTGTATTTACTTAATATATGTTAGTTATATGTTTTTTTTACTAGCCTGCTCTGTCCCACTCCTGGGCAAAGGTCTCCCTCCACTCCTTCCATCTCTCGCGAACCCGCGCGTCCTCCTTCCAGGTCGGACGGAACTTATCCAGTTCGTCCCGCTTATTCTGTTATATGTTAGTTATGGCATACGAGTATCTATAGGCTATTGTAGCCTGAAATAAATGATTTTTATATTATGTTTCCGATGTTTGTCAATGCATTCAATTCATTTTGGAGCATTGTAAGTGGAAACCAAACGAGCACTGATAAAAATTTATGTTGACATTTTATTTCCGCATTTAAGTTTGTCGTAAAGTCGGTGTTTCATAACTGACTACTCTGAAAAGACACACCGAAACAAACTCAGATTTTACAGTAACATAATATGTACATAACATCACGCCTGTAATCTTCGAAGAGTTAGGTAGAGGTGTATTTAATAGTAAACCAATATTTCGCCAGTTATGTCTAAGTCCAATGTAATAGGGGGCGAGCCTACTGCCATCAACTGGGCACAAATCCAGACTCCGTGACCGCTGCTGATAAATTCCTGATGGAAAAATCCAATAACAATTTGCCCGACCCGTGATCGAATTGAATGGAACCCAGGACTTCATGCTCAGCGGTCGCGACCAATAGCATAACGAGCAGTCACTTTTTAAAATTCAGATATTGTCTTGGTCAGAACGAGGACCGTCCAGACTAGCACCTGAGATGGAAGATGGCGGGACGAGCTGGATAGAACCAACGACCAGTGGCCCACATTAGCCCTGGATCGAAATAACTGGAAGTCATAGGGAGAGGCCTTTTCCCAGCAGTGGGATGACGCAGGCTAACAGTAACAGTATCAGTATCAGCCCCACAGATTTGAGTGGACCTGTCCACTCAGTGTACACATGTGTTACTAAAGGTATACCTCAACTCAGAACCTAAGGACTTATTATTAGGTGCACAGATTAGTCAAGAATCTCCCCCAAAATTGATCCATAAATTAACTCACGTCTTTTTTTATGGGCTTAGAAATTCGACCATATTTAAAGTATTGGTACTTCAAGGTACAGTCACGGCCTTTTCCGCCTGATCAGTTAAAAAAAATCGCTTAAACCATGCGCAGGCGGCCCGCCCGGCTAGAGAGCGCTTCATGTTGTGAGTGCAAGCAAAAATGATCTTAGTGGTGATCAGGCGGGAGTGTCCGCCATTATACATGTCCGCGAAGTAATTCACATTTTCAACAGGACCAACCTACCTACTGATGGGGCTCTAAAGAAAAGAGCCTCCTTACAAAGTGTCAAAAAGTATCGCCTTCTCCATCAAGCCCTTGTGCAGAAGAGCTCCTTGAGAAACCCTTGGTTATTAGGCTGTTGACAGTAATGGCTATCGCCACAATGACCGCGTAGACCCAGTTTTACGTGTTACTTACAAGATTTCTGATACATGGTTAAATACAGGGTGTAAATGGACGCTTCACAAAACCAAACATTCTGTACATCAAACTAAGTAACTTTAAATAAAAAATATTTTAGGGTATATTTTTTGGGATGTAAAATCACGTTTTACGGTAGGACTCAATGTAACGCATTCAAAACATTGTGCTGAGGGATGGATTGAATAGTACGGGGGTCGTGAAGGTGTCTTTAGTAAAAAAAAACATTAAAAAGAAGTATTTAAATAAAAAATATGTGTGTGTACCAGAGTACACAGGTAAGAAGTGAAACTTCTTTACGACATATCATTTTTCTACTATTTGCAACTTCACGAAAATGGGGTAGATAAGGCTTAAGCCTTAAGAAAAACATTTTTTTCCGTATTAAATTAAAGCTATTTTATTATTATAGACATGCATACAATTAATGAGTAATTTATTTTATCATTGTTCTTATTTTAATATCATTGCTATTGTTGTATTTCATCAATAATGATACATTATATTCTTTACGTCACTATACTAAACTTTGATAAAAAAGCAACATGGCGCGTAACCGAAAAACGTGACGATACGTCAAAAAAATTTCTCCCATACGTCGATAAAGAAGTTTCACTTCAAAAACTTTGGAACTTTGACCCCTAATATCTCCGTAACTAGAAGGTTCCCAGGTATGGTCTAGAACAAAAAATCTTTTCGGCTTCGTTAAGAGTCTACACCCTTTATAGCATAACATAACATCACGCCAGTAATTCCCAAAGAGTAAGTAGAAGGGTTAGATGTACGGTGGACTGCATCAATTGGGTACCCCAGTTGAGAACGTAGGTGCTTTCAAGGGGGTACCCATAGGGCTGCGGAACTGTTCGAAAGTGATACCGCGGCCCTGGAACACAAAGGGCAAGGAAAGAACATGGATGGGTTTTAGTCAGTACAAGTCTGACACTCCCTTCCACTCTGCCCAGAGCGGGAGAAGTCATTTGATGATTTCCCATCCGAAAAAAAAAGGGGGGTACCCATATCGTGAACCGGACTGTAGGTACCTAATCCCCAGATGGATGGTAGATGTACCCACCCACATTTCGCCAGTTATATTTAAAACTCAAACTCTAACTCAAAAGCATTTAACCTCTGGGCCATCACGACTCCGATATAAAAATTAGCTTGCGAGTTATTAAGCTCGCGTAAACTCCTCAGATTGGTAGATTAATTGTTAAACTGACAATCGTATCACTTAAATTTTGACACCATAACAAGTTCCAGCAATTGTTTGATAAACTATTATGTTTTAAAGATCACACACTAATATCACTTTCATACATTTATCATTGACA
This sequence comes from Lycophotia porphyrea, assembly GCA_950005105.1. Classification (NCBI taxonomy): domain Eukaryota; kingdom Metazoa; phylum Arthropoda; class Insecta; order Lepidoptera; family Noctuidae; genus Lycophotia; species Lycophotia porphyrea. The sequence continues at coordinate 11,294,842 of OX465408.1, read as the reverse complement.
ACATTAGTAAGATATCTCATTTCTCAATGTGATGAAAATTATATTTCTCAAAACATATCATAAGTATACTAAATTTGACATAGCAATATCATAAACAGTATCTGAAACTAATTTTATATCCCACACATTGACAGATATTTCCGCCAATTCACGTTCATATTTCGTCGAGTTACACAATCTTGCGCGTGCGCATCCCAACCGGTTATAAAGGATTTACACTAAAAGCTTTTCGAGTGAGATTTTTAAGAGGAAACAAACGATGTGTTTTGTGATAAAAATATTTGTTTTCTTTTTTAAGTTTAGTAAGCTTTAAAATGTTAAGTAAAATGATGATTAGTATGATGGTTGAAAATGGCGGCAAGATATGACGTAACTTTTCGTTTTAGTGGTTTTAGAGGCGTAATTGAAAATAGACTTTGAAATTGGTTATTAATGATAAATTAAATACTGATCAATGTTTCTTTATCCAGAAAATTTACCAATTTTTTTTTATTCTTTTATTCAGCTTATCAAAATCATCACTTGAAAATAGAACCTCCTCGAACAAGGACACAAGTGTCAAAAAATCAAACTTTTATCTGATGATCCTCATCGAACCACGACTGGACGTTGTAGACTGTCCACTGCTGGACCAATACTGTTTCTTAATGGATACTTCTGCAGCCATGACTTCCAACAAGACAGTAAACCATTACTGACATACAAAGTAAGAATAAAATGCAATGGGCCTCATCTGACGGCTTAAAGTCACCCAAACGGCAATGGAGAGGGCTATGCTCGGAGTTTCCTTGCGCGATCGAATCAGAAATGAGGACATCCGCAAGAGAACCAAGGTTAACGACGTAGCCCGAAGAATTGCCACTTACTTACTTAGGTTGGCAGTTAGCACAGTTACCCGGTGGCAGTGGGCAGGGCACATTGCTCGCAGAACGGATGGCCGATGGGGCCGAAAAGTTCTGGAGTGGCAACCGCGAACCAGAAAAGTTACGTTGGAAGGCCTCCCACTAGGTGGACCGATGACCTGGTGAAAGTTGCGGAGATCCGCTGGATGCGAGTCACACGGCACCGGTCAATGTGGCGACCCTTGGGGGAGGCCTATGTCCAGCAGTGGACGTCTTTCGACCTAAATGATGATGATAAAGTAAGAATATAAATTCAACATGCTTATTAAGGGTGGATGAAAAAGATATTTTATTTCTACCTACTTTAAAATACAGTTTGCAATACCTTATTGTCTGGACACTACACACGGCGATACATCAAGATATACATTACCAGTATAATATGGGCTCGCTTTGTATGGGTTCACCGTTCAATAAGAGATCTATATAAACTGGTTTTGTACAGCTTGTTTGGTCCTCGTGTGTACCCACATTATAGCAGCAACGGTAACTCAGTGGTTACAGCGCAGACTGATGACTTGCAGGTAGTAGGTACGAATCCAGACAAGCGCAATATTTTGTATAACTTACGAGTACGTCATCAACATTGCTTTCTTGTGGTGGAAAATATCTGACTGACTGACTGCCTCGTTGGTCCAGTGGTCGCGATCATAACTGCTGAGTATGAGGTCCTGGGTTCGATACCCGAGTCGGGTAAATTGTTATTGGGTTTTCGCATTAGGAATTTTTCAGTAGCAGCCACGGAGTCTGGACTTGTGCTCGGTTGATGGCAATACGTTGGCCCCCTATTACGTGGGACTTAAACATAACTAATGTGGGTGTACAGTCAGCGTCACGATGTGGGTACCCTTTTTGAAAGCACCTACGTTCCCAACTGGGGTACCCAATTGATGCAGCCCACCGTACTATCAGGTGGACCTTTGCCTAACCCTTCGGGGATGTTATGTCGTCACCATGCTTCAAAACGGTGAAGGAAAATATCGTGAGGAAACTGCCCTTTTTCAAGCATATTATCCACCTCCGCAATTTCTCCAAAATTCTTCACAAAAATTAAACGTCTTCTCTCTTCTTCCCCAGTTACGGCGACATGGTGCCAGGCACGATAGCAGGCAAGATCGTGGGAGGAGTGTGCTCCCTCTCCGGAGTGTTGGTGATCGCCCTCCCAGTACCCGTTATTGTATCTAACTTCTCGCGGATCTACCACCAGAACCAGCGGGCTGACAAGAGGAAGGCTCAAAGGGTAAGAATTTAAGCTGTTCTTGACGTATTTTCTCACATTGAGGACAAAGATAAGCGGTGACGCGCCACAGTTAATCCTTGTTTGAACTGTCAAGTGTCACTGTTATGTCAATGCCAATAATGTCAATTTAAGGAACCCGGGGCCTCAAGTACCCAATGGCGGTTAAGCGTTTTTTACTGCCGGGTCCCGCAGTACCCGCTGGCGTTTTAGTGGATAAAGACAAAGACAAAGACATTTATTAGTAGGATACGGTATTCACAAAGTTGTTAATTAAAAGTAACATGGTTCAGGACATATCCGCCGCTGGACGCGGAATACGAATATTTACATTAGTAAGTGTACTTGATACACTAATAGGCACAGACTATTATAATTTATCTGAAAACGGACTAAAAATACCAATATCTTCTAAAACAAAGACCTGAAAAATTTAGACGCGGAACAAGCGGTAGAGAGGCGCGATGGGCGTAAGCGTTCGGCTTGTGACGTATCTATGCATTATACAAAATAATGATAATTCAGTGATGATAATTCAATTCAATTCATAAAAGTATGAAATTTTTCATCAATATTTTCTAATGATGTTATCACGTAATATTATCGTCCGTAAACCGACTTTACAGATAACCATATTTTTTTAAAGAATATTGTGTTGTATTGTGTTGATAGTTATTTTGATTTTCATAACAAAAACTTTTGAAAGCTTACTATATTTTCTTTTGTGCCAATATTTGGGTAGCATTTTTCAATCCATATTTTACATAACAAAGGCAAATTCGCCACATACTCCGTCACACGGTCCCTTCCGCAAAAGAGTTTTATAAATTTACGAGCACCGACGTGTTAGACGCGAGCGTGTCAACATTCCACGGGGTTTGCCGCCAGCGTGACACTCGATACAATCTTTTTGAATACCGTGGTAAAGAGCCACAATTGTAATTGAACCCTGGATCCCAGGTTCAGATATAACGCTTGCAACCACTTGACCAATAAGCCAGTAAGCCCACCACACTTCGTCCTAGCACTCAATGAGACGTTAAGTCAGTGTAAAATTAGAAAAAATACCCTTTGACATCCTGCCTTACTCAAATACTCGAATATGATGCTTAAGATGCTCTACGTTGTTATCCGTATAAAATAATCGCATTCGCATTAGCATTCGCGAATATTTCAGGAATATATCTTTTTTTATTAGGCGCCATTTTATTTACGTTTATAATTTGACATCTAACTTGTCACGCGAACGCTCACATATTTGTCGTATTACATCGAGGATCGTTGAGCCGATCCCAAAAAACCCGATAGTTGTGGCCTTTCAATAAAATCGAATAATAACACAAATCCATTGACAGAAACTATGTATTTTTGAGAGAAAAAAACGAAAAATTATACGAAATTGCGTAAAATTATAAATTTTCCTGGAAAGTAAATATAAAAGTTTATATAAATACTATTCACACAAGACCTATGAAGTCCACAGGAAGCCCCCAGTCGTCTATTGTAGCACTACCCTTCGGAAAGATTTTTCAATCTCCATATTATTTTCCATAACAAAGCAAAATTCTCCACATACTTCATTACACGTTGCCTCATATAAAAGAGTGTTATAATTTTATGAAGCGAGCGTGTCAAGATTCCCCAGCGTTTGTCGCCAGCGTGACACTTGATACAATCTTTGTTGAATATTATGGCTATAATATGTGTTGTGGGGAAGGACTGCTTAAAATATTAAATTTCGCGATGTAGGTCTTAAATAAATAAGTATATTCCCTGATGAATAGAAATTTATTTGCTAGAATTGTAGTACTACATTATAGATGATCGAGTTTTATTACAGTTGTTCACATAATTCGCTAAAACTAGCATGCAAAATTAAAGAATACAATAAGCAAATTAAAAAAAAAATATATATATATATATATATATATATATATATATATATATAATTTTATTAATTAAAGAATACAATAAGTGAATCTAGTACAATTGGTATGTTATAATGGGATATATAGAGTAGAATCGTCGTAAGAGTAGAATCTTCGGCAATTTGCCGTGGTATGGTCATGAAAATACCAAATAATGACAGCTGTGTTTTGTTTAAAATGACTATTTAAGTTGGTAGTCAATGGTAGACCTGACACTGAGTTTACTTGTAAAACTACGTATTTAGGGGCCGAACCTATTGCCATTAGCAAGGCACAAAGCTAGTCTTCAAGCTGCGTCTAAGCAATTCCCGATGGAAAAATAATCCGCCAACACGAGCGAGTCTTCAAGCGAAGCGGAAGGACACCTTTTCTCGAAGCGCTTGTTCGTTTTTGAATCCTCGTAACTTGAGTTTGGATTATACCAGTTAAACAAAATTCTCGGGATATGATTCCAACAGTAGACTTATTAAATATATAAAGTTTCAGTGGCATAGCTCTTATACTTTAGATTTTATTGATATCTATAAACCCCCGATTTCGTCACTCACTCACTGATGATCATCAACATTCTTAGGGTACTTCCTGAAGTCTTAAAAAAAAAAGATTGGTACGTAAGCTAGTATTAGTACACAAACAACAAAACAAACCTAACCCAACCCCTTAAACTAGGAGATGGAAGTTTGTATGAAATTTCCGAAAATTTTGATGCTAGAAAATTTTCTTATCAATTAAATTAACATAATTCCCCGCCCTTAACCCAATTCAGTCAACGCAGCATGTCTTTTTCTTCTATACTTATCTATGTTCCAAAATCCTTAGCTTTGTGATGGTTTATATACCATAACAAATATCGCATGTCACGCTTGAATCTAAAAAGCCGTTTAACTTTGATACCCGTAGACGTGTTGAGTCGCGAGCGTGTTGCATAGCGTGACACTCGATAAGTTTTTATTACGATATTATGGGGGAGTATAATAAATTCTATAGCAGACATTTTTACTACCTCGTTGGTCTAGTAATCATAAAATACAGCTGCTGCTGAGCAAGAGGTCTTGGGTTTGATTCCTAGGTTGGGCAAAGTGTTATTGGGTTTTTCCATCGCGAATTATTCAGTAGCAGCCACGGAGTCTGGATTTATAGGCTTGCCCCTTATAATAAACATGGGACTTAAATATAACTGGCGAAATGTGGGTGTACTATTCATTAGGCCTCTGCCTAACCCTTCGGGGCTTACAGGCGTGATGTTATTTTATGTTATGTATGCTCTTGAACGCCGTTTAAATATTCTGATCGCGTTTATGTTCATTGCATTAATTGAATGTAATAGAAAACATATGAATTATAAAACCAAGAAACGACTACTATTGAACAATTATAAAAATACCTATATTGATTAACTATTTTAAAGTTTATCTATAGATCTTTGCACGCGACGGCAAACTCACATAACTCTTACAATCTAGACGTTTGAATACATGGCTGTTAATTAGCCGGGGACCTTAATATCGGACGCGTACGTTTATTTGTTGTTTAGTGAGGTTATGGTAGTTTTACATGAAGGTGGGCTGGCATTTACCATCGGCAAGGGTCAATTTTTGTAGGTTTTTGTCTGAACTAAAACAATTTTACTCTTAGGGCTATTTGTACGAAAAACTTAACTCAGAGTTAAAGGCTAACACGAGGTTAAATTGACAATATTGTATAATAAAGTGTCAATTTAACCTTAGCAACTAACTCAGTTAGTTGCTGCCATAAAGGATCAAATATTTGCGAGGGAAACTCCGCTGTCGTGATGAATAAATAACGTAATTTAAAAATCACAAAACAAAAAATAATCTCTTCATTGAGACATAATTTTGAATTACTAAACGCCTATCATGATTTCAGTACATCATTTAGAAACCCTTAAAAATCTGCTAGTTCCTACAAAAGTTCAATACCTACACTGTCAAAATGTATGGAACAGCTGGTTTTTTTTTTGAAGACAGATTTTTTCCTTCGATGATGTACTGAGTTTGTGCATCGGTGCCCCATTCACCCTGTATAAAAAAATAATTTTTTAATAGTAGATTGTTGCATCGAGCGCAAAGTGAGTTATTAAAGCAAGAGTGTTAAAATAATTAAAAAATATATATGTTATCTACACTACTCATAATGTCTGTGGCGTTTTACTACCTGATTTAATTTCACTAGGATTTAATAGTTAAAATTTCAATTTAAACACTAACTTTAGGTTGAAGAACGTTTGAAACAGTTTCAAGTTCAAAAGAAAAATACGACTTCTTTTATTTACTTAGCCTCTAATGTCCCACAGCTAGGAAAAGGCCTGCCCCATACCTGCCACTCCTCTCTCCGTGCGGCTATCTCTGGCTAATCTCTCACAAACGCCTCTAGGTCGGCACGCCAGCGTTTTATAGGCCTCCCTCGGCGATGACGCCCGTCTTCTGGCACCCACAGCGCGACGACTTACGGCAATACGACTTACAAGTTCTATATTTTATAGACTGTATTTATTTATAGTCACACTGTAAGACTGTAAGGGTATACTACAAAAAAAAGCTTAATTTGCAGCTTTCGATCTACCCTGTACGCAGTGGACATTGAAAAGGCGGCGGTTATGGTCACGATCGCTCATGCAGCGTCAGGTCACCACCTTTGAGTTGTCTGTAGACCTCTCAGGATCAAAGAGTTGGCCACTTTAATGGAATATTTATTTATTTATTTTTGAAACGCCTAGTTGACGCTTCCCGTGACCCAAGGGCTGGCTTTTACCTTGGCCAGAGGCTAAGTGTTGCCATACAACTTGGCAACGCCGCCAGTCTCTTGGGAACATTACCAGCTGACAGCGTTGAGGAGGAGTTTTTCGATGCCCTTTTATAGTTTGTTGTTAGTTTATTTATTTTAGTTTAATAGTTTTTAATTATTAATGTATATAGTATGTTTCATTTATTTTATGAATATGAGTCGTTAAACGAACCCAAGAATATGTGGAATTGGAACTAAGAAGTAACTAACGCTCATCATCTAATCTAATACTTTAAACAAGCAATTCTTGTATAAATCACTCACATCACATCATCAGCCTATAATGTTCCCACTGCTGGGACACAGGCCTGCTCTCTAGGAGAGGGAATGGGCTATAATCTACCACGCGGGCCCAGTGCGGATTGGTAGATGTCACCTGTCATGTCTTCGAATTTTTGGTTCTAGGACATGCCGGTTTCCTCACGATGTTTTCCTTCACCATTTTTGAGAGCAGTTATGATGAAATATATTACACAAAGAAATGCGCCTGCCTGAGTTTGAACCCACGACTTACTGTTCGTAAGTCGAGGTCGCTACCACTGGGCCAGTGTCCCAGCAGTGGGAACATTATACGCTGATTATGCACCGCCAGCGTTTCGATATACTAAGTACAGGGAGCGTTTTAAAAACTGTTATAACTTCATGAGCATCCATTGCATTATGTCCTTCTCCCGCTCTGGGCAGAGCGGAAGGGAGTGTCAGACTTGTACTGACTAAAACCCATCCATGTTCCTTCCTTGCCCTTTGTGTTCCAGGGCCGCGGTATCTCTTTCGAACAGTCCCGCAGCCCACTAACTACACCTCTGCCTTACTCTTCTGGGATTACAGGCGTTACTGTTATAAATTCAACTTAAATATTTTTGTCACAGCGTCCAGAAGCTATGGATGCGCTAATATTCGCCTACAGCCTACACAACTACATTATACAGGTTATTTTTATGGCTATCTGTAAGACCACAAACCATAGAGTACAGTAATACTACGGAGTTAGATTCGCTCAATTTGTTAGTCAGTTTAAAGGCTAGTACTGAGATGTTTATTTAAACAAAAAGCTGTTTTGTGTTAGTTTTTCACTAGTATTTTGGCTGGTATGTAAATGTCCATATAATATGCTTTAGTTATGTCTCTGCACCACCCTATTATGTATATTGGCAGAAATCCCTCAGAAATTATAAAGCTATGCGGTATATGTGCCGTCTTTTAGTTGTATATGTCGGATGCGTATCAGTAATGTACTTAAAATTAAACACAAGCGCCTTTGTTAGGCGTTGTGCTAACCCTAAAAGGTATGGTGTCCCATACCATACGACCATGGTTCCCAAGAATCGACAGTGATGATAAAATCAACAAATTGTTTTTATGATCGTGGTGTATCATGATCAGCATATAAGGGCTTGCTGGTACCCAGTCCACCTCGCTGTCCATTGGCTTCAGGCCAACTAGAACATTCTAAACTACAGGCAATTATCAAAAAGCCTATATCTTTAACTTCATTTTTGTATAGTCCATTATTTAAAGAATAAAATACATAGTTGCTAATTTTATCGAAATTGTGAAGTGTAAACTTATCCTGGCAGCTGTCAGCACGTCAACCTACCCGAATCTGTCAGATTTTCCCAACCAACCTTGAACTTAATGTCACAGAGATAAAGTTGAAAATCTAGTAAAGAAATCTGACAGATTGTAGTAGCTTGATGTGCTGGCGTCTGTACAATGGCGAGCTTAACCCAGAATTCAGTTTTCTTACAGCGAACCATAATACATATTTTTAGACCAAAATTATAACACTGTTATTTTCAATGAAGATCATAACTCTGAAAGCGATATCTTACAAATAAATTTTATGGACCCTTAATTTAACCCAAAAACCATCAAATTCCAGAAAGCCCGCCTCGCCCGCATCCGCATCGCCAAAGCCTCTTCAGGGGCCGCCTTCGTGTCAAAGAAGAAAGCAGCGGAGGCCCGCCTCGCTGCGCAGGAGTCCGGCGTAGAGCTAGACGACGCTGGAAGAGACGAGGACATCTTCGAATTGCAGCACCACCACCTCCTACGATGCCTCGAGCGCACTACGGTAGGTGAAGTTAGAAAATTTTATTTCTAAGCTTCGGTCTCGTGGCATGTTTTTGTGAAACGGTCATGTCAGTGTGGTGTTGTGTCGTGTAGTTTAGTATTTTATACTCTGACAGCCATTAGCATAGTCCAGCCTCTAATTGTTTAGTTCAAAGTGTTAACTGGATTTGTTGTGAATTTTGCGGTGGTATTTTTTATGAGATGGTTTGTTCTTGTAAGCCGTGTGTTCGTGATGTGTTTATTTAGTTTTAATTTTAAGAAAACGGCAGTCTTTTTCAAAGAATTATAGGTTGTTTTCCCTTAAGTCTCTAAAAAACCAAAAGACCTTCCACTAAGTTACACTATAATTTACAGTAATCATTGGCTAAGCCGGTTTTGAGTTAGTCGGTACACCAACGAATTCAGAGCCAAGTTTCTGCTGATTTTAACTGTGCCTTTTATTTTACTTTAACTTTTACTTTTACTTCTCCCCAAAATAGGGCCTTAACACATAACCGTACCTACAGGATCGTGAGTTTGTGGAGATGGAGAATCCTTTCAACGGCGCGGCTAAGCGAGCGGGGTCGCCGTCCCCGCTGGCGTCGCCTGCGCACTCGGGGCGTGCGCCCGCGCTGCTCGCGTGCTGTGCGCGCTGTGGTTGCTGCCCTCAAAAATACCAGGTACCTGTTATGTAGTTGGTTTGTTTTGTGTGTGTTTTGTGAATCTACCTTAGCTTGATACTAAAAGGGCGTAAGCGCCAGTCTTTACGCTCTTTTACCCCAAAAAGGGCGTAAGTGACAAAGGCTTTACCTGTACTGGTTAACACTTACGCTCTTTTGGTTTCAAGATTAGGTTTATGGGAATGATTAGTTAAATTAATCCTAGCTGTGATGTAGAGCATCGATATAGAAGAATATTTACAAATAAACGAAGGTGTAGAAAAAAATGGGTATTTCTGGGCTGTCATAAATGAAATTCAAAATGAAAATGGCAAAATCTGTTAATGATTTTTGAGACACTTTTTGGATGACACAATTTACACTCCCTAATAAAATAACTAGCAAACGCAAGGGCAATGAAAAACCTTTTAATTACGATTAAGGAATCGAACTTCATTTGTGTCCGAAATAAAATATAGAATTTTCTAAAACCAACAAAGCATGGGTATGTTTTAAGCATTTATGAACTTTTAACAAAAATCTGTGCTCTTTTGACTTCCTTCAGATTTTAATTTAAAATCTTGCCGAAAAGCAATATTTTATTCAGTAGCATGATCTAGTTTTCTTACTATAGTTTGTGTCTTCTTGGTAGGTGACATATTAAATGGCCAGTTGTGTTTTTATTTGCCAAAGTCGGGAATTATTTTAAAAAGGCAAACTAAGTAAAATATGTTAAAAATGAAAATGTCCTGAATGGCTTCGAGAAAAGGATAGCTTTGCTAGACTTGGCGGGGACACTACCGTTCCCCCAGATTATGAACAAAATTGGTTCAAAGTGTGGTGATGTTTTCTTTAATTTAAATTATATTAAAACTGCCTTTTTGCCAGGTCACGAAAATACAGATTTTGAATAATAAATATAATTGCACGTTGATTTGTTGTCATAACCTGGTTATTTATTATGTTACCCTCTCAAATATATGGTTGTGTCCTTCTAGGTTTTCTATATGTCTCTATTAGAAATTTTTACAACAATAACTATTGTAATATTTACAATAACCTCCTTTTTAATAAGGTGGTATTAGTTTTCTGAATTAAATTTTCATTTTTAGAAATAAAAACAACGATTTTGCATAAGTAAAATGTTATTTTATTTACAAGTGCCATTCAAATTAAAAATGTGACATCGTTGTTCGTTTTCTAGGTTTTAGTTTTAATTTTACTACTGCAAGTCGTTCTCGTTTACCCAATAAAATACAATCTAAATATTTTTATTATTTAGCCAATTGATTTTTCTGGATGTGGATTTTTATTTTTACAGAATCTGAGAATGTGCACAAAATCTATTGTAACTAGCACGAGTGTTTATAATTTTTATTTATCTTTAATGTCTTTTTTCATTTTTTTTTTATTACTGAGATCAAAGGGTTAACGAGAACGTCTTTTTTAATAAAAAAATGGAATATTCCATTGAATGATGGGTGTTATTGGTAACAGAAGCGCCATCGTTCTGTGCGCTGCATCAGTCCGATAGGGCAGTTCGCGCCCAATAGAAGAGAGGTACTCGTACTTATCGTGTTACACGGCTACTGTCACTGGCATTGTTGCCTTGGTGCTGACTCTTTGGTGGAATGGATGTTATTATTGTCAATGACAGAAAAAAAAAAACAAAATGAAATAAAAATAGAATTACTTAGAAAACTGAGAAAAAGTACGAATTGATTTTTGTTGGAATAATTGTCAAAATCTTAATTCTATTCAAGTCTTATCATTCTGTAAGTACTTGACAAGGAACGATTTAAAATTATAAGACATATTCTGTACTTTTAGTGGAGACTGTGTATTTTGATTTCCATCACACAAAAAATATTTTAGTGCTTCATAAATTGACTGCATATCTAAACCACCAGGAGTTTAAGCTATTTTTTTCTAAAGTATTCCATATTTCCATGGTGTTCTTTGGAAATAAATAAAAGATCCGTGTATTGTGGCTTCTACGCAAAGTGTGGCTAGAAATATGTGACAAAAGCTAAATGTCGTCTGCCAGAATCGCTTGGCAGAAATACTTCAATTTTATATGATGTATATTTAGCTTTGCCTATTCCATACTATATTATTTCAGTTATATGAAATAAAAATGCTAAAATATATATATTGTAAGCTAGTATTTGTATTGCTAAGGTTTTATAAGGTTTTGTGTGTATGGACAGTAGGTACGGAAAAAAATTTTGGTGATAAGTTATGTCATGTTTTTAGGTAAACAATTAATACCTACAGGTAAGTATGACGTGATTAAAAGAAATAAATGCGTTTATTTCGTGCTCAGTTTTTATTTTTATTAGATATGAAATAATAATATTATGAACCATAGTATTTATTATATTAATTCTATCATAAGATGGTAATATATATTTTATTTTTAAATTTGTTTTGCTGGTCTGTCTACATTCAATTAGAAATTCTATTTAATTTTCTTTTTACTCTAAACTTACACTTTCACAAAATAATTTTATTTCTAGATAAAAGACACAAAATTAACACTTAATTGATTTTCAAACAAATTCAAATTTCGAAAAATGTAGTTTTAATTTTATTTTCTAAAAGATCTGTATTCATACACTTTTAAATTATCAAATTGCCTGTACCTTAACATGTTTATTTTTATTTCCATAACTTAAATTCCATTTTAAAAATACTAAAAATTTTCAAAATTTTCCCAGTTTTGTTTTAGTTATTTTTATATGTCGAAGGCTCAGTCTCGAATTGGCTATGACAGGTCCTGCTATTAGACACGAGTAGGAAAGGAAGGAAGGGCAGCAGGCGGTATACTGCGACCTCACGACCCTCCGATACATCGGTGTCCGCTGCGCCCAGCGAAGACCCCTTACCAGTACGTGCGTGCGACGTTAACATACAGCGATGACGGGCCGTGTGCAGCCCGCTTTATTTGTCTTAAATAATATCATTCGCAAAACTGTTTCTGAGTTTTTATTTTAATTCACTCGTTTTCTAAGTGTTTTCCCCGCTAAACAAAAAGGAAAGGTAAAACAGATTTTTGTTAGTAGTAATTTAATTACGCATGTTGAATTAAAATTTAGAAAAACATTGATCAAACATCACATTTTTTTAAAAGCAAAGTTTTTTTTTTGCATTTTTTATTTTTATAATTTTGGTTAGTCTGCGTAAATCGCTGTGTGGTAACGTCAGCAAAATCCAAAGGATAAAGAAATATGAGGCTTTAAATGTCTGCAGGGTGTTGGCTGCCATAAACTGTTGCTTTTAATAAATATCGTCCTGTTGTATCTTGTTAAATGTTGTACTTATCATTGTTTATTATGGGCTTGCGCTATGGTGCTACCGTGTTGTCAATTATTTTATATAATTATATATTTGTACGTATAAAATATCTTTGTCCTGTATTTTTGTAAAATAAATCGCTTTATTCTTTCATTTTTTTTTTTAAAAGGATAAGGCGGTGATCCGCAGTAGATCCAAGTGTTGTAAATGTATTTTTTAAAGGATGTTGTCGTGTTTTTATGCTGTTATATGTTGAACAGAATATACAGTTCGATCAAATGCCAACACACTGCACACATTTTAATTGGAAAATTCTTTTAATTGGCAATAATTGAGATCAGTATTTTAAAAGCCAAAATTTTGTTGCGAATCAATCCCCAAATCAACCTCACTAAAAACTAAATTGAGTATATTTTTAAGTACAGAATTTTACCCTCAAAATTTTAGGTCATTCAAAATTAAAAGTCTTCAAATAAAATGAGGCTCACAGGAATCAAACACCATCTACTGACATCCATAAAAACTAAAACCCACAAAATGACATCGTAGTGAAACATAACAAATCATTAACATAATTTTTCGTTTTTCGAGGTGTCGTCATAGAAAAAACTAAATAATTAAAAATCAATGTCGGCGCGTTATTTAATTTTAAACTTCAATCATTTTTTTGTAAAATTAGAAAAAAAAAACAAATTTTAGTCCGATTATTTCAATTTTTTACAGTTTTCAATCATGGAAAATTTTCTAAGACAACCTCAAAAATCTTTTATACATTTTACATTACACATTGGGTCTACATATAAAACTCTATTTTCTTCTGTAAATTCGCATGAATGGCACACATTTACTCACACAACATTAATGCTAGCAAACTGTCACAAATTGTTTTTTTTTTTAATATTTCTCGATGTTTTTTATAATAATTATTATTCTTTTGATGTGTCTGTGTTTTTGGTTCCGCAGGTTTTTGGAGATCGCTTATTATTGTTTTTAAAGCTTGTTATATGTGAGTGTAGATAGCCTTAGGTAGGCGTATATTTTCTATGTAAAATATATTTATATTTGAAGGTGTGTCTATATTGTAGCTATTTATAGAATTATCTGTGTTTTGATTTTATAAGGAGCTCGTGGCTAAACAATAACAGCCGCTCGGGTCGATCTTTAGGTTAAGCCGTGCTTGCCTAGGTTGGTCTGTGGATGGGTGACCACCCATTACATACCGAGTTTCCTCCGTGCCTCGGAAAGCACGTTAAGCCGTTGGTCCCGGCTGTCATTTGAAGATCTTTGACAGTCGTTAAAGTAGTCAGTGGCCCAAAAAGTCTGACAACCAGTCTTACCAAGGGGTATCGTATTTCCCAGTAGTAACTGGGTTGTGGAGGTCAGATAGGCAGTCGCTCCATGTAAAATACTGGTATTCAGCTGCATCCGGTTAGACTGGAAGCCGACCCCAACATAGTTGGGAAAAGGCTAGGCAGATGATGATGATTTTATATGGTATTGTATCTTGTGTTATATGAATGTAGATATTGTAATTAATACGTATTATGTGTATGGTTTGATATGTGTTGTTATTTAGTTTTGCTCAGCCAGTAAGTCTAGGTAAGGCAGAACATGGCTTAAATATATTTAATTTATCAAAGATACAGTTCCCATAGTTTTAATCGACTAAATTCGAGGTTAAGAGTTATTTAGATTTGCCAATTATTGTTCTATTTATATAATAAAACTTAGGAAAATTGCCTTCTGTAATGCAAATGCCAAACAAAAAATCAGGATATATAAAGTCACCGAATATTTTAACATTTTCACAATTCAAACACAATATCTTCTGATTACAGCAAGCGTGTGGCAAATACATTCCTGCCGGGAGCACAGTGCAAGGAAACCAGACCGGTGTTGCAATGGACGGGACTTACTTAGTGGAAGCATCTTTCTAGGACCCGTCCACTAGCCACAAGGAAACCTATGTATGACCATGCAAGTGAACAATATCACGGACATGAAAGTCTAGTGGAAACTAGCAACTAATGACGTCACGTCAAAACGACGTACCCAAAACAACAATTATTAGAATTATAAATCTGTGTAACTTAATGTTCTAAGTCTAACACGATACTGCCTAACATTAAAAAAAAATATCAGATTTGTATTTTGCAAGATTTTGGAGTGTGAGTTATGGACACAGAGTTTTACACTGTGATTTTTAAAATGGAATAGTCCATTTCTTGTTCCATTCCATTTTTAAAAGACTTCTGTAGTGCCATTCCAAGTTTCGATTATCGGAATGCGCTCAGGAACGGAAGAAACGTTTGGAAATGGAATGCATTTCTGGATTGTGACATGAAGGAGATGGAAGATTCTGAGATTGTGGTCTTTGTCTCTGGAACATAATGTTCTTTCGCGTCCTCTCCGTGTAGTTTCTTTTATCCGTATTAGTAATAAAAACAGTATTAATTAAGGTCTTAAATGTTAACGATGAACGGATAGAATCTCGCTTCTTATAACAACGAGGTAAAATTATGTGAAAATGGTATCGTCTATAGAATTTCTTGTGAGAGGCGTTTTTAGAAAAGACAACTAGTTTCAAATTTCAATATAGTCAATAGTTATTCGAGTCATATCAATATTAGGCAGTTATTTAGTGGTACCGGTATATTATTATTAATCTGTTCATAGTTGAAGTCATTTCTGGGGGTCCTAAGTTAACGTTAGAGTATAAAAGTATAGACAACACATCAAGCTACCTGAAACTGTCAAATTTTCCCAATCAACCTTGAACCTAATGCTTTAGCGATAAAGTTGAAAATCTATTAAAGAAATTTGACAGATTGTAGTAGCTTCATGTACTGGTGTCTGTTCATTAGTATTTTGAAATTCTAGTCTCGGATGAAAAAGTAATATCCCTAACGCAACGTGATTTTTGTAATATAGTTTTCACATTGCATACTTGAAGCATTTTCGAAAGATGCTTTTTCTAGTCAAAAGTCAATATAATTGAATTTTAATTTACGTTTTTGTAATTATAAAAATTATTTATTTGCATTTTTAATTTTAAGTTAAAAGCAACGGTGTAACATCGAATGTTTTTTTCATTTTAATTACTTATCTTTAAGGTTTACATCATTTTAATTTAGTTTGTAATATGGAGATTTGTATAGTATTCTAAAATATTAAGTGGGCTGCTTTTATCAATCAGATTTTAATTGCTGTACAGCACTACTAATAATATTTTTTAAACGTTTAATTTATTTTTCAAAAAATTAAAATAATTTCCTGATATTTTAAAAAACAGGACCTTCCGATGACTTTGATTGTGGACCTGGACATACTCTTGAGGTCCCATCTTTTGAAATATGTATTTTATGTTTTTAATTTGCTCACTAGAACTCTACTAGTGCCTTCAATTACATTTATTTTCATAAAATCGTTGCTCCGTGTTAGTGAGGCGTGTATTGAGTGTTGTAAAGAATTGTTACGTCCCTGAGACGTAGTGCTGTGTAAATGTAATGGACTTATACGTCGCGGCGACGTAGTGAGGCGTGTATATGTTATGTAAGACGGGTTGTTGCGTCGTCTGGACGTAGTACTGGAATATGATATGTGTTACAGTATTTTATTGCACAGTGGAATGTATTTAACAGTAAATAAAATAATGTGATTATTGTGAATTTTTACTGAGAACTTAATATATAAATGTGAAATAAAGTGGAAGATTTTTATGAAAACTTCTGAACATGCTGTTAAGAACAGCTCTGGCAGTATGTATCGAGTCGGCCGCATTAGCTAATCTGACGGCTGTTAAGCAAGGGATTGAAGCTGAACTAAGCGATCAAAAGCTGATCAGACATTATGTATTATCATATCTGTGTCTTACTATGTCTTATTAGCAACTCATTGACTTTCACAAAATACTAAGTGCTTTGTCAACCCAAAATTCATAATAATCACATTGTTTTTGCTCTAAAAATATATATTTCATTGTGTAACGAAATTCTTTCCAATATAATGACATTTTCGCATGTCACCAGTAGAGAGACCCCCTATCATAGAATCAGTCTTATGATACCATAGTATGAAAATAATGTTAAAACTAGATAGAGAATTTATGTGGTTACTCTAGAGATTTATTTAATTATATGTTAATAAATAGTGTTAAGACGAATAGTGTTTAAGTAAAAATTTATTGCATTGAATGCGTCATTTTAAAATTGTAGATATGTATTTTTTTCCACCATGCTTTCTTTCCAAATGTGTCTTTTAACGTTATCGATAAAAATAATTGAAAAAACTTTCGTGACGAATTCCTCCACGTCACTACGCGTTTGACAGACGCTTCAATTTTTTAAATTAAAAATTTATTATTCGTATACTATGTAAATTGTTTATTACAAATTGAATTTTTAATAAAATATTACTTCAATTTACTGAAGTATGACGTCGCTTGCCAGATTTATGGTCTAAATACTAAAATGGGAGACAGGCTCTTCCGATTTCATTAAATTAATTCCTACGTAGTCTACTTAAAATTACTAGTAGACATAAGCGTTATTTAAAATATTCTTATACGACCATAGGTTCTAAAGTGGTGCCTCCAAATGATCGTGGACCATCGAATCCAAGAAAAATCTCAAAAAACACGTTAAGAAAGCATGGTTTTTAAACAAAATCTTTTTTTTTTAATATTTATCGTAGTATTTATGAAACCGAATTCGATGTTAAAAAAATGTTTCTTCCAAAGTATTGCCACAATTTCTACTAAAGTATAATGGGAAAATGTGTTATATTCAATAAAAATTTGGTAATATCGTAAGTATGTTTAGGAGTCAAGTAAATAAATATTAAAAAAAATCTTTTTCTGTAATGTTTCGGTAATATGGGAGCTGATAATAATTTGTGGTGAATAGAAAACTGGTTCTTATTGCAAGATATTTAGTCATTTGTAAAGAATCATTGTTTGACGAAAGTGTTTCCATTCGAACGAGAAAAGACTTATAAAATAACAGCTGAATATTGTGCTACGCCGTTATGATAAAAAAAGACTAACTTAAATAGCGTAATTTTAAAATTCATTTACAATATACAATTTAGCACTAAAATATATAGGGTTAGGACTAAATATAAGTCGTATATTGTCAATCTATCGATATTAGTTTGGTACATCCCTATAATCTTGAGTTTTAAATTGTATAATGTAAAATATTAGATATTCTGAAACTCACACAAATATTTTGCAATTTGAACCCGATAATCGTGAATATATATTATATTTGTGGTCCACATCCCTGTGATTCTATGGCTGTTTTACCATTATATTGTTTCGGTTTCAATCTCGATTTATATTTCGCTGAAGTGAATGACTTTTATACGATTTTCAATATTGAAGTTGAATAATCTTTTTGATATATTTTATTACCGCCCTAAATTACCTTATTGCTATTTATTTGGGTAAAGCTCGTTAGCACTACTGTTATTTAAATAAAGATGGCGCCAGGGTAGCGAAATTCATTTTTTTTTGTTTTTTTTTTTTTTGCAGTTATCTGGTCAGTATCAGGTTCTGGGTGAATCTTGAAATTCGGCGTATTTTTTTTTTAATTTCTCTATTTCGGTACCAGTCCGCCAAAAGTGATGCCTATTAGTTTAATGTGTCTATAATTAAGTTAAATTTTATATTTCATTATTGATGGAAAAAAATATTTTCAAATAAATTGTGCCAGGGGAATCAACAGAGCATGCCAAGATTCACCCTTGTATGTTGATGAAACTATGATTCGCGCAAGTAACACATATGCAGTTACAGAATTATAATCATTAAAATCATCAATAAAACCCTCTAAGTTCATGGGACACTGACCTACAAATTACTAATTAAAAACGTAAGAAAATTTGAATTTTACCGGCTTCTCTGGCGCCACCTTAATGTACTTCTGTCCATGTTTATAATGAAGTGGATGGAGACAGACTTAGGTATTTAGCTAGTCCAAGGCCCGGACTCCAACAAAGCGGAGAGCAGCAGAACGGAGGGGAGATATGCCAGATTCGACCTACCACAGGAGAGAAGTTGGACGCTATGTCCATTTCAACCAATGTGATTGGTCGGTTTCCGCACTTTTCCTCTGCGATTTGCTGGAGTCTGGGCCTAAGGAACCTCACACACTACGCGGCTACGACCACGACGCATGTCATTGTCGCATGACTGGCCTCAATTGTGAAAAAAACTGTTCGGAAGCCCGGTCGTGCGACCAAATTTTCTTCTTGGTTCCGACCTGAAGTCGCTTCTGCGGTCAAAAGTCGTGGTCGTGGCAGCGTAGTACGAGGTCCATAAAACCCCCTTGCACCATAATTTACTGAATACTATGTTAGTACGTTATAACTAGAACAAATTTGATATTAAATTGATTTAGAGCTGAATTTGAATGCATTTAGTGATTTTAAGTGTGTAAGCGGTTTTAAATGCGAGAAAGCCACAGATAATAGGTTTAAAAAAAAATTATGCCTATTTATCGGTTATATCTCGCTGTTGTTGATTATATTGCCAAAACACGATTATATATGAGTTCATAGTCCTTTTAGGATTTTTTATTTAAATAGTGTACCTTTTCAACATTTAAAATTTGCAATCACTCGTCTTCTTAAAATGAATTTCGTTTAAATTGTTTCACTTCAGCGTAATAGGACATAACCCGTCTTTTGCTTGGCTGTAGTCGGGTAAAATGTTTTATTTTAGATGTTGTATTGTAAAAATAAAGGTTTTAAATCTTCAGTAAGTATTTAAAATCTTGTTTTACAGTCATATCCTATCATTACATTTTTTTGTTATTTTGTTTTAAAATATTCAATAGAAAATGTATCTTGTTCATATTTTGTTTTTGTTTAAAAAATAAAATATATTTCAAATCAAAGTTTCAGATTAAAATTACAATTTTGTAAAAGTGTTACAATAATCCGGTGTTTTGGGTATTTGATAAAAAATAATAAAAGTTTCAAAATACTCATTTAATGCCCATTAGGTACTTGATCATTAATTTAGAAACGACCTCACGAAGTAACACTTTTACAAAGTAAAATCATTTGAACATAATTGACGATATTTTAACTGTGTGTTTTCAAGACTGTGTTGTTTAAGTAATTATATCTATTTAAAAAGATGGGCATGCTCGGATAAATAAGATTATTTCAAGTAATATACATTAAAAAAAAAATGGTTTAACTAAAAAAATCGCAAATTGCACAAAATAATACCTTTCCTTATGAATTATGAAACAATATTAGGCTGTTTATTTGTGCTTCATTACTAAAACTTCACAAAATATTTTGGGTATATTATGTATAATATTTTACTCAAACATGAAAATTAAATAAAATATTACCGCAAAAAGTTACCAAAATATTTCAACTATCCTATCAATGTCTTTATTGATCAGTCCAGCCACTTCAAATCTATTCCTAGGGCTCTGTCTACTAAGAAATGAATGCAGAAAGCCACTCAGATAAGCAATGCAAACATGGGGTGATAATTACCACAAAGGTGTTCAAAAACAGTATTTCTATAATACAGGGTCTACAGGATATTACCACGCAAACTTTTACCATATATACAGTACATATTTTTGTGAAAAAAAAATGTTGTTCCATACATGGTGATAGTGAAAGCCTTGCACTTATGTATGAAGTAGCTGATTTTTTTTTTGAACCGACTTGAAATTACTTCATGAGTCATGTGTTAAATTCATTTTATCAGTTTGTGCAACGATTTTGTATACACCGTGTATTTTCTATACACCGTGTATTTTCTATACACCGTGTATTTCCCATACACCGTGTATTTTCTATACACCGTGTATTTCCCATACACTGTGTATTTTCTATACACCGTGTATTTCCCATACACTGTGTATTTTCTATACACCGTGTATTTCCCATACACCGTGTATTTTCTATACACCGTGTATTTCCCATACACCGTGTATTTTCTATACACCGTGTATTTTCATCAGACCGCATTGACGCAGGCGTCCTTGTTCCACCCATAAAAGATGGCGTATTTCCGAGCATGACCCATCAGAATTGTTGTGAGTTACATGAAAGAAAGAATGTGTCGTTGGACCAAAATGGGGAACTTCGAGTGTTTAGATACTAGTCTAGTGAACGAACTTAAAAATATACAGAAGATAGTTCGGTTGGTAATCAGTCCATAGAGGTCCCAATTCTGGGACGAGGGAGTGGGTTGTAATCTAACAAGTGGGCCCGTTGGTTGGGATGGTAATATCCCAGTTTTCGATATATTAATCACAATTTATTCAGTCGAATAGTTACTCGAAAGTTTCTGAAAGCTATGTCAATTCTTCGTTGATAAATTCACAATAACTAACATGAGAATTATCAGCACTTTAATCAAGCAGTTCTTTGAAATAAAATCGAATTTGATTCAAACTGAGACTTATATCGATGTCAGTTTGCCACATTTTTGGACCATATTCGATTCTAATCAAGGTTTGTTGAAACCAGTATGAAAAAGGTCGCAATTTGTCCATACAGTTTGACAAAACCTAAAGTGGAATGAGTTGAGACAGCGTGCTGGCTGACAGAAATTCGAAGGTAAATTTTTGAGGATACAAAATGTTAAAAGAAAATAATGGTATACTATCTCCTGTATATATTTTCTAAGTGAACGAGTGGTCGATTTGTTTTATAATTTGTACCTAGCTATCGATTGTCGAAAATTTAAACAATGTTTTAAGGCTCTCGGTTCTGAACCCTTAGCTTAATTCTTTGTTATTTTGAGGAAAAAAATAAACATAATTGTATATAATATTTTTTTGTGTTGTTATTCATCCTCGGCGATGAAAAACCTTTGATGAACATGATACGGATAACCTATTACACAAGGTACCAATGCAGAACACGCCTTAACCAAAACGACTGTCGCGTGAATACGTCACAGCCCGTTTTTGACGTGATAATAACGTCTTATAAATCGATGAACGCCGGCTGCATGCTCGGAAAAGTGTCACGTTGTGCCTGAGCCAAGCGTGCTAGCGAGAGCGCGGAACAAGCGATAAAGAGGCATGAAGATCGACCTAAGCGGCTTCGGCTTGTGATGCATCTATGTAATATACAAAATAATGATAATTCAGTGATAACAATTCAATTCATAATAGTATGCAATTTTTCATCAATGTTTCCTTATGACGTTAACACGTATTAACGTCCGTAAACCGACTTTACAGACAACCATTTTTTTATATTAAATGGAGCTACTGTTGACCACAATCTTATCCTGAGGCCAAAGATGAGGTCCACGACGGAACGAGCTAACCCTAAACAAGTCTATTAACTCGCGACTTAAATAGATTAGGGTCATATATAAACTTGACAGCACCGACGCAGGCAGGGAACTCGACTCCTTGGCTGCAATACAACTCCTTGCCCGTTGTGTCAAGTCCATTTATTTTAAAACATATTCGAATGTCTGTGGTGAAAACGAACTCTTGATCATGTTGCCATAGAGAGCGTCTTCTCGTTTATTGAACAAATTAGTTACCTAATTAATTGTACATGATAATCACGTTTACCGATTGCTTTGATTAGGACTCGGAGTTCAAGAAAAAAGTTAAACTAAAGAAAAGATGCCATCCATCTTGGTTTTGTTCCACAACAATCAAAATCAAAATATTTTATTTCACATAGGCCCAGATATATATAGCACTTATAAAACGTCGACAAAAAGGTGCACGGATCGGTTGGTTGTTTCCTATGGAGAAGAACCGGCAATAAACTCCATGGTTACTCTTTTCAAATCATTTGGTGTTACAATATTATCATGTAACAGCATTAGTACTTAAGTATGGGGGAACAGCGTAGGCCTGACAATAAGTCACTGAGTCTACAATATGATTGAGATAGTACTATGGCGTTATTAAAGGAAGACAAAAATAAAATAATTTTAAAAATAAACCTACTGTTTTATTATATTCAGCGCCATCTAGTTAACAATGGTTAAATATTATCATATAATTTTTTAGAAAAGCGCCATCTGGCAGTTAATCTTAAACTACTTGCATTGACAGTGGATCGTACTCATACAATTGGTAACAGCGACATCTATGCTCAGTGGTTTGAATAATTCACGGCACTGGGAGACTGTTTCGTAGCTATCGTTCGATAACAGATGGCACTAGAACTTTAGATGGACGACATAAATAGATGATCTGTGAAAAGGGGCGTCCATATCAGCGAGCATAGTATGACGCCCCCCAGTTAGATGGACAGACGAGTTAAACCCGGTGAATGGGATTCATTCGATCAAATTAGTTGCAGAAGACGGAGTCCAGGGTGTTTCGGTGTAGTTTGGGAAATGCCTATGTCCAGCCGTGGACTGCATAATTTGGAAAATCAATGTAATAATTACTGTTTGTACAGATTTTGTAGAATTGGCCAAATACTTCACCACGCTTGTTATGCTTTTGTAAAATTCCAAAAAACCAGTCCACTTCAATGGACGTAAATGTTCACTTCAATGTCTATTTGGATCTCACAATAAACTGAAAGTGTACAACGAGTAGCCGCACGTTTATTCGTGGAGAATTTATTAATTTTTCATTACACCCCTAATTCTACACTGGCGAAGGCAAACGTAACGAAGAAATTAACAAGTTGCAGGACATGCTCAAACCTGTCCCGAGGTCATGCAGTGAATTAAGTACGGCCCATTCCTGCTCTCAGAGAGGAGGCCAGTGCCCCAGCGGTGGGAACATTATACGCTAATGGAACAAAAGGATGAAGCTACAGTCTCAGTCACAAAGCAAAATAAGTTGTGAAATAACTGTAGTTGCCCATTCCAAAGCATAGATCCCTATGGAGTAGAATGGGAAAAAACTCTATTGACACGATCACATCATATCGATTCTAGTGCCATTATTATCACTCCAATGCTTGTTTAACTTGCTAATCCTATCAGCAGTTCCTACGCAATTAATATGTATGTATTATTGTTATTAATTATTCGCAACTAGAGGAGCCTAAAGTAAAAACTACAACTGAACACAGTATAAAGAATACATCCTGCAAGAAAGTATGTATAAGTTATAAAACAGTAAATAAATTATCTTTAGTTTCCGACAAGAAAATTAGTCATAGACTAAACTTTGCTTAACAGGCAGATATGCAACTAGGTATTATAGTATCTCAGGAGTATCTTAGTAGCAGTATTATGTCGGGTGGCCTAGATAATGATAATAGGGCTTCAACCTTACGAAAAACGACGATCGAAGATGATGCAATGCATTTAATTTCGATATAGGTACGAAGCAGTGTTCCCAACTGATTCATCATTGCGGCTATTCCAGTTGAGACATAGCTATCGATGCAGGAAATAATTATTAGGATATCTAGTGCAAAAGTGTGTGCGCAGACACAATTGCACTCTCTCCAGACACTCTGAAATACGATAGTATTAAGATAGGCAGAATACATTGCATAACAAGACACCTGTAATCTCCGAAGGGTTAGGCAATGGTGTACCTTATAGTACAGTCAACAAAATAGATAAGTATGCATGGTCGTTAGATAAAGTTTTAGTTTTTTTTTAAACTGTTGCACATCTTCAAATGAAATTGAATTAATTTAACCAATTGATCTTTTACTTATACACTTATACTTTTATTTTCATAAGTTAATCAATATTTACATTATATACAGACTACAAACGTGTTTAAAAGGGTATTCCGTACAATACTGCAGAGCGGCACGTCCCACTGCCTCTGGGAGGACAAGTTGTCGGGCAAATCCGAATTGGGTCAAGCCATTTTCCACGCGTTCAAAGCATCGGTCAAATACGGTACCTCAAAATCAACCAGTGAGGAAGACAAAATATCCCTGGTTAATTTTTCGGTACCGTAGACCGAGGAGAGGAAGGCTGGCAAACTTATACTTGAAATTTTGCGGACGCCGAGACCACCCAAGTGAATGGGAAGTGTGGCTTGCTGCCAAGCTCGGTCGTCCAGGGCCACATTAAATATTGAAGTTAGAGTGTTCCTAATAATTTGGTCTACTTTTTCTAAAAGCTGTCGATTCCTTATTCCTTCCACAGATGAGAGGAGCGAAGGCTATACGTGAATTTTGGTCCAAAACAACAATATCGAATAAGTGTAAAGGCCGAATGAATATTAATTTTGAAAAGTCTCTCCGAAACATCATTGAAATTTTGAATGTTTTCTTCAATGAACGACGGAAAAGATTCGTCAAATATTGGTGACCCTAGCAGGTGAAGAGAATTTTTTTCGGTAATTTTGATATTTGGTGCTAACGAGTTAAATTTAGAAATGGTAGTATGTCTGTCAGTGGTTTCAGGAAAGTAAATTTCGCACTTGGAAAGGTTAAGGTCTAGACCAATGGAACTGAATTTTTCTTTTAAAAAAGTTAAATCTTTTAGGACTGTGTCCACGTCACCTCCCAGGGTTCCATCGTCTAAATACCATACGTTGAATTTTGAATTGAGCTGCCGAATAATTGGATTAATTGCTAAACTTAAAATGACTGGTCCAAGAGGGTCACCCTGTTGGCATCCAACGGCTGATTCCAAAAGTTTGTCTTTATAAAGTAATTTTGAGGGGTTCCTGTAATATTGGTAAAGAAAACTGTAAATTATTTTTCTTCATTTAATTTTAATTTCATTCGAAAATATCGATCTGTCTTTAAGAAAAAATCAATTATATCTTTCGACCCTGCATACTTATCTGTTTTGTTGACTGTGTATCCATATGTTAAGTGCCATGAATAGAGGGCGAGCCTATTGCCATCAACCGGGCACAAATCCAGACTCCGGCCGCTACTGAGAAATTCCAGCTGGAAAAACCTAATAACAATTTGCCCGAACCGGGAATCGAAACCAGGACCTCATGCTCAGCATTTGCGATTACGACCAACGAGGTGGTAGGAAGAATAGTTATCGTAATAATCCTTAACAAAGAATCCAATCTATGCATTCATAGAATTAATCTTTGGAACTCGGAACCGGCAGGAAAATGAACGCGTAGTGGGCGCATACTAATAGTCTGTTTTGATGCCCCAATGCGCTCAGGATGATATATGGATCGTTCGTATCGATCGATAAAGAGGAGTTCAATAACATCCATTGGAATAATAATTGCCATAGTAGCTGTAAGTAGTTTAGCAAAGGTTAAGGAGCTGTTTATGAAAAAGGAGCATACTTGTTAAACCGGAGGAGTTCGTGGCTAAATAATAACAGCCGCTCGGGTCGATCTTTTCTTTAGGTTAAGCCGTGCTTGCCGAGGTTGGTTCATGAATGGCCCACCCATCACATACCAAGTTTCCTCTGTGCTTCGGAAAGCCGTTGGCCTCGGCTGTCATTCGTAGATCTTTGACAGTCGTTACAGGCAGTTAATGGCCCGAGCCTGGCAACCAGTCTTACCAAAGGGTATCGTATTACCCAGCAATAACGAAACGATAGGCAAACGATAAACGATAGGATTACTCTTGCTTTTCAAGGTATTCACACTACTCCTCAGAGAATTAAAGTCACAAGATATCTGGCTCAATCTGGACCTGATCTGGGCAGTCAATCTCCTTACTATCTTTCTTGCTGTTTATTCTTTTCACAAGCAAATCTTCTTTTTCGTGTGGTTTGTGCCTGACCTGGTGTCGGGAGTTTTTATGCCGCCCATTGGACTTAGCTTTACATGCCGTCGAGAAATACTTGTCTGGTATGTTTGGCTAGGCTGCGGGACTGTTCGAAAGAGATACCGCGGCCCTGGAACACAAAGGGCAAGGAAGGAACATGGATGTGTTTTAGTCAGTACAAGTCTGACACTCCCTTCCGCTCTGCACAGAGCGGGAGAAGTCATTTGATGATTTCGCATCCGAAAAAAAAAAGGGTATGTGTGGCTTCCTCGCGATGTGTTCCGTCACTGAAGCTAATGATATTATACGATACGCACATGAATCTAAAAAATCAGAGGTTTTTTTCTAGAACTCGTGACCTATGGCTTTGCAGTCCGACGGGCACACTACTAAGATATCACTGCTTTTTAATATCTGTAACTAGCTGACCCGAAATACGTTGTTCTGTCAAAAACTATTGGACTGTCCAGTCCTGTAAACTTATGTTTTCTAGTCAAGTTCTGGTGATTATGCCAGTTAACCAGATATCAGATTATGAGAACTACCTTTGTCTATAACAACTCGAAAAACCTCTTAGCTCATGCCAAGACATAGTTTATTCATTAATTCATTTATTTTATTTTCCCTTATGTTAAGAAGTATCATTTGCATAAAATATTTTTAAAACCTTTCCAAAAAATATTTACATGAACCTACCATTAATAATATTGCCCAAACACATCACAATTTGAGCAATACTAGACGTGATCAAACCTCCGTTTCTTAACTAAACCATCTCGAAAAATAAAGCATTTTGCAATGGGGCCCGCAATTTTCAAAGTAGTTTTTAACAATATCTTTAAGAATTACTGTTATCGTTATGTCTTTAGTTATGTCTGTGTGTTGAACTGGATTTACACACTTATTTGAAATTGGAATCTGGGCAACCAAAGAGTTTCTGTCATCTAGGAGTGTTTATGCACAAACTTTTTAATATTACAGGTGGTGGTGGCTACAGTTACTTTAATACAAGCAGGAGCAAGTCATCCATATAAAGGAGGTGAGATATAACCTGACCACCTCTCCTCAATCGGTAGCCTAGACCTGAATCCGTATGCTCAGAGGATTTAAGGCAAAGCACAACCAAACTGGACTCAAACTCAGCAAAACCAAAGCGGGCTCAAACTAAGCAAAACCAACGCGGACTCAAACTGAATAAAACTAAAGTGAACTCAAACTGTGTACAGCAGCTTTATTACAACGGGAATAAAATTGACAGTGATTTTGACAGTGATATAAGATCTGAAGTAAGACCAGCCTTATGGCGAACCAAAACCAACAAAACTATAGACAAGGATTCACAACTACAATTTTATTTTAAGTCAAACTACCACAATCAAGCCTTCCAATGATTTAGCACAAAAGGATTGAAAACTCCAAGTAAACCCAAGTCGAAAGCCAGTACATACTGCAATGGTAACAGTAAACACACACACATGTACAACGCCCATAGTTTTCACGACACATGTACGTACATACACACACATGTATAGAGTAATTGTGGAGAGAATATAAAAAAATTGCGTTAAGTGTGCCTTACTTGCGCGCGGCGAGGCGTGTACACCTGAACGCGGTTGTGGGGACAGAGCTGAGATTATTATTCTTCCTGGATTATTTGGCGATGAAAACAATTAAATATTTATTCAGTTGATTCAGTCAATCAGGTAGCCTACCAGCAGGTCTTAAAGCAGTATTGTTTTAATTTTATTTCAGAGTGAGAATGAGATGTCTAGCTCTATCTTTTCCTACTCAGGAATTACCTGAACCACCTCTTAGGAATTAATAAAACTATCGATTTCTGCAATAACTTTCAAATTCGAATCTCCGTCGTAATTTATTAGTCCCATCTCTCTCATGATTTTTTTCTAAGGAATACTGCCTATAAAAGAAACATTCTCTAACAATTTATTTACTAAATAAAAATATAAGCTTGTAGGAAGTAACTTTGGAACGATAAAACTTGCTAGTAGATTCTCTTGAATTTAGTGTCATTTTCGGATTTTTGAGCCTTACCTGAGCACAATATCCTTACGTCTTAAAGTGACTTAATCAAAAACTCATTCGGGCCGATCAAAATTCTTGCCTTCATTCCATAAAGCACATTTCCTCATACCGCTTGCCAGTTCACCGTTGAGGTGTACATAGCGGGCGGCCGTTCCGTCTGGCCACAGTTGGCTGACAGAGCGAGAAGTTCAAATCTCCCGCTCGTAATTGATAAATAAACGTGGCGCGTGCGGGTCAACACACCTGATGACGAGCGTGAGCGCGGGCTTTGCGTGGCCTGGATTTTCCTAGATGAATCTTAGGGAAATCTAGCCAAAAGGTGGCCGGTACCAGGAAAACTCGCACAGTGAATTGCAGCGTGCAAAACTTTCGAAGATATTATGGTCTCATTGTTACACAGGATGATCAGTGGGATAGAATCTTTTGCCAGGAAGATATAGAGATAGTTAACTTACAGCAGCTAACGATGACTGATGTTTGCATCATCACCATCATTTCAGCTGAAAGACGTCCACTGCTGGACATAGGCCTCCACAAGTGTCGCCACATTAACCGGTCCCGTGCAACTCGCATTAAGCAGATCCCCGCAACCTTCACCAGGTCATCGGTCCGCCTAGTGGTAGGCCTTCCAACCCCTCTGTGTAGCAGACTATAGTACCTACAGCCAACTAGTTAAAATTGGCATCAGAGACAATCGTCTTAAACTATCATATTAAAAGATGGGATGTATGAACCATTGAAGAAGTAGAGAAAATCTAGGAGTAATTAGGAATAATGCAGAATATATTGGGGTATACAAGAAATCACTGAAATAATGAATCCAGGGGTCAATCGTAGGGCTGCGGGACTGTTCGAAAGAGATACCGCGGCCCTGGAACACAAGAGGCAAGGAAGAAACATGGATGGGTTTTAGTCAGTAGGTACAAGTTTGACCCTTCTTTCTGCTATGCCCAAAGCGGGAGAAGTCATTTGATGGTAAAAAGGGGTCAATCGTAGATTTAGGCAACTACTTACGACCACCAAACGATTTAGGACGATGTAAAATCTCGCTGAAATTCTTATGCTGAAAATGTATCCGAAGACCTCATGATCTCGTTAGTGTCATTCAATTTTGATGCTAAAGTTTTTTTTTTAAACTCATGTTAATTCGTTAACTGTGCAAGCACGAGTGATATGCTCTAACAAAAAGCCTTGCTTGCTTACTACCATGACATAGGTTATTCGATAGCGTTCGTGTTGTAAGGAGTCCTAGCTATGTTGCCATCAAGGAGGCTATTAAATAGATACAAAGCGAGAAGTTCAAATCTCCCGCTCGTACCTAATACATAAACGTGGTACATACTTGATGGTGAGTACTGAGTTTGTGGTTTATGTGGCTTGATTTTGATAACTACTAACAAGCACTGGACTCATGTAGTGCTGTCATTCGTAGATCTTTGACAGTCGTTACAGGTGGTCAGTGGTCAGAAAGCGTGACTACCAGTCTTGCCACGGGGTATCCTATTACCCAGTACTGTGTTGTTGAGGTCAGATAGGCAGTCGCTCCATGTAAAATACTGATATTCAGCTGCATTCGGTTAGACTGGAAGTCAACCCTAACACAGTTGGGAAAAGTCTAGGCAGGTGATACATACGTTTCTTGTACGAAATATCCCAACATCGGAGGGAGTATTTCAAAAATATCCTCAATATTAATAGTCCATTACCACTATCGTGCACATCAACAAATTGTGACAGGTTGCGAGCGTCTTGAACCCTTTCGAACCTGTCACCCTCAAGAAACCCCTTGTAACGCGCACGCGCATAATTATGACCACCTGACTGTAGATGTTGGAAAAAATATTAATAAAAAAATAACGTATATTTCTTTAGTTTACGTGAATGTAGAAGCAATGGTTACATTGTTAGGAATTATATAGCATAATAATTATTGTACAGCATAATCAGCCTATAATATAGGTCCTATTACTGGGACACAGGCCCCCTCTTTGAGAGGGAATAGGCTGTAATCCACCACGCGGGCCCAGTGCGGACTGATAGATGTCACATGTCTTCGAATTTTTGGTTCTAGCCTAGAAACCGGCATGTCCTAGAACTTCTAGGACATGCCGGTTTCCTCACAATGTTTTCCTTTAACGATTTGAGAGCAGTGTTGATGAAATAAATTACACAAAGTAATGCGCATGCCTGGGTTTGACTCCACGACATGCTGCTAGTAGGTCGGGGCTGCCACCGCTAGGCCACCGCTGCTCTTTTATGGATAGGAATTACATGAATAGACATAAATAAGTAAGGAAGTTACGCCATAGGGCTACGGGACTGTTCGAAAGAGATACCGGGGGCCTGGGACACTAAGGGCAAGGAAGAAACATGGATGGGTTTAGTCAGTACAAGTCTGACACTCCCTTTCGCTCCGCCCAGAGCAGTCATTTGATGATTTCCCATCCGAAAAAAAAAAGGAAGATACACCATAATATGCACGGTTGTTTCAAACTATGGGTTAGGTGACCACATAACGTCAGTGATGTTAAGTCCCACGTTCCATGCTGCTATGAAATTCATGATGGAAGAACCCAATAACACTTACACGACCCAAGAATTGAACCTAGGGCCTCCTACTCAGCAGAAGTAACGAACATAACAACAAGCCTGTAATCCCAGCTAGAGGGTAAGCAGAGGTGTAGCTAATAGTATACCCTTTGTCTAGAATGAGCAACAAGTCGTGAGGAAAGTCTTAAGTATCAATGTGGATGGCTAGAAAAGCGTAAGACCTATAAAACAATGGATTAACTATAGGAAAAATGATATGGCTGAAAAGGAGGTGACTTCTGAGATGACTATTTATACTAATAAAGAAGAAGATGACAAATAACATAACATAACATAACATCACGCCTGTAATCCCTGAAGGGTTAGGCAGAAGTGTACCTAATAGTACACCCACATTTCGCCAGTTATGTTTTTAAGTCCCATGTAATAGGGGGCGAGCCTATTGCCATCAACCGGGCACAAATCCAGACTCCGTAGCTGCTATTGAGAAATATCTGATGGAAAATCCCAATAGCACTTTGCCCGACGCGGGAATCGAACCCAGGACCTCATACTCAGCAGTCGCACTTGCGACCACTAGACCAACGAGGCAGTCAAACATTTGTCAAGATGACAAATGTCGCAGGAGAATGAAGATAGTCTAGACAATAAAACGTCTAAACGTTGGTCTACACGATAACATTGATTTTATTACTAATGTGAAAGTTTACATAATACTTTGTTAGCCTAATCATAACTTCCTAACTATAATAATAATATTATAAATGCGAAAGTAAGTTTTGTTTGATGACCTTTTCACGCCTAAACCACTAAACTGATAATCCTGAAATTTTGCATACACGTTGTCAGGTGTACCGAAACGGACATAACTCACCTTTGATCCCGAAAAAAAGTACTGTTCCCGAGAAAAACAACAATAACGTTCTTATGATAATAGATGGCGCCACTTGCTTTCGAATCATGACTGAATTATATTATTATAAGCAGAGAACCTGAATTGATTGCCAAATTCTAAATTAACGCAAGCAGAAAAAAGCTAGTTTTATATAATTCTACTACTTTATAATATCTCAAATGTTAAAATGGTGTTAAAAGTAAAGACAGTGTTAATTAAATATGTTTGTACGCCTCTGGGCAAAACAAAGAGGATCTACATATCTGTAACATCACTATTGTACTTCAACCAATTAACAAATAAAAGCATAAATATACAAAACTGTTACTTATTTGGGAAAATGATTTTGAATAAATCTGAGGCGCAACTGAATGGTTAGAAATTGCTAACTATATAGCTGTGACAATGCGCGGTTATCAGAGCACAGTTTTATTCTAATGAATATGTTTTCATTATAATTCAAATTTTAATCAGATTAGACTTAAAGACAATCCTTCGTATTAGGAAAAGCTAGAAAACAATCTGTTTTTGTCTATTCTCAAATTCTCTCTTTTCAGATATTGTTGCAGTGTTGCTTTTATTTCACACTAGCTTTTGGCCGCGGCTTGGTTTGCATTAATTTAGAATTTGTCAAGCAATTCGGGTTGCACTCGCTTGTAATTCAATCCTGATTCGAAAGACACGTAGCGCCATCTATGAGCATTATAACATTATTGTTGTTTTCCTCGGGAATAGTACTTTTTCCGGATGAAAAGAATCCTATGTCCATTTCTGTACACCTGACAACGCATATGCCATTTTATTATTTAATTTAGAAAAGGTTACAAACAAACAAAGGAACCTACTTTCAAAATTATAATATTATATATTTAAAAAAAATATATAGTAAGCACTGGGCCCACGTGGTAGATTATAGTCCATTCCCTCTCATAGAGAGGAGGCCTGTGTCCCAGCAGTGGGAACATTAAAAAGGCTGGTGATGATAATGATGATATAGTAAGGAAGGATAGTTCCATCATCGTTCTCTTGCTCTAGATAAGTGTTCTTCTTCCATACTTTTCTACAACTCATCATCTCAGCAGTCACCTCCTGTCTAGCCATATCACTTCGTATATTTTTTGTTAATTGTTGAGCTAAGTGGGGGTACTTTCTTACAACACTAAAAGGTTGGCTTGCCCTTATAAGCTACTACTCTTCAAGTTGTTAGGGTTTCTGAACTGTCTACTTGAATTATAGGCTTGCCGTATTGTTGGCCCCTAGACACGCCACTTGATGAGCTCACTATAAAGGTCCTTGCAAATACTTCCACTATGCCCAGACTCGGTTTTCAACTATTAAGACGTAGTGGGTGTCGGAGAAATTATTCGCAGAAGCATGTATGTATGTAGGTAATTTCTGTTAATATCTTTAACTTCAGGAAATCCCCTAAAGAAGTGTACTAGAAATAACTTTAAAGCTAGATGGGTCTCTGTCCGTTCTGCCAACCTTTGTAACTAATAAAGGTGAGGACAAAAACAGCTCCTGCGCAACAAAAAATGATTATACGTAGCAGCAATATAATACATTTAACTCTGTCAAAACATCACCAATTATAAACTTACAAAACTTCTGTAACGTACCGACAAAAATCCTAATCATTTTCATATCATTTTTTACATCAAAAGGGTAATGGATGCGGCTTCTATCAAGCAATTAGAGATTAAGATCCTCCTTATTGTCAAAGTGTACATAAATCAGAAACACTAGAAGTTTCCGTTACCACATATGCGCACACACAAAGACTCACACACGCACACACACACACAGACATGTGTGAGTGAAATAAAAAGTCGGCGCGTGCGCTCACTTACAACACATAACAGATGACTGTTGTCGTCTCTTTTCCTCTTATAACATTTTTCTTTCTGTCTCGCTCTCGCTTGAAGTATGTAATTATAGTTGGTACATTACTGGTTGGTTCCGTTCGGTATACCTACAGTGATTGTATCGTTCTCAGGTATATGTATGTATGTTTGTTCGTCGTACTAATCTCGGGAAATTATTGCTTTTTATTGCTCAGATTCTGTTCAGTGTTTTAAAATATAATGAGGTATTTTTATTGAGCTTGTGCGGTTTTTAGGTTAATGAGAATAATAAGTAGAGTTTATTTTTATTTTTGATCGTTAATTTCTTATGTTCTTTGGAGGTCAGATAGGCAGTCGCTCCATGTAAAATTACTGGTATTCAGCTGCATCCGGTTAGACTGGAAGCCGACCCCAACGTAGTTGGGAAAAGGCTAGGAAGATGATGATGAATTTCTTATGTTCTTTTTATGTTTTAGATATTGAATCGAAAAGATGACTTGGGTGGTTCTTCGGTGGTCCACTTTTCGAAGTTTACAGGGTGTAAACAGACTCTTCACGAAGCCGTCAACCAAGCATTATATTATACATCAAACTGAGTAACTTTGCGCAAAAATTAGTGCTAGGAAACGACTATCTTTTTTAGGCTGAAAAATCACGTTTTACAGTAGGACTCATCGAACGCACTCAAAACATTGTGCTGAGGTATATAGGGGGTATTTAAAATAAAAATCTTAGCTTAAAAATATGTAGTTATGTGTTTGAGCCGTTTGGGGTTGAAACACTAGGGCCATGGGGTCAGTGCCCACCTAGTATTTCGGGAAATCGCCAAGCGGTTGGTCGACTCTTCACGTGACCAGAGGGTGAGCCTATTTTTTGGCCAAAGAATCAGCTTTGCCATCCAATGTGGCAATGCTGCCAGCCTTCTGGGTACTTTTCCTATTGACAGCGATGTGGACAAATTTTTTGACGCCCTGTTACCCTTTTGATACTTGTACATATTTTTATTACTATTATACATTTGTAGTTTTTAAATAATGTAATAATGTTTTGATAAGCTCACGCATTTTTACCTTGGATGTAGGCAGAAGCAACTGAATCATCATTACTTACTGTTACTATCGTATTATCCAGTTACTGAGCTGTGGAGGTTAGATAAGCAGTCATGTAAAATACTGGTACTCAGCTGCATCCGGTTAGACTGGAAGCCGACCCCAACATAGTTTGGAACAGGCTAGGCAGATGATGATGAGTTTGAAAGTAAAATTAAACCCAATAATACGAAAGGGTTATGGAGAGGGCTATGCTCGGAGTGATCAAATCAGAAATAAGGACATCCGCAAGAGAACCAAGGTTACCGACGTAGCCCGAAGAAATTGCCAATCTTAAGTGGCAGTGGGCAGGGCACATTGCTCGCGGAACGGATGGCCGATGGGGTCGAAAAGTTCTGGAGTGGCGACCGCGAACCGGAAGACGTAGCGTTGGAAGGCCTTCCACTACGTGGACCGATGACCTGGTGAAGTTTGCAGGGATTGGCTGGATGCGAGTCGCACAGGACCGGTCAATGTGGCGACACTTGGGGGAGGCCTATGTCCAGGAGTGGACGTCTTTCGGCTGAAATAATGATGATGATGAAACCCAATAAAAACAAGTAATTACTAAAGTTATTTCAAAAACTTCACTTTATTAGTAGTTATAGTTATAACGTATTTCATATAATTCAGAGTGATTTATTTCCAAATAATTAAAACTTTAAAACAAAGAGCGAACTAAACACGTCATGAACTCTAAAAATAATTTGAAAACAAGTAAAAAAACTAATTTCCAAAACAATACTGTTTGCATTTTAAATAGCTTCAACGACGTCATTTATTTAAATAAAATTATGTTAAATAAAGTTATTAATTAAAATATGCTTATCATCCTTCGTATCGCCCCTACCTCAATAACGCACGATTTTTTGCAACTCATTTATGAGATAATCCTAAGTTATCTTTAAATCAATTTACCAAATCTTAATTAAATAACCAATATAATAATAGTTCCGTGTTTGAGCCGTTTGGGGTTGAAACACTAGGGCCATGAGATCCGAGTGGCCACCTATCATCATCATCATCATTTCAGCCGAAAGACGTCCACTGCTGGACATAAGTCGGCCAAGTGTCGCCAACGTAGAGGATCCCCACAACCTTCGTTAGGTCATCGTGCCCACTAAGTGGTTGGTCGACTCTTCACGTGACCAAAGGGCTGTCTTTTTTTGGTCAAAGAATCAGGATTGCCATCCAACGAGGCAAAGCTGCCAGCCTTCTGGGCACTTTTCCTGCTGACAGCAATGTGGACGAATTTTTTGACGCCTTGTAATTCTTTTCCCATTTTGATACAGTCACCTTTAGTCTAGTGAACGCAATCGCGACTGCTGGGAATGAGGTCCTGAGTTCGATTCCCGGGACAGGTAAATTTTTATTGGGTTTTTCCAGGAATTTCTCAGTAGCAGCCACGGAATTTGGATTTGTGGCCGGTTGATGGCAATAGTCTCGCCCCCCATTTACCAAGGACTTAACAAAACTGGCGAAATGTGGGTGTACTACACCTCTGTCTAACCCTTCGGGGATTACAGGCGTGATATTATGTTATGTAGAACAGTCTCCATATAGGAAATGGTGATCACCCCACGTTAGTTGATTACAGATTCATCTGTAACTCATGAAACACTATAGTTTTATCGGTGACAGAGTACCTCATGTATATAAAGTGTAGTCACAAGAAACAATCTGACAACATCAACTGAGCCACAAGATACTACTGCTGCTTTGCTTTTTTGTGCCTCACCGAAATGTAATGTTAGTTTTGATGAACTTTACTTTAGTTGGGGACGGAAAGATGATCTCCAAGAAGAGTCAGGTAGGACATCAGGCTTGGTGTAGCGATGACCGGAGTCAAGTTTTGACAACCGAGTAGGTGTTAGTGCTTTCCAAAAGCATGTTGTCACAAGGTACTCTTCTTCTCTTTGTTCTTTATCGTGTGGTGAGTGCCTAACCAGGTGTTAAAGTTTTTATGCAGCCCATGGGCCTCTGACATGCCGTCGAGAAATATCTCTTAAGCATGCTGGTTTCCTCACGATGTTTTCCTTCACCGAAGGAAGTGATAAGTATACAATACGCACATGAATCCGAAAACCAGAGGTGCGTGTTATCATTTGGTGCTAAAATCAGAGATCTGTGCAACAAGGGAGAGGCTTGTAGGTTCATACAAGTTGTACCTACTGGGTTTGCCACAGGAGTGACTACGCTATGTCGTGCATTCCAAACAAAAGTTTTGATCACCGTGATAAAGGTATACAGATCGGCCAGTGCGTCGTAACTGGCGATTGGCAAGACATACCTCTCTTTCGTACTACTATCCGCTGACGCATAACATTCATACTTACATTGTCCTTACAGGCTTTTCTCTGGAAATTGACTGCGACAGGTTGCAATATAATGTTGACAGATGAAGTCTTCCTTTTATGGCAGGATTTTTTGAGCAACCTTTAGATAAGGGTTTGTCACAAGTCGAAAAACAGCCTCAGCATGTTCTATTTCTGATTTTAGTTTTTCCTAAGGCGAAAATAGTGCGACCAAATTTACTCTTACCTATATAAGGTCCCATTAAAATAGACGGACAAACTTTTAGAAATCATTCAGACCACCAAAATAAGGACAATGGTAGAAAAAAATAAGAACAACGCATTAGATACTTACAAGAGCCACTAAGAATTTTGCAATTTATTATTTTAGGTCAAAATAAAATCTCTTTAATCAGAGTATTTTTTGCTTAGATATCTTTGGTTAGACTTACTGAACGCTGCGTTAAAATTTGTCCATCTATTTAAATAGGACCTTATATAGGGCTGGTCTTTTTTAGCATCAGACAATGTCTGCGGAGACCTCAATACTAATGTCCAATGGAAAATAGGCTAGAAAAAAACATTTTTATTTAATGTAGTAACCAACCATTCTACAATATTTTCCATCATTCCTTTCCCGCCTTACCTTTCTGCTCACCCCAATAAGGGCTTTAACTTATAATTCCGTGTTGTAGTGTTAGCCGTTACGAGCCACGACGGTTATACTTTCTTCGTCTCGCTCCAGCGCAGGCGCGGGGTTGGGCTAGAGATGGGCAAGTATCGATACGATGAAGTTGCATCACTAGTGCACGTAATTATTATATAAAAATGAGTGGTTTCTTAATTTGCTGTGGATTATTTTGATAGACTTTTAAGTGTGTTATATGTGTTTACTTTGTAACTTATCAGTTATATTGTAAGATGTTTAAGATATAATTATTTACTAGTAGATGTATAGAGTAGGAGTGATGAGTAGAGTAGGAGTGACGTCACGGATGTCAAGTTAGCCCGTGCTTTGTGCGATCGTCTTATAATTAAAAATAAAAATAACACAGTTAACGGGATTGATTGGGTACAGAACGTTTTATTATACAGTGATACATAACTAGAAACGTTATCCAGTGTACCAGTACAGTGCATAAAATACAATTACATGTTAAACTTAAAACTAAAACAAGTGACTAAAATCTACCCTAAACAATAAATAAATTAAAATCACACAGTGATTCCGTTAAAATAAACAAGTGCTGAAGTGTTGTCGAAGAGTGAACGCAAAGTCTGTTTACCCCTGTGTTGACTTATGGTGTAGTTATACCATAGCATTACAAAAAACCATAACAAGTGTAAATTGAAAACAGCGCCATCTGTGGATGCAGGGTAGAAACACGGAAAAAGAAATTGACACTAAATCATGCCTGTAGCCAAGTGTGGTGGTTGCGCGAAATTTATGACAGCGGTAGATGCCGCTAAATGCTATAAGTGCGATGCCTTCTACCACCGAGTTTGCGTCAACCTGCCTAATACGGGTTACATTACTCCCACCTGGTGCTGCCCTGAGTGCATCAAGAATATGGTAAGGGATAACAAAGCGGAGACACCTGTTCGAGGTGTGGCAGATTCTGTGCAGGCGAAGAAAAACACCCCGGAGGAGTTTATGGATACCAGCCCATTAAATAACGCTGCGCTAGATGCCACCATCCACTTCTCCCCAGGCATGGCTGATGAGCTGCGCTTGTTTAAGGAGGAGATGCGAGCGGAGTTCCGCCTGATCCACCTGGAGTTTGAACAGCTGCGTACGGAGATGATGGGTGTAAAGGATGCCATAAAAGCGTCTAATGAAAGAATGGACCATCTGGAGTCTCGGGTGAACGCTCTCGAGGTCAAGTTAGAGCAGAAACTCACGTCAGAGGGGGGCGGGAATATTGAAAACACCATCGCTGACCTGAGATGCCAACTAAATGATCGAGATCAGGAACTCCTATTGAATGACATCGAAGTATCCGGTATCCCTGAAAACAAAGATGAGAGCACCTTGCACCTTGTCAGGGTAGTTGCCCTGAAACTCGGTGTCGATTTGGATGAAAGGGACATCGTGCACGCTGAGCGGGTAGGGTCCACGCACCGTAATCGAGTCGAGAACACGGATGGCTCCATCTCTGCTGATCCCGCTGCGCAGCGACCGCGGAGTATATCTGTCCGCTTCGCAAGGCGCACATCGCGCGATGTACTACTGCGCGCAGCTCGAGTACGCCGTGGTTTAAGTACACACGACCTTGAAATGACTGGGCCGTCGGCGTCGCGCCGTGTGTTCATTAATGAGCGTCTTACTCGGACAAACCGCCAGCTATTTTATCACGCTCGTCAGGCAGGGAGTCAACACAACTGGAAGTATGTGTGGACAAGAGATGGGAGGATTTTGGCTCGCAAAGAGGACCGCCAAAAAGCTGAAAGAATCAGATGCCTTGATGATATACCCCGAATTTTTTGGTTAATCTTCGGTTTGCACAATACCTATTCCAAGTTGAACCACCAGACGTGTTTATCATTTGTTCGATCTCCACTGCTGGCTATTAAGGGCTTTGACAATTTGTTTTCCTTATTACTTTGTTGTGTACGTCATAAACAATACTTATGTTTTATGTGTGTAATTTCTTTTACGGAGCGGTGTGTGTCTCCTGCCGCAACAGTTTGGAATCTAATCGGGTCACCGAGTAAGTGTACTTTTAAGTTGTGTATTAATTATCTCCCGGTCTACCTACTATTCCTTTTTATAATTGTTTACAGTAATTTACTTGAATATCACAGAGATTACTTAATATCAAAAACACAAACAGACTATACTTTAACAACAACAAACAGACACCTGAATATTTTACATAATGCAACTATACCTATTTACAAAATCAAATTAAACAAATATACTTATAATCATATTATTATTATACATATTTACGAAATGAAAATAAAAAATATTGGAAAGGAGTTATTGTTTACTTTTATAAATCACATTGTCTTTTATAGATTTAAACATGAGCTTTTATTGTTCACATTATATGTCTATTTATATATTACATACAGTAATTACTTTTTAATTGAAATATATTTTTTTAATGACATACTTAATATAAAAATGCTAATCAATTCCTGCAGCATATCTAAGACAACAATTAAAATAAATAATGCTTGAAAAATATCTTAAAGTTGGTTTCTTAAATGTGGGTTCGCTTGGCACTAGCCACTCTGACTTTGTCGTTGCTGTGGAAAGGCACTCTTTCGATATAATGGCAGTCAATGAGAGTTGGTTACGACCTGGTGAGGAAGGGCGTGCGCCTAATGTTCGAGGCTACCGTCTACGACACACGCCAAGACCGCTGGCTGTGCGCGGGGGTCGAGGGGGTGGTGTGGGTTTCTACCTTAAAAAAGGGCTGAACGTTCGTACTCTGCCTACCCTAACTGATCCCAAATATGAAGCAATTGAGCAAATGTGGATTACCCTCACCTTGAATGGAAATAAGATAGCTGTAGGCACAGCGTACCGCCCCCCACGGTTGGACTTGGATCTGTTCCTCGATGCTGTTACTGAGGCTATTACTTCTCTAGTCAAATGTGAACACATATTACTATTAGGCGACTTTAATGTCAACTTACTGGCCACTAATGGTCAAACAAAGAAGGTACATGCCTTTTTAAATAGCTTGAGCCTCAGGCAATTAGTTAGTTCCCCCACTCATTTCACGGAACATAGTGAAACATTGATCGACCTGGTGTGCACTAATCTCAACTATAGGGG
Organism: Lycophotia porphyrea; assembly: GCA_950005105.1. Taxonomy (NCBI): domain Eukaryota; kingdom Metazoa; phylum Arthropoda; class Insecta; order Lepidoptera; family Noctuidae; genus Lycophotia; species Lycophotia porphyrea. Next base: position 11,253,823 of record OX465408.1, on the reverse strand, counting down.
AGTTTCTGTTGAATCTTTTGGCTCACTAAATGGCCATTCACTCATTGCCTGCGAGTTTAGCATCAAGCGTAGTAAGTATAAGCCTCACTCAGTGACGTACAGACCCATTAACCAAGTTAATAAAGAAACGCTAAACAGTGACCTATCGCATATAGATTGGGATAACATCTGTGAATTGCAAAACGTGAATAGAATGGTTGAGATATTTAACATAAACGTCTTAGCTATTTTGGATACGCATGCTCCAGTCAGAAAATGTTTAATTAAAGAACCGTCATATCCGTGGATAACTGACACAATAAAAGTTATGATGAGCTTGAGGAATGATGCCCTGGACACGTATCGTAAAACGAAATCGGAGTCCAAACAAACGTATTATAAACAGCTAAAATCTCTTGTAACAAGCTCCCTATTTAAAGAAAAAGTTGCCTATTTTAATCACAATATAAACAACAAAATTAAAGATCCTAAAGAACTATGGAAAAATTTAAAAAAGGATGTATTGCCAGTTAAGCAGATCTGCGATCTCCCTTCTTATTTGAGAGATGTAAACCAAATAAATTCCCATTTCTTGAGTGTACCTGGCAACCCAAACTGTAATTTATCACAGCGTACTTTTTTTGAGTGTAACCGTTTTAGCGATGCATCTTTCACCTTACAGTCAGTAACTGAGGAACAAGTTTTACGATATCTTGGTCAGCTGAAATCTAATGCTGAAGGTTGCGATAGAATTACCTTGAATATGCTGATGTTAACCCTTCCCCAAACACTAAAAGCTATCACAGACATAGTGAACTACTCAATTATGTCTTCAACGTTCCCTGATATCTGGAAAGTAGCAATTGTTCGACCAATCCCAAAAAAAAGTAACCCTACTGAATTTAAAGACCTCAGACCTATAAGTCTTCTACCTTGTCTATCCAAAGTTTTGGAAAAGGCAGTATGTCAGCAAGTTACACATTATTTAGAAAAAAAAAAAATTCTACCGGAACTACAGTCAGGGTTCCGTAAGCGACGTAGCACCTGCACGGCCTTGTTGGATGTGACAGACAACATCCTTGCTGCACAAGACAAAGGCCTATGCACACTCTTAGTCCTGTTGGACTTCTCCCGGGCTTTCGACTGTATAAATATTGATCTGTTCCTAGCCAAGCTACAATACTATGGATTTGACCACGAATCAATAGGCTGGTTCCAAAGTTACGTCAGCAATCGAGAACAACGTGTCGAAATACGTCTGAGCGATGGAACAACTCTTGCCTCATCACCAGTCTCTGTAAACAGGGGAGTCCCGCAAGGCTCCATACTTGGCCCCATAATTTTTATTTTATATTGCGCGGACATAATAAAAACCCTACAGTGTTGCAAATACCACATCTACGCGGATGATATACAAGTATATATCTCGTTCAAGCCTGACGAATATGAGGGAGCCTTAAAGGATCTGAATGAGGACCTTGGGAGGATAGCATGCTGGGCCGAAAGTAATGGTTTAGTACTTAATCCGATTAAAACTAAATACATGCTACTCGGAACCAAGCACCAAGTAAATGGTTTGCCTCCAGACCTCAAAGTTACTCTACTGGGTGAGTCGGTCAGCCGAGTCAGTGAGGCACGAAATCTGGGTCTGTTTATGGATGTTGAGCTGAGGTACGAAGGTCACGTGGAAGAGTCGGTGCGCAACTGCTTTTATAGGCTCAAGGTCCTGTACAACATAAGGCCGTATCTGTCGGAAGAGCTGCGTATTCGACTAGTTGAGTCACTAGTACTCTCAAACCTGAACTACGGAGATACCGTTTTTGGTCCTCGACTACTGGCAAGGACTGAGCGACTGATCCAGAGAGTGCAGAACGCTTGTGCGCGATTTTGCTTCTCAGTTCCGCCTAGAACCCATATAACACCTTTTTTAAACCAACACTCCATTCTTAAAATGAAGTCACGCCGTAAATTACACTTAGCATGTCTATTGTTTGGGGTTATTAAGCACAAGGAGCCGGCTTATCTTTACAAAAAGCTGAGCTGGATCGCTAGTAGAAGAGAATGCACGATCAGACAGTGCTCTCAGCAACTCACTACAGAAGTGCACAAGACGGCAGCCTTCAGAGGCAGTTTCAGGTACGCCGCGTCCAAATGCTGGAACAACATTCCCCCGCCGATAAGGAATTTAAAAACACTCGGTACCTTTAGGAGTCGATTGCGGCAGTATCTGATTGACGCTCAGAAGAAACTGGGCCCGACCGTCACCAACACTTCCATAATATAGAGGGTTTTCTGGTCCTAACGGCTCACTTTGTCCTATTAACAACAGACAATAACTGTGAAAAATGAAACTCATACACGAAACACATTACAATACACGTTACACAATACACAAAACACATTACAACTATACTCACCGTACATTATGATAAAAAACTGAAACATAATGATACCTACACGAACAAGTAAACTCGTACAAACACTATTAGACACACTCCATACAACTTAAATTACAGTTATCATTACACATATTACCTATACTGTGATAATCAAGTTTAATAATATTTTTAGTATTTAAATTCAAAATCTTTCGTACTGACAACTTACCTACATAATATTCGCCGCACATTTTCTCGACATCCGTGTGTCACTAGCAGGATTCAGCAGAATACCAGCGTCAGGTAATCTACCTGGCATTATGCTGAGCTGGACTCCTTTTTGGTGCAATTTTGAGACACACACCGCCCAGTAATGGGCGACCCTAATAAATACAATTATGTAATGTGTCTAAATGCCTATGGGTCGATTTAACTTAGTCTACCTTACTTTTTTTTTTTATTTTATGTGTGCCTTTTTTTTCTGTTTTGTATTTTTTTTTAATATTAATTCTTGTATTGTGTCCTTTGTTGCATCAAATAAATGATTTATCTATCTATCTATCTATCTATCTAGATACACAATAAGTAATTGCAATATTTCTCCAACATTTTCACATACGCAAAACTTTAGTGCAATAATTGTAGGCTTCTTAAGGACACACACACATTATACTGACGCTTGGTTTCTCGAGCGAATCACTTAACTTGAGTTAAACGTTGTCCCACACTTCTCCTGTATCGTGGGTGCGTTTACAAACATTAAAACTCACATACACAAACAGCCAGACCCGGAACAACTACTTGTAGGCCATACAAATATTTGTTCCGTACGAATCTTACCCGCGACACGTAGTGTGGCAGCCAATTGCTCAACCACTGCGCCAGCCGTGACGTCAAACTTTGGCATGTCGATAAGATTAAAAAGCCTTCAATCATTGCACTGAAGAACACAGACCATATGTTGTTTTTCTCTACGGAAATACGGAAAAAAAACCAGCATTAAAATCGTATTGATTTCGGACCGATTACATCTGAATTTTATAGACGAGGAACAAGAACGTGGACCTTAGTAAAAGCAAAGAGAGGCAGTGGGTGAAGTCAGGCTGTGGAAAATCACGTTTTCTAGGTTTCCTTACAATCCTACCTTTTGTAGTAAAGACTATCTTAAAAATACTGTCAAAAACATTGACATATTTTAACTATGACCGACACACTATCGAATTAAACTGTTAAACCCACGATGGTTTGTGTGGTATGCTTATGTTTTGAGTGTATGGAATAATAAAATAATAAAAAAACGGTTTAAGAATAAAGTGAAAAAATTGTTGTAAGTTGAAAAAATAAAATGACACAACGTGAAAAACATTTATTTACAAATGAGTAAGTCCTTATTATTATGTAATTACTCAAAAAAAATACTGAATTAATGAGATAATTAAAGAGTGTATTAATAAAGTCTTTATAGCCTCTAACCTTCGTTTTTTTGTCAATCTTTGTATGAAGCAGTTTAATAAGTTCATCAACAATTCATACATCACATGAATTTCAATTGTTTTTGGACGTAAATTCTGAATTTAGCTATGCATATTAGGTTTTTTTGTTTCCGTTTTTTTCTTGGTCAATTTATTTTAACAATTACTTTAATAACTTAGGTTTTAATTAAAACATTGATTGGTGCGTCAATAAACTAGAAAACCAAACGAATATCTTGGAAAAGTCAAATATGAATATACAATGAAAAAAAAAATATGTTGCCTTGGAATATCTCCTGTAGTTTGGGTGTGTTTACAAACATTTAAAATCACATACACAAACAGCCAGACCCAGAACTCTGCGTTCCTACTGGCTTTTATTGTGCTCAAACAGCCATTCATCGATATCGATACAAACTCTTCCCGTGTCCCGTCCCTACGCTTCTGGGGCGGAAGTAGTATAATTGTGGCGCGTCTTCCCCTCACTAGCCAGTCCCGAACGAAAAAGTTCACTTTACTGACATGTTTCTTACATTTCGTATTATTACTGGTTTTTATTATCAACTTACTATCAAGTTGTTACTTTTGGTGAGAACTTATGGCTAGTAGAAGAAAGTTTTTTCCAAAAGAATGATTGGATTAAGACCTTTCGGAGTTTTAGGGGAACATCATAAATACATCTTTTACTCAATAACATAACATAACATAATAAACGGTGAAGGAAAACATCGTGAGGAAACCGGGCATGTGCTAGAACCAAAAATTCGAAGACATGTGACATCTACCAATCCGCGCTGGGCCTGCGTGGTGGACTATAGCCCAATCCCTCTCTCATAGAGAGGAGGTCTGTGTCCCAGTAGTGGGAACATTATAGGCTGATGATGCTGATAACATAACATCGCGCCTGTAACCCTATAAGCATTAGACAGAGGTGTACCTAATACTACACCCACATTTCGCCAGTTATGTTTAAGTACCATTTAATAGAGGGCGAGGCTATTGTCATCAATCAGGCACAAATCCAGAATTAGTGGTTTTTTTTTTACCGATGGGAAATCATCAAAGGACTTCTCCCGCTCTGGGCAGAGCGGAAGGGAGTGTCAGACTTGTACTGACTAAAACCCATCCATGTTCCTTCCTTGCCCTTTGTGTTCCAGAGCCGCGGTATCTCTTTTGAACAGCCCGCAGTCCAGAATTAGTGGATTATGTACGAGTATTAATAATTCACCTAACTACAAACTGTGAGCCTGATAGAATCTCCCCTCATCCTCCTCTTCCTCCTCTTCCTCCTCAGCAGGAATGACGACTCCCAAACAAACTTTGATCCTCTACCTAGACTTTCGGGCAAAAATTAAGAGGAAATGTGGGTGGTCTTATCTGCATACAAACGCTCTCGCCTGTATTCTTTCTGGCTTAAGATTTAAAGCTATGTTTTTTTACAGTTAAATAAATGTCAACCTCTTCTATGTCCCTTTGTTTTCCTTTTTGATGATACATAATCTGTATAAACACTAGAACCTTTACAAAATGCTTGAAATTGCCTGTTTAGATCGCCTATCAACAAAGGCCTAGTGTACAAATTTGACAACTACATTAATGAAAAACGTAAAACATAGGGACACAGTATATGTATATCCTTCTAATTCAGTTTATGAAATATCTTTTAAATTAGTTGAATATTGGAGGACGAAATAGTCGAGAGCCAAACCTCGAATTATGACTTTTTACTGTAGTTTTCCTTATCGCACCAACGTCGAAATCGCGCTCGCAGAGGGACAGCGATAGTTTCTTCAAATACCTATCGCATTTCCTCTTAAAGAAGCTCTTGTGTAATATTTCATACATCTAGAACATACCGTTTAGGCTATGCTATATTACTGAAATTAAGTTTTTTTATTGAGTAAGAGACTGCCTCGTTAGTAGCGCGACGGTTGAGCAAGTGGTCCTGGGTTCGATTTCCAGGTCGGGCAAAGTGTTATTGGGTTTTTCCATCAGGAATTTCTATTCAGTAGCAGCCACGGAGTCTGAATTTGCGCCCGGTTGATGGTTATAGGCTGGCCCACTATTACATGGGACTTAAACATAACTAGTGGGTGTTATATTAGGTACACATCTGCCTAACCCATCGGGGATTACAGGCGTGATGTTATGTTATGTTTGAATTTCGCTGAATCATTGGTCCACACAACCCAACAACATCATTACCAATTCCCTTCGATTTGTTATTGCATAGATTTTTAGTAAAAAAAAAACTCGCTAGAAAAAAGGCCACGGCGTCTACCAAATAAGTACTAGAAACTGAAAAATAATGAAGTTCCGTTGTATGTACGTTATTATGTTGTTTCGGAGAATTTGTGGTAAAAACTAGTGTTCCACTTAATGTTCAAGAGTTAGTAAAACTACCGCGCGTGCGCCGAGCAGCTCTTTGTTAGCGGAGAGCGGTGCTCAAAGATTTTTTGTCATTAGTGTTTTCATTCGTCCCCGTTGTTCGCGTGGTTGCAAGCGCAACTACTAAGCACAAGGTCCCAGGTACATTTTCCGGGTCAGAGAAAGTGTTATTGGGTTTTATTACCAGGAAGTTCTCAGCTAGAGTCTGGATTTGTGCCCGGTTGATGGCAATAGACTCGCCCCCTATTACATGGGACTTAAAAGTAACTGGCAAAATGTGGGTGTACTATTGGGTACACCTCTGCCTAACCCTTCGGGGATTAAAGACGGAATTTTATGTTATGCAGTGTTTTTAGGGAAGTTAAAACGAATGCAATAACATCCAGTTTGTAACGACTTTTGTGTATAATTTGTACTTGCTAATATATTACCTAGATAATAAACTATTTTGATACTTTTTTCGGTACACTGGTGGATCTTGGTATGGTTATCATTGAGCTCAAAAATTCATGAATATCAGAGGTAAGTCTTGGGCCGAAGTAAACCATCTAATGGACGACTTTTAAGAAAAAATAAACTTTTAGAAAAGTAACCGTTTCCTGTATCGATTGAATTAACAACAAGTTGAGACCACTGACCACCAAGACTTGTCTCTTCAGAATTCTTAATCCTATTCTCAGAATATAGCACATCATCTGCCTAGCCTTTTCCCAACTTTGTTGACGTCGGCTTCCAGTCTAACCGGATGCAGCTGAAATACCAGTATTTTACATGGAGCGACTACCTATCTGACCTCCACAACCCAGTTAATACTGGGTAATACGATACCTCTTGGTAAGACTTTTTGGGCCACTGACTACCTGTAACGACTGTCAAAGATCTTCAAATGACAGCCGGGACCAACAGCTTAACGTGCTTTCCGAGGCACGGAGGAAACTCGGTATGTAATGGGTGGTCACCCATCCACAGACCAACCTAGGTAAGCACGGCTTAACCTAAAGATCGACCCGAGCGGCTGTTATTATTTAGCCACGAGCTCCTCTATCATCTATCTATCCTCAGACCAACCTATTACAACCTATTATATTATTATTTATATTATTTAGCTCAGAACTTAGCAAAAAAATCGGAATTCAATTAAAATTTTCTACAAAACTTTGAGACACACAGCTAAACAAAAGTCAGTTACGACAATCGTCCGTTACAGTTTGTCCATCAACGCGGTCTTCCGGCGAAAGAGATAGCTGCATTCAACAGCTGGGGAGTTAGAGCGAGACGGCAATATTTCCACCTGTCTCAGGTACTTTTTGTTCTACAAAAGTTTTTAGGTTTTAATTACGATTGATGGTGAAATGGTGCAATATCGGTGTTGAGTAGCATGGCTTGGATTTTTTTATTTGAACATAGGCTGAAAAAACGTAATATCATGTAATGAAAACTGTCTTAATTGTTATTCAAGAACTAAAAATTAAATTAATTATTCTCCTGCCTTTAACCCAATTTATTTGGGATCAGCGCAGCAAGTCTTCTTCTTCCGGACTTCACAAATACTCGTCATCTCAGCAGTCGGCTCTTTTCTAGCCATATCATCCTTCACACAGTCCATCCATCATTTCTTTGGTCTCTTAGAGACATCTACGGTTATACTCAATATTGCCAGTTTAAAACTAAATACATAAAAATATTAAATATATATAACCATTATTATTATTTTTCTATAATTTTATATTCTATTATATATTACTAGGTGTCCCGCGCAACTTCGTCTGCGTCAAACCTAGATAACGACTGCAGCGCCATCTGTCGGGCTAATTTGTGAATCTAAACCATCCAGGGTGCCACCCAAACGCATACAAAAAAATTCATTCAAATCGGTCCAGCCGTTTAGGAGGAGTTCAGTGACATACACACGCACAGTAGAATTATATATATTTAGCAAACAGAAGCGAAGATGCTTAAAGAAAGATAACGAGGTACTCAAATAGTGAATACAACCGTTTATTGTAACTTGGAACAAAATATCAATCACAGAAACTATCCCAAATCATAACGAATTCAATTAACACGTAATTGTTTACGAAAATAGCGAGTAAGTATACAAAATATGGAATTATGAATATTACAGCCCTTTGAGCCATATTCCCAACAAAAGTCTCTCGCCACCAGTGACAATTCGAAGTTGTCAATCTTTAAAGATTTATATATTTTTTTCATTTTTTTTTTAGTTTTCTATACTTATATTTTTTTATATATTTTATTGCGTTTAAAACTTGGTAAATGATTAAATTTAATGTTTTCCCTGTTTAAAAGAAAATACACGTTAAGAAGCTCGATTTTATAATACGGTATTGCTATACAGATATGTAGCAAGTATATTTGGTGTTCTAGGATAGATTTTTCTCTGTATCTGTTTGAGAAAGCTTTTTCACGATAATAGAGCATTCAATAAATTTTGGTATCTGTGAACCAACCCCTGATCTTAATGGTATTTCAAACAATAATGGAAGATTGAAAGAAAAAAAAAAAAAGTTTATTTCTAAGACGTAAATATCAAACAAATGATAGGAAGTACCTTTTAAGCAAAAAAATGCTTGTATTAGGTACATACAGATAGAAATCTGGATTTGTAGCGTTGATGGTAAAAGGGTCGCCTCTATGGCTGGAGACCTAAACATAACTAGTGAAATGTAGGTAACCTAGGTATTATACCTCTTCTTAATTCTTGGGGGATTACAGGCGTAATTTTTTAGAATGTAAGTTTATCAAAAGTGTTAAACAATGTAATTCGGAAATCCATACACATCATGAATTCAGTGACTTATGACTACTCACATCCCGAACCTTTGAAATTAGTTTTTTTTTTAGAATTGAAAACAGTAAATTAAAAATATCTGGCCAAGTGCGAGTCGGACTCGCGCACGAAGGGTTCCGTACCATAAACCGAAAAAAACACGTTTCTTGTATGGGAGCCCACTTTAAATATTTAATAATTTATATTTTTATTATTTAATGTTATAGCGGCAACAGAAATACATCATCTGTGAAAAATTCAACTGTCTAGCTATCACGGTTCATGAGATACAGCCTGGTGACGGATAGACACACGGACAGACAGCGAAGTCTTAGTAATAGGGTCCCGTTTTTACCCTTTGGGTACGGAACCCTAAAAAGAGTATGTACAGTAAGTGATAGCTATTAACTGACCCACCTTTGCATAAATGGTTGAGATTTTTTAGAATACAAATCGATAGAATTTTATAATACATTTATATTTTCTTTATTTGAGTAAAGTAAATACACATCACTCACTGTACACACAATAAGAGCTAGGTTGTACATAAACTTCGTATCGCAAGCAAAAGTTTCTGAAAACTAATGATTGATAAAACTACCAACAACTTCGTCTATGAGTACATCAGCTGTTGACCCCACCACACCTCACCCCGGCAAGTTTAACTGAGGGTTGTAGAGGGATGCACAGACACCTGTCTCTAATTATATACGATAGTGATCTCTGCTTGTGGCACGTGGATAGCAAGCTTGATGGTTTGATAGGAAAGGAAAAAAACTGGATTTGTAGTTAATCTTTTGTGTGGATGTGATTGTCTTTAAAATATTGAATGGTAATTTTTTTATTCTAATATTTGTGTTTGGACCTGAGAAGCTCGTGGCAAAATAATAACAGCCGCCCGGGTCGATCTTTAGGTTAAGCCGTGGTTGCCAGGTTGGTCTGTGGATGGGTGACCATCCATTACATACCAAGTTTCCTCCTTGCCTCGGAAAGCACGCTAAGCCGTTGGTTCCGGCTGTCATTTGCACATCTTTGATAGTCGTTACAGGTAGTCAGTAACCCAAAATGTCTGACAACCAGTCTTATCTAGAGGTATCGTATTACTCAGTATTAACTGGGTTGTAAAAGTCAGATAGCCAGTCGCTCCATGTAAAATACTGGTATTCAGCTGCATCCGGTTAGACTGGGAGCCAACCCCAACATAGGTGGGAAAAGGCTAGGCAGATGATTATTTGTGTTTGGACCAAACTCTAGAGGCAAGGCAGTATTAGAAATAAGAAACAAAAACACAGACACTAAAAAGTATACATGATAGAGAATTGATAAAAATAGCTATATAACAGCTACTTTTGGAATTTTTTCGGTGTTAACCTAATTAAAAATTAATCATTAAGAATAAACAATTGTGAATAAAAATTCACAATTGTTTATTCTTAATGATTAATTTATTGAACTAACTATATACATTGATAATTAAAAACTATTAAACTAAAATAAATAAACTAACAACAAACTATAAAAGGGCATCGAAAAACTCCTCCTCAACGCTGTCAGATGGTAATGTGCCCAAGAGACTGGCGGCGTTGCCACGTTGTATGGCAACACTTAGCCTCTGGCCAAAGTAAAAGCCAGCCTTTGGGTCACGGGAAGCGTCAACTAGGCGTTTCGAAATTTCCTTAAATAGGCTATGAGCACTCGGACCCCACGGCCCTAGAGTTTCAACCCCAAACGGCTCGAAAATATAGTTACCACACACGTTTCTATATTTACGCCGCTTGAGGTTCTCTGCAGCCGCAGCGGCAGCACCAGCACAGCACGATGAGCTTGGAAGATGGGATGGCGCAAGAGTATCGACGCATGTTGCGTCCCACACTAAAGGCCTACCCATCTTCCAACGAAACAAAGACATGCCGTCCGGTCTCTTGCCATCGTCGCGTGCCAAGCCTTTTGGAATTGGATTGATAAGATTTTTATTAATAAAAAACTTTACATTTTTGTATTACATATATTTTAACCGTACAAATTACAATGAATAGTGTTGACATAAACAACAAACACCATAGATAATATATACTCCACTAACAAGAATAAAGTTCATTTAAAATTATTAATAAGTTAATTGAAACCGGCATATCCTAGAACCAAAAATTCGAAGACATGTGACATCTACCAATCCGCACTGGGCCCGCGTGGTGGAGTATAGCCTATTCCCTTTCATAGAGAGGAGGCCAGCAGTGGGAACATTATAGGCTGATGATGATGATGATGATATGTGAATAAGTTAAGACAATAAACTTCTTAAACTTCAAATATGTTATGTACTTAACCACTCCTTTTGGTTTTTATTCAATAGGATATACATTAATAATTAAAACTAAAATAAATAAACTAACAACAAACTATAAAACGGCATCGAAAAACTCCTCCTCAACGCTATCAGCTGGTAATGTGCCCAAGAGACTGGCGGCGTTGCCACGTTGTATGGCAACACTTAGCCTCTGGCCAAGGTAAAAGCCAGCCCTTGGGTCACGAGAAGCGTCAACTAGGCGTTTCGAAATTTCCTTAAATTCGAAATCCCACTACTATTCAATTTTTGCTGGATTTCACATTTACAACAAATACTTTATCCTTCCAAAAATAGTTATCGTTTTCTTAAGAAGGAACCGGCTTATATTTTTAAAATTATCAGTTGCTTTGAAATAGGAAGTTTTGGTATGTTCGTTCATAGGTTGTTTTTGGGTTACCTATCTCTAATTAACCCGGATTGAAGTAGGTAGTATTGATGATTTAACCAATTAGAAAGAATTCTAAACTAAAAACAGAACACTATAAAAGCAAAAAAAGAGCATAAAAATAGGTGAAATAACACCCTTTCACTTTTCACCCTTCTTGACGACCTTTCACTAACTAAGCAATACATGAATAAACATTAAAGCAACTTAAAGTACAATAATTAAAAAAAAAATATTGAACTTCGTTAGTTTTGTTTCGTTTTTTTTTTAAACAATGTTACTAATAAATGGTCAAAACCACTAATAAATCTAGGTGTTAATTAACAAGCCTAATTTATTGAATTAACATTCAAAGATACGTTTATCTGGCTTTAAAATGTATATTAAATTTTTATTTTCTTCGAGAAAATTTAACGCGTTGATGTCTTTATAGTAAGAAACTTTTACTACAATAGAAAGATTTTCAATTTTAATGACTGTTTTTGTTAATATTAGTATGTACTCGTAGTTAATATAATAAAATAATATTTGGAATTGTATTTAGAGTACTCGTAGTTAATATAATAAAATAATATTTGGAATTGTATTTAGAGTACTCGTAGTTAATATAATAAAATAATATTTGGGATTGTATTTAGAAGCAACAAGCTCCCTGAGCGATCTTGAATTTATGGACTAATGTCCATTCATTCAAGGTCGCTCAGGGAGCTTTGGAGCGGGCTATGTTTGGAGTCTCTCTGAGGGATCGCATCCGGAACGCGGTGATTCGACAGAGAACCAGAGTTGTCGACATAGCTCACAGAATAAGTAAGCTGAAGTGGCAATCGTCCTGACTGGTAGCAACTGGATGCACACTTCCCGGTTCTGTGCGTGCCTTATTCAGGTGTTTCCCGCGATGTTGAAGACGTCGGCGACCCAACGAGCTTTTGGACGGCCCTGGTTTCTTTGGCCTAACCTTGGCCACCACTCATCCAGGCCACCATCTCTGCATCTAGCCAGATGTCCTGCTCAGGTCCACTTTGCTTACGTTTTATTAAATCAGAGAACGTGGTGATAGAATATTATGGTTATTTTAAATAAGCTTGAGTTTTCCCAAATAAATAGGCGAATTTCTTAGAAAGATTAAATAAATTCATAATAAATAAAAAAAACATAACCACAATTTTATCCGTACAAATCTTATCCTTAAATAACCAGAACATTATGGCAAATAATTAATTATTTTTTATACCGTAACTTAATTATAACTTAAGATAATTATAATTAACTGCGGAAGGCTAATGGCATGCTTGAAGTAACTTAAAACGGCGTCTTTTTGTGATATTCGTTAAAAATGTTAAAATCTCAACTGAATCGCGGTTGTGGTAATATTAAGATCATAAAGCACATGATTAAGTATACCTAAGTGTAACATACTTTTCTTAAGTTATTTTTATTTGAGGGTGAATAGTAGTATTTTGCGTTCTTCTATTCATCATTAAAATCCTTTTTTTCTTTTTTTTTCTTTAGACACCTTCACGACCCCCGTACTATTCAGTCCATCCATCAGTACAATGATTTGAATGCGTTACATTGAGTCCTACCGTAAAACGTGATTTTTCACCCCAAAAAAAAAAGTCTAGAATAGCTGTTCTGTGGTCTGTTCTAGTCTAGATTTGGATAGTAATGCAAATCTAGACTAGAGTACTTAATTGCAAGCTTCAGACATAACACATGATTAAAAACCAAATTAATTCTTTACCGTAGCTATTTTGCAAACAATTAATCATTTGAGTAGACAGACAAAAATCAAATAAAGAAAATAGCTTTGCATGGATGATGGGTGTGCAATTATGAGCATTATCATCATCAACAGCTTGACTTCACCCACAGCTGGATATAGGCCTCTATTGGCTTGTGCCAAGCTCCACGTCCTTGTGCCATCCTCATCCAGGATAATTCCGCGATGGCCACTATGTCGTCTGCCCATCTCGCCACCAGACGAACACTACTCTTTCCAGCAATAACGATACATTGAAATAATAGATAACATAATTTACTGTTTATCAAAACTAGATTTTCTATGATATAACTTTTTCGAAGAGGGAAATGCTACTCACGTACTTGTTACTTGGCTGTGGGTCCAGAAAGTCTGATTAAATTTAGAATTCCTACCATAGCTGCTGCAAGGAACAAAATAAAGAACATGCAAGCATTTGTCGAATAAAGCTAAATCAGGATAACCATGAAATATTAGGTTTGTGATGTAAATATTACATGAAGAGGTCAACTGCTATGAACGACCAATATACATACCTTCACCAATCAAGTACATAATAAAAGCTTACAATTACAAGTACATACACAGATTATCCGAACAGGAAAACCATCATGAGGATAACCACACACACAACATCCTTAAAACAAAACCTATTATATCTATGATGGCTGATGACAGAGCCACGAAAATTCACAGTAATAGCAGTTTTCCGTCCTCCAAATAATATACCAGCGTTTTACATAAGGATGGCTTACATAAGGTACCATTAACATATGTGTGCGTGCGCAGGCCAGTCGCGAGTCGCTGCGCCGGAGTCGGTTATGTTCCACTCAATCGCATTTGAGTCGTGGCCGCCAGCGCGAACGGACGCGCGGACGCTAAAGAACAAAAAACAATTCTAAACAGTGCTTGTGAGTGGTGTAGAACACAAGTGTTAGAAAGTTCTGTTTTATATCAAGTTTTTACACGCAAATTAATTTTTAATTTACCTACTGTATATTTTTTTAACAATCTGGAAAAAGCTTGTTACGTGAATCTGGTTCGCCCGTTTTTCCGGTGCAGGTACGTTTTTTGTTGTTACTGAATTCCGCTTAGTTTTTTTCTCGTTATGAAAGGTTTTTTTTGGTGTTACTGATTGTTATATGTAAATATTATCTAGTTCTAAGTGTGTGTCGCTGAAAACTTTATGCATTTTACGGTTTTGATTTATTGCGTTGATATTTTGCTGAAATGATTGTTTAAAACTGTGTGCGCTACAAAAGATCTTTACAAAATCACTTTTGTCTGGGTTTAACATAATATTTCGCTATGTATAAAAAATGGTAGACTGTTTTAACGGAAGGTACAACCATTTAAACACCCTTAGAGCCTTAATATAAACTTATTTTACGTATTTAAAACTGCTGAAATTATACTTAGAGAAACTCATCACATTTTTAACAACTATCAATTTAAATAAGTACTAAGATTCTTTTAAGTTGTAAAGGCATGTCTGATTCATCCACGAAACTCAAGGCTTTTGATCTTGAAAGTCATTGCAATCACGCTACTTGTTTAAAAGGGGTAAGCGGGAATCTGAGTAAAACTACTGATGGGAGACTTTCCGTTAGTCAAAGTTTTTTCAAAGCTTTAGCCAATTTTTTGTTAACCAAGTAGTAATAAGGTACAGAGAACATGTTCATATAGAAAAGAAAATCATCTTTCCAATAAGAATGAAAATCTGAAAATGTAACTAGGAATTGAAGTGGCGAAATTAACGACAAAAGTTATGGCATGACAATTTATAAGCCATAACGTCAAAAAGACAAACATTCCTTACGTCCTCATAATAATAAAATCCTCCATTTATTCTCACTAAGACTTCAAATACGGAATTTCTTGTAAAGCTACAACTAAGTACGTAAGCTTGTAAGCTACAAACTACACTTAAAAGTACCGCGATATCAAGATTTTTACCATCTACGAGTAAATATTTTTTGAGCATTTAAAAAAAAATTAGATACATCGAATTGAAAGAAAGAGACCGATACGAATTCTTACTTACGTTGAAATACGAAATTCGATGTAGCTAAAGAAGATTCGAAAATGGATTTTAAGTTTCAATCTATTTCTTAAAAAACCCGATGTTAAGTAATAATTTAAACTAGCTGTGGCCCGCGACCTTCGTTC
Organism: Lycophotia porphyrea; assembly: GCA_950005105.1. Classification (NCBI taxonomy): domain Eukaryota; kingdom Metazoa; phylum Arthropoda; class Insecta; order Lepidoptera; family Noctuidae; genus Lycophotia; species Lycophotia porphyrea. Next base: position 11,238,155 of record OX465408.1, on the reverse strand, counting down.
GCGTAAAATAATAATTACAAACATATATTACTTCCTTTTTTTGTTAGGATTTTGTTACCATTTTCATGGGTTTTAATTTTTTTGCACTGTACACTAACTATTTTTCTAAAATAAAAGTATAGCTTATGTTAGACCTTATAACATCAGCTACCTGCCAGTAAAATTTCCGTCAAAATTGGTCTAGCCGTTTCGGAGAACTGAACAAACAGGCAGACAAAATTGAAATAAATGTATTTTTGTTATAAGCTCCGTATATGCTCTCAAATGCAATATAAAGCTTTTATTTTGATGTTACAAACAGACATTTCAATTCATCAATCTACTAAAATATATTTCTTACGCTTAAGTAACGTTAACTGCAATGGTTTACGTAAACTATCATAATACTTTTTATCCGACGGCGAACGTTTTCTTGCATAAAATGTTTGTTAGTCGATTGTGGAATGTTCGGGAAAACTTGAGCACTTTTTCTTTGTATTTGAATAGTTAATTATGTATTTTTAAACTTATTCTGAAATTGGTGATGTTTCCTAAGAAATCTCAGGTGCGTAGTGTCCGCAATGGGCATGCGAGTTTGTATGAAGTAGGCGATGCGAAAGGGCTACTAACCTTACATACTAGTACAGTTCAATACTAGTAAGAGGCGTTCTCTAGTATCAGTTTACCCCCACGGGAAAAATATGCGTGAATTTATGTTAACGTTTGTACTTATTCTGAGAATTTATTTATTTAAACTTCACGTACAAAAGTGGTACATAGGTGGACTTATTGCCACAAGACATTCTCTACCAGTCAACCTTTGGGTCAAATAGGACAGCATTGTGGTAGAGTACAATAAATAAGGAAATTATCATTTTGCAAACTTGTACACATAAACGCTTACATACTAATACATATATATAAAGATATAATAAACTAATATATATTATAATACATACAAATAGTCTGAAATACGAGAAACCTTATAATATTTACTATGACTCTAGTGATGACTAGATAGTAAGTAATTTAGTCTGACTTTAAATAGAACTTACGAACTGCCCTTTTGAAAGTCATTTTGCTTTCAGCTTTTTTAATACCAAGGGGTAGCGCGTTCCAGAGCTTAATTGTTGAAAATGGTTGGATTGCAGGCAAATTGTAGGGAACTTACAGTTTATGTTCATGAATTAAACTTTATTAGGTTAAACTAACTATATACATTGATAATTAAAAACTATTAAACTAAAATAGATAAACTAACAACAAACTATAAAAGGGCAACGAAAAACTCCTCCTCAACGCTGTCAGATGGTAATGTGCCCAAGAGACTGGCGGCGTTGCCACGTTGTATGGCAACACTTAGCCTCTGGCCAAAGTAAAAGCCAGCCCTTGGGTCACGGGAAGCGTCAACTAGGCGTTTCGAAATTTCCTTAAATAGGCTATGAGCACTCGGACCCCACGGCCCTAGTGTTTCAACCCCAAACGGCTCGAAAATATAGTTACCACAAAAGATGAATGATTTATTATCAATATCATGAGCTAGATTCCGACCTTATGCTTGCTCTGAGGACTGATCATATATTCAATAGCAATCACCGACGTTGAATCAATATCTGTCCTTATGTTCCCACAAAAGTGATTCTAAGTTAAACAGGGTCTATTTTTGTCTGATTCTATTGGCCTTGCATCGACAGAAAGCTCTAAAATAAATGTATTACCATTAGAGGGTAATACATTTTCCTATAAAAGGCACCATTTAGGTACGTATTATTAGAGCCCTTTCGTGGCGTCAGTTGATCCAATACTACATTGAAAATTAAAGACAAACCATTTGTTTCAATTAGATCATTAATAAGGCGCTTCTAAATGTGAAACTTTAAAACAAAGGAATTGATTTTAGACCCGTTCGCAAGGGTGCTTTCGTATGGGTAAGAATGAGCAAGAAACTACATTCTTCTGTAGAAGGGTCATCCGCATCTCTTCCCCATTTGGAATGTCAGATTCTTTTTTTTTTTCGGATGGGATATCATCAAATGACTTCTCCCGCTCTGGGCAGAGCGGAAGGGAGTGTCAGACTTGTACTGACTAAAACCCATCCATGTTCCTTCCTTGCCCTTTGAGTTCCAGGGCCGCGGTATCTCTTTCGAACAGTCCCGCAGCCCTGGCAGGCATCGGCCCTTGCAGGCCCATCCCTGTTTGCTGACATCTCTTTGAGGCACGCGTGGAACACGGCGAATGTCTGATCCTTCTGCTCTCTTTGAACATAGGGCTCTCTTAAGTGGCAACAGCCGGCCAGCCTTCCATTTTCTGTTACATTTTATAGAGTTTTCACCAAGTTATGATAAAAATTAATATATATTTTCGACCCTTAATCATCAATAACCCTCTCAAAACTCGCTGACCATCAAAACTTAAATAATCTTACATAAGCAAGCAAGTGAAAACATTTTTTTATCTAATGTTTCAAGTGTGGGAGCCATTGTCGCAGGTTCTAGGTTAAAAGGCTTTGTCTTTGGTTACGTGTGGTTCCCATAGCTTACTGGTGTGCTGGTTACTCATAATTGTTTTATTAAAAGCAAAAATGTTTGTTGGATTTACGGAAATTTTGAGAATTTTTATGATTTTTGTTAAGGATGTGGGGTGTAAATTTACTCCCACAAGTTTTTTGAGTAAATTAAAACCCCAAGATCCTTTATCGTACAGCTAAGAGTGTTGCTTGTTTTATAGAAAAAGTATATATTTCCTTGAGTGTAATATAAACATTCAAAGCTACGTGATAGTAAGATCTTCTTAAACTTTTTGAAAACCGTTTGATTAGTCATATTTACAAGAAATTACTAAATGTCATAATTCTTTTACCCGTATTCCAATTGATTTGGGGTCCGTACAGCATTTTTGTTCTTTAATATTAGATGTAAGAGTGGAGGAAGACCAAAGAAACGATCGATGGACTGTATGAAGGATGATATGGCCAGAAAGGAGGTGACTGCTGAGATGACGAGTAATAGAGAAGTATGGAAGAAGAAGACGTGCTGGCAGTATGAATTACCCTACAAGTTAGTAGATAGATAGTTTGGTCAGTAGCAACTATGAAAGATATATTTTAATATTGTACATAATTTTATATCACGGTTTGGTCTTATCAGAAAAAGTATACTATTATTTAGCAGCCAACGAATAATCATGAAAAAGTCTATTACTGAAATCTCCATTTCTAAATAACCTTTGACTTTAAAAATGAAACATTTCCTCTCTCTAAAATCACGTAATATTTTTTAAGAAAGCTAATTCTGAACATTTTAGAATATTTTACACAAGTTTTCTGCGTCGGTTTTTAGAAAAAATACCGGCTAGTGTCATTTACGGTTTTTTGCAGAAAATGTTTTCGCTGTAAGTCGATAAATCTGGTTTAATCCAGATACTAACAGCTAATAATTATTGGAAAAAAAGCTTCCCTAGTGTTGTTTCTTTACTTAGTTACTCCTGAACCCGAAGGCCGGGATTCCTGGAGATCTGGTACTTAATTGTTGGGATTTAGAAAAAAAAAACTATTATTTTTAAACACCGGTTTTTCATAGCACATTTTGTAGCGTTTATGTAATATTTCAGTGTCTCAAGGACTTATTAAAATGTCTATCTTATGTTAAGAAAAGTTTCTTTAATTTCTTCCATAAAAAACGTCGTGAGGAAAGTTTTGAGTATGAATGTTGTTGGCTATTAGAGTAGAAGAAGACTTAAGAAACGATGTGGCTAGAAAAAAAGTGACGCATAATAGAAAAGTTTGGAAGAAGAAGACAAAGTGCCAACCCCAAACAACTTGAGATACGGGCAGGAGAGTGACGAATTACATTACTTAGGCACTACTTCGATCACATCCAAATCCTTTGTATATCTCATCAAACCACTATTCTTCTTTATCGTGTGGTAAGTGCCTCACCACGTGTCAGATTGTTTGCCATCCATGAGCCTCTGACTTGGCTTTACATGCCATCGTGAAATATCTCTCAGGTATGCTGGTTTCCTCACGATGTTTTCCTTCGAACTTCGACGAACAAGTGATATTATACAATACGCATATGAGTCCGGAAAATCAGAGGTGCGTGTCTTGGATGCGAACTTGAGACCTATGACTTGGCAGTGCGATGGGCGCACCACTCGGCAATCACTGTTTCGCTACTATTGATTGATCTATATTCAAATAAATATCTACTCACATTATAAATCAATATACCAAAAATAATCGAACCATTTCTTCAATTGCTTGTCAAGTGACACTAGCACCTTTCGTCAAGAGTTTTTTCTATTAAAAGATAGAAAAAGAAAGACAGCAAAAACTACAATGGACGGTAGCACTTTCTAAAGTGATCGGCGACCGGCGCGCGCGCCGGCGGCGGCTGCTAGTAGCGAATATTGTAAACAGCAGTTTTGATCGTATGATACTGGGTTTAATGATTTTGGTGTATTGGAGATTGATATAATTATATGGTTCAGGTAATCATTTTGTTTTATTATAATTATAAGCTTTTATTTAATTTGCCTTGTTAGATACTTAGTATGTATTGGCTTAATGTTGCAACTGAATTTCAAACCAGATCCCCCAACCGATGTGCCAGGGCTGCGGGACTGTTCGAAAGAGACACCGCGGCCCTGGGAGACAAAGGGCAAGGAAGGAACATGGATGGGCTTTAGTCAGTACAAGTCTGACACTTCCTTCCGCTCTGCCCAGAGCGGGAGAATTCATTTGATGATTTCCCAACCGGAAAAAAAAAACCCAACCGATTGAGCTGAAATTTTGCTCACACTTTTGGTTTTAGTGGCAATATATTTTTACGACAGACATGACTTCATCCTGCAGCCAGGTTCGCCTCCTCACAAGAGACCTCCTCAACGGTTATGAAAGCCCGGACACGAACTTTGTATACGCGTTCAATGTTGATAGATAAACTTAATTTTCTTATCTTTTCTCTATCATTTTTAGGGTTCCGTAGTCAACAAGGAACTTATAGTTTCGCCATGTTCTTCCATCTGTCTATCTGTATATCTGCAGCTTAGTTCAAAGACTCTTAGTACTAGAAAGTTGTAATTTGGCATGAATTTAAAGATTAGTTACGCCGCCGACAAAGTGGTAAAATAAAATCTTGAAAAATATTTATTATTTTAGGTTATCTTCTGTACACGCAAAGTGGGGACGTTTCTTTATTTCTCGCGTATTCCATAGTGTGGGATGTCTTTAAAAAATATTGCGTTTTTGAAATAATTCAAAAAATTCAAATAATTTTTCGAATCGAATCCTCCTAAAACTAACGGTAAAAATCAGAAAAAAAACAATCCAAGAGTAGGTTTATTAATTTAATAGACGTAATAAACACGAAGTACCTCAATAAGATGGTAAAACATCAATGCCACACGAAAGGCACCGCTGACTCAGCACAGCAGTACTCGCTACATCATCGGACACACCAAACAGTTCTGCACGTCAACCTTACAGTTAACCCATATTTGAACTGTCTTAGAACTAACGACCAATCTGTCAAGAGTAGGAATTAACTTAAAAGATATGAAAAATCACACAAAAATGGCAAAACATCAAAAATAATCTTAGAACTGAAAACGAAACAGCAGAAAATGATGTACGAAGAAAAATGAACTCTATACTTAGTAAACATGAATAGCAACTAGCCAGACAAAAACAACAGTAGGAAAATAAAGTTTAAGAACATAGTAAATTCGATAATTAAAACTAAATATTTACAAAAAAAATAACTAATTCATATAAAATAAACTAACTAACTAAATAAACAACAGGGCGCTTAAGTACTGCTCCACATCGCTGTCATCCGAAAACGTGCCCAGAAGACTGGCAGCATTGCCACTTCTAATAACAATGCTTATACTTTGACCAAAGAAAGAGCCAGCCCTCTGGTTACGCGAAGTGTTAACCGGTATAGTATAGTATTCTATAAGTAGCTTTAATTCAGTTATCAGTCAATAACAAAAAAAGGAAGTATTAAACAAAAATACCAAACATCAATGACACACTGCACAAGGCAGAAGGCACCGGTGACTGAGCACACTCACTACGTCATCCGACGCACCAAACAGTTCGGCACCACCACCCATGCGTTACCAGCTGAACTTGACTTACAAACTGCTGCTCATCCTGTACGAATAACTGTTATAGCGAGGAAAAGGAACGGAGGTGTGAAACGGAAAGAATTGAAAGAAATCTAAAGTAGATGGAGAAAGCGTAAAACCTTTAATGTCTACATTGTGGAACGCAAATGCATAAATGAAAATATAGAACATGAACTAAAATAAGAAGTACTAAACTAGGACTTAAGCAAAACCAGAGACTTTTGACAGGATCGTTTAAAGCATTTAGGCAGGTTATGTCAATTGAATACAGTTTTGATTCAATTGTTATAAAAAGTCAATTGTATCACTGACTATCTATCGATCTAACTTAGAAATGGCTTAGTTATTCTGAAGTACAAGTTGAGGAAGAAGGATGAATCTTTGTTAAGAAGAGATTTCAAATCCTTGGTTCGGGTTTCCTCCGGTGTAAATGTTGCCGGAGGAGATTTCAATTTTTTCGATTTTTGTAAAGGCTTTATAAGTTTTCTTCTTCAATAACATTACTAAAACTAGGTTTACATTTTCCATTACTTGTCGTAGTCAGTCGCTGCTTCAATATTTTACAACCATCCAGCAATAAAGCGATTCATCCAACAATTTCGTCCAACAGCGATGAAAGCGACACATTCCAGTGGTGACCGGCGATTCGGCGCGTGAACACCCCACTAAGCGAATCGTTGCACCAGGACCATTACGTCATAGCAACATGCCAATGAAATGCCTTTTTTGTGAATGAAATGCATAAAGTACCTACTAGCTAGATGAACTTTGTAGCTAATAATGTAAGTAAAATAATGAAAAATAGCTAAGAAACAGCTGTCGAAGCTGGTGACGATATCAGAGACAAAACTGAAGCTTCTAAACATGCATACGATCTAAGCGAAAAACTAAAAAAAATGAAAAAAACTTGACACAGATTAGTGCCAACAATAAGATTGTTTCAAGAAGTAAAATACAATAAAGAAAAACAAGACAAGATCGAACCATTTACCCAGAACTATGAAAAGTAATCAGTAGAAAGCTTCTTTCTGCAAAATCTCAAATAACGCTTAGATGAATGGAGAAGATTGAATATAGTCTTTAATATGTACACCATAAAAATCACTGATATACATTCTAGAAATTTCTAACATTTCTAACCCAGTTGGGAAATGAAGTCGTGACCATAAAACTATATAAAATCATCCCACATGAACTCATTCATGCACCGATGATGATGACATCACCACCAATGATGACGCGAGTCTCGTTGACTGCACACCAGTGATCCTGACGCGGCATGCACTAGTCGGGTGACGCTCCGATGGTACTCAGTCAAATGTATCGCGTTTTTACCGATCGGATTCAGTAGATTGTTGACTCTGTCATGTGTAAGCTAATGATTGTTTACAATATTGTGAGCACGGTAAAGGAGAATATATGAATATAGATAATGATGATGACGTAATGGAAAATGTAGATGGACACACAGTAGTTGTATCAGATTTAAAATGGAAGACTAGGATTGGACTAGAAGGCAAGAAGGATACCGGATAAGTTAATGATACTGCACTCGCCAGTCTATTTAGCTCATCGTTTCAGTATAAATCTAAGTATCATGCCTACAACAACATTATCCCATTGCGAACATGCTAGCACCACGTGCATGATGACAACGCCATATTTAATCTTAACAAAAAATTCGCTCTACAAAAGTTTATCATCACCAAAAATTCTACTCAATTCACGCCTAAGAGTAGTCCATTGACTTTTACTACCGTTTCCATCGACCACAGCACACCGCTAGCCGAGAGACCCTGACGCAGTCATTGGGCGAAACACAACAGTCCTGTGTGTGCTTCAGTGGAGCATGATCCACGTGGCGGCAGTCGAGCAGACATGGCAATTGAGGAGCTCCTGCAACAAGTATTTTATTTTTCATTGTAGTGAAATATCGGAGATATCATTTAGACCCTTTATAAACTGGATTCACTTCATTGTCTCTCTCAGAAATCACCAGTGTTGAGTATTCAACTGCGGCAATTCTTGTAAGCACTTTGATTTGTTGGCGTTCGCTGGCATAAAAACGAATCTAATAATCCAGAACTCATCCAACTTCCAGTCTTTTTCAAAGGTGGATAAATAGGATAATACCAATTGCAGTTTTATCTCCCCCTAAACCATTGTCATTCCACTCTTTATCATTCCCATTATCATTATCTATGTGTTCTGCAATCTTCATGAAGTCAAATTCAAGTTCAGTATCTTCTTTACTGTGCACACCATAACCAAATCGACTAACAGTTATTCCATAAAAAATAGTTCCAGCGCAAACCGAAGACACACAACAGTATGAGCAGTCACTGTGCGAATCAAACAAGCGTCCTGCGTGTATGCTTCAGTGGAGCGTTGCCCACGTGGGTCCACTCGACCAAACATGGCCACGCTGGACGTGGTCATTTCATGCTTCAAGTTTGGCACCCTTCAATGATTTTTGTTTGATGTTTGAGAATCAGCTGTTGGAGTTACGTCTTGAGAATGCAAACCATTTGATTTCATGTATAATATGGGCCACTGTATACTTGAATCCTCCAACCAATCAAACCGAGTGTTCTGGCAGCGCAATAATTCCAGGGGTTTTGAAGAGGTTTTGACTTTTCGTTGTCAATTGCATTGGTCGATAAAACACTGAAAGTTTAGATTTAGCAGATGCTATAGCTGTTCTCTGGTTTAGTCTGTCCATTGCTTCAGCCAACACGGTACAGCTTCATGTATGGTTGACCCTTTACTCTCGTGAACAGTTCATGGGCATGGGCAATCAAGTATGACATACAAATGGCATCATTATTTCTGTTGCCCATTGTAATAGCCTTCACCAGTGGATTGTAAATTTGGATTCTCATGCAAACGTTCTATAAGTTTTGCTGAAGCATTTACCACGCGAGGACTATTGAAAAAAGATGGCTGTTACTTGAAATCCTTCAATGTTTTTTTTTTAGCCTCAACTGTCCCACTCCTAAGGCACAGGCCTCAATTCCCTCTTTTAATTTTTCTCTATTTTCGACTATTTGGGGCCAATCCTTTCGGTAAGAGTCCAGCTCGTCACGCCATATCTTCTTCTCATTGTTTTTTTTATTTAGATCGCTTCATTATTTAAATCAATATCAAATCCAATCTAACTGGACGGAAGACCCCTTCTTAGTTTTGGACTAACCAAAACTGTTTTAGCACCGTTTTGGAACAGTTACACACTATTATGAAATGGTATGAGAAGTCACTGAGCGAAACAAACTTATGCTCCACTGAAGCAGCCACCACGCGGGTCCACTCGACCACGGATCGGTGAAGACGTGTTGGTCAATGGACGTACACGTGCATTGACGTAGCACGCTTGTGCCAGTCAGTGGGTCAGCACAGATATAAGAAATCACTTTCAGCCTTTACTTCATAGCGTCTTATTTCACATAATTGTTCTCCAAAGGTTTGATCAAACTGGTGCTGATAGGCTGTGGACATCGGTCTCATCAGATACTTCAGAGTTTTTTGGGGGTATGAATACCCTGATCACCCATTCATGGGCCAACCTAGGTAAGCACGGCTTAACCTGAAGATCAACCCAAGTGGCTGTTATTAATTAGCCACGAGCTCCTTTCACTTCTCACTTGAACAATTTAAATAAATTGTAAAAATAAACTCCATTAATAACTGATAAAAACTGCCTGAAAGTTTAACTTTGACTATAATGACACAATAATACAGTATTAAACTAGGCTAAATCCAAACCAATCAAGTCATGGTCATACACTACTCTAAATCTAAATGAATAATTTACTGACCCTAATAGAATCGATAAAAAAATATGACCATCACAGAACATCCCTGGCTTATCGATAAAAACTTCGGAGGTCGGTTGACTAACGATTTTTTGTCGATATCGACAAGGTTACAACCTTATTGTTTGCGCAACTACGCCCTGAAATTGTTTGTAGTGCGAACGAATTGTAGCTCGATTTGTAATGTTGTAAATCCATGGTTATAGCAGCATTAGGCAAGACTTTTTATTTATAAAAAAGTAAGCAGGCTTAGCCGCGGCGCAGTGTCATAGCAAAGTGATTAGTTTTTTTTAAATAATAACGACATAAGCTTAATAACCTATCATGTTCCCACTACTAGGACAAAAGACTCCTCTCTATATGCGGTTGGGCCTGATTCCACCCCGATTGGAACGTGAGAAAAAAAAGTAAAAAGCAATAAAAATGTAAATCTTTGAGAAAGAAAGATTCAAAATGTTTATTAGGTTAAACTAACTATATACATTGATAATTAAAAACTATTAAACTAAAATAGATAAACTAACAACAAACTATAAAAGGGCATCGAAAAACTCCTCCTCAACGCTGTCAGATGGTAATGTGCCCAAGAGACTGGCGGCGTTGCCACGATGTATGGCAACACTTAGCCTCTGGCCAAAGTAAAAGCCAGCCCTTGGGTCACGGGAAGCGTCAACTAGGCGAAAGAAAGATAATATTATGTTTTGGGAACAGTTTTGTCAATAATACTATTACTAAAATCATCACCATGTTCCTTGGGGCAACACTTTTTTTCTTCCATTCTCCTCTCTCAACCGTCACGCTATCATTGACTACTTTTTCTTTCATATCATTCCTCACACATCGTTTCCTTGGTCTTCCTCTCCATGCATCAACATTTATATTCATCACTTTTTTAGTCAAAAGAGCCCTCCTCATTGCATGCCCATACCAGGACAGTCGATTCCCTTTCAACTTTTCTGTAACTGGCGCACTTCCTCTAATATACTCAAAACTATTCCCAAAATACGACATCTTAACATCAAACAAATCTAAATCACAATAAACTAATAGTAAACTACCAACAATTATCACAAAACCATATTTTGCTGCTCTATTTTCACCCTTGTTACCTTTACAATACTCACCAGATTCGTCTGATCCACCATAAAATTATTGGCTCATTGTAATCACGATTTTTGATGTAATATTGCAATGTGACAATCAATTACTTAATTTCTTATGATCAGTTGTCAGACCAGTCATTGGACGATATTTTGTGTGACATTTTAGTGCTGAATTCATAATCTTATTATTTCTGGGTTAAGACTTTCTTTAGCTCAGATATTATTATTATCAATGAACTGGTAGTTTACTACTGGTATTTAGCTGCATCCAGAAAGCTGATCGCAATATAGTTGGGAACAGGCTAGGCAGTTTATGATTATAATTATCAATGAAGTACATAATTTCTCCTCTTGTATCGGCATGAAACATTTTTGAGAATAATGAGGACCGCATTTCATCATGACTGCTCTCAAAACAGTTAAAGAAGATACTAAGGAAAGTATTAAAACATGTGACATCCAACTGCGGTAGGTCCGCGTAGCGAATTAAGGCCTACTCACATGTGGACCGTATTTTATCATCACTGTTCTCAAAACAGTTAAGGAAGACACCAAGGAAAGTTCAAAAATATGTGACATCTAACTGCGCCAGGTCCGCGTAGTAAATTACGGCCTAGTCACTCTCTCTCATAGAGAGAGGAGAGAGGAAGCTACTACTGCAGCTGATTATCCTTAGTCCAGTAGACCTAATGGTCTAATAAAGTATGAAAAGACTGTTGTGAAGGACTATATGACAAGGGTGACTGGTGAGACAAATATGAAAGAAGAAGATAATTATGCTGTCGACTTAAATAAGTCGGGATAAAAGCTGAAGAATGCTTATAATAGTATACTAAAATAAACACAACATAATAATCCACGGCTCATTATAAAAATATTTGAAAAAAAAGCAAGTGCCTATCTCTTAAATGACGACATAGAGGCGCAATGACGGAACGTATTTAGAAGGGCTCAATATTCTTGTCGTGCGTGACTAAATAATGAACTGACCTACAGAATATTCGATCTCAAGATTTGTATTTTTGCACCTACAATACATGAAATCATGATTTTCTCGGCTTGTTTCATTATCTAGTTTTTTCCCATCAATGTTGTTGTTGGTTTCCAGTTCAGCAACTGCCTATGTGGCCTCTTCTACCAATTCAAGGGGTAAAATAATACCCCTGGGTAAGACTGGATGACAATCTTTTGTACGTTTGCGCAACAAAAATAACATATTACATACAGTTAAAGATCTTTGATTAAATTACTTAATTGTAAATTCTTCATTCCCACCTTGAATCTGTTAATAATAAGTCACAGCTCATCAGCAACCTGTAACCGTATTAATTTAGTTGCTAGTAACCTTAGTACCGAGGTGAGGTCAAGTTTAGTCCAACGTGGGAAGGCCACGATTTGTTACGGTTTACTGAAGTTTTTAGACCATTTTGTCGATGTTGTTACATCATTTATTTTTGTGTAAACATTGGTGAATTTATGTACCGTATGGTGTCGGACGTAAAGAATAGCACCATCCCATATCTTCCCGTGGGTGTCGTAAGAGGCGACTAAGGGACTTACCAGAGAATGGGCAGCAGCGTTCTCTGTGCCTTTGTCGCTTTCACCAACCCGCCTGCCAAGCGGAGGCCTATGTCCAGCAGTGGACGTCTTTCGATTGAAATGATGAATGATGATGATGGTGAAATTACTGTAGAGTATTAAGTCTTCGAAGTTCTTTAACTTAAAAGGAAAAACGGAATCTTTATATGATCATTAAACCGTATTTTTTGTTTTCTCAAGATCTATGCAAAGTTGGAACTTGATTGATACTACACTTTTAAGTCTCGATGACACAGAGATTTATTTTATTTAATGGACGAGGCAAATATTATTATGCCTTTACCATCATTGTGTGTTTGTCTTTCAATGAAGATGACATTAGATCCTGTCTTATAAAAATAGTAGCAATTGTTATTGCTTCTTAACGGCTCGGGACTAAACCTCTCTAAATAAAAAAACGAACCCATAAAACACTAATCCAAAACACACATTGTTCGTCACAACAAAAAAACTAATAGACGAGTTCAAAAATCCTTGAGTCCTAAGATAAGCCTAACAAGGTTCATTGTCCTTTAAAATAGTATACTCGCTACATGATTTCCTGACAATGTATTGTATATAAAGCTAGGTATTCGTATCAATGTCGATCATTTTGACGGAATAGAAAGTCAACATTGCGATACATCAACAACAATACTTTATGACACCAATACAAAGTGAAAACAAGATTGTTTGTAATTCGGACAATAATGTAGCATCAGTTGGCGTATGATACTCCCTTGTGATACACCGTTTTGAAAGCACCGATGATGAATTCACCCGAAGTATGGTTTAGTTACATCAAAGTATGGTTAGTTATTACAAGATGCATCCTTCCTGAGGGAACAATACAATATCTTGTTTTATAATCTGAGGAAGACCGAAGAAACGATGGATGGACTGTGTGAAGGATGATCTGGTTAGAAAGCAGGTAGCTGCTGAGATGACGAGTTATGGAGAAGAATGGAAGAAGACAAAATAAATTGGAATAAGGATAGGAGACTGTTGATGATGAAGGAATATATAGAATCTGTAAGAAACGAAAGGTTCATAATTATAAGTCTTAAGGCTGACATTCTTTGGACCGATAAAATTTTCCTACATGTTGGTAATTGACTGGACGATGGTTAATTCTGACAGTCAAATGAGGAAACCAATTATTTTCAAAAAAAACACAGAATCAACTAATCACAAAAAGTTAAATAAAACAAATACTTTAATCCTCAAACAAATTCCTACGGGAAACTAAATTTTACATGCCCCCATTTCCCATGGAGCCGACAATAGCCAAAGAGGCGCAGACGCCGTCGGCAACATGGCGGCGGTGACGTCACACCGGAAACGGCTCCGTTTTGAATTTGGAACGGTCGAGCGAGCAATGGCGGAACATCCGGCGCGCGAAGACGTTACAATGAGTGCGCGTGCGACGTTGAAAATGTACTATGTAGATCTATTGATCATTGATCTTTATTGACGGTCTTGATCTTTACTGTTTTATTTGTTTAAAGGTTGTTTATAACTAATAAGTACAATTCACGTCATTGATATTCAGGAATGAGTGATTAATGATCATTATAAAAAGAAGGGGAAAATACAGCAACTTGGAATATCTATTTAACGCAGTATTAGATGTTTTCTACGTGTTGTTAAGGTCGAAATTGCAGCAGCAAAAGCAGTAACCGTCTTTCTCTGAATGAAAGAACTACGGTGAACTAGTGAAGTCCAGCTTTAGGATTTTAAAACACAATTTATCGCAGTCTATGAGGCTCTTCCAAATATTAGAAACTAAGTCAAAACGGGTAAATTAAGGAGAATACGGAGACCTGGCAGGCAGTCTTGCATTATTACAATATCAATCATCATTATTATTCTCCTTACCAATATCACAATTTATTTGTGGTCGGTGCAGCATGTCTTGTTCTTCCATACTTCTCTATTACTCGTCATCTCAGCAGTCACCTCTTTCCTAGCCAAATCGTCCTACACACAATCCGTCCACCGCCGTTTCTTTGGTCTTCGTTTAGTTTTATTACAGTCTCATTTTTGAAAATACTGACTGCCTCGTTGGTCGAGTGGTGAGCATGAGGTCCTGGGTTCGATTCCTAGATCGAGCAAATTGTTATTTGGTTTTTATATCAGAAATTTCTCAGTAGCAGCCACGGAGTCTGGATTTGTGCCCGGTTGATGGCAATAGGCTCGCTGCAAATCCTAAATCATAACTAGCGAAATGTGCAGACGCTGTTTTTTTTTTGAACAGCCTGTACTGTCCCACTGCTGGGCAAAGGCCTCCCCCAATTCCTTCCACGTACTCTTTTTACGTTATGTTATTGGAAATATTCAAAGTTAGGGACCACACACAACATTACTAGAGATTACAATACTTCTAATGGAGTAATCAAAATATTAACTAAACTCTTCTTTTTACATTGACTCATTGGTATTGTAACCGAACCCGAAAGATGATATAAAAACCGGTCTGACAGACTACTGTATGTGTGGTGTGTATTTATTTTATTTATTTGTAAGGTAGCAGCATTATGGCTAGAAATGGTAAACAGACTGATAATTGTGTGGTTACGGGTAGTGATGGGACGTGTTTATCGATGGTTTTGTTTAAAAAAAATCATGTAGATGGAATTTTAAACGTTTAAAATAATTATGTTACATACGTCGTGTTAAAACATATTTTATGTCTTGTTTGCCTTTGAAAATGTTTCAATTGAATGGTAACAGGTAAAAAGACAATGGTGCCGATTCCCTTGTTTACAAACTAAACCAAATTTAAGTTCAGTGCATCTTTTTCTTTCTATTTCATTAAGAAAAGGACAGAAGATAAATTTTAGTTTAGTCCTGTCAAATTAACCAGCGCCTGACACAAGTTTAGACGTGATTAAAAAGTTGACTACTAAAATTACATCAAACTACGTCAGGTGCTGACTAATTTGACAGGACTAAACTAATATTTATCTTCTGTCCTTTTCATAATGAAATAGAAAGAAAAAGATGCACTTAACTTAAATTTTGTTTAGTTTGTGAACAAGGGAATCGACACCAATGTTAGACACATTTTCTCCCTGGTGACCTGTAACACAGGCTTGTTCAAAAGCCTACTTCAGGCACAAGTCTCTTCCAATGGTGGAATATAACATGAAACAAATACATTGTTAATCTTTAAGGAAACCATTATTGTGAGATACAATAAATGAAATTTAAATGCGTTTGATGTTTGACTGGGGTTTGACTTTTAAATGTATTGGGCATATACATATTTGCCACTTTTAACAGTCATATGCTCATCACTCACTGAATATCTATACTCAGAGTTACTCATTAGTTACAAAGTGTAATTTTGCTTCATTTAAAGCTGGCATCAAACATCGATCGATACTCTTTAATAAACCAATATTTTTCTTCTCAGCGACATCACTAGCGCCGACCGCTACCATCTCGATACAATATTAGTTTTCGATATTTCGTTTCTTAATAATTCTATTAGCAAAAACTACAGGTGGTAACAGCCTGTAATAAGGTTTATTTTCATCCATTTTTTTATTATTCATTGCATCATTTGTTGTGTTTGCATCAGTATCAAATGATTTTGGGGGGTATTCCTCAAAGCGCAACCAACTAAGCGCAACTAAATTATTCCTCGAAGCGCAACCCCGATTTTGGAAGCTATTTCATCAAGATTAAATTGCACTCTTCAGTTTCCTATATTTATTTTACAAAGTATTACATTTGGATTGGAGTTGAATCAAAGGATTTTGTGTGTTACATAATATTTACATACATACAATCATACATTATCATACATTTGTATCCATACATTTTATCTGTATGGATATTTCAATTTGTCTGACAAATAAATGAATTGAATTGAATTGATAACATCTTAGATACAAGTCTCTGTCATTACATAACTGTTCTCACTTCTTATCATTTTCAAGTCAATTTCGCAAACAAAACTTAGTAGCAACCAATTTTTTGAAGACAATTTAGTAAAGCATTATAATCGAAATAGATTTATTTTAACTTCATAATTATGACGTTATTAATATTTTTTTTTCTAAAAGCTCACGTTTATTTACATGTACGAAAACTAAATTGCAGTAAAAGTATTTTTGAAGTACAGTATTAAGAGGGAATATGGGCTGCGATTCTCCATACAAACTTTGACGAAATAGACGTTTCGTGTTCCCTTTTATTGTTCCTGAATAATACCTGTAGATAAATCTTTCTTTTTTGCATAAAATCACGTGTTTACAGTAGCGTAGATACGTCCCTGTTATTTCCTTGCGATCTCGTCAAATTTTTTATGATATAATGGGACTGAGCTGCCTTGACTGAATGCAACGGCAGTTTCTTCAAATACCTATTTTTCAAATTTCTCGCTAGCCCTGTCCCCTCTTAACATTTTCAACTATACATTGACTATCGCTAACACATTACACATGTCAAGAATTTATAGCTAACCGACAACTATTGGTAGAATGCGGGTTACGTTGTCAACTAGCATAGTTAAGTTTCTTTCGTGATATGTACCTGCTGATAATAGTGTGAGGCGTATAGTATTATTCTTTTTTGAAATGTTTACAGAGGTTCTGGTTTGGATTTCTAGTACTTCTTTATTGGTAACATCTTTACTTGTATTGTTTCTTTTTTTCTTTTTTGCATCCTGTTCATTTGTTATTATCTTTATCTTTATTTAAATCGTCCTTGACATTATGAAAGCTTTCCGTAAGAGTTGGTTTTGTGACTGTATTTGTTCTAAATTCGGCGTATACTGTTGATTCCCCTGGCGCAATTTATTTGATTGCCCACAAAAGTGTAAATTGCTATATTTTCGGAACCAGTCGGCCAAAAGTGATGCCTATTCGTGCCAAGATTTAGCAATTTTCTTTGTCGGCATCATCATCCTTTCAAAGTTTACTGCTAGACATAGGCTCGCGAAACGCATGCCATTGGATTTTCAGCAACTCTCATCTTTGTATCTCCGTCGTGTTCGTGACTCCTTGGGATATTCGTATTATGTTATCTAATTTTTGTGGAGATATCATTGTTACAGACTTGTGAAATTGGGGGACAAAAAATATTAAACCAGTAGGTACTTCTTCTTTTTTTTCTGATGGGAAATCATCAAATGACTTCTCCCGCTCTGGGCAGAGCAGAAAGGAGTGTCAGACTTGTATTGACTAAAACCCATCCATGTTCCTTCCTTGCCCTTTGTGTTCCAGGGCCGCGGTATCTCTTTCGAACAGTCCCGCAGCAAGGTACTTCTTCTTTGTGTGTCGACTCAAATAATACCCGACCAGTATATTGCCACCTGCACAGCTCTGTCATCAGTAGGTACTGCCGTGTATATAAATATCTGTTTGTAAATCTGTCGGCTCGATGCTTTGCTCTCACAATACTCATGCTCCTGTCCATATCCCAATTCATTTGAGGTGGGCATAGCATGTCTTCTTCTTCCATACTTCTCTAGTACTCGTCATCTCAGCAGTCACCTCCTTCCTAGCCATATCATCCTTCACACAGTCCATCTATCGTTTATTTGCTTTTCTCTCACAATAGATTGAGAATTTTAGCAAATATTCGTCAAGTACTTCAGTTAAAGTTACGCTGTTTTAAGTTCAAAGCCAAGCCATCAAATATTTGTATTATTATTTCTATCTTTAAAGAGGTCAAAAAGACAGGTGACTAGAATTGAACTCCGTCACGCTAGTGACTTTGAAGGGTCAGCACAAGGTGTATTCCTTCAGTCACTTATACCAGTTCAACACAGTATTATTATTAAAAATACTGTTGATGTAATAAGGAACGGCTGACTCGTTGGTTTAGTGGTCACAAGCGCGACTGCTGAGCATGAGGTCTTGGGTTCGATTCCCGGGTCAGGCAAATTTTTATAGGGTTTTTCCATCAGGAATTTCTCAGTACCAGCCATGGAGTCTGGATTTGTGCTGGTTAATGGCAATAGACTATAAGGTACATGGAACTTAGAAATAACTGGGCAAATGTAGGTGTACTTGTTAGATACATCTATTATAGATACCCTTCGGGTATGATGTTATGTTATGTTATGTTATGTTATAATAAGGACATATACCTTGAAACAGTTAAAGACATGGGTTGTCATCATCATCATTATAGATAATATATCAGATAATGATGATGATGCCGACCCCAACTATGTTGGGGTCGGCATCCAGGCTAACCGGATGTAGCTGAATACCTTTATTTTACATTGAGCGACTGCCTATCTGTCCTCCACAACCCAGTTAGTACTGGGTAATATGATACCCCTTGGTAAGACTGGTTGTCAGAAAAGACATGGGTTGTGTTTGACAGAAATTAAGTATCTTATCAAATTATACTGATAGCTTGCGTCATCTTGCACTTGGGCAAAGGATTCTCTCGTTAACTTCCAATTCTTTCAATCTAGGGCTAATGTGGAGAATTTCAAATGATATGAAAGCAATTACATTTTCTTTAAGTTTGATAAACGTCGTTTTCTTTTCAAAAATTATACAACATCTTACCGGAAACTGTGTCATGGGTACTTATCAACAATTTCAGCCTTCATAAAAAAATCTAATGTCTAATGTGAGAATAGTAGTAACTTAAAAATATTAGTACTAATTCAGATACATTACTAAATAATAGTACTAATTTAGATACATTACTACTGGATACCAGCGCAGAATATAACGAATCAACTGCATCATTGGCAGATCAGCTGCTGTTCTATTTTAAGCGTTGAACATCGAAGCTGGAGTAGATGGAAGTGTTAACAATGATTAAATGAACTGAACACAGTGTTACTGTATTCCAGTCAAGGATTTAAATCTTAATATAAATAAATTACGTGTCACGTTGTTTGTCCGCGATAGACTCCTAAACTACTTAACCGATTTTAATCAAATTTGGACACCGTGTGTAGTTTGATCCAACTTGAAAGATAGGATAGCAAACATCTCAATTTATAGCCACAATATTATTTAATTGCATTATGTGACACAGACGAAGTTGCGTGGGTCAGCTAGTAACTACTAGATTGTAAATCAGCCCTAACGGATAATAGTAATGATACTGAATCCAATAAACCAGTAGTACCAACTGAACAGGCTCAAGATCGACCACTAGTAAAGGTCACAGTCAATCTCGTACGGAAGCGGTTGTGGTCGCACCTGGCCACCTGCCGATGACCGTTTCTTATTAGCCGTGATTGTTTTCTATTTCAAGTGTTCGCCAATATTAGGGTATTGGTTTCCTGTTGGTTTTCATTTTGTTGTTTGGGTTAACTGTGTTTTTAAAAGTAGTTTTTTTAACTTTATCTTCTTTTAGAGCCTTTTCCATCTAGAAGGATGATTTTTATTTGATTTTCTAAATCTGTGTCGGATACAACTTTAACTAAATGTGGATTATCTTCTTGACAATGATTTCTTACGTATTTCTAACGCTTACAAACATTTAGGTAAGTAAATTAAAAAAAAAAACAATCACATTTTTGTTTAATACTTTGTGCACTTGTAGTATATGCCAAATAAACGTATTTTCTTTCGATCTTTTTTTCATTAAAAAGTTCTAGCATCTTTTCACCTTACAATCAAATTAAAATGCTTTCTAGAAAATACAGGAATATTTATAGAGGCTACCATTGTCATAGATTTTAGGGCGTTCGATTCAAACAGAGATCCGAAACTAGTATACAATAAGGCCATAAAGAAGACGTCAGACAGCCAGCCTTAGGCTCAGTCTAGACCGCAATCCAGTTAGCCTAGATTGTGTCCTAATGCAGGGCTGTCTACCTTGTGTTTACCAGGAGCACAACATTAACATACTTCTTTTTAAAGTTACCTTACGTAATTCACATTCAATGCGTTTCAGATGATTCCTGAGACATTATTGAATATCAACATTTTTGTTGGGGTTCACAACTATGTAAGGATTTAAATCTTAATATATATAAATTACGTGTCACGTTGTTTGTCCGCGATGGACTCCTAAACTACTTAACCGATTTTAATCAAATTTGGACACCGTGTGTAGTTTGATCCAACTTGAAAGATAGGATAGCAAACATCTCAATTTATGGTATGGCTGTAAAATAATAGTTTTTTTTATGATAGAATTTTAGCTTATTTGTGTCGGGAGCATGCCTCTTTGAGACATTAGTAAACAAAGCCAGTGTATTCGATAATTTTGATTTTACCAGAACGAAGCATAAGTTTACGCTCAGTTTTACCTCTCTTACTCGCACGTGAAGGGTTCCGTACTATCTTAGTAGGTACAAAAATAAATTGAAGGGGGCTCCCCCTTCAATTTATTTTTGTTATGCAGCAATCGAAATACACATTCTGTGAAATTTTCAAATGTTTACCTATCACGGATCAAGAGATACATCCCGCTGAGAGACGGACGGACGGACGGACAGGGTCCCGTTGTTACCCTTCGGGTACAGAATCCTAGAAAGCATGGTGATGGTGAGTTGGAAACGTCATAAATGTATAGTTTTCCAAAGTACTCAAACAAAAACTGGATGTATAATGCTTTATAAGCGGTTACCAGATGTGTAGGCCGTAAATAACACATACACGCTTGTATGTGTTATTTCACTCCTCAAGAAATACACATAACGAATTATGTTTTGCAAGTTGCTTTACTAGATTTATTCGCTATCATAGATTTATTGGGTTGCCATCCCTAATCCAGATTATGTCCTAGTACAAACATACCCAAGGCGACTTTCTTTTACTTATTATTAAGTTAAGCTCCAATGGTTTCAACTTTGAAAGTTATAATAGGAATAAACGTTTTGTGGTCAAGTGATACCGTGTGTGTTTTCTTTTGTTTTTATTATATTTTTTTGTGGAAATAATAGCGATATTGTCAGGTTCTCATGGTTGTTATTTGTGGTGGGGTACTTGCAGTTTAAGTATTAAAAAAAACTGGCCAAGTGCGAGTTGGACTCGCACACGATGGTTTCCGTACCATAAACCGAAAAAAAACATGTTTTTTTGTATAGGAGCCCCCCTGAAAAAAACAAATATTTTATATATTTGTTATTTGTTGTTATAGCGGCAACAGAAATGCATCATCTGTGAAAATTTAAAATGTCTCACTATCACGGTTCATAAGATACAGCCTGGTGACAGACAGACGGACGGACAGACAGTGAAGTCTTAGTAATGGTAGTAAGGGTAAAAAAGGGACCCTTACCTTTTTTACCCTTTGGGTACGGAACCCTAAAAACGAACTTTAGCTTCGTAAAACCCCGTCCCTTTTTAACTCATAACCATGAAGAGGATGCGCAGTCGATTCTTCTTGTCTTCCATTACAAACTGTGATCAGCAATCCTTTAGAAGGAACTCGTGGCAAAATTATAACAGCTGCTCGGGTCGATCTTTAGGTTAAGCCGTGCTTGCCTAGGTTGGTTTGTGGATGGTTGACCACCCATTGCAAACCGAGTTTCCTCTGTGCCTCGGAAACCACGCTAAGCCGTTGGTCCCGGCTGTCCTTTGCACATCTTTGACAGTCGTAACAGGTGACCCAAAAAGTCTAAAAACCAGTCTTACCAAGAGGTATCGTATAACCGAGTATTAACTTAGTTGTGGAAGTCAGATAGGCAGTCGCTCCATGTAAAATACTGGTATTCAGCTGCATCCGGTTTAACTGGAAGCCGACCCCAACATAGGAAAAGGCAAAGCAGATGATGATCAGCAATCCTTTTACCAAAAGTGGTATTTTTATTGTAATCATTGACAGATTTATTTTTAGTACTTGCGATGGGATTCTGAGTTTCAAAAAAGGTCAAAGAATATCGTTACTATTATCAACACTATTTATTTAATTATTTCAAGTTTTTCCAAAGAATAGTTTCAATAATATTTTCCCTACATTCTACAAAAGGGCTATCCCTTAACTCTATTTGCTTGTCCCGTATTGGAGTCTAGTCGGAAAGATAGATAACTGTCTTGGACGATCACTATAATCTAGCCTAGACTACAGACTACAGTTACGATATAGGCCGAAGTACAGGCAAAAAGCTTATGTTTACATTTTCTCGATGTTTATTGAAGTCAAAAAATATGGAATCTCATTCAGACCTTCGATGCACCTGATAGCTTTTTCTTACGAATTTTGAACGACTGAAGTGAGCGAAATTCGTGGAAAAAGAGTAGAGACTTTCTGAGACTTTCTCAATCAACATTGAACCTAATGCTGTAGCGAAAACGTTGAAAATCTATTAAATAAATTTGACAGATTGTAGTAGCTTTATGTGCCGGTGTGTGTACCTGCCCCTACCTGTCTAACCAAAAACCACTTTAAGAATATTATATGAGCTTTTCATGAAACACTTTTGGATAGTCGATAAACAAATGATTCCGAACCAACCCAAAATTTTTCATCGCCCATCGCCAATTTAAAAAAAAACTACTGTTCCATACATTTTGACTGTGTAGATATTGGAGTTTTGTAGGAAACAGCTGTCTTTTTTTAAATTGCTCATGAAAAATGTATAGAGGGGGGGAGGGTGTGTTTAGAATTATGTACTGAATATGTTTTTTTTTTTTTTTTTATTTTATTTCGTTTATTCATTTATATATACACATTTTTTAACATTTTTAAATATTTCTTAAAAAATCCATATAAAAACATTTTATTTTATTATTATGGGACAATAAACAGCTACAATATATAATGATTACAAATAACAATAATATACAATGTAGTAATAACAATATTGCAGCCCACTACATTATCCGCAGGTTAACAAAATTAGGATAAGGTAAAAAGTGCCACTAGATTAGCATTAGATACTCACATATTATATAAAATAGAAAAAAGATAAAATTGATTATAGAAATACAATTAATTAATAATTAAAAAAAAAATAGTAAAAATAGGATTGTTGCTTATTATCACAAATAAGAATTAAAATTATGTAAAGAAATTGACAATACAATAAATTAATACAATTCATTAATAAAATTATTAAAACGGTGGTAATTATTTGTGCGTCGATGTCACTTTCACCCTGTTTAGCTGATAGATTTTCACTTTTCTAAGCCCAAGGCTATCATCCCTTATAGCACATCTTAAAGACACACTTGACCCCTCAAAAGTTCCCCAGTTATCACTTATCACTGCCCTTTCCTGACCCCTCAGAGTTCGTTTAACCCTGCGCCTGCGACGACAGGTGACCGCACTAGTCTTCCGTTACAATTATAAAAACACACCCCTAAAGACTGTTAGTAAGAGAAAAAATACTTAAAAATGCATTTCCTATCAGCTGGGTTAAGGCAAAGTTAGTATTTACTGTTTTGAAAATTGTTTGATGTCACTTATACAAAGGTTTATAAGGTTCAGTTTCCCTTACAAAATGTTGACAACAGTTGCAAAGTAAAACAATTTTGTGTATGCGATAAATAAAATTGGCTGTTCTATTCTATTTCATGAAAAATAAGGTTCATTGTCGTTTGCGGTTTCAGTAAGGTTGGTTTTTGTACCTAGGAAGTCCGAAGATTGGTTAGTTCCTAGTTTCTTTACAGTAAGTTATTTTAGTATAAAATAGACAAGGTTAGTTTTTGCTTCAATATTTAACCGTTTTATGCACATTGAACGGTAGTAGTTTTTTTTAAGTTGATTTTGAGGAGCGCTTTTATATGACATGTGAAAATCAGAACATTTTCATGTACAGACGCCAGCACATCAAGTGCTACAATCTGTCAGATTTATTTAATAGATTTTCGACTTTATTGCTAAAGCATTAGGTTCAAGGTTGATTGTGAAAATTTCGGGTAGCTTGACCTGCTGGCAGTGTACCTATACCAGAAAAAGACGTAAGAGTCAAGTCCTTACTAGAATTTATCAAATTCCATTTTCCAATTAAAAAGCAGGCTTAGGTTAGGTTAGGTTACCACTCAAACCCCAACGAGTACTACGGTGCCCAGCTATAAAAAACGCTTAACCGCCAAAATTTACATTATTGACAATGACATAAGTGACACTTGTGACAGTTGACAGTTCAAACAAGGTTTAACTGGCGCGCCACTGGATAGCAGTAGTAGCGAAGGATCCATACAATCCTACCGGCTTCCCTTTGAAAAATGGCACAGTCGGTATTCTATAGACAAATTATATAATCACATGAAATACATGTACTCTGGCTTACCTGGATGCGGCTGCCACATAAGCATGGTGCTTGGCACAAGCAAAGAGAGGCCAATACCCAGCTGTGGGTGAAGTGGGGCTGTGGATGATGAACCCACTTGCCTTCAGACTCTGGGGGTGAAAGGTATAACATTCGTATCTACTTGGTCTTTTTAAATCCATACACATTTTTAGTAATGAATGATCGCATAAAAGTGAGATTGAATACTTTTTTTTTCAAAATCAATAGATTTTTCATTTTTTTTTTTTAGAAATCTCGCAATCAAAATTAGGTTTGCTGTAAGAAAACTCAATTCTGGATTAAGTTCGCCATTGTACGTAAGCTATACTATTGCAATTTGTATGTATGTTTTTAATTTGTGTGCAATAAAGAATAAGAATAAGATTTTTTATTCAATTTAGTCTCACAGAATCAGATCTTTCATATGTCAAAAATACATAGTACAGTCTCCCAATATTCTCGCTCTTCATCTTCACCCCCTTCCTAGTTAATTAACACTGATACTAACATGAATTAATGAAAAATTAACAGCCTGATTTAAAAATCCTCATCATCATCATCTGCCTCGCCTTTTTCCCAACTATGTTGGGGTCGGCTTCCAGTCTAACCGGATGCAGCTGAATACCAGTATTTTACATGGAGCGACTGCCTATCTGACCTCCACAACCCAGTTACTACTGGGAAATACGATACCCCTTGGTAAGACTGGTTGTTAGACTTTTTGGGCCACTGACTACTTTAACGACTGTCAAAGAACTTCAAATGACAGCCGGGACCAACGGCTTAACGTGCTTTCCGAGGCACGGAGGAAACTCGGTATGTAATGCATGGTCACCCATCCACAGACCAACCTAGGCAAGCACGGCTTAACCTAAAGATCGACCCGAGCGGCTGTTATTGTTTAGCCACGAGCTCCTGATTTAAAAATACTAATGACTTTATTTTAGAATTATTCGCTCGCAAGTTTCAATCGTTACAGACAATTTTATAATACAATCAATTTCAAAATCATTATCATTTAAAACTCTAAAAACTTCAATCCAACAATACCAAACACCCCACCTCTCCATAATTATACAGGATGCTACATTTCGATATCATTGTCATCGGAAATGACTTCACCCTCTATAATAGGTACGCACGTGCCATAGACAAGAGCAGAAAAAAATAAAAAGTTCGTTACAGCATGTGTTGGTAATGCTTCTAAATTGTTCCTTTTATGAATATTTAGTGAAAAACCTGTTGTTTTGTTTATATATTAGGTTTATGTCACGGCTGTTATAGTTTTTAATTGAAATGGGAATGGGCCAAATGTGTATAGCGTAGACTAAGGCAGGACTAAGTTTGATCCCCGATAACCGATTCGTTGAATCGTAATTTGTCCATGGAGTTAAACCCTTTGAAAGAAATGACATATACAATTCACACGTGGTAGAAGTGAAATCTTCAAAAATGTTGGCTTCAAGATAAACACTGTATAATGCTCTGATTCTCGGCACGTTAAATCTTATGAATTTATGTGTCCGTCTCTTTTTGCTGTCGCTTTTTCGTGTCATCGACTTTCAAATCACAAAGATGTTAAAGAATTTTTCAATTCAAAAAAGAGTTGGTTAGTACATAATCATCCCTATAAACGTGAAGTTGGAATACTGAATGGTAGAGAAAAATCAAGCCAAAAAATTAAATTAAGCTTACACCTACTTTTGCCATAAATACCTAATCCTGCAAATAGATTGAAGTAAAGTTAAAGCTGCCTAAGTTACTTATTATAAAATCAGCTATCTGCCAGTAAAAGTACCGTCAAAATCGGTACAGCCGTTCGGAGATAAGCAGGAACAAACCGACACAGACAAAAAATATAAAAAAATGTTTTTTATTACATTTATGTGCCGTATATACTTTAATATGCATTCAGTAAAAAGCTGATACATATTTTTAAATTACGAACAAACACTTTTTTTTTTCGTATGGTATATCATCATAATTATGACTTCTCCCGCTCTGGGCAGAGCGGAAGGGAGTGTCAGACTTGTACTGACTAAAACCCATCCATGTTCCTTCCTTGCCCTTTCTGTTCCAGGGCTGCGGTATCTTTTTTGAACAGTCCCACAATTCAATTATATTTATTCGTATAGATTCTATCACTATCTAATAACGATAACCCGCCGAGCATCGAACCTATTGACCGGTGGTGACCTTTAGCGCTGCAAAAAAATCACGTATAGCACGTGACTACCCACCTGCTTACCTCCTTAGGGTTGTCACTCGAACATATTTAACTTTAGCAGAGTTAACCCATTCACTGCCCAGTACTTTGCGAAAATTTTACGAAACTCCGTTCGCGTGCCCACAACCCGTATCCGGGTCGTCGTTATAAAGAACTATAGATAACTTGTATTCATGCCCAGAACCCAACTAGCGAGTCCATAGCTACGGATACGGATTGTGCGAACAAACAAATTATTGTTCGACTCATATGCTGGGTTCTGGGCACTGAATGGGTTGGTGTTTCGTGCAGTGTGTAGAGACAATGAAAAGTAAATGATATTTATTACAATGGCTCGTGGATAAATAATAACTGTCGCAGGCGATATTTAAAGTTAAGTTATATTTGATGTCGGTTCTTGGATGGGTGACCAACCTAAAGATATCGAGACCCCCGTGCTTTGGAAAGCACGATAAGCTATTGGTCCTTGCCGTCATTAGTCAAGTAATTCTTTGAAAGTCCTTACGTTTTGTCATAAGTTTAAAAGTCTGACAACCAGTCTTGCCAAGGGGTCATTTTGTTATCCAATAACTGAGTTGTGTAGGTCAGAAGGTTGTCGCTCTATGTTATAAACGGTGGATAAAACTCGTAACTCTTCTTGTTCTCCCCATCATTGCAACATTTTTTTTGTTCTAGACCATACCTAGTTACAGAGATATTGGGGGTCAAAGTTCCAACTTTTTCACAATTTTTTTTAAATACATGTTTTGAATGTATTTTTTTTACTTAACACACCTTTACGACCCCCATACTATTCAATACATTCATCAGCACAATGTTTTGAATGCGTTACATCGAGTCCTACCGTAAAATGTGATTTTTCACCCCAAAAACAAAAGTCGTTTCCCAGCAATAATTTTTGCGTAAAGTTACTTAGTTTGATGTATAATGCTTGGTTAACGGTTTTGTGAGGTCTGTTTACACCCTGTATACTGGCCGATTCTTACATAGTTGGGGAAAGGTTAGGTAGATGATGAGTGGTATCAACTGGTGTTTCGTGTCGTGTGTAGGTGGTATAATGAATGCCATTAGTTTATTACGGAGGCGAGTTCTTTTGTCCAAGTTTACGGATTAAAATTTTTTCCACTTACGGAGCTGTCAACTTCAAAAAGGTTGAACATTATTTTCGGTTGTAGTTATTTTCTACATATTTTATGGCTGTGTAGCACCTCTGCGCACATGACAATAAGTAACAGTCAAATCAATAAAAATAAAATGTAAATGTATTTTTTTTTGTTTTTTTTTTTATTTCTGTTTTCTTTATTTAATTGAAATAAATCGCCTCTTTACAAGAGCAACGTGACATCTCATAAAAACGTTTTTTTTGAGATGTCACGTTGCTCTTGTAAAGAGGCGAAATATCCCCGTGACAGCCCTTAACTCATATAATTGTGACACAGTGCAATTATAATAAGGGTTGCGGTTTTTTACTTAAAGCTTTAAAAGGTCAGACGGCGTTGATAGGGTTAAAAAAAAGATTTAGTACATGTACTGGTCTTAGTGGTTTTAAGAATAGGATAGGTTTGAACCTAGGTCTGTGTTATTTGTTTTTTTTTAATCAAAGACAATTTGCATAAAAATCTTTATATGTATATATAGTTCTGTATGGTGTCGGACGTAAAGAATAATACCATCCCATATCTCCCCGTGGGTGTCGTAAGAGGCGACTAAGGGACTTACCAGAGAATGGGCAGCAGCGTTCTCTGTGCCTTTGTAACAACCATACTGCGATCGCCAACCCGCCTGCCAAGCGTGGCGATTATGGCAAAACCCCCCAAATGAATAGCGCAACACACAAATGGCCCCTAGTACCCGGCAGCCCGTCTACCCTCGACTATGGTAGCGGTCGAGGTGACGGCGTGGCAAGGGGTGCGAAGAATCTCCGGACGGGATCTGGCTGCCTATACCGACGACTTGACCTGGCAACATACAACACGCGTACACTCCGGACCGACGAGAAGATAACGGAACTCGAAGAGGAATTGAGCAGGCTGCGATGGAGTATTGTGGGATTATCTGAAGTCCGAAGAGAGGGGGAGGACACGATAACCCTGAATTCCGGCAACCTGCTCTATTTCCGAGAGGGTGACCGGCAGTCCCAGGGTGGTGTTGGGTTTATCGTCCACAAGTCCCTCGTGAACAACGTGGTGAAGATCGAGAGTGTGTCGACCAGGGTGGCGTGCCTTATACTCAGAATATCCTCAAGATATTCGCTGAAGGTCATACAGGTCTACGCCCCGACCTCGGCACACCCCGACGAGGAAGTGGAGACCATGTATGAGGATATCTCTAAAGCCATGCATGGTTTCAAAACTCACTTCACCGTTGTCATGGGAGACTTCAACGCGAAGCTGGGCAAACGAGACGGTGATGAGCTGCAGGTGGGGAAATTTGGGTTTGGACGTCGGAATCACCGGGGTCACCAACTGGCTAGTTTTATGGAGAAGGAGGGCCTCTATATGATGAACTCTTTCTTCAGAAAGCGTGAGCACAGGAAGTGGACCTGGCAGAGCCCCGATGGTGCAACTAAAAATGAGATTGACTTCATCATGTCAACCAAGAAGCAAATGTTCAATGATGTCTCTGTGATCAATTCGGTGAAAACCGGGAGCGATCACCGCATGGTAAGAGGCACATTGAACATCAATATCAAGCTTGAAAGGTCTCGACTGATGAAGTCTACGCTCCGTCCAGCACAGATGCAGATCCAAAACCCCGAGAGCTTTCAGCTTGAACTCCAGAATCGTTTCGAGTGCCTAAGAAGCTCAGTGGACGAATATAACGACGGGTTCGTGGAAACTGTCCATACGACTGGGTCTAAGTTCTTCAAGACCCGTCGTCCAGACAAGAACAAAAAACTCTCAGAGCATACTCTCAAGCTCATGAAGGAGCGGCGTGAGATGATCCTGCAGTCTTCAGACGAGGCGTGGAAGTACCGGCAGCTTAATAGACGGATCTCTAAATCCTTGAAGAGCGACCTCCGCAGTTTTAATACCGAGCGTGTTAAAGACGCAATTGAGCGGAATAAAGGCTCCAAGGTATTTGCAAGAGATCTGGCTATTGGGCAGAGCCAGCTCGCAAAACTGAAGACCGACGATGGCAGGATCGTATCCGCCAAACCTGAGCTTTTGAGGGAGATCGAGAGGTTCTATGGGCAGTTATACACGTCAACTAGTGAACCTGTTGTAGATCTAGCAAACGACCCAAGAGCTAGACTAACCCGACACTATACCGAAGACATCCCGGACGTCAGCCTGTACGAGATTAGGATGGCTCTGAAACAGCTTAAAAACAACAAGGCACCGGGTGATGACGGAATTACGGCCGAACTCCTGAAGGCGGGTGGAAAACCGGTACTTAAGGCCCTTCAGAAGCTGTTCGATTCCGTCATACTCGAGGGGAAAACGCCACAGGCATGGTGCAGAGGTGTGGTGGTACTCTTCTTCAAAAAGGGCGACAATGCCCGGCTGAAGAACTATAGGCCCATCTCACTTCTGAGCCATGTCTACAAGTTGTTTTCAAGAGTCATCACGAATCGTCTCGCGCGCAGGTTTGACGATTTCCAGCCTCCCGAACAAGCCGGTTTCCGAAAAGGCTTTAGCACCGTAGACCACATACATACGCTGCGGCAGGTTATACAGAAGACCGAAGAGTATAACCTGCCTCTCTGTTTAGCGTTTGTGGACTACGAGAAAGCCTTTGATTCGATCGAGACTTGGGCTGTACTGCAGTCTCTCCAACGGTGCCAAATCGATTATCGGTACATCGAGGTGTTGAAGTGTTTATACAAAAACGCCACCATGTCAGTCCGACTTCAGGATCAGACCTCGGAACCTATCTTTCTGCAGCGAGGTGTGAGACAGGGAGACGTCATATCTCCGAAACTGTTCACCGCTGCACTGGAGGATGTCTTCAAGGTTCTGGACTGGCGAGGGCTAGGCATCAATGTCAATGGCGAGTACATCTCTCACCTTCGGTTTGCCGACGATATTGTGGTTATGGCTGAGACCATGGAGGACCTCAGTACAATGCTCGATGACCTCAGTAGAGCTTCCGGAAGAGTGGGTCTTAAAATGAACATGGACAAAACCAAGGTCATGTTGAATGCCCATGTAACACCCACTCCTATCAAGATCGGAGACTCTACAATCGAAGTTGTAGACGATTATGTCTACCTGGGACAAACGGTCCAGTTAGGTAGGTCTAACTTCGAGAAAGAGGTCAATCGTCGAATCCGACTCGGCTGGGCAGCGTTCGGGAAGTTGCGTGGTATCTTCTCGTCCAACTTACCGCAGTGTCTCAAGACGAAAGTCTATGACCAGTGTGTGTTGCCAGTGATTACATACGGGACCGAAACGTGGTCGCTGACAATGGGCCTAATTAGAAAGCTTAAAGTCACCCAAAGGGCAATGGAGAGGGCTATGCTCGGAGTTTCCTTGCGTGATCGAATCAGAAATGAGGACATCCGCAAGAGAACCAAGGTTACCGACGTAGCCCGAAGAATTGCCAAACTTAAGTGGCAGTGGGCAGGGCACATTGCTCGCAGAACGGATGGCCGATGGGGCCGTAAAGTTCTGGAGTGGCGACCGCGAACCGGAAAACGTTGCGTTGGAAGGCCTCCCACTAGGTGGACCGATGACCTGATGAAGGTTGCAGGGATCCGCTGGATGCGAGTCGCATGGGACCGGTCAATGTGGCGACACTTGGGGGAGGCCTATGTCCAGCAGTGGACGTCTATTGGCTGAAATGATGATGATGATGATGTATATATAATTCTACTGTGCGTGTGTATGTCCCTGAACTCCTCCTAAACGGCTGGACCGATTTGAATGATTTTTTTGTATGCGTTTGGGTGGCACCCTGGATGGTTTAGATTCACAAATTAGCCCGACAGATGGCGCTGCAGTCGTTATCTAGGTTTGACGCAGACGAAGTTGCGCGGGACACCTAGTACATCTATAAAACTCGTGTAGCTTATTAAAGTGATAGTTAAGGTTCGCTTAAACCGGTTCGGACAGATTGCGTACTGGTTGCGGACACTGACTGATTCTTCAGAATATTTTCAGTTATACCTAATCGGATGTACGGACAAATAAATTAGTCGTTATCGGTTTGACAAACTCTTCAGGAATATACATATTTTATTAAAATACCATATTTTTTACATTATTGGATGGAAAAATGTATAAAAAAATAAAGCCGAATTGAGAACCTCCTCCATTTTAGACGTCGGTTAAAAAATGCACCTAATTTAATACTAAAACAACCGTTTCATTAAAAATCGTTAATCAAAAACGCAAAAGTTCAAAATTAGAATAAACATCGAATAAAAAAAACTTTACGTCCCCTCCCTACATGCTAGAGCTGTACTACATCATTTAAATGTAAAATATTCACTGTTTTACAACAGGTGCTGAGTTTATGTGGGAAACGATAGTTATTTGCATACCGAAGTAATGGTTAGTTAGTCGGTATGTGCGTACTTACTTAGGTAGTACTTAATTGCAACTTAGTTTGTGAGTAATTGTAGCATTTATTTGAGAATGAGCGTTTTAGAGGATTGTTGGTTTTAATAGGCAAATTGTCGCCTTATTAAGAAAGGTATTTTTAATGAGGGGACATATTTTTTCGTTAATTGTGGTTAATTTCTAAATGTTTAGGGATAGACTGCTTCTATCCCTAAACACCTGCTGTGAT
This sequence comes from Lycophotia porphyrea, assembly GCA_950005105.1. Classification (NCBI taxonomy): domain Eukaryota; kingdom Metazoa; phylum Arthropoda; class Insecta; order Lepidoptera; family Noctuidae; genus Lycophotia; species Lycophotia porphyrea. The sequence continues at coordinate 11,205,413 of OX465408.1, read as the reverse complement.
TCTGTGGCTTCTGCCCACCCCCAAGGGAAAGGGCGTTAGTATTGTTGTGTGTTACACCCCGTGCCCTTTGTGCCATTACAATCATGTTAAACGATTCTAATTACGTAAGTAAAGGCCCTTTGAAAAAATTAAATAACGTTTAAAAATTCTAAAACAAGAAAAAAATCTTGATCAAAAATAAAACTACTATATTTTTTAAAGCCACATTTTTTTCATAATAATATTTACAAAAATTTAAATTAAAGAAAAAACAGCACCCATTTTTTTACTTTATTTTAAACATTATTTTACTTTAATTAAATTAAAGGAAAAATTTATATATATAATTATTTATACTCCACTTACATCCCTAATTTCCCTCTAAATAAATCACTTAACCACAGCCCTACCGTAATGACCCGAAGGGCGACGCGTGCGCAGGATTCCGTTACGTCAGGTGATTCCATCAATTATATTCATTAAGTCGCGTACCTGTTGCTATTCTGGACTGAGAACTTCGATATTAAGGTACAGTTCGGTTCAAAGTTTATGGTGGCTCGGAAGTTAGCTGCGAGTGATGTTCAGCGCAGTTATGACGGTTCAAATTTTATTGTGGCTACAAAATATCTAACGTAAATCTGCGTAGAAAACAATTTTAGGTATGAGCGGGGTGCAGAGGATGCAGCGTCTTGACTGTATAATGCGCAGACCGTCACTCGCAGCTAACTTCCGAGTCGCCATAAAGTTTGAACCGAACTGAAGGTTTCTAGTTTTTATCTTTTTTTAAGAAACGTGCGTTAACAAACATTGCAACTCACAAGCACGAACAGACAGACCCTGAACGACTAACCTATAGCTAGGCCATACAATCATGTGTTCCATGCGGGAATCGAACCCGCAGCAGCCAATCGCTTAACCACTGCGCCAATATCGTGCCGTATTGCTTCGTCAAAGCATTGAACCAACGAATGTATTTAGTATACATTTTACACTAGTCTTAAAAGCTGTTATCACCTCGGAAATGGCTAAACTCTTTTCCAGGCATACTCAGGAAAACCGTGCATAACCGCAACCGCAAACTGAGCGCATTGGTGGCCCAGTAGTAGCGACCCTGACTTACGAACAGTAAGTCGTGGGGACCCAGGCAGGCGCATTACTTTGTGTAATTTATTTCATCACCTCTGCCCTCAAAAACGGTGAAGGAAAACATCGTGAGGAAACCGGCATGTCCTAGAACCAATCGAAGACATGTGACATCTACCAATCCGCACTGGGCCCTCGTAGTGGATTATAGCCCATTCCCTCTCATTGAGAGGAGGCCTGTGTCCCAGCAGTGGGAACATTATAGGCTGATGATAATGATGATGACTCAGGAAAACCAGCAACAGCAAACATACAAAGTTCATTAAGAAACCACAATCTCCCAAATCAAACAGACGCCTATTATAAAGTTCAGTGCAAAAAAAATCCAAAGCTCCTTGCTACCCCTAAAATGGCACCCCTAAATCAAACCTTTTCACACCTCTAGACAGATCGACGTCTTACAAAAACTGCCTCAATAAATCACTTTCAACCTCCTTCGCGTTTTGGCGGCAAGGCGATCGTCGCGTGCGCATGGTTGCCGTTAGCGCGTCAGGTGTCCCGCAGAGGCCGCAGGTGGGTATAACGACCTTAGGGTAGTCACCCCTACGATTTGAGTTTAGTTTTTTTTAGAAGATACTCGTTTGTAAGTTTGTAACGAACGTTTTGTAGGTTGAGGACCTCTTGATGTAGATAAGGGGGCTTCTTATTAGAGGTAATTAGGGTTCAAATATATTTTAAACTAGCTAAATTATTATAAAAATATTACATATGTACTTCCCTATTCAATTGCATTTTGTTAACAATTTCAGGCGTTTTAATTTTTTGGCACGGTGCCCTAATGCTTTTTTCTAAAATAAAAGTAACCTTAGTTACGCCTATAACATCAGCTATCTCCCATTAAAAATCCCTTGAAAACACGGTCTAACCGTTTCGGAGATTAGCCGGAGCAAACAGACAAACAAAAATTTAAGTGAAGTTTTTTATTATAAGTACCGTATATTATTATCATATGCATTCAGTACAAAAACTGTTATTTTGAAATACAAACACTTCCATTTTATTTATGAAGAAGATTGATAGGACTGGAATAATGTTCTAATAATTTCTCAATTCTTCTTCTTCTTCTCTCATTATCAAAGATATTTCTAATGATTGTATTCCCAATAGGATGAGGTAATGACTTGGATTTGACCTACCTCAACAGACTACGCATGCAAGCATCATCTGCCTAGCCTTTTCCCAACTATGTTGGGGTTGGCTTCCTAGTCTAACCGGATGCAGTATTTTACATGGAGCGCCTATCTGACCTCCACAACCCAGTTAATACTGGGTAGTACGATACCTCTGGGTAAAACTGGTTTGTCAGACTTTTTTGGGCCACTGACTACCTGTAACGACTGTCAAAGATGTACACATGACAGCCGGGACCAACGGCTTAACGTGCTTTCCGAGGCGCGGAGGAAACTCGGTATGTAATGGGTGGGCACCCATCCACAGACCAACCTAGGCAAGCACGGCTTAACCTAAAGATGGGCCCGAGTGGCTGTTATTATTTTGCCACGAGCTCCTACGCATGCAAGCATTGGACATTTTATATACCAACCATATTTTAGGAAAATCGAATCAGGGGACACCGACGCGAAAATGGTTACCACGTATTCAATACAGCATCATCATCAATAACCGATGAAAAAATTCTATTTGGGGGGCTCCGAATGATGTACTAAATGAAAGGTAATAATAACATAACATCAAGCTCGTAGGGTTAGGCCGAGGTGTAACTAATAGTACACCCACATTTCGCCAGTTATGTTTAAGTCCCATGTAATAGGGGACGAGCCTATTGCCATCAATCGGGCACAAATCCAGACTCCGTGGCTGCTACTGAGAAATTCCTGATGGAAGAACCAGTAGCACTTTGCCCGATCTGGGAATCAAACCCAGGACCTCGTGCTCAGCAGTCGCACTTGCGACCACTCGACCAACGAGGCAGTCGTAATAATAATAACACAAAATATTAATCGGAAGAACAGTATTTAGCTCTTTTCTATGCAAAATTAACAACAAAATTTACAAAACTATCCCCTGCGTGCAAGCAAATACAAAACAATTGATCAGAAAAAACCAATAGGCAGTTGTCATCATTATGTTACAGGTTCATCGACCTCAATTACCATCATCATTGTGAGACAATGGGACAAAAACTATCGTTGATGATTGAATAATTACTGCTAAGAGAAAAACACTATTAATGATTTCCTTTTACTTTGAGGAAATAGGTGAGTGATGCGTTTATCTTTGGCAAGGGACATCGAAATAATGTTTGAAATGTAAGTTTGGTATTTCTTGCCTGCCAGGGCTGCGGGACTGTTCAAAAGAGATACCACGGCCCTGGAACACAAAGGGCAAGGAAGGAACATGGATAGGTTTTAGTCAGTACAAGTCTGACACTCTCTTCCGCTCTGCCCAGAGCGGGAGAAGTCATTTGATGACGATATAGATGCTCCGTAAAAAAAAAAAAAATTGGTATTTCTTGTTCGAGGTAGTATTGTAGGTTGCTGCACAGCAAAGTGAACTATAGTAACATTGCTGTGTTCTAGTTTAACATTTACTGGATTTCAGTACGAGCCCTTTTTTATTTTTTCGGTCTATGGTACAGAAACTTTCGTGTACGAGTCCGACTCGCACTTGGCCAGTTTTTTTTTTTATATCAGTGACATTCATCACAATTACGTAATAACCTAACTATTCTGCTGACACCCTTAGCGTAATATCAAAGAAACACGTATGGTAATCTCTCTACAAACGGTTGGAAACAAGTTAATTGCAATAAGAAGTCTCCCCTCTGTTATGTTTCCTTTCTTATCGTAACATTACATTGTAACGATATTAACTGACTCTAAAGAAGGTGAGTGTCGTTAGTCATTTTGTGACGTTGAGACAGGCGGTCTTTTAAATTAAAGTTGCAGGCTTATAGGCCGAAAGGGTGACTGACATAAGTACTAATACAAGACAAGTGTGGAAGAAGAAGTTTGGTTAATGGCCAGAGTCTTGTCTCTTAGTGTACCTATACGCCACTGTCTAAACCCTTCGATATTGCAGCCGTGATTTTTAAAGTGAAAACTTCTTTAGCATCGTTGTGATTTGAAAATCGATGAAACGAAAAAGCGACAGTAAAAAGAAACAGACACATAAGTTCATAAGATGTAACGTGGGAGAAGATGAGATAGGCAGCATTTACAGTGTTTATCTTGAAGCGAATTAGGAGGATTAAGGAGCTCGTGGCTAAACAATAACAGCCGCTCGGGTCGATCTTTAGGTTAAGCCGTGCTTGCCTAGGTTGGTCTGTGGATGGGTGACCACCCATTACATACCTAGTTTCCTCCGTACCTCGGAAAGCACGTTAAGCCGTTGGTCCCGGCTGTCATTTGAACATCTTTGACACTCGTTAAAGTAGTCAGTGGCCCAAAAAGTCTGACAACCAGTCTTACCAAGGGGTATCGTATTTCCCAGTAGTAACTGGGTTGAGGAGGTCAAATAGGCAGTCGCTCCATGTAAAATACAGGTATTCAGCTGCATCCGGTTAGACTGGAAGCCGACCCCAACATAGTTGGGAAAAGGCTAGGCAGATGATGATCTTGAAGCGAATTGAAGGTTTCATTTCTACCACGTGTGAATTGCACACATTTTTTTTTGTTATATAAAACAAACAATTGACGAAAATTACAGGGTCGCAATAAAGGCACCTGTACCCTTGAAGAAAGTGAGTCTAACTGTCATATTCGTCAGATTCTTGAAAAAAAAAACGTGTGCAATTCACACGTGGTAGAAGTGAAACCTTCAAAAATTTTAGCTTCAAGATAAACACTGTATAATGCTTCCTATCTCTTTTTCTCCCACGTTAAATCTTATGAATTTATGTGTCTGTCTCTTTTTACTGTCGCTTTTTCGTTTCATCGGCTTTCAAATCACAACGATGCTAAAGAAGTTTTTACTTCAAAAAGAAAAAACAACAGTAGGTAGACAGACTATTTCGATGCATGAAAAGCTATTTTTGTCAACAATCGTGTGATTGTTTCTTTGGGAAGGTTGATTAAGGGCGCTTAAGATTCGATTTGTGAATCAGAAGTATTACATTTCATGCGAATATGACGGGTGAGTTTATCACCTCCTTAAATGATACACACATACATGGGTTCGAACCCAGGCAGGCGCATTACTTTGTGTAATTTATTTCATCACCACTGCTCTCAAAAACGGTGAAGGAAAACATCGTGAGGAAACCGGCACGTCCTAGAACCAAAAGACATGTGACATCTAGGAATCCACACTGGGCCCGCGTGGTGGATTATAGCCCAATCCCTCTCGTAGAGTCCTTTGGTCTGTGTCCCAGCAGTGGGAACATTATAGGCTGATGATGATGAAATGATACACAAAATTGCCACCCTGTATTTAACCTGCTGCTTACTTCTTTCTTAAAATAAGCGTAGTGTTACAAGCTATTTTTACTAAATTATTTAGTTTCTAAACTGTAGTTACATTGTCAGCGATGACTGCATGACCTTGACGCACCTCTCCTAATCACTTTATAGTCTGTACCGACCTATTGTTGGGAGACTAGTCATGGATCTTCACGTACCTATCATACTTAGTGGGGTAGATAGAGAAGCTACCGATAGAATTTAGATGGTTTCAGAGAGTAGAATTATCTAAATCGTGCAAAGAAAAGGGCTATTTGGTTAATCATTCCATTATTTGCATACATTCACTTAATTTACAAACTACAAATAAAGAAACTTAAAATAATTATAAAAATATAATGTGCATTTAAAAAGGTGAAAATAATTAAAAGGCGTCAAATAATTCGTCCGCATCGCTGTCAACAGGAATAGTGCCTAAAAGGCTGGCATCATTGCCTTATTAGATGGCAATGCTGATTCTTTAGACAAGAAAAAGCCCAGCTGCTTCTGTCACGAGAAGAGTCTACCAACCGCTTGGTGATATCCCGAAAGGCTAGGTGTGCAGTTGCCCATGGACCTAATATTTCAAAAACAACCGTTTTATTTTGTTGGCCATTTTTTTGCTTTAGCCGTATGGCTGAGGGTAGTGTTGCCCAAAATCGGTCTTGGTCTTGAGAAAATGCAATAACAAGACCAAGACTGCAAGTCCAAGACCGATTTTTCCTTTTAGCGGTTCCGACAGTCTGTAATTACTTTCTTCTGTAAATATAAAAGTGCACACAAATCACGTAATGTAATGATTTAGCGAGTTAAAAGTCCAAAATCAGTCTTGGTCTTGCAGTCTTGGTCTTGTTCTTGCATTTTCGCAAGACCAAGAGTAAGACCGATTTTGGGCAACACTAGCTGAGGGTATCACTTATAAGTATTTTGTCTGAAGAAAAGATGTGTTATCCTTGTGCTTATAATGACCTCGGGCAGTGTCATCAAAACTGGGTGCATTAAAATAACCTAGAAATAGGAATAATATATACTATATACTACCCGTATTAATACAATAAATGAAGAATAGCTACATACTACCCGTATCTATAAACATAGTCAAAATGATTACTTGAGTAAAAGTTATTATTCAAGATACGATTTTTATTCTGTAGTTTAGTAATTGCTTGAAGTTAAAACTGTCAAAACTTATAATTCTTAGCTTTGCTTTCTTTGACGGTTATTACTTCATTCAAATATTTTGTTTTTCAATTAGACCATTACAGGCACTTTTGAATGTCAGAAAAACAAATAAGGCTAAGCTACAGTTACAGACACAAGGCATAATAACTTGTGAAAGTACTGTAGTTGCCCATTCCAAAGCGTAGATCTCTATGGAGAAGAATGGGCAAGAAACTCTATGGACACCCTTTTCAATCAAAATATTGTTACAAAATCTTGGTTACATCATTGATGTTGGGATTATAAATATATGTGAGAACGATGTAGAAATACGTGCACGTTAAGAGCGTCCAGAGTGAAAGATTATATCAAAACTTTAAAAACAAAGTAAGTAGTTAACATAAACCGTGGCAGGTCAGAGATGACCAGTCCCAAATTGTTGTCTATTGCATAAAAATGTTTGCATAAGTAATTACTTTAACTTGATAGGATACAAGTGTTAGTGAAGTACCCATTTGGCATGAGTATAGGAAGATGGCGATGGAAAATTCATTATTTTTATTACGAGAAAAGCTTTATCTTTCTAGTGAGACAATAATAGACCAGTGTTACTATAATACAAGACTTTAACATAACCAAAGAGTTCAAGAACAGTTCTAGGTCGCTATCTCACACACACACATACACACATTTTTTTCAACAACTTTGAACCACAGACAAGTAATCGAGACTAACCCACAAACCAACAATGTAAGTGCCAGTTCACACGCGCGTTCCCACGCGTCAATGTCTAGGGCGCGCGTGTGAAACCCCTTTACAATGACGTAATGTTATGTCATGAGCGCGAAAGGAAAAATGCTTTTACTTTAACTTTTATTGGATAAGACGAGATTATGTCATAAACGAAGAAATAGTAAGGTGTAATCACAATACTGGCGACAAAGAAACCTGTAACTAAATAAAGAGCACACAAGGGTTCTCCATTTTTTCAAGTCGAATAGGTCTACTTACTGAACATTAGAGACACAAACCTAACCTAACATAATAAGGGGCGAGCCTATTGCCATCAACCGGGTACAAATCCAGACTCCGTGGCTGCTACTGAGAAAATTCTGATGGAAAACCCCAATAGCACTTTGCCTGACCTGAGAATCGAACCCAGAACCTCATGCTCAGCAGTCGCGCTTGCGACCACTTGACCAACGAGGCAGTCAGAAAAGAAGAGACAACATAACTACAATAAAACATAAAATGAAGTAAAATACAAGCAAGTAGCTACATTTATACATGGGCAATCTGTACCCAACGTACATGTTGCTGGCATCATGCGCCTGCTAATTATATCATTTTTTTAAATTTAAAGATACTGTTTGAACTCACAAAATTATTAATTTTCTCTTCAAATCCAACAAGTTAAGGACACGTGGCTGTAACCTAAGACAATCAATAACTTTTCGAAATGTCTATGAATTTCCCAAAAATCATAAACATAAATAAATCCCGGAAATAATAAATTTGAATACCGACACGGGAATCGAACTCCGAACCTACCCTCTATTAATTAAAACAATCGTTTGCACTCACGCAGGGAGGCTAGGGTGACCATTGACCATTGGAATGTAAGGGTTACCCTTGGAACTTTAATATGGTAAATGGTATAATTTAAATAAGGGTGGAAATTACCAATTAACTTCTAAATAGGTGGGGATTCGGTACTGTTTGTTTTTTGATTGTACGAAAAGGGGTGAGTTTTTAGTGAGTTATTGAGAATTTGAGAATTTTGCCTGAAAAGCTAGATTTTGTAAAAAAATTGTTGGTAGGAAGTTGGTGGTTATCGCTATTAATAAATTATTTTTAATAAATTGTTTATATTTTTATAAATTATTTTTAATAAATTATTTAAATAGAAATAGGTATAACTTAAAGTTTTGAGAGGATTGATCAATAGCAAATTCTATCTATGAGAGGGAATGAGCTATAATCCACCACGCGGGCCCAGTGCGGGTTGGTAGATGTCACATGTCATCGAATTTTTGGTTCTAGGACATGCCGATTTCCTCACAATGCTTTCCTTCACCATTTTGAGAGCAGTGGTGATGAAATAAATTAAACAATGAAATGCACCTGCCTGGGTTCGAACGCACGACTTGCTGCTCATAAGTCGGGCCGCCACCACTGGGCCACCGCTGCTCTCAATAGATCTTGATCAATAGCTTTTCCCCCTATTACATTGATCTTGAACATATCTAGTAATCTAGGAAACTGAGGGTGAATTAGAGCTACTGTAAAAACGTTACCTGTATGGTCATCTAAGTAGAAGGTCAGTCATATTATAAATAAGAAATAGATAAACACCATTTCTAAAATAGAATATAAAAAGATATACAGAGTGTAAACAGACTCTTCACGAAGCCGTCAACCAAGCATTATGTACATCAAACTAAGTAATTTTACGCAAAAATTAGTGCTGGGAAACGACTTTTTTTTTGGGCTGAAAAATCACGTTTTTCAGTAGGACTCAATGTAACGCACTAAAAACATTGTGCTGATAGATGGATTGAATAGTAAGGGGATTCTGGAGGTGTTTAAAGTAAAAATCTTACATTAAAAACATGTATTTTAAAAAAAAACTTGTGAAAAAGTTGGAACTTTGACCCCCAATATCTCCGTAACTAGAAGGTATGGTCTAGAACAAAAAAATGATCGCAATAATGGGGAGAACAAGTGCCTTTCGGCTTCGTTAAGAGTCTGTTTACACCTTGTATAGAGCCAGGGCGTGCGGCAAAATGAATGATATTATTTATTTATTTATTTATTTATCATTACTTACAACTATTTTTACAGGCACAACCCAATGCAATAGTGAAGCAACTAACAACTTATCATCTATAACTGATTACAAATAATGTTATCCTTGTGAATTCACTCAGTGTACAATTAAATATGTCTATCTCCTCTGCTATAAGGTTAAGAGTGCGCCCGCGCAGGGGCGCCTCATTCAACAGATTAGTGCGGCTACGAGGTACAGCCAGCAGCTGAGGCCGACGTCGCCGCCACACATATCTGTCGGGCACACTCAAACACACTAATTCTAAAATGTTGGCGTTATGTATCTTGCTTCTAATTAATTTAAATAAATATGAGACAAGTGCGGACTCACGCCTAACTCTCAGCTCGTTGTATCCAACTATGCCTAATATAAACAAGGTTGGATACATAAGCGGGTAAAAATTATATTTATGTAAAGGTATGATTTAATCTAAACCCCCACACTACATATGGGTGTGTTATTTTGTTATTTTGATTAGTTCATTGAGTAGCATCTATAGAAAGGCATCAAAAGTTTTTTCAGAAATAAAAAATACCGTTCATACATAAGTGCAAAGAAAAATCCCCTAAACACACATCACATCGTCTGACCGTTACACTTTTTGTCAATCAGACCTTTTTAATTAAAAAAAACCTAACCTACTAAAAGCGAGTTTCTACCGAGAAACCCTAGTACGACAAATAAAGGGTAAACCAATTACAAGCATTTTTTCACTAGGCTGCGCTTACGCAGGGGTTCGACGCAAATCTACCGGAAAATTACTATTGTTTACAAAATAACAAATTTTTACAAGTTTTATTTTATTTTTAAATTGTTATGCGACTCGCTTCAGTGGCAATTGGGAGGCTTGCGAAAAATATATTTTTGTTTACTTAGGTTTTTTATTAGGTAAGTTTTAAGTTATCTAAGATTTAGGTAATTGAATAGTTTCTTCAGATTTTCATTATTAGTTCTTTGTAACACTCAAACTGGTAATAGCCACTGGCTGTAGAATGAAAATGAATTTGAATAAAATAATCTAGATAACTTAATCAGAAATTATCACCAAAATCAGCTTATAATGTTTTTTCTACTGGGACTAAGGGCGCGTTCCTACAATGTCGTGACGACATTTTTGTTGGCAATTGTCGTGGACGACAGTAAATAGTGTCGTCCTATATCTAAACACCTCCATTCAAACTCAAACTCAAAGCATTTATTTCAATAAGTCCATATTTCAGGCACTTTTAAATGGCATAAAAACCAAAAAAAGCGAAGCTACAGTCACAAGGCATAATAACTTGAGAAAGTACTGTAGTTGCACATTCCAAAGCGTAGATCTCTATGGAGTAGAATGGGCAAGAAACTTCATTTTCAATCAAAATATTGTTATATTATTTAAATACACAAACCACGACGCTTTAAACGACACGATAATCTGTCGTCACGGCATTGTAGGAACTTATGAGGAAATGTGAGTGGCCTTTTTTTCATACAAATACTCTCGCCTGTTTTCTTTCTGGTTTATGACTTTAAAGCTATGATTTTTTACAGGTAAATAAATATCAACATCTTCTATGTCTCTAGGCTTTCCTTTTTTAAAGATACACTATCTAGAACCTTTACAAAATGCTCAACATTGCCTATTTAGATCGCCTGTCAACAAAGGCCTACTGTACAAATCTGAAAACTAATAATGAAAAACGAAAATCATATCCTTCTCATTTAATTTATGAAATATCTTTTAAATTGGTCGAATATTGGAGAAGGAAATAGTCGAGAACCAAACCTCGAATTATGACTTTTTACTGTACTTGTCTTTATCGCACCAATGTCGAAATCACGCTCGGAAAGAGACAGCTATAGTTTTTTTCAAATACCTACCATGTTTCCGCTTAAGGCTTTCTTTTCGTGAAAAAGAGTTGACTCCGCCACGCGGTGGGCCTGACTGTCGTAAAACAGACCACCAGTATACAAAACTCAACATCAATTTGGTAAAACAAGTTTTCCTTTGTTTAAAAAATAACAAAAGAGTTTCGAGAAATCATTTTCAGTTTAGCGATGTTATCGCTATAAAGGGTGTAAACAGACTCTTAACGAAGCCGAAAGGCATTTGTTCTCCCCGTCATTGCGATCATTTTTTTGTTCTAGACCATACCTGGGAACCTTCTAGTTACGGAGATATTGGGGGTCAAAGTTCCAACTTTTTCACAAGTTTTTTTTTAAACACGTAAGATTTTTACTTGAAACACCTCCAAGACCCTCTTACTATTCAATCCATGCATCAGCACAATGTTTTGAGTGCGTAACATTGAGTCTTACCGCAAAACGTAATTTTTCACCCCAAAAAAAAAAAAGTGGTTACCCAGCAATAATTTTTGCGTAAAGTTACTTAGTTTGATGTAGAGGATGCTTGGTTGACGGCTTCGTGAAGAGTCTGTTTACACCCTGTATATGTCCTTGGGTCTTCTGACGGTATGTACAATGGCGGATATTCCCGCCTGATCACCACTAAGCTCATTTTTGCTTGCACACGCGCGCGAAGGGCTCTCTAGCCTGGCAGGGCGCTCCGCATGATTTAAGCGATTTTTTTTTTAACTTATCAGGCGGAAGAGGCCGCGACTGTACACTTTAATACATATTACTTACTTACTTACTTATTACTTGTTACCTGTTTGTAAACATGATTTAAGTGAGGTAATTGTAACTGTTTTACTACTATTAAAAATGCGAGAGGTTTTTTTTTATTTACTGTTCACAAACATACATATTTTTTATATCTACAATTTATTCGCTAAACTTAAAGCCTCGTTTGTGAGCATTTATAGATGTTTGTTCCTGTTTCACGCAAAAACGGTAAACATAATTATAATACTTTATAACCACGATCCCGTGGAATAATTACCGAAATCGGCGCAGGCGGAGGCATACGCTAGCTATTTAAATATATTTCCTACCAAACAATTTCCAACCAAATGTACGTACTTAACGAAAAAGTTCTTTTCTAGTACTAAAACCGCAGTTAGTCCTAGTTTGTGAGAATTGACAATTTTTTGCTGACTATACCCATTACTACGTACTTCTCCCAAATTATGAAATGTAAATGCAGATCGTAATTTCTCAAAAAGTTAAGATTAGTTTATCATTATCTGCATCGCCTTTTCCCAACTATGTTGGGATCGGCTTCAAGTTACGGTACCAGTATTTTACAAGACAAGCCTATTAAGACCGTTTTTCTGACCTATCTCTAAATTCCCTCGGCATAGCCGTTTCCTTTGCGAAAGAGTCCAGCTCATCCCGCCATCTCCTTCTGGGAATGCCACGTTGTCGTTTCCACTGAGTGATAATTTTTGCCCATTGCTCCTCCGACATGCGGCAGACGTGACCAGCCCAGTTTCACTTCAACCAACCAACCAACCAATAATAATAACCGCTTCAAAAACCGTCTTACATAAATTTACAGCATAGATTGGGTCTATGGTATAGTTTATACAAGTAGTCTACCAATATCCGTGCTAAACGACGGTCACCCTACCTATAATTAAACATACCTTTTGTCTAGTTAGTTCAACAATTATTCTGTCGGTCGGTTCAATGTCACAGTTTTTTTGTACATAATACGAGTATATACGTCATTAATATATTCGACGCCATTTTTAGACGCCATGATGGATTTTGACGAATGTTATGAGTCATTTTATTTTTGGTTGATCATGTTTGATGATTATAATACATAAAGGGTGTAAACAGACTTTTAACAAAGCCGAAAGGCACTTGTTTTCCCCGTCATTGCGATTATTTTTTTGTTCTAGACCATACCTGGGAACCTTCTAGTTATGGAGATATTGGGGGTCAAAGTTCCAACTTTTACACAAGTTTTTTTTTAAATGTAAGATTTTTACTTTAAAAACCTCCAAGACCCCCTTACTCAAGGAATCCATCCATCAGCACAATGTTTTTAGTGTATTACATTGAGTCCTACTAAACGTGATGTTTCAGCCCAAAAATAAAAGTCGTTTCCCAGCACTAATATTTGCGTAAAGATACTTAGTTTGATGTTCATAATGCTTGGTTGACGGCTACGTGAAGAGTCTGTTTACACCCTTTATATTTCACAGTACAAAGTAAGTTGACAAATTAATTTGTTTCACTGAACAGGAAATTCTTCTTGGCATTAGTTGTTTCCATGTGAATTTTATCTACTAACCATTTAAAAAACTGTGTTTTAACAAGTACTTTACATACCAATTTCATGTTAAGTTTTGAACAGGTCTCCAACAAATAAAAATAAATCACTAGGAGCATGGGTTGAAAATGATTTTTGGATAAAGATTTTTGCCTTATAATTGTACATTTTTGCTTCACTATCTGCCTAGCCTTTTCCCAAATTTATTGGGGTCGACTCCCAGTCTTACCGGATGCAGCTGAATACCAGTTTTTTACATGGAGCGACTGCCTATTTGACCTCCACAACCCAGTTAGTACCCGGGTATTAAATACGGTACCCATTGATAAGACTGCATGATTGTCAGATTTTCAGGCCAATGACACGACTGTCAAAGATCTACAATTGACAGCCGAAACCAGTGGCTTAACGTGCTTTACATTATATTATGGCATCATTGCCTTAAAACAATCAGGACCAAAATCCGTCTCCACCATAATACATCATTATTTTATAACTTATTTTCATCTTTTTCTGCTTAATCAACCCTAAGATTAAACAGTGTGAACCTCACAAAACTGATCACACCAACACGATTACTAGTAGGTACTCCCGAGTGCACTGAAGGTCTGCCACTTATTCCCTAACTAATAAGGTTGAAAACTGGTCGACCGTCAGGGAACTTGGTAGTCAAAAAGATCTTGAAAACCCAAACATATAATCAAATAGCAGTCACTACTGAATTTGTTAAAAAAACAAAGTTGTTAATGACACTTATAAATGTGAGAACTTGTCGACGCCTTCGCTGAGCTTAAGTATACAATAATAATGTGTAATCTTATGAAAAAAAAAACGTAGATTAGAAGATTTTTGGGGACACACGCTGTTTTTGAGGGTTTTGGTAGCGACATTGGTGATAATATCATTGAAAACCAGTATCTAGTAACACGTAATTTTTATAAAGAAATTATACTAAAGGAAATGCACGCTAATCAAGTGACTTTTTAGCTTGATTGGCGATATCTTGTTTGGATTAATCAAAATCTTAGTTAAGTTGATCATCACGACATGATTGCAGCAATACTAGTTCAAATGATTGATCGCTCAAACAAGTTTCTTGATTACCCTTAACATGACATCATTGTAGAAGAGTTAAAAATGAGACAATCTTTATTGAAGTAATCAAAATGCTTGATTGACACAACTAATTTACTTTGACTTGATTGCTGCAAATAGGTTTTGTGATAACTCCAAACAAGATCCCGTTTCAAATCTCAATCAAATAAAAGTAGTAGCTGTGATCATTGTGCTTGATAGGCTCAGATGACAAACCAATTGCTTAGTCAATCTAAACAGAATCTTGATTGTGGCAACTACTTTTTTTTTCAGTGCAAAAAACCCCTAAAAAGAACATAATTATTAAAAAACTTCATGGGTCAACAGTTCGTAGGTAAAACTTCGGGTAAGTCAAGCCACACGAAGCCACTCAGTGAGGAGATCCCAGTTTCAAGCTCTGATAGTGCCGGTAGCTTGGTTCTGAGGATCTTAACAAGTAGGTAATCAATAGATTTCGAAGCGTTTTGAACTTCGATAACGACTTTCGACAGGATTGTCACTATAATTGAGCTGTTCTGTAGATTAAGTCAGTGGAATACATTTTAACCGACTTCATAAAAGGAAGAGGTATTTTTCCAGTATCGTTATCGCTGATTAAAAAGGGACGTTTTGTTTTTTTTTTTTTTTTTTCATTAGCCTGTTCTGTCCCACTGCTGGGCAAAGGCCTCCCCCGTTCTCTTCCAACTCTCCCGGTGTTTTGCCTCCTCTGGCCAATCAGTCAGGAACGAGTCTAAATCGTCACGCCAGCGTTTCTTGGGCCTGCCTCGGTGACGACGACCGTCTTCAGGCACGTTTCACGTTTTGTTTAGGCCATTTTTATTTAACTTAGTTCATCTATCTATTTCAATTAAAATTGCATACAGGACGTCAAAAATTAACAAGTTACAAACATTCAGTTACAAACTTAATTAGAGATAGATCTTATTTGGCAAAACTTCAGGGAAGGAAGTACATAACATAACATCACGCCTGTAATCCCCGAAGGGTTAGGCAGAGGTGTACCTAATAGTAACCCCAAATTTCGCCAGTTACGTTTAAGTCCCATGTTAAGGGGACAAGCCTATTGCCATGAACCGGGCGCAAATCCATACTCCGTGGCTGCTTCTGAGAAATTCCTTATGGAAAAACTCAATAACAATCTGCCCGACCCAGGAACCGAACCCAGAACCTCATGCCCAGCAGTCGCAATTGCGACCATTAGACCATCGACCATCGAGGCGGTCTAGGAAGGAAATAAAGCCATTGCCATACAATTTTTGTTTTATTTCGCAAAAATACCAGTTTTCAATTACGTATGCAAATATTCCACGTGTAACAGCTACAACACTTGTTTATGTCTGAAAAGTCTATGTCTATTTAAATTCGGAACATTTTGACGTTTTAACAAATTCCAAGGCTGCTTTATCTACGTTAGTACGAAGTTAGTAAAAATTGAATGTTAATGTCAAGTTCGCTTACCTATGTAGTTTACCAAAAAAAAAAGAAGGAAAACTGCTGAAACACCCTAGAACCTCTGGTCTGGTCTTCAGTATTGACTGTTACCTGGCAATGGAGAATATACAAGGTGTAATCGGACCAATCACGAAGCCGTCAACCAAGCATTCTGTACATCAAACTAAGTTTACTAAGTTTGAATGACCTGTTGGTCTAGTGGTTAGAGACCCTGACTGCTAGGACGGAGGTCGTGGGTTCGATTCCCACACAGGACAAATCTTTGTGCGATGAGTACGATTATTTGTTCTGTTTCTGGGTGTGTAATTTATCTATAATATGTATGTATTTAGAAATATAAAGTATGTTTATCAGTTGTCTGGTTGCCATAGTACAGGCTCTGCCTAGTTTGGGATCAGATGGCAGTGTGTTGGTTGTCCCAAGATATTTTTATTATTAAAAGTAACTCTACGCAAAAATTATTGATGGGAAACGTCTTTTTTTACAAGGTGAAAAGTCACGTTTTATGGTAAGACTCAATGTAACACACTCATAATATTGTGTCGATAGATGCATTGAGTAGTACGGGGGGAGGTATTTGAAGTAAAGTTACAACATTAAAGAAAACTACTAACTAAAAGGCTCCCAGATGTGATATAGAATAAAAATATATGTGTGTGTACCAGAGTACACCGGTAAGAAGTGAAACTTCTTTACGACATATCATTTTTCTACTATTTGCAACTTCACGAAAATGGGGTAGATAAGGCTTAAGCCTTAAGAAAAACAATTTTTTCCGTATTAAATTAAAGTTTTTTTATTATTATAGACATGCATACAATTAATGAGTAATTTATTTTATCATTGTTCTTATTATAATATCATTGCTATTGTTGTATTTCATCAATAATGATACATTATATTCTTTACGTCACTATACTAAACTTTGATAAAAAAAGCAACATGGCGCGTAACCGAAAAACGTGACGATTTTTAAAAAAATTCTCCCATACGTCGATAAAGAAGTTTCACTTCAAAAAAAATGATTGCAATGACGGGGAGAACTAGTGCCTTTCGGCTTCATTAAAGGACCCACCCATTATTACCGGACAAACTCTACGGCAAAATCCGATAGTTAAATAGGTTATTAGTCTTTTATCAGGGGATTGTATTAACTAAGAATATGTTGCTGTAGTCATCGTCATCTGCCTATCTTTTACTAACTACGTTGAGCTTAGAGGCCAACCAGATCACCACAGTTCAGTAACTGGACACCGTGACAATTTTTGGAATACTCTCTTGCAGTTTTATGATTGCTCGCAGAATGGATGGCCGATGGGGCCGTAAAGTTCTCGAGAGGCGACCGCGAACCGGAAGACGTTGCGTTGGAAGGCCTCCCACTAAGTGGACCGATAACCTGGTGAAGGTTGCGGGGATCTGCTGGATGTGAGTCGCATGGGACCGGTCAATGTAGCGACACTTAGGGGAGGCCTATGTCCAGCAGTGGACGTCTTTTGGCTGAAATGATGATGATGATGAGTTTTATGATAATTTAAACCAGAAATAGCTGGCGAACGAAGTACTACATAATCAACATTCCATGCATTTTGTGGAGAGGGACTTGTTCAGCCATGATCATTTTTTTTTAACGATAATTTCACTTCTAAACCAAAAATTTAAAGAAAATATTACTCTTTTAACTCCCAATTATAATCAAAATACTTAAAAATCACCACATCCTCCATTGACGTCACCCAATGATTCATTAGGTAAAACATAAGCAAATAAATAACTTCGTACATGAGATAAGTATCGTCGGATACGTGTGAATAAATTGTGGGAAGTGTTACCACACATGAGGTGATGAAATGTGTCTGAAGATATGGATGATTGGGTTTTTGTTAATTAATTTGTAGTACTTATTAGTTGTCCCATATCTTCCCATGGGTGTCGTAAGAGGTGACTAAGGGACTTACCAGAGAATGGGCAGCAGCGTTCTCTGTGCCTTTGTAACAACCGTACTGCGATCGCCAACCTGCCTGCCAAGTGTGGCAATTATGGCACACCAAGGGAGGTGGACAAGGAAAAGAAAGTCATTTGATGATTTGATATCCGAAAAAAAAAGGCGTGCAGGATTTACATAAAGCAAAGGCTTTGTGTAAATCATTAGGTACTACATATTTCGTCATTGCTGCTCTAAACGGTAAACGAAAACATCGTGAGTAAACCGGCATCATCGAAGAAGCAAGACGACATAATATGACATCCACCAACTTGCTATGCTGATTGATTAATCGGGAGTGTGTATACGACTAATTTTTTTTGCATGTCAACTCTCTTTACACATTTAGCACATAATTAATTAAATAGTAATTCAGCCCGTCGACTTCAAAGTAACGATTGACGGAAATGCAAACTCTCGTAAAAAACAAGCTCTTAACTAATTTTTCTTAAATTTAATTTACTTAAACAAGTCGGATTTCATGGTAATTGTAGCAAAGTACTTGGTTGTAAAGTATAACTTTTTTAACGACAGCTGTTACAATCAATAAAACTATAACAGTTATAATATTATGCTTCTCTTGCTGTAAAAAGCAGTTTTAGTCTTATTTTAATAAACTTTAGTTGCCAAAAATTAAAATGATTAAAATACAACTGTCTTCAGAAATATCCCCGACAAAATAACCGCATGTGTAGCACACAGCATTGTATTGTCAAATTATTTCCCATAGCCTTGCGCGTGCGCTTCGCCTTTTTGTGAACAAGCGGATAGACGCTACCTTCATGTCGCTTCAAGTTTGAACACGTTGGGGATCGTCAGAAGTGTGTTATTTATTATTTAATGTGGCTTTGGACGACCGAGCTTGGGCACAAGCTACTCTTCCTATTCGCATGGGAGGACTCGGCGTCCGCAAAATTTCCAGTATTAGTTTACCGGCTTTTATATCCTCGGTCCACGGCACTAAGAAATTAATCAGGAATATCCTGTCTTCCACACTGATTGATTTTGATGTGCCGTGCATGCCCGAGGCTATCGATGCTTGGAAACTCGCTTGCCCGAATACTGAAGAACCCGACCATCCATTTTCCCAGAGACGGTGGGACGAGCCGCTCTGCAGAGTAGTTCAGAGCAATCTGCTGAACACATCTGCTACTACTGCTGAGCGTGCGCGCCTGCGGGCTGTGGGTGAGTGGGAGTCGGGTCTTTGGCTTCACGCACTACCGTCGTCGAGCATAGGCACATTGTTCGACGACACAACCTTCCGCCTCGCTGTTTCTTTACGCCTTGGTGCCGCTTGCTGTTCTCCTCATCGCTGTCACTGCGGTGAAGCTGTCAACAACCTCGGTCACCACGGCCTGTCATGCAGCCGAAGTGCGGGCCGTTTTGCACGGCACGCAAATATAAACGACATTATCCGTCGAGCTCTTGTCACCGTCGGCGTCCCAGCTGTTTTAGAACCCAATGGCTTGGCACGCGACGATGGCAAGAGACCGGACGGCATGTCTTTGTTTCCTTGGAAGATGGGTAGGCCTTTAGTGTGGGACGCAACATGCGTCGATACTCTTGCGCCATCCCATCTTCCAAGCTCATCGTGCTGTGCTGGTGCTGCCGCTGCGGCTGCAGAGAACCTCAAGCGGCGTAAATATAGAAACCTGTGTGGTAACTATATTTTCGAGCCGTTTGGGGTTGAAACTCTAGGGCCGTGGGGTCCGAGTGCTCATAGCCTATTTAAGGAAATTTCGAAACGCCTAGTTGACGCTTCCCGTGACCCAAGGGCTGGCTTTTACTTTGGCCAGAGGCTAAGTGTTGCCATACAACGTGGCAACGCCGCCAGTCTCTTGGGCACATTACCATCTGACAGCGTTGAGGAGGAGTTTTTCGATGCCCTTTTATAGTTTGTTGTTAGTTTATCTATTTTAGTTTAATAGTTTTTAATTATCAATGTATATAGTTAATACAATAATGGATTGTCTAAGGAACCTGTTGTGTTATTTAATTGTATAGATTTAAATTAGTATCATTGACGTTCCGTTAAAATTGCCTGAGAAGTTTATGGACCAGCGAAAATATAAATAAAATTTTAGGAAAAACTTCAGCTATTGGCTGGACTCCAATACATGATTTTAGGTCCACCAGCATTTAAAAAAAGAATAGATGTACGAAACTGCAGGGGGCTTAAAATGGCGCTTTAGCTTTAGTTTTTCATAACAGGATAATCTTAATATGATTTCATTTAAAGCAGTGGTACGCTGTGGTTCTAGAATCAAGATCTGAATAATAATAATAATATCTTGGGACAACCAACACACTGCCATCTTATCCCAAACTAGGCAGAGCCTGTACTATGGCAACCAGACAACTGATAATCATACTTATTTATTTCTAAATATACATACGAATGATACATACCGTGTATGTTATATACAACGGCCATGATGATTACTCTGACCACTACCATTATTGGAATCTCTTTTTCATTATTTCTTAATCAAACAAAGAAACACAATATGAGTCAGTTTTTTCACATGAAACCAAAAGATATGTACCTACTTTATACTTAAATTCAATTTATATAACCCAAACCGGTTTTTGGGTAAGAGGCCCGCGAGTTTATACCTAAATTAAGAAACTGGTTTATTTTAGGCACCTCACTCAATATTTATGTATTTAGTTACCATACTGCCTTGTTGGTCCAGGGTTTGATTCCCATGTCGGGCAAAGTGTAATTGGGTTTTTCCTCATCAATGTAGTTTTTCGGTTTTCAAATTTCTCAGTAGCGGTCACAGAGACTGGATTTGTGTCTGGTTGATGGTTATATATTACATGGGACTTAAACATAACTGGCGATATGTCGGTGACCAATTACATTTCTGCCTACCACTCAAGGCGAGTCCGTTTATTGGAGTCATAACACACACATAATACCATGCAAGTGTTCCTTGAAAGGTTAGGAGCTCGTGGCTAAATAGAAAACGGTTAAGGTTACGTTAACGGCTAAGGTTGCACTCCGGGAGTGCCGGCAGAAGTGAAAACTTGAAACAACGCCATCTAACTTAAATATCATTAATTTCAATAGCTTTCTGCAAGAACGAAATATGTCGCTGCCGTAGAAAAAAACTGCCCATTCAATCTGATGATCTGACGATCTGACGCGAGTTTAACAGTTTTTACCCATCCCAAAAAATGCACAACGCCGCTAAAGAAGTTTTCACTTCAATAATATCAGGCGCTCGGGTCGATTTTCAGGTTAAACCTCGCTTGGTTGGTTCTAGATCTTTGACAATCCTTACAGGTAGTCAATGGCCCGAAATTCTGACACCCATTCTTACTAAGATACTCATGGTATCGGGAAATATTGACCGCGAATGCGGACGCTAAAACAGCAAACATTCTAGACTAGAAGAATGTAAACATTTGAATATTAAAATTGAAACAAACGCGGTGAAAATATTAGTTTAACAACAAAAGATATCCTGTAGGAGCGGCCGCAATGAGAAACGTTCTGCCGCCATGTTTAACGTAGAGGTATGAAGGATTTTGTGGTGGATGCGGTATAAATAACTGATTCAACATAAATATGACCATTAAGAACTGATAAATACGCAAAACTGACTTTGATTAAGGTTGTATTGCCTTGTTAAATCGATGTCTGTTACTTCTCCTTCTTCTTCTCCTTTTCGTATCGATGAAGCCACCTGCACAGCTCTAACATTTGCTTCCATTCAATCTTGATAGGTGCAAGTGGTTGTGCAGTATGGGTAGGACAAGAGGTGGAGCATGTCCTGCAGAGGGGCTCCATACTGGCAATCCGTTCGGGATGGATCGAGGATACCCGATTTGGCCAGATTAAATCTACAGCGGCCAACCTGGGCTCGCAATCGGTTAGGGGATTTCCAGATTGGCCACTGCAGTTCGTATACGGGCGGCAGATGTTCTTCCGGCTTGATATAATATCTCATTACTGTGATGTTACTTAGGAAGACTTACTTCGGACGACCTTACTTACGGGGATAACCAAGTACATCGATTTTCTTATCCAAAACAATACCTACATTTTTATAATTAAAAGCCGAGAACGCCAGGTGTCGCTCTACAACTGATAAAATTGCATAGTAAAAAACTAAATCAACAACTAAGTATAATACACTTCCTCACTTCTTTTACTAAGGGAAATTAACAAAATGAGCTTAATTGCCTATTAATCACTTTTTGCATGGAACATCATTCCATTTTGTATCTGGAGAAGGGCGTTGTTAGCTGCGCTACAATTTATACTTTTGCAGAATTGCAGCTATCATAACAATGAATTATATCAAATTCTGCAAAACTAACGTGACAGTAGTGTAACGACACTTGATGTACTTAGTCTTGTGTGTCGTTCTGAAATAAACTATTTTTAGGGTTCCGTACCCAAAGGGTAAACTGGGACTCTATATAGACTCCGCCGTCCGTCTGTCTGTCTGTCCGTCTGTTTGTCACCAGGCTGTATCTTATGAACCGTGATAGCTAGATAGTTGAAATTTTCACAGATGATGTATTTCTATTGCCGCTATAACAACAAATATCAAAAACAGAATTAAAAAATATTTGATGGGGGCTCCTATACAACAAACGTGTTTTTTTGCTGTTTATTTGCTCGCGATAATAATAACGGCGACAGGTAGGCGCTTGAAATATTCACAGAATATTTAGTTGTATATTCACTTAAAAAAATAATAATTTAATTAAAATAAAACATTTTTTTTAAGGGGGGGCCCAATAATAATCATTTTTCTACACATACCATATCCACACGCTCTCATTTCCCACTTCGTTGACAACACGAAACAATAGCGAACGCGGGCACGACCCCGGCCGTTTTAAATAATACATAGATACACATTTTATTTGCAAAACGGAAGCCAAGTGATTTATATGTGTGTGCACTTAATCGGTGGTTTGCGAATGTACTGTGCGATGAATGTTGTATTAAAAAAATTGGTTGTCTGTAAAGTTGGTTTACGGACAATAGTTTAACGTGACAACGTCATAAAATCGAGTGGAAGAGAGAAATTACCTATACAACCTACCCTCCTAGCTCCAGCAGTAGATAAAAAAAAATAACCTAGGCTTGTCAATATTTGACACTACGAAAGTGGCGCATGCGTACAATGAGCGTAACGGGACCGGGACATTTTTTCGTGCATGCAGCCGGCGTTCATTGATTTATTAGACATTGTCACGTCAAAATGTTGTGAATAATCTGAAATATTGATATTGGAAGATGTCTGCAAATGTGAGAAGAAGTATATAAAGAATTTCTGTTTTTTACAGTTGATATAAATGATAATTTTTATAATGGTATTCGGATATTGGCAAAGACCTATAAGACTCTGGGACTCTATAAGACTCCGCCGTCCGTCTGTCTGTCTGTCCGTCTGTTTGTCACCAGGCTGTATCTTATGAACCGTGATAGCTAGACAGTTGAAATTTTCACAGATGATGTATTTTTGTTGCCGCTATAACAAAAAATAATAAAAATATAAATTATTCAATAATTAAACGGGGCACCCATACAAGAGACGTGTTTTTTTCGGTTTATGGTACGGAACCCTTCGTGCGCGAGTCCGACTCGCACTTGGCCAGTTTTTTTTTATATTTTTGGGCATAATAATCACAAAACTTTCAGCTCTACGATCTACCTTCATCCAGCTTATTATCTTAAATCCAAATTTAATTATCTATTTATTTGTTCACAGGTACAAAGATGATAAAACGGCAGAAAATCCGCAATAAAATCCGGTGAGACCGTGTCTGGTCGACGTGACAATGTGACAATAGTAACAAAACAAACAGTTAAAACATACTAAAAATACTCCAAAATAATTCTCCTAACACTCTCCTAATTTAGATTTTAGTCACAAAAGTTAGTGCCAATTATAGTGAAAAAACACAGAGTTACAAAGATATAGAGGTGACATCGAACTTTTTGATGCAACGATTGAAAAGTGCCACTTAAACGACTGCCACTAGTGAACATTCTTAATTCAAACAAAAACAATTGAAGAACAAAAAAAAAATTGTGAAAAAAAAAACAAAATCAAGACAGTGCGTTTCGATAGTGCAGAAACAAAAAGTGACGTTTTAGTAAGACTTACAAGTGTGATGTGTTAAGAATGGATCTCCACGCTCCTCAGTTGGTAGTCCATTCCTATGAGCCCCATGCCCCTCTGCTCGAGGTTGAAGGTTTGGATCCTCATAGTCCTCAGCAGAAGGTGCTGATCCATGCTCCAACGTTACAGAGTCAGGAGTTGATGAGCAGCGACCACCGGAACGGAGGTGAGCAGAGCTATGGTAATGATTTCAACTTTTTTTTTTACTAGAATATATTATTAGAATATAAGTACTTATGCTTAAATTAGACTTAACACTTACAATCTATTTGATTGGCAAAAGAGGAATTCTTTGTTTAGTTTTGAGATTATTACAGCCATTGAATCAGCTGAGATGCAATGCAGTTATAGGACGCATTGGCATAATTTGTGAATAAAGCAATATTTCGGGTTGTAGCGAAACTTGTAAGAGACTTTAAATTGCTTTAATTTTAATTGCTTTGCTGTTTAAATTCAGCTGTGGACTTAGGTAGGTTGCATCCATTTAATGACATGAAGAAAGAGACTGTGAAGCCATAGCTTCATTAAACAAAGTCCTCTTCCGCGTCTGTCTGTCTTTCTGTTCGCGATAAACTCAAAAACTACTTCACCGATTTTCATGCTGTTTTGATCAATGGGTAGAGTGGTTCCCGAGAAAGGTTTTGGTATATAATTTTTGTCGAGTGTTTGTATACATTGGCTAAATATAATGATATTTGTTAGAGGTACCGGAAAAAAATAAGCCGTCTGGGACCTTTCGACGAATACGCTGCCTAAACCCTTTGAGATATAACAAAATTATGTATGGCGGAATTGTGTAGCTTATATAGGTCTACAGAAAAGTCCGCGGTGGCATATGTCTATATCTTACTTTTGGCCGCGTTGACCGACTTCCACACGGGCGAAGCCGCGGGCATCAGCTATTTTAAAATATTTTTATATTAAACTACTTTGTTATAAAAGCCTCGATACATGATTATTGAGAGCAGATGTGTCTGATCTGACGTAGAGTACGACTTTACAGATGAGCAGTACCACGCCCACAGCAGCAACCAGAGTGGAGACGGTGAGTCATACAATATTTATTATTTTAGTTTTAAACAATCGTTTTATAGATTAACAATATCCATAGGGACGACAATCCTTACTGCTAGATTTATTTTAATGTTTAAAAAAATGAGGGGATAGTTAATAAATGCATGCTTTTTTACTTACACATTTTTGAGTGATTTTCTTAATTAAGAAAGTTTAGCGTTTCTTATAGGTCCCTAATTTTGATGCATTAAAAAAACTACGAATTTTAAATTTAGGTTCTTTAATGACTTGCTGGTGATACTTATTTATACGGTTTAAAGTTAATTTTTATACGTCCATTGCGCTATTAGAACATGAATAGAGCAACCATGGAGTTTCTTGCCGGTTCTTCTCCATAGGAAACAACCAACCGAACCGTGCACCTTTTTGTCGACGTTTTATAAGTGCCCATCTGGGCCTATGTGAAATAAAATATTTTGATTTTGAATAATAGGTACGAACATTTATTTTGTCCTGACTACCCATACATGACTCTATGACAAACTCAGTCCCCCATCCCCACACCACTTGTAACAAATTAATGCTTAAAACTAATGCCATTTAATTTCTTACTAATGCATTCAGTCTAGCTTTTTGCGTTTGTCATTCTAGACTAGACTGGAATAAAAAAAAGATAGACCTGTCACCTGTCACGATGCAATAGAGAGTTTTCTGACCGTGTGTCGATTCGTTAGGCTGTGGTTTTCTCTGGGGTATATGGCCCGATTCCTGGTAAATTACAGATTGTTATTGATTTTAATTTGGAACTTTATTGTGTCATCATTAATGTACAGATTTGTTTAATCGTTTTTTACATGAAGTATAAAGGGTGTAAAACGACTCTTAACGAAGCCGAAAGGCACTTGTTCTCCCCATCATTGCGATCATTTTTTTGTTCTAGACCATACCTGGGAACTTTCTAGTTACGGAGATATTGGGGGTCAAAGTTCCAACTTCTGTCACAAGTTTTTTTTAAATCCTTGTTTTAAATTAGATTTTTACTTTTAAAACCGCCAAGATTTTTTATTGCCATTGACTTAGGACCTGATATTGTGAAATAAAAATCTACATCATCAACAATCATTTACTTTGTGGATTTATGTGAGCACAAATCATTATCTTCAGATCAAATGAGCCACTAGGCTTTTTTACGCAATTTTAGAGTTATGCTTAGTGATTAGTAGGTAGTACCAAATTCACTCTCAGTCGACCAATTTTTAACCTTATTACTTTAGAGAATAAGAGTGAACAGTGGCAGACCTTCAGTGAACTCAGTAGTACCCCTTTTCAGGTTAAGTGTTAATAAAAACAAATAAGTAAACTTTCTAAAACATTTCTTATTTGATGAACTTTCAGATTACTTTTTAAAATATATACTTTTATTCAAACGTTATTCTTCAGTCGATTACTTTCTTAAAATAAATAGTAACAAAACCGTGAAATACTCATAATCTTTAATCCGTATCTTGTCTTCAAAAATAATAGTAACAGAAAATAGATTGTCAGAAAATAACGCTTTACGCTATCAAAAATGTAGTTTTAAAAGAACAAAACAAATTGATTTTTCGCGCCGATTTGTATATAAAACATAGAGAATTAACTACCGGTTTCTAAAAGCCGTCGATTTTTTTAATCTATGCATAGTCAAAATTCTTATCGATTGATTTAATTGGATATCGATTTACTGTTCTGGGATCTTAGGCACATCGTAAAGAGTATGGAAAATAGACAATCTGCCTCACAACACACTGCCTCGTTGGTCTAGTGGTCGTAGTCGAAACTGATGAGCATGAGGACCTGGGTTCGATTCCCGGGTCGGACAAATTGTTATTGGGTTTTTGCCATCAGGAATTTCTCAGTAGCAGCCACAGAGTCTGGATTTGCGCCCGGTTGATGGCAATAAGCTCGCCCCCTATTACATGGGAATAAATATAACTGGCGAAATGTGGGTGTACTATTAGGTACATCTCTGCCTAATCCTTCGGGGATTACAGGCGTGATGTTAGGTTTACTTAACACAATCAGCGTATAATGTTCCCACTGCTAGGATACTTATAGCCTTTGTATTTGAGGAGTGAGCTGTAATCCAGCACGCGGGCCCAGTGTGGGTTTGTAGATGTCACATATATGTCTTCGAAATTTTTGGTTCAGGGACACCGACTTCCTTGTGGCGTTTTCCTGTAATCATCATCATTCTCCTGCACTTATCCCAATTGATTTGGGGTCGGTGCAGCAACTCTTCTTCTTCCATACTTCTCAATCACTCGGTGTTTTCCTGTTATTTTATCATATTTGACTGAGGAAGTAAGTACAAACGCCAGCATATCAGGCTACCCGAAACTGTGAAATTTTCCCAATCAACTTTGAGCTAAATACTTTAGCGGTAAAGTTGAGAATCTATTTAAAAAATTGACAGATTGTAGTAGCTTGATGGCGACTGTATTTTAAACGTACTCGTAACTCCGATGTTATTCTAATCTAGGTTCCGACTTAATTCTTTGGACTAGGTCATTTACTCAAAAAGTTTAATCTACTCAAAGTCTGTTACTCAGAAAATCGAAGTTAGATAAAAATATGATATATTTTCGAAGAGAAACACAAACTTTTATCCAACTGTCTCCGATCAGAAAGATGGGGAAAAAGTGTGGAGGATCGACTATCGTTTTTTCAATGGCACTCACACAGACACAGATGATATTCACACGATGTTGTTTTGTTTGTGTGTGTGTGTAAGTATCGGGTGGGGTGTGGGCGCAGTGTTGGTTGGAAGCGGGGCGGGTTTATGAGCGTAGCGGGCTGAGATTTAATAGTCTTTCTGTTGTCAGAAACATTTTACGTAAGGTAATGAAGTGAAACTGCGGGCTGTTCGAAAGAGATACCGCGGCCCTGGAACACAAAGGGCACGGAAGGAACATGGATGGTTTTTAGTCAGTACAAGTCTGACACTCCTTCTGCTGTTACTTTAACAAACTAAACGTAAGTATTCGTAAACTTATGCGGCTGTAGAAGTATGAATCTATTTTGAAGTTCAGATCAACCTTAGTTGTGTGTTGTTTTGATCCGATCTTTGTCATTTGTGAAGGACAGACGGTACTATGCTTTGATTTTGTTTAGTATTTTATTCTGAGACAGTTCAAGTGCAAGAAAGAAGAAATAGAGAGAGCGACTAGAATGCAAAATTTATTTAAAAGTAAATTCATTATGTATATTATCAGCAAACAAAATTGCAGTTGACAAAAGTAAACTCTAGAAATAAAATTTCAAGAACTTTAGCTTGACTTATCAAGAACCTCTCGGTTTTATTATTCTGCGGAAGTTTTAAAACTGCATATATTGTTCATTATTACTGCTCACATAACCCCGCTCACACTACGCCTACATCTCACGTACACGCGGGTCGACTGTCCCAACTAATTTCACACTGATTTAGTCAAGTGTACTTGCCACAAAAAACGTCCCATTCACTGTACCGATGTGATCGGCAGACGTGGCCCGCCAGTGAAATTTCAATGAATGAGTTTGAATTTCATCGAGCATCATGGTATTTTTGGAGTGAGTTTTTGGATTTAAGGGGTAAGCAGAGCTCCAAATTATTTTCGGACTGATAAACTAGCAAGTTAATGGGCAAGGAATAGTTTCAACTGCAGAATAAACACAAAAACTAGGGTCAAGAGGTACTTTACAAAACGATTAGCCTAGATATTAGCCTATTACTGCCTCGTTGGTCGAGTGGTCGCCAGCGCGACTGCTGAGCATGAGGTCCTGGGTTCGATTCCCAGGTCGGGCAAAGTGCTATTGAGTTTTCCATCAGGAATTCCTCAGTAGCAGCCACGGAGCCTAGATTTGCGCTCGGTTGATGGTAATAGGCTCGCCCCCTATTTCATGGGACATAAACATAACTGGTGAAATGTGGGTGTACTATTAGGTACACCTCTGCCTAACCCTACGGGGATTACAGGCGTGATGTTATGTAATGTAATTAGCCTATAATCTCAGTTTTGGGACACAGTAAGCTGTGGTGCGCATTTACATAAAAATCAAATGTTACCAGTCTTAGCGGGCCGGCTCTTAGCGAATGTTTTGAACTTTTTTATACTAAGGGATGCATTTTGGCAAAATCATATTTTTATTTTCCACATCCAAGCAAGCAGTTAGAGATAGAGTTAATACAAGCCCTGTAGTAGAGAGAATTAGACGCACTTTTCAGTAACCGGGTTATGGATTCTGGAGGTCAGATAGGCAGTCGCTTCATCTGAAATACTGGTATTCAGCCGCATTCAGTTAAACTGGATGTCAACCTCAATATAGTTGGGAATAGGCTAAGCAGATGATGAGTAGGACATTATACAGGCTAACATTATTTTGTAGGCCTCATTAGTGATAACGCGGTAGTGTAGAGCAGCGGTGGCCCAGTGGTGGCGGCCCCGACTTACGAACAGTAAATCGTGGGTTCGAACCCAGGCAGGCGCATTAATCTGTGTAATTTATTTCATCACCACTGTTCTCAAAACGGTGAAGGCAAACATCGTGAGGAAACCGGCATGTCCTAAAACCAAAAATTCGAAGACATGTGACATCTACCAACCCACACTGGGCCCGCGTGGTGGATTACAGCCCATTCCCTCTCATAGAGAGGAGGCCGTGTGTCCCAGCAGTGGGAACATTATAGGCTGATTATGCTATGCACTAGTGAAAACTAAATACCAAAACCTGCATAAACCATTACAAAATCCCAACTCTTAACCTCAACAAAGACTATATAAAAGTGAATAGCTCGCCGGCCATTGCTCACGCGCCGATCGAAAGGGAAACTTGCTGTTGTCACAAAAACTGACCAAAAAACCGTCGACCAGATGTTCTGTGTCGCCTGGGTAGCCTGCAGCGTTCGTTGCATCTGATAACTTTGTATGTATCAATCATTAATTTGATTGAATTAATGAATTGATTATATAGTATGTCTGTGTGTGACTGCCTCGTTGGTCTAGCGCGACTGCTGAGCTTGAGTTCCCGGTTTCGATGACCAGGTCGGGCAAAGTGCTTCAGAGCAATACAGGGTTAAACGGATTCTTCACGAAGCCTTAAACTAAGTATCCTGTACATCAAACTAAGTAAGTCTACGCAAAAATGATGCTGAGAAACACGGGGTGAAAAATCACGTTTTACAGTAGGACCCAATGTTACGCACTCAAAACATTGTTCTGATGGATGCATTGAATATTACAGGGGAGGCATTTAAAGTAAAGAAACAAAAAAGTTGCAACTTTGACCCCCAATATCTCCGTAACTAGAAGGTTCCCAGGTATGATATTGGTGCCGATTCCCTTGTTCACAAACTAAACTAAATTTAAGTTGAGTGCATCTTTTTCTTTCTATATCATTAAGAAAAGGACAGAAGATAAATATTAGTTTAGTCCTGTCAAATTAGTCAGCACCTGACGTAATTTGATGTAATTTTAGTAGTCAACTTTTTAATCACGTCTAAACTTGTGTCAGGCGCTGGTTAATTTGACAGGACTAAACTAAAATGTATCTTCTGTCCTTTTCTTAATGAAATAGAAAGAAAAAGATACACGAAACTTAAATTTGGTTTAGTTTGTAAACAAGGGAATCGGCACTATTGAACAACAAAATTATCACAATGACGGAGAGAACAAGTACCTTTCGTCTTCATTAAGTTAAGTACTTTAACACTCAATATAATATGGAGTACAAAAACGCCAAAAAATTGGAAGTGACTCACAAAATATGCGATAAATATAGATAATAGATAACAATTCCAATAAAATTGAACGGAAATGGTTGACCCACCACATCGCCCCCTCCTTAATGATGTCCATCTCAGACGTGCGCCTGCGCCTGTAACAGATACGTCTCAACCGCAGCCACTTCCTTGGGAACCTGCTAGGTGGGTGGACGTGTTTTTTGTTTCGTCTGTGAATGGAAGGTGTAGTATTTGTCTAGTGAATGGGGAGATGGGAATTGATTTTAAAGTAATCAATGTTTGAGATTGCAAAAAATTATGCGATTTTGATTATCTGAAATTATTTTCGACATATTGAGCCCTAGATTTAAAACAAATACATTTGATCCATAAAAATTTCAGGATATTTTGATTTTGTTCAAGAACCGATAAACCCGCTGTCCAATGTTGGTATGTGATTAACTCAATTGACTGGCCAAATTGCAACGGTAAAATTTTCACTTCCAAAGAAATTATCATAATCAAGGTTTTTTTTTTCGGATGGGAAGTCATCAAATGACTTCTCCCGCTCTGGGCAGAGCGGAAGGGAGTGTCAGACTTGTACTGACTAAAACCCATCCATGTTCCTTCCTTGCCCTTTGTGTTCCAGGGCCGCGGTATCTCTTTCGAACAGTCCCGCAGCCCTGGATAATCAAGGCCCTTGGATTTGCTTTTCAAGAGAACGCTATTTTAGTGAATTTGACTGAACCGCAAGCTTGCTGAAACCATTCATGAATAATGTTCACAAATGTAGTATATAATTAAGTAAGATTCATGTTAACATCTTTATGCATACCTACAGGGTGTAACAAGATCCTTCACGAAGCCGTCAACCAAGCATTCTGTACATCAAACGAAGTACTTAACTTTACGCAAAAATTATCGCTGCGAAACGATATTTTTTTTGGGGGTGAAAAATCACATTTTATGGTAGAACTCAATGTAACGCACTCAAAACATTGTGTTGATGGATGGATTGAAAAGTACGGGGTTCATGATGGTGTTAAAAGTAAAAATCTAATATTAAAAACAAGTACTTAAAAAAAAAAACTTGTGACTTGGAACTTTGTCCCCCAATAACTCCGTAACTAGAAAGTTCCCAGGTATGGTCTAGAAAAAAAAAATGATCACAATGACGGGGAGAACAAGTACCTTCTAGCTTCATAAACAGTCATGTTACACTCTTTTTTTTTATTAAAAAAAGCCGCTTGGTGTTCTGCTCAGGGATAGCTGAGGCTGGTTGTCTTCCTCAGACAGTTAAAGTCAAATACTTGAGGGGCACAGTTTAATTCACTCACAACAAACTTATTAGGCACAGGAACTGTCCTTTTATACAATTTATCACCACCAGGTACAAAAACGTGCACGCCGAGAGGACGGAAAAAAATACATAGACAACTTTGACAATGTTGCCAAAAGCAAATATTAATTATATTTTTGTTGGTGTTGCCAACACTTCTCGTGACAAGAGTAATTGTTTATTAAAGAATTATGTTAATATGTTACCAACCACGTGGTCCAACTATTACTTACCGAACATTAACTTAAACTTACTTTCTCACCATCCAGCGATACCCCACAGAAACCGGTTGCGATGTCGAGTCATCGCCATTAGTTCCGCACCGGGAATCGAACCCGCGACCTGCTACCGACGGACGGAAGTTAATGTTTTTTGACAAATTGTCGGGGTTTTGATGTTTGATAGCTTTTAATTGAGTGGGAATTTTTGTTTGATGGAGTTGTTTATTAAAATTATTATTTAGATTGTACGTTTATCAATTTTTATATAAGGTTTTTTTTTGATAAAACGGATACCCTGACTTGCTTTGGAAACGAAATCTAATTGCATCATATTATAAAAAATAAAAATCATTAGCAAAAGACCAACCTCGATGCGATCTTGGCTGCAAGATGAAATCATGTCTGTCATAAAAATATTTTATCATTAGAACCAAAGGTGTGTGCAAAATATCAAGTCCATCGGTTGGGAGGAACTGGTTTTAAATTCAGCTGCTAGATTTGACCATGAAATACTAACTAACGAACTAACAAGGCAAGTTAAATAAAAGCTTATAATAAAAAAACCGGCCAAGTGCGAGTTGGACTCGCGCACCGAGGGTTCCGTATAAACTTGTAGGTATTTTATTATTAAACTACATATTTGCGGTTATCAGATTTTTTCCTTTACATATTGTGCTGTAAGTCATTTGCTTCTTGCTAAATTTCGTGAGGGTACTTCTGGTTGCCCTAGAATTGGCAATTTTGGTTAAAAGCAAGGTCTTAAAGCACAAGTAAAGGGAAAATTCTGAAAAAAAATATATATTAAAATAAGGTAAATTTTCTTTCTTACAAGTTTTCGCAAAAATCTAAAGGAGCCCATATCTTTTTATCGTGTTGATTAAGGACCTTGATTTGTATACACCTAATAGGGACAATATACCTCAGTATCTGGGTTAAATTTCAACTTGCTAAGTCCACCCGTTCCTGAGAAAATCGGTGGTGACACACGGACAGACAGACGTACAAGAGAGTGATCTTAAAAGGGTTCCTTTTTTACCTTTTGAGGTAGGTACGGAATCCTTAAAAAGGAAAACATCGGTACGAAATCGGCATGTCCTAGAACCAAAGGAAAAATCTTTCTTCTTCAGTGAACCCATATTGTTCACATTGCTGAGACTCGATCCCATCATGTTGGTGATGATTATACCCTTTCTTGTTAGACTTTTAGTTAGAATCGCAACTGCAAAGGTACACCCGGGTTAGATGGTTCAGTTTGGGCAATATTCGCGATTCGATAGTGTCGCGAGATATGAATCGTCGAATCGAATCGTGTCTGCTATTTGGGAAATATACGTGATGCTAGTGTTGTTTTGTCTGTCTCTTTATTCACAAGGTCTCTTGAATTTGTTCCCCTTGATACACTGATACAAAAAATAATAAACAAAATGATTAAATCTCGTCATACATAAACTTTTGCTCAAACAAAGCTAGATCCATAAAAATAATGACTCATATTTAAAACAAAATCTACCTACGGAACCACCACAAAACTGACCGTTGAACCCACAGTACCCCAAAATCTCCGGTGCGAAAGAGACAACCATACAGACCACGTTCCGCTCGATTAGAACCGCCTTGTTCGAATTTTGACAGCAGCCAATCAGAATAAATTTGTCGGCGCACACTAATTGATAATTCGAAGTAAAAAGATCTTAAAACAAAAAACTGCCATTGTAATCTCAATCTTACCATCATAAAAATAAAGTTCAGTTTTGATTGTACCTTGAAACTTATGGAACGTGGTCAGAAAAGCCTACGTTGATTTGAAAGCATTAGAATATCAGACTTATTCCAAAGTGATAACGGTGATTTTTGAATGTTACATCAAAGTTTTTTGTTTTTTAACAATCGCTTGCCTGAACGGAAACTGGTGACATGTATGGAATTAAGATTTTTGTGTAATGATTATGTAAGTAGGTAACAGTGGACGTTTGAATTAAATTACATTGTGATTTTGACACATCCGTTGTGGTATGCTAGTATTATTTAAAGGGTATAGCAAAATACTGAGATAGAAGCCTTTTTGACCTCGCACTGGTTTCCTATAAGTATTGGTTAGTTTTATTTTGTACCTCAACTAAAATTCTTTTTCTTCTGAGGGAGGATTTGGTGCAAAACATTATAAAAAAAGAATTGTGTGTGTACTTATTACGCACGTAAGAAGTTATACTTCTTTGGCGTATAAAACTAAAATGTTGACTAGCTAACTTCAGGGTGACGGTGTCCTCGCGCATCGTAAAAATTTACTCTCATCATTTTTCCCTAACGCGCCAAAAGAGGTATAACTTCAAAAATGTTTTTTTTTTTCATTAGCATACATCGTGTCTCACAGCTGAGTAAAGCCAATTATAACATAACACCAAAATTTGTATTTCTCACTTGTGTCTCTTTTGGTTCGAAGCAACAAAATTTCAAGATGATCAGATTATTGCGAACCAACCCTAAGCAATATAAGTCTTATCTCTAGCAACGTTAAGTCCAATTCACCTTAACCCTATTCTGATGAAGCTATCAATGACTATCGGAGATGATTGCTTGCATTGTGAATTGAACCTTATACAAGAGGATTATGGTTGATTTTATACCAAGATAGGGTTTTTCTTTTTTTTAGTTTTTAATTAAACGGAAGAGATTGTGTTGAACGAATGAAGGCTGTCCCTTGAAGTACCTATTTGTACCTTCCCAATAGAGTTGGCATATTGGCTGTGTCGACCCCAATGGTTCAGTGGTTGGCACAGAGGCTTTTGCGCTATGGATCACATGTTCGATTCCAAGAAGCTTTTTTCTTCTATGATCTACGAGTGGGGCAGTCTTAGGTATATTCAATGTTTTATATCTTTGTTATTTGTATCGCTACATAATCTTTTATGCACAAAAGATTCTTGCAAATCCAGCTACTATACCATAACATCACGCCTCCAATCCCCAAAGGCTTAGGCAGAGGTGTACCTAATATAGTACACCCACATTTTGCCAGTTATATTTAAGTCCCATGTAATAGGGGTGACCCTATTGCCATCAACCGGGCGCTACTACAGACTCTGTGGCTGCTACCGAGAAATTTCTGATGGAAAAACCCAATAAGTATCTCTTTGCCCGACCCGGGAATCGAACCTAGGACCTCTTACTCAGCAGTAATGCTTCCGACCACTAGACCAACGAGACGGCTAACATAAGGATTATTTTAGTTAGGCATAATCTACCATCATTAGGGTATCCGATGCTATCGTACCAATGTATACATACGATTACTATAAGAAGCTCTATAGTTAATGATAATATTACTCTATCCAATATAATATATCAGCTAATGAACCATAAGATCCTACACACGAAACTCCATAATTCAGTTAAAATAGATCACAATAGTTTGAGAACAAACTATGTGAACTTGGAACAAAAATAACTGACATAAAAAACAGTGACACAAAGATGCCATTAAAATACAAAACCTCAAATATAAAGGGGTGTAAACTGAATCTTTACGAAGCCGAAACGCTTGTTCTAGACTATACCTAGGAACCTTCTAGTTACAGAGATATTGGGGGTCAAAGTTCCAACTTTTACATACATGCAACTTTTACAACTTTTGCATACTTTTTTTTTAAATACATGTATACGATTAATCAGGAGGGCAGCGGTGGACCAGTGGTAACGACCCCGACTTACGAACAGTAAGTCGTGGGTTCGAACCCAGGCAGGCATATTACTTTGTGTAATTTATTTCATCACCACTGCTCTCAAAAACGGTGAAGGAAAACATCGTGAGGAAACCGGCATGTCCTAGAACCAAAAATTCGAAGACATGTGACATCTACCAATCCGCACTGGGCCCGCGTGGTGGATTATAGCCCATTCCCTCTCATAGAGAGGAGGCCTGTGTCCCAGCAGTGGGAACATTAAGAGGCTGATGATGATGATACGATTAATACGATTTTTACTTTAAACACCTCGAGGACCCCCTTACTATTCAATCCATCCGTCAGCACAATGTTTGAGTGCGTTGCATTGAGTCTACACTACAACTGAAACGTGTAAAACTACTGTAAAATGTGATATTTCAGCCCAAAAAAAAAGTAATTTTTGCGTTTATAAAGTTACTTAGTTCGATGTATGTACATAATGCTTGGTTGTCGGCTTCGTGAAGAGTCTGTTTACACCCTGTATTTTTTTTAAATATGATTAATTAATAGTCTTCATTATCTGCCTAGCCTTTTCCCAACTATGTTGGGGTCGGCTTCCAGTCTAACCAGATGCAGCTGAATAACAGTATTTTACATAGAGCGACTGCCTATTTTAACTCCATAACCTAGTTAGTACTGGGTAATACGATACCTCTTAGTAAGACTGGTTGTCAAATTTTCAAGCCACTGACTACCTGTAATGACTGTCACAGATCTACAAATGACAGCCGGGACCAACTGCTTACGAATCCCCAATTGCATTAATAGATATTTTTTTGT
The DNA here is from genome assembly GCA_950005105.1 of Lycophotia porphyrea. NCBI lineage: Eukaryota > Metazoa > Arthropoda > Insecta > Lepidoptera > Noctuidae > Lycophotia > Lycophotia porphyrea. Next base: position 11,168,239 of record OX465408.1, on the reverse strand, counting down.
TTTTTAATTTGCTGTTCTAAAAAAGAAACGAGTATGCTCTAGACCACACGACTGAAGTAAAACTTAAACAAATGCCGAACAATCGTCTGTCAAATTAAAAAACGTAACTCTCTCTTTCTATCTTCACTAACTTATTTCTCCCTCTCAAGTTCCGTTTGCCTCGTAACGTAACGCATTCACCAGTTTAGTCTCAAGACAAGCGTGCGTAAAGAAGTTTTACTTCAAAAATCGCACATAAAAACTAGTTGAGAACATAGCTGAATGTGATTCATCTATCTACTGGTGTATCACTAAAAGGCTTACGTTTTAAAAGCAAGTATTTGGCAATATTTTATGCAAGTCTGTTTCATCCCAGCGAGGAAGGGCAGAGAAAGCTGCCAAGAAAGACCATCAAGACCACCACCACTTTGAGACACACAGCGCAGCTTGTATCTCGTTATTTTTATTTGAAGTATGTCACGGTATTTCTTTAACCATTGATATTTGTCTGTAACTGAAAATGTTTTTCTTTTTGCATATTGGCACCTTAATTTTATAGTCATTTAATTTGTATTCTTTAATTGTTCTTCTGTGTGTTGTGCTGTCTTTTGTGTGCACTGATAAAATGGTTTATCTATCTATCTATCTACCATCATTCTCCTGCCCTTATCCCAATTTATTTGGGGTTGGCGCAGCATGTCTTCTTCTTCCATACTTCTCTATCATTGTATTATTTATTTATTTCTCAGCATATGGTACAGACGCCAGCACATCAAGCTACTACAATCTGTCAAATTTCTTCAATAGATTTTCAACTTTATTTCTGAAATATTAGGTTCAAGGTTGGTTGGGAAAATCTGACAGTTTCGGGTAGGTTGACCTGCTGGCGTCTGTACATTGAGATCTTACATTAAACTTTGTTTCACATATATTTGCTGTTGCAGAAATATTAAATAACAAGTTAGGTACATTTCAAGAATATTATTAAAGAATTGAAATTTGAATTTACTCAGCAGTCACCTCCTTTCTGGCCATATCCTCCTTCACACAGTCCGTCCATCGTTTCTTAATTCTTTAGTCTTCCTGTAATCTTATAGCCACCTAGATTCGTAGGTACTCAATATTTTCCTGCCAAGAAAAACCAAGACTTAAAAAGGTGTAGTCCACAGTTTGCCAACTCACACCCCACAATTCAGTACATAGGTAAAACTAATTTGTGAAACACACAATCCCTTGCATTAGCAGACATATCGGTAATAGCATGTCCTAATTAATAATCTGATCAATAGGCTTTTTGGACAAAGCTGTTGTATTGAGAATTCTTATTACTATAGACTGCCTCTTTGGTTGAGTGGTCGCAAGCGTGACTGCTGAGCATGAGGTCCTGAGTTCGATTCCCAGGTCGGGCAAAGTGCTATTTGGTTTTTCAAACAGGAATTTCTCACTAGTAGCCACGGAGTCTGAATTTGTGCCCGGTTGATGGCAATAGGCTCGCCCCCTATTACATGGGACTTAAACATAACTGGCGAAATGTGGGTGTACTATTAGGTACACCTCTGCCTAAACCTACGGGGATTACAAGCGTGATGTTATGATGATTATTATAGAAAACTATGATATGGGTAGTAAGACTTCGTTAGGTTAGCTGCTTTTTTTTTTCGTATGGGCAATCATCAAATGACTTCTCCCGCTTTGGGCGGAGCGGAAGGGAGTGTCAGACTTGTACTGACTAAAACCCATCCATGTTCCTTCCTTGCCCTTTGTGTTCCAAGGCCGCGGTATCTCTTTCGAACAGTCCCGCAGCCAAACTCATCCCTTACATAGATTTTGTGGGCTTATTTATGTTGATGGGGATGTCTTCTAGCCGATTTCGGCCATAGCGACTGCAATCGATGGCTTTCTAGGCAGATTATCGAGAGCTTTGGTGGGATGCTCTATCATGTGCTCTCAAGTGGTGAGTATATCCAACTTTGGCCGGAAAACTCCGAGCACGAAGCGGAGATGTCAGAACACTGTTGACGAAACTGTAGGTGGCCTAGTTTGAGGGCATCACGCTTTAAGTCTAGCTTATTGTAAGCGTCTGATGGATAACGAGATGACGTCTCTTAATTACCTGCTTCCATGAATAGAAACTTTGTCCAGCGTAGCGTAGTGATTGTGCAAATTTTAACGTCTTCAAAAACGTTTACTGGGAAAATTCCGATATTTTTTCTGAAGTGGTTACTGGGAAAATCCGATGATTTCCCTTTATGATAATTATCTAGTGCAATGTCTCGATTGAGTAAACAGGAGGTACAGACGGAACATCATCCCACTACAATCTGTCAAATATCTTTAATAGATTTTCAACTTTATCGCTAAAGCATTAGGTTCAAGGTTGATTGGGGAAATTTGACAGTTTCCGATAGCTTGATGTGCTGGTGTCTGTTCACTAGATATTTCGTATCTACAATAATTAATGCAAATAAAAAGCTTTATAGAAAAAAATACACTTTTTAGACTGAAACAATTTATGAAAATGATTTTCCCGTCCTTATCACTTCAACAGACAGAACAGATAACTGAAAGGGACGCGAGAGGGGAGCGCGGGGAGAGGTGACGTCACAGTAGTGTGTTCGGAAATTTTGTAGCGAGTGTCTGGCGAATTTGGTTTTTTTTTGCGATTTTTGCTTCCGATTTCATATTGTAATTACTTTTTCAAAAATCATATCGAGTAGACACGTTACCAAGCAATATGGCTGAAGTAACAGTCAATTTTAGTTTAGTGTTGAGTGTAGTTCAAATTGTGAAGATCACAACAGTGACAGGACATAGTGTGGCAGTTTTTTCTCTCAATAGAGAGAAAAAATCTGATTATTATTATTTAATTATTAACTGAATCCTGACACTGTGCGGGCAGGTTGTCAGTGGTAAAAAACTCGAATTTCAGAGTACTATTAATATCTACCAAAGTTTCAATGTAATTGACACTAGGACTTATGACTAAACTTATTCCTTGAATATTAAATTCAAAACTTTTGAGAAATCATAGTATATTATTACATAGTTACATAAATACTACATAATAATCAACGATAGTAGTCAATATAGGTATATCTTATTTATGTACTTACAACACACATTTTGATTACCTATACTTAACTAAAATTCGTATAAATCCCCTTTTTAATGAATTAAAAACTAAAACCCAATGACCAGACGGAGTCATTCGCTAATTATTCACTTGATTGAGTTTCTATAAATGTAATTAAATGGTCAAGATGCAAATTATCACGCGACTGCTCATTGTCTCGTCGAGAATTAATGCTGTTTTAACTATTTGCGGATTACTCTAAGTAAATAATTTATTTTGAACACGTTGGAAGTTATACATCATCAGAAGCTGAATACTAGTATTAGGTATACATAGACCAATTCACATTTATACATGACATACACGACGGATGATTCGATTTTACAAAAAAAAAACAAATAATTTTATAAGAAGCATTATTATTTCAAAATTATTTGTTTCTTTTTTTGTAGAAAAATGGCTGTAAAATAACGTCATTTGCAATTTAGAGACTCTTTGTGAAACAATATTATTATATTTGTTTTTCTCTACTTCCTTCACCTATACATAAACTAAACATGATACTGTAACTGGTATGGTACGGTACGAATTGCCAAGACAGAACTGGGATTTGGGGTCAGATGCTTATCTGACTAGCGACCGCTTAGTCTCTCTTTGTGATCTACTAGTACCTACTCACCAGCATCCAGTTAGATAGGCCAATAACCCCAATAATGTTGGGAAAAGACAAGCTAATGGCGATGAAACTTGCTCCTATTCCATGTTTTTTTTTCTTAAATAATTTAAAACATCAAAATTTCGCCAAAAATGCTTTCTTTCCAAATATTTTTGTAAAAAAAAAAACATCACACATTAATTTCGCACTGCCAAAATTCAAAGATGGCGGCGAAAATCTCACCCCTCAGGGTAGAATATTTCGGATCATCCCGCCACGTGCCGGCAGTGCTACCGCGACTGCCGCGCGGTTCGTTGTCGCCTCTATGACGCGACCCAGCGATCCGCGACAGCGCGACGACTTGCAATTTTTGGAAAAATAATTTTACTATAAAATGCCAGTGCTAAAAGTTCGTTAATGGTAGAAAAAGTGACGGTGTGGATTATAATTTGAATTTCGAATGACAGTGATTTTTGAAAATGATGTTTAGATTTTTTGTGATTGGTGAATTTGAATTTGGATGTGACTAGTGAAGTGAATAAAAAAATTAAGGTTTAAAAAATATTTTTTGATTCTTGATTGCGCTTGTAAATGCGTTGCCAAGTTCATAAAAACATAGATACTTTACAAAAAAAAAATCTAGGAAATCGAGAATGCTCACATTAAATGACAAATAACGACACAATCTAAAACAAATATTACTGAAAAAAATAATGAATACTAAAACTAAAATTCAATCAAACGTAAAACCAACATAAATAGCAGCATGGCTAAAAAATTACCGACGCAAAACAAAAACTCAACCATATTCAAACCCAACAAAAACTTTTATTTACACACAGCACATAACATACCTGTTATGTAAAACAATCCGGCATGTAATACCGACACCGTCCGTAGGTATCACCGGAGCTATCGGATCCGATGACCGGCCGTACACGCCCCGTGTGAATGTTACACGACTTACACGGTTATAAATGAGAGATACGAACCAGTTTTTGATGATGGATAGACTTGAGGATTTGGAGTAGGTAATGGTGGCTAAATAATAGAGAAACGACCGATCGGGTAGATCTTCAGGTAAACCCGCGTTTGCCTAGGTTGTCCGTGGATAGAGGATCACCCATTTCATACCGAGTTTCCTCTGTGCCTCGAAAGTCTGGTAACCACTTTTACCAAGGGGTATCGTATTACCCAGTACTAACTGGGATGTGGAGATCAGATAGTGAGTTGCTCCATGTATAATACTGGTTTTCAGCTGCATCCGGTTACACTGGACGCTGACCTCAACATAGGTACCTAGTTGTGAAAAGGCCAGGCAGTTGATGAATAGTGGCTGATATTCAATAATAATCAATAAAAAATTAAATCATATGTATAGCAATTAACAAAGGAAATAATAATCTTTGTTACACAAGGAATTAGTTCCAAAATTGTTTGAAGTCCCTGACTCCTGTGTTTGGTGACTGACTTGTGTTACAAGAGTCAGTGCACTTCCTTAATTAAAGCTGAGCTTTACAAGTGTTCTGAAATTAAAGCCCAAAGCACAGAAAACCCTACTATAATACCTACGCTATGCTCTCTGTTAAATCCAAGTAATGTAAAAACAATAGGATTCTCTGCATTGTGAGAGAAAGACGGTGGACAGCTTTCTCAGTGAACTCAGTTGATTTAATTCGGTTCCTACTATGAATACAACTCAATATTTACAATAATTTTTAATTATTTACCATTTTGCTTACATACTTCTAAGCCGGATCACATAGGCCTTCTAGGTATATAAATGTTTAGGTACTCCAAAATCCCTGTCTTATGTTGGGCTCAAGCTCACGCCTAGTTCTTTGATCCTAAATATGAGGTCATTACCAACATTACTAAGATAAATTGGCAATGTGTCATACTATTTTTACCTCTAATCAAGTTCAGTGAGACAATAAGTAGATTAATCACCTTTTACGAAATGAATTACTACTTGAGACGTCAAATTAGGTCAAATATCATGAATGAGATGAAATTAACATAATTTCTGCATTACTGTTAATTACTTTGCAGTTCGTTATTAACTTGAGCTCTCAGTATTTAGCTATTTGTACAACATCATCCGCCTTAGTCTTTTCCCAACTATGTTGTGATTGGATTACAGTCTAACTAGATGCCGCTGAATATCTACCAGTATTTTACATGATAGAGCGACTGCCTATCTGACCTCCACAACCCACTTACTAAGTTATCTTTCCTACGATACTCCTTGGCAAGACTGGATGTCAGACTAACAGGCTTTTGACTACCGCCAAGACTGTCAAAGATATACAAATTTTACCTTTTTGGGACCAGTTATTTGCATATCAAATTTAAAAATAAAAGTTAGTCATAAATAATCCCACGGACTTAACATAACAAGAAACCGATCCCTTGTCACAATCCATCGATTATGTCCGTCAACCGTAAAATATACCTCAAAATCGAGACTAAGTTATCTGTGCTCGATTGTCCGGCGCTCGATTGAGACGTGTTTTAATCGGAAATAAACGGTTTTTTTTTTGTTTAAAAAATAAGCTTTTATTTTGACTGTTAGTGTTTGGTTTTGACCTAAGTTTTGAGTGATATGTGTTTTGGCAAAGATTTTTAGTCTTCATAAGTGCATCCATTAATAATTATGAGTTCTCATTTAGTTTCTTTGAATATACTTTGGTGTATCTTTACCAGTTAAAATACAACTTAAAGTCACTAGGTAGAAACAATGTAAAAAGTTAAAATTTAGTACCTAAAGAAAATGTGCCAAAAATTAACTAATCCGCCGAAAGCGGTAATCGCGAAACAAAACAAAACAAAATTAAGTGATTCAAGAAAGTACAGCAAAATCACCCAAAACATTGACTTTCACCAAACTATACACGAACAATACTAAAACTACACGCGTTAATTGTGACTTCCTCTCCATAATCGGTTGCTTATTAAAAATCTTCCTTCTCGTGAGAAAAACAGCGTCATAATACCCCCACCTGCCTCTATTGAACCAGAAAACTAGTGATCAAACACCGGAAAATCGTACAAATCGTCGAAAAACCGGCGAAATTGCTCCAAACGAATCGTTATTACTGACCAATCACGGTTACGATTTTCATGCCGCTTTCACGGTGACCACTCTTTTTTTTGTTTTGAAAATCATTAGGGCATTGAAATTAACCGAGTAGTTTCGACAAATAGGTATTTTTTTAACGTTTTCCGGTCTTTTTTTCTTATTTTTTTAAATCTGCGAAGAGCAATCAGACGTTACGATCTCTGATTTAAGTTAGTCTATTTCAGATAGCTTTGAAGATGGTCTAATTACAAGCGCAATCAAGATTTTTCTCATACTCAACATTTTCTCTCTCAGTTTCAACTAATAAACCAAACTTACTTTTTTAATAAACAGTAATAAAATAACACCTGTATTAAGTAACGAAGTGAAAACTAAAAAAAAGACAAAATGTAAAAAAACAATCATGATACAAATTCCGAACACACCAAAGCAAGTGATGTGAAAACTAAAATTCAAAATTAGAACTTCAATCATGGCGTCTGCATAACTTACTTTTAGTTGAAAAAACTAAAGTTTATTAGTGATTTTGTTTAATAATCAAGCAATTGACTTGATAATTAGTGTGGTTGTGTAAGTGTTCAAACTGGAGGGGCAGAGTAAAGCCACTTTTGCGGCCCTTTTCGGGCTGAGGGCCGGCGGGGGCGTGGATCTCTCCGCGGCTTACCGATACAACCAAAATATGATGGAATATTATACATGTAAGTTGGGATTTTTTTCATGAGTTAAGTATGGAGATGTTTTAATGTTACATTGAGTATAGTTGGGAAGACTGAGTACCTTCTAAGGTAAATGTGGTAGGAACAGAAAAACAATTATAAGACAAGACGGAAATAATCTATTGTTAGTACTTAGTTTGTAACAAGTTGGTCTATCTAGTGTCATATACCTGCTTGCCAGGTAGCATTCGTGTGTCAAAATCGAAAATTTTTGTATGAAAATATTTTGCAATGTTCGCTCTTTAGTACCTGGATGACCTTTGCTCGGTAACACGGATAAAATCAAGTTTTCTAGAAATGAAACCTAGCTATATCGATTTATCGCCCCCAAAACCCCCAGCATACTAAATTTCATGAAACTCGTTGGTGCCGTTTTCGAGATTCAGATTATATATATGTAGGTAATATACATTTAAACAAGAATTGCTCGTTGAAAGGTAAGTATTAGATTTTCATACATTTTCTTTAAAAAAAAGTAACTGTCAAACGATATCAACGCAAAAATTCTTATTCTTATTCTTTAGGTATTGCAAACCAAATTACAATATATAGCTTAAAAAAATAGCTAAGTACAGCTTAAAAATGTTCACTTTTGATCGTAGATTTCTAGATATCTTAGTAGTTAGGTAATAACTAGCAAATCAGCTAAAGTTGATGATTATTTTCGGCAAGTCTAGTTTTTGTACTAATGAAGGTAAAATGTATATCCTTTTAATTATTCCAGTTTTGCATAGATAGTTTCAGAGATTCATAGTGCTAAGTAATGAGTTCATAGTAGGTTGTGTGGTGGAACCTACCTTTAGCTTTTCTATCTGACAAGTTATTACAGAAAATTACAGTTTCCTGAATTTCAAATCAAAACTTTTCAACTGTGTTTCCCGATTTATGCGAGTAGTCAAGAAATTAAATTTCTGCATCTAAAATTATGATTCAGAAGTTTTTATTTTTTGTCTAAAGCAGACACTAGACCTCTTGATAGGTATGTTCAAATAAACCCACAATATTCGTCTCTATTAAAATCAAATGTTTAGTAAACAGTGTTTTTATTTATGTAAAGGATCGCGTCTCTTTGTAGAACATAACCACAGAACCACATAGGTAAGTACAAAAAACCCTTTTAACCGAATCATATTCCATTTCAAAAAAAGAATCCCTAAAACAAACGAAAGCCATCCGAATCCCTCAAACGACGTTATCCAGTCATTATGCAAAAACGCTGGAACCATCCATAACAATATTATCATAAATAGAACGCATAAAAACTCAATCCCGCCATAAAATACGTAAAATACCTAACAAGCATCTGCAAAGCCCCGAGATTTCATAAAACACCCGAAAATTTTCCCTCCGAAAAAGATCGTTACAAAACCCACCTATAGAAACCCTCGAAACGCGGTGGGGGGCGAGGGAAGCCTTCTGATTGGTCGTTTCGGAGAATGGTACGCCGTGATTGGTCGGTGTGGTAGTGGGTGGGGCGTGTTGTCTGTGTGAGTACTGCGTTCGGTTTACGTTAATTGCGAGGCGTTTGGGCGCGTTCACTACATGTGTTTGATGCGTTGAGCAAATTGGACGTCGAGGCTTTTATTAGATTGGCGGATGGTTTTATGTAATTATATTGCGATGCTATAGGTATAATAATAATCTGTGGTTATAGAAAATGAATAAAACGTTCGTTAAGCAAATAATTAACTAGTTTTTGAATAAGTAGGTACATTTTGCGTAGTCACTGTTTAAAATAGGTAGGTAGGTAGGTAATAGGTATAGGTATAGTATGAAAGGCTGTGTAAGAAGTCGGTGCCACTGAAAAAGTAATGACGGTGGGTATATTTCCATTTTCCTTTCCAAGGTTACGAACGTTTGATTTTCCGAGAAAATCACGACAACCAATTATCCTGTTAATTAAAGAGACTTATAGGTACATAATATTTCTAGGTACTTTGTTCAGAAAAAGTATAGAGCAGGCTTGAGTTTTAAAAATTGTATTCTGAAATTCTGCACAAGAATTAAATTCAGGGATATTCTGCAAGGATGACAGCCGTTGATCCCGGCTGTCAATGTAGATCTTTGACGATTGTTAGAGGTAGTCAGTGGCCCGAAAGTCTGACAACCAGTCTTACCTAGGGGTATCATATTACACAGTACTAACTGGGTTGTGGAGGTCAGATTATGTACCATCTATGAAAATACTGGCATTCAGCGGCATCCGGTTAGAGTTGACGCCGACTGTCAGATCACTGTTTGCTACAAAAGATGCATATCTCACTTCGTCTTCAAGGGTGGGTCTGCTTTCGTGGGTACCAAGCAGACCCAGCGGTGGGTCTCCGAATACTGATGTGTTTCCCAAGACCTGGTTACTGACTGGTAGGACCTATGTGACTATTTAGTTTTATATCCGCTTCATCCCAGGAACTTAAATGTACGAAAGAAACAACTAAAAATTAGCATAAATCTACCCTTTCAATTAGAACAGAAAGTTTTATTTTTTGAGCGTAATAAACTCACATGTGTAATAAAACTCTACTGCTGATTAAAATTAACTTAAAATTATATTTCTTAAATATACACCATCAGTAAAATACCTTTATATGTAAATACTATCATTTCTGTTTACACCATATACTTACCTAGCGTGACGATACACGGTGTTACATATCTAGTTACATATAATGCCGTGAAAGTTATATAGCACAATACAGATAAAAATTAACTTAATCATAATCATTGTAATTAAGGCGAAAGTCTGGCCTTCTTGTTTGAGAAACTTTCCAAAAAAGGTTTTAACTAAAGAAAAAATAACTAATAAGAATTTAAAAAAAAAACAAAAGATGTTTGAACATGCAATTTCAATTCCTAGACGATTATGTAATGGGCTTTATGAAAAGAGGTTTAAGCTGAATCAAATATGATTGGGTTGTTTGGAAGATACAATGGCTACACTGAAAAAAAAAGAAGTTGCTACAATTAACATTTTATTTAGATTGACTAAGTAACTTGTTTGCATCTGAGCCTATCAAGCACAATGATCACAGCTACTACTTTTATTTGATTGAGATTTGAAACGGGATCTTGTTTGGAATTTTCACAAAGCATCCTAGCAGCAATCAAGTCAAAAGTAAGTAAGTTGTGTCATCAAGCATTTTGATTACTTCAATAAAGATTGTGTTTTTTTTAGCTCTTCTACAATGATGTCATGTTAAGGGTAATCAAGAAACTTGTTTGAGCGTACAATCATTTGAACTAGTATGGCTGCAATCATGTCATGATGATCATCTTAACTAAGATTTTGATTAATCTAAACAAGATAAGTACTCGTATCGTCAATCAAGCTAAAAAGTCACTTGATTGGCGTGCATATTTTTCAGTGTAGGAAATTTACAATGAGAAAAAGTCTGGTAGAGATGAAGGTCTACGCAGTAGAATATATTGATACGGTTTACAACATATTTTAGAGCATTTATACCGAAAGGCAACATCGTGAGGAAACCAGCATGTCCTAGAATCAAAATTTCGAATACATGTAACATCTATCAACCCGCACTGGGCCCGCGTGGTGGATTATATAGCCCATTCCCTCTCTAGAGAGGAGGCCGTGTGTCCCAGCAGTGGGAACATCATAGGCTGATTATGCTTATACCTACCAAAACGGTTGTGCGTATACTATGTGTGAATATTAACTGAAAATGAGATATAAAAACATCGATATTTTTATGCTATGTACCTGTACCTCAGAATTTCAGTAGATTGCACCTTTGTGAATTTTGCTATTCGTCCATTTTCTTAAATAAGTTCTTTAAAAATCCCTTATTCCAATTTCCAAACCGATGACAATGAAGTATGCCTTATCCCAGAAAGAAAATCCTGAAAAATGTCGTTTCTTAATGACGTTTAACTATTACAGCTGTTGAAACGTTCATTAAGTACCCAACTGCTTTGATTGGCTGTCCGAAATGGCAACAACCAATCAAACAACTCGACAGTAGACAAAAGAATTGGTTGAACTAGGAATGAACATTAAAACTACAAAGAAAAATGTTAAATACCAAAAACACCGGAGTTTTTTCATAAACGTATTACACCAGAATAATGAGCAAATAAATCATCTCCACACCCAGAACAATAACGCTCAAAAATACTTAAAAAATCGTCATCATAATACAGGAAACATTCAAATAATAAACCACGGCGGCCATTACAATGTCGCATACAAACATTAAAATTAGGACACACATACAAAAAACTACCAAATTTCATACTTCCTGCAAGTGACTCAACGTCAGCTATCCATAGATCACGAAATTACACTTATATAGAGGCAGAGTGAACGACTTTGCTTTACCAATATGTCACCACACATGAAAAACATACATTAGTACTTTAACACAAGAAAATAAAGTCCAAATTCAACGCAACGACTGCAAAACCAGCTTTGATTGTAACATGAGACTAACGCACACATATAAACAAATGACACACGCCTGTTCTATACGTGTTCATGATTGTAAACGCACACATTCAAATACTCGCCTCTGATTGGTCGACAGCAATGCGCTCACGCACATATCAAGTAGATCTTTTACGTTTTGAAACCAGTTTTGCTGGGTAATTGTTGAGATTTTAGAAAGGCGGTCTGGCTAGTTGCTGTAACCAACTGGTCGGGTTGCATCGCCCTCGTACGTGTTATTAACATAGGTATATATTTTTTATTGCCGGTTATGTAAAACGATAATATTTATTGCAAATTATAGTGTTGCATAGTTACATTAGGTAGGCATTTGGTTTGCATAAATTATTTAGGCAAATCATCACCACCAATTATATTGGAACCAAAAACTGTGTTACAAATTGATACTACCTACTCATGTCTAAAATTTTCAGAGCTAATAACATTAAATATCGTTGTAAATCATTATCATCAGCCTACAGCAGTCCACTGCTGGACATAGGCCTCTTCAATCGCACGCCACTCAACTCGATTCTCGGCAACTCTTATCCAGTTACTACCAGCCACCTTGCGAAGATCGCCGCTCCACCGAGCTTGCGAAAAATAGAATTAAATAGTACCTACCCTGAAATAAGTATAAACTTCACTAATTGAAATAATAATTAATCAGAATGCCAGACAACATATAAGAGACAGAAACGAGAGACAACAACTAATAACTAAGTTATTCTTGAACAACAATGAATAGAAGGAAAACATGGTGTTGTAGTCTTAGGAGCTCGTGGCTAAATAATAACAGCCATTCGACTTGATCTTTTATTTCCTGGTTTGGTCCATAAATGGGTAACCACCCATTATATATCGAGATTCCTCCGTGCCTCGGAAAGCACGTTAAGCCCTTGGACCCGTCTGTCAATTGTAGATTTTTGACAGTCGTTCAAAATCAAAATCAAAATATTTTATTTCACATAGGCCCAGATGGACACTTATAAAACGTCGACAAAAAGGTGCACGGTTCGGTTGGTTGTTTCCTATGGAGAAGAACCGTTACAGATCAATCAGTCTTATCCAGGACTCACTGGGTTGTAGAGTTCAGATAGGCTGTCACCCCATGTGAAATACAGGTATTCAGCTGCTTCCAGTTAAACTGGAAGCCGATCCCAACATTGTTGTGAAAAGGCTAGCAGATGATGGCAGATGATGGTGAATAGTCTGAAATTAGCAAGATTCAAAAGCAAACGCAACACTCCATGGTCACTCCTTCTGTGTGTAAAATGTCGATGATACTTATCCTGCACTAAAAAGTTACAAACTAACATAATTAATGGAGTAACAGACGAAAGCAATCCACGTTACAATCAGAAATCTAAGCGATGCAACATTGTACAAAGTTGAGAAACACCACAAGGTTGTAGTAGACGAGAATTTTATCTGAACTTAATTCTTCTGTTGCTTAAGACTGACCACTTGTGCTAAATTACTTGATAATGTTTAGGATTGAAACAATGGTACTGATGCATTCTAAGTTAATAGATTAATGATCTGCCTAGCTTTTTTCACAACTATGTTGGGGTCGGCTTCCAGTCTTACCGGATTCAGCTGAATGCCAGTATATTACATGGAGCGACTGCCTATCTGATCTCCACAACCCAGTTAGTACTGGGTAATACGATATCCCTTTTTTTTTCGGATGGGAAATCATCATATGACTTCTCCCGCTCTGGGCAGATCGGAAGGGAGTGTCAGACTTGTACTGACTAAAACCCATCCATGTTCCTTCCTTACCCTTTGTGTTCCAGGGACGCGGTATCTCTTTCCAACAGTCCCGCAGCCCTGGAATACGATACCCCTTGGTAGGACTGGTTGTTAGACATTCGGGCACTGACTACCTGTTACAACTCTCAAAGATCTACAAATGACAGCCGTGACCAATGGCTTAACATGCTTTCCAGTGCACGGAGGAAACTCGGTATGTATACTGGGTGGTTACCAGTCAACGGACCAACCGAGGCACGTGACTCGAGCGGCTGTTGCTATTTAGACACGACCTCCTCCTAAGTAAATAGATTGGAAATGTCAATATCATTATTTCTTTCATAAGGGATTTTGAGCTGTGTATATAGCTACATTTGATCTGTAGGAGATCAGGCAGTTTTGAGATGAAGTATTGAACAAAGCCACTAAGGAAAAACTGTGCGACATAATGGACTTTAAAGCATTAAAGACCGGTTGAAATTGATATATGTGAATGTTCATCAAATAACAATAATTCAACTTTAGTCAATATTTTTTAGGGTTCCGTACCCAGAGGATAAAAACGGGACCCTATTACTAAGACTTCGCTGTCTGTCCGTCCGTCTGTCTGTCACCAGGCTGTATCTCATGAACCGTGATAGATAGACAGTTGAAATTTTCACAGATGATGTTTTTCTGTTGCCGCTATAACAACAAATAATAAAAATATAAATTATTTAATATTTAAAGGGGGCTCCAATACAAGAAACGTGTTTTTTTCGGTTTATGGTACGGAACCCTTCGTGAGCGAGTTGGGCTCGCACTTGGCAAGTTTTTTGGTTTTTCCTTTGAGTTTTTTTTAGAGATATTTCTAGAAAACATGTAAAGCCAAGTCAGAGGGCCATGGGTGGCATAAAAACTCTGACACCAGGTTAGGCATTAACCACACGATAAAGAAGAAAAGAATAATTTTAGGGCTGTGTTCCTGCTATGTGGTCCTCTTGCTATTACCTAATGATTGAATCTTGTAAGGTTTTAAAAATACACAACAGCAACAAGTTTTTGTTTCCGCGGGCTTTATTTTCCATCCTTTTTTCATTTTTACCCGACTACGGCGAAACAACAAGGAGGGTTTGCATGTTGGTGGTAAAACTACATTCAACACAAAACTTTTACAATATTTTCTCATATAGTTCTGTTTTTAAATTACTTTTAAGGTTCCGTACCTCAAAAAGTAAAAAAGAAACCCTTATAAGATCACTTTCTTTTTCTTTTCTTCACCGATTTTCTCAGGAAAGGGTGGTCCTACAAAGTTGAAATTTATACCAGATACTGAGGTCTATAGTTCCTGTTAGGTGTATAAAAATCAAGGTCCTGTGTCAACACGATAAAAAAATATGGGCAAATTTAGATTTTCGCGTAAACTTGTAAGTACCAAAATTGAACTTAATTTTCTATTTTTTGACAATTCACCCTCAAACCCACCCTAACCCTCGGTGCGCGAGCCCAACTCAGCTCGCACTTGGCCGGTTCTTTTAAGAGAAAACCTAGATATTTCCTTGCCGATTATTTTCCATAGGAAAAGACTATTTGGAACTGTTCTCACAGCTTCTGACGTTTCGTCAGTGATTTACGTGAATTAAAATATTTTAAATTATTTGGTAAGCTAAAAATACTTCACCTACTAATAAACATATCCCACAACAACACAAAAACGTTACAAAATATCATCAAAAGCTTTTTACGTTTAATTCAAGATGGCTGACACAATGGCGTCGGGCGCGCATCCGGTCGTCGCATGGTAATCTCACTTCTGGTCTGACCCTGCACGTCTGTAGTTTATTATCTCTGAGAGTTTATTATTGTATTTATTAACGTTAATTTTTCCGTGAAAGAAAATAAGGTTTTTTGTGGGAACAGAAAGGTTGAGGTAAAATGGTGTTTATTGAGGGCAATATGGTAGAAACGTATTCAATAAAATGAGCAATAAAAGGTGTTGTCAATTTATTATCGAAAAATTTTACAAATTCAAGCTTGCAAAACTGTTACATCAAAGCTATTATGTATTCTACTTTTTTAATATTTAAAGGTACTTATATTTACGTACAAGATTGTTTAATAGTTTCGTAACAACTTGTTAGACTTACAAGCTATAATTAATCGTAAATATGCAAACAACAGTTTATTTTAAAACTTTTAAATTTTAAGTTTTGTTTAATTAATGATCTTTTTTTCTTCGATTTGCTCTTTTTAGAACGGACATGGTCACACTGAATTAAGTCCAACGACAGCTGCGATTGTAGTTCACCTCACGATTTTCATACATTTAGTTCTATCAGATGACAGACTGGTACACACATTACCAGGGCTTCCAATTGCGAATTCACCAGGACATTGGTGTCTCCTCGCACGGTCTAGTTCCTTCCATTCTTCCCTGTACCACTAGACGCTCCATGGAGTTAGTATTCCCTCGTCAAGCCATGACCAAGGAATTTCGGTATTCGCACTGTATGCTGCCAGACGCTGTTTGATTAGGAATAATTTCGAATCGACTGATATTAATGGTTTAAAACGATAAGCACAGGTCTGTTTTATCTGAGATATACATAGTTATCAAATAGAATATGTACGAATCTTTAACACCTCCATAACCGATCTTTCTTTAAAGATTTTTTTTTTTGATGGCATATCATCAAATGACTTCTCTCGCTCTGGGCAGAGCGGAAAGGCGTATCAGACTTGTACTGACTAAAACCCATCCATGTTCCTTCCTTGCCCTTTGTGTTTCAGGGCCGCGGTATCTCTTTCGAACAGTTCCGCAGCCCTATTAGTGCCTAACCTGGTCTCAGAGTTTTTATGCCGCCCATGGGCCTCTGACTTGGCTTTACATGCCGTCAGGAAATATTTCTCAGCCATGCTGGTTTCCTCACGATGTTTTCCTTCACCGAAACAAGCGATAATTTTGCAATACGTACATGAATCCGAAAAATCAGAGGTGTCTGACGTTCACACCACTTAGGCTATATGCACTACTCCACACACACTATTACCATATTTGCCATAACCCAAAAACCTTTATAATAAACACTTAAAATATTTTAGCAGATGGGCGTTGGAAACATAAAAACGCGCATTCCCATGGAATTCCCATGAAACAAAGGACGATCCCTCCCGGTCATGGTTCGCAAAACACACATATTTAGTTTCATAGGTGCCAGGGTATTATCGTACGAAGTTATAAGGATATAATGCTGGGAATTATGACGTTTTGATGGTTATCTTTTTGGCTTTAGATTGGTTGTTATGGGATCAGAAGTATGATAATGCTTTAGTGTTATTCATTGCTGTACTTTCATTTAATACCTTCCTTAAAAAACTAGAAGCTTGAAGGTGAATGATAAATAAACTAACTTATGCTTACGGCTTCGGCCGCGTGGAGTTCACAGGGCTGTATTATCGGAATAAAAAGTATCTGATGTGTTAATCCAGGTAAAAACTATCTGTGTGCTAATTTTCATCCAAATCTGGTCAGTTGTTTTTGCGTGCAAGAGTTACAAACATCCAGACAGCTATAATTCCTTACAAAGTTTCGCATTTATAATATTTTTTTAAGTAGAAAGAAGGATCCCTAATTCTATCACAATAAAACTTGGGTTATGCAAGATAATCCTTGTTGGTTATCTTCAAAGATAATATAATGGTTGAATCATTATTTCCAAAAATTACGCAACCGAATACTTTTAATTAATTTCGTACTCTATCTACTGGATATATCTATTGTTTTAAATTGAAATCCCAACCACCATCGATACAGTCCCATCTAATTCATTCACCCGATGGTTTAACAGTAGTTTCGAGTGAGCATAAAAGGAGAGGAGAGGTTTGTATGAATTCGACTTCTCGATTGCCACATGATATGAAAGAGAAAGGAGCTCGTGGCTAAACAATAACAGCCGCTCGGGTCGATCTTTAGGTTAAGCCGTGCTTGCCTAGGTTGGTCTGTGGATGGGTGACCACCCATTACATACCGAGTTTCCTCCGTGCCTCGGAAAAGGTTAAGCCGTTGGTCCCGGCTGACATTTGAAGATCTTTGACAGTCGTTAAAGTAGTCAGTGGCCCAAAAAGTCTGACAACCAGTCTTACCAAGGGGTATCGTATTTCCCAGTACTAACTGGGTTGTGGAGGTCAGATAGGCAGTCGCTCCATGTAAAATACAATGGTATTCAGCTGCATCCGCTTAGACTGGAAGCCGACCCCAACATATTTGGGAAAAGGCTAGGCAGATGATGATGATGATGATGAAAGAGAAAGGAGTAAATGATGCCGTGACGTCTGACAGGAGAGAATAGAAGAAGAAAACGTGTTGCGTCGACCCCAAGTAGAATAGGATAAGGGCAGGAAGGTGATGTTTGCCACATGCCATCTTCGATGCCGAGTTTTGCTCATCTTGCTAATTAAATCAAGTTTTCCAAAACCAGAGTTTGTACCGCCCTGCTCTGCACTTGATGGCCTTATGTCTTTATCAGTGAGCTGAGCAGAATTCGCAAATCTGAATTTTGATTCAATTTTGGAACTAGTACTTGACGACGTTGCAACCAGAGTGATTTAAGACACAACAGCAACACAACAACTTGATCAGTGTGCCATGGCTTTCACTTTACAGACCGCACCAATTCTATAGTGACATGTTGTGATTCCTCAAGGTAGAAAAGCATTCATCATCATCATCATCATCAGCCTTATAATGTTCCCACTGCTGGGACTCAGGCCTCCTCTCTTATGAGAGGGAATGGGCTATAATCCACCACGCGGGCCCAGTGCGGATAGGTAGATGTCACATGTCTTCGAATTTTTGGTTCTAGGACATGCCGGTTTCCTCACGATGTTTTCCTTCACCGTTTTTGAGAGCTTTGTGGTAAAAATGTCACATAGATCACCCTGGTTCCAACGTCGTCTGATGCTTGATTTCACACCACAATGTCTACCTCAAAAAACGGTCTTACAAAAATACGTTACAAAATCTAAAAACACAACACGAACCTTGACAAAAAAATCGCAATTCCTTTGGAAAAGTTCAAAAAATACCTGCACACTACTTGGAAAAAAAAGGTTACTAATTATATTTTTTTACAAAAAGTGACAGGCTACCGAGGGGGCGCAGTGGAGCATGACCGGTATGGCCTTGCACCTGTATGCTCCTACCCTCAAGGGGTCAATGGCTATAAGGCCAAAGTGGCCATGGGTTTTAAGACTAAAGCGGTACCATGTTCAATTTTGAGGAAAGCATAATCAGCCTATAGGTAATGTTCACTGCTAGGATACACGGCCTCCTTTCTATAAGAGGGAATGGGCTATAATCCACAACGCGGGCCCAGTGCGGATTGATAGATGTCACCGTGTCTTCGATTATTTTTTTGGTTCTAGGACATGCCGGTTTCCTCACGATGTTTTCCTTCACCGTTTTGAGAGCAGGCGTGATGAAATAAATTATACATGCCTGCCGCTACTATTGGGCCACCACTGTTCTCAATTTTGAGGAAAGATGTCTTCAAACTGCTTATCAACATTCTCCTACCCTTTAAGTACCACTGCTCTTAAGTATACAACACACAATGCTAAATATAATTTAAATGCATCAGCAGACCCAAAGGGCGCACTATGCTAGTGCACTATGACGTCAACGCTCGACATTTGGAGGGGGTGCGCCGGCGCATGACGGGCGCGTCCTTGCACTTGTGTAATTATCGGTAATAATAGTTTATCGGAATGAATACTGTAGGTATGCCCTTTGAAGGGGTAGGGGAGGTGTTACTTTCTTGTTACTACGTATTCAAAAAAGATAGACTCCAGAATGTCAATTTTTGTATTCTTATTGAAAAATGGTTTTAGTCTAATCGGATACAGTTGAATACTAGTATTTTACATGGAGCGACGTCTATATGTCCTCCACAGCCCAGTTAGTACTGGGTAAAACTAAATACCTTTGGTAATATTGGTTGTCACACTTTCGCGCCACTGAGTACTCGCAACAATTGTCAAAGATGGCAACCGGGACTTATGGATTAATTTACTTTCCGAGGCACGGTGGTAACTCGACATACTATAGCATACGCATCCACGGACCAACCTAGGCAAGTGCGGCTTAACCTGGCGAGCGACCCTACCGGCAGTTATTATTTTGCCCCGAGCTATACCTATTCTTGGTTCCAAATAGCAAAAAAGAGGGCCTTCACAACCGGTAATCGCGTTCAAAACGCTTCATATTTCTACTGCGACTTACGTCACATTATTGAGTTTTCCACCTTACCTAGTGATCGAATCTTATAACAGAGAATATATTTATTTATTTATAGACTTTGGAAAAGTTACAGCTAAATACAAAAGTGATAAATAACAGTATGATTATCTGACAGCCAATTACAAGTCTCCACGTCTAGAGCTTCTCTAAAGAAATTTAGGCTTTAAGAAATTTATTGATAAACACTTTTTTGCCGAGGTCACACTTGATCGATATCACAAAGATATAGAAAATGGCCTTTTATGAAGATGGCCTTTGCCCAACCAAAATCTTCAATGCCTTTTTTTTTGGAATCCCAACTCTTGAAACCTAGAATCAACAGTGGTGACCACCAATAAAACGCCGAGACAATGAAGCTCGATGAAGGCCCAGAGACACAATTTAACTGTTTTGGATTCCTTAGCAAAATTAATCAGAAAAGGATAACGGAGCAGTAGGAAAATCAAAATTTCCATATCTCCATATCAGTAGTAGTCAAAAAACTACAATACCTTATTAAAACTTAGTAACAGAAACAGGATCCAAATTAAAACATTACAATCAAATCAGATTCAAATCTCAATCCCCCACACAACGAGGCAACACTCAATCGAAATTAAATCGTATGAACAAGTCCCATGGCTTCATATACCCATAAAAGTGTCCATAAACATGTATACATGCTTAGTTATGGATACCCATAACATAAAACTGGACAGTGCATCCAATTTAGATGTGGGGGGAGGACTTCCGGTGCCACTTCCGTTGAGAGGGACGCTCTCATTTCAAATAACTTTACGGAGTATTTCGCGTTTTGATTTTTTGAAGCTTGTTTTTTAGGCAACTGTAGCGAGGAAACTTTTACATCTAGAAGCTATCAAAAGTTGCCAACAATGATGGGACAACAATGAATGGGATGAATACTGAGATGAGGACTAAAAGAAGTACGGAAAAACATTTTTGAAAGAAAAACGAACTTCCAAAAAAACACTAAAAAGTCTAAAATAACTTTACTTTCGAGAAGTTAAAATCTAATGAGTAGTTTAAGGGCGAAGCGCCAAGGTAGCCCACGAAATTCATTATCTAAGGTTTTTTTTTTAACAAACACTACCGCATGAAAAATAAATAAGATGCTGATACATAACCTCCTCCGTTTTAGAAGTCGGTTAAAAGAAGACATGCTGAACTGACCCTATATTTAGGATTATGGCAAGTGAATGATGAGGAAACATGACTCATCATCATTTCAGCCGAAAGACGTCCACTGCTGGACATAGGCCTCCCACAAGTGTCGCCACACTGACCGGTCCCGTGCGACTCGCATCCAGCGGATCCCCGCAACCTTCACCAAGTCATCGGTCCACCTAGTGAGAGGCCTTCCAACGCAACATCTTCTGGTTCGCGGTCGCCACTCCAGAACTTTACGGACCCAACGGCCATCCGTTCTGCGAGCAATGTGCCCTGCCCACTGCCACTTAATTTTGGCAATTCTTCGGGCTACGTCGGTAACCTTGGTTCTCTTGCGGATGTCCTCATTTCTGATTCGATCACGCAAGGAAACTCCGAGTATAGCCAGCCCTCTCCATTGCCCTTTGGGTGACTTTAAACCTTCTGATGAGGCCCAATGTGAGCGACCACGAAACATGATTATTTTGACTAAAACGCTTAATTAGTCGGCAAGTTAGTATACGAAACTAGTATTTCATAAAAATAACAAAATTTATCTTCTAAGCTCCTAAAGTATTAACATTAACACTTAAACACACCTCTAGAGAACTCCCGAAGTTATTCTCGTTGACCCAGATCCATATTTTCCAAGAACTGTAACGTCTGTGAGGGGGCTGAGTGGATGGACACCTGGCGAGAGAAGCTGTAGTGTTGTAGACCTTAGGGAGTACTGTCGGCAAGGTAAATTCAATTAATTCTAGATCAAGATTGTGGAATAACTAGGGCTGCGGGCTGTTCGAAAAAGATACCGCGGCCCTGGAACACAAAGGGCAAGGAAGGAACATGGATGGGTTTTAGTCAGTACAAGTCTGACACTCCCTTCCGCTCTGCCCAGAGCAGGAGAAGTCATTTGATGATTTACCGTCTGTAAAAAAAAAAAAAAAGATTGCGGAATAAAGGTAATCTTTCCAAATGGTCTAACTATAACTACATAGAAACAAATTATTATTCTATTTTTCGAAGTTAGTACTTCTTTTGACGCGTTAGGGAAAAATGATGAGAGTAAATTTTTACGATGCGCGCGCACACCGTCACGAAAAACCGACACCCCGAAGTTAGTTTGTTTTACTTAACTTCTCCCAATGTTTGTTTACTTTCGTAGTGTCAGATATTGACAAGCCTAGGTTATTATTTTTAATCTATTGCTGGAGCTAGGAGGTTAGGTTGTATAGGTAATTGATATTAGACCTTGTTATAAACTGCTTTACCTTCGTTTATGTTCTAGAAAAGTGTAACTTCTAACGCGTGTACATAAGTACACACAAACTTTTTTGTCAATTTTGATATTTGGAAGTGTTTTTAGCCCATTTGAATACCATATTGAGGATAGAATGGAATGCACTGTGGCTTTACACTCATAGAAAAATTACGTTCTTTTAAAGAGTTTTTAAAATAAAACTAACAATAACTTTCTTATGATAAAAGATGGCACCACGTGTCTTTCGAATCATGATTGAATTATATTACCCGAATTGACTGTCGAATTCTAAATTAACGTGACCGAAGCCACGGGCAAAAGCTAGTTTACCATATTTTTCTTTTTTTTTTTTTTTGACGGATGGGAAATCATCAAGTGACTTCTCCCGCTCCGGGCAGAGCGGAAGGGAGTGTCAGACTTGTACTGACTAAAACCTATCCATGTTCCTTCCTTGCCCTTTGTGTTCCAGGGCCGCGGTATCTCTTTCGAACAGCCCGCAGCCCTGGAACCATAATTTACTCTCGTATCACCTTTAGAATCTGTCGGTAGCGTCGCGTCCCCAGCTTCCGGTCCGCCATCTTGTTCGCCATTTCGTTTAATTAATACCTAAAATAAAGCCTTATTTGTGCCCTGTCTTGTTTTACGTGTTCATTCAATGTTGCTGTAATATGGACAGGTTGGTAAATTGGTCCTAAGATAATTTTATAGGTTTCAGTGTATAAAATGCTCAGTAATGTTTAAGTGAGTGTAATTATTTGATTGATATTACTTTTAGTTATTAGTACCTGGATGACCGAGCTTTGCTCGGAAACTCGGATGAAACGACGTTTTCTGAAAAGTTAGATCGATTTATCGCCCCCGAAACCCCCGCATACTAAATTTCATGAAAATCGTTGGAGCCTTTTCCGAGATTCAGATTATACAGGGTGTAAACAGACTCTTCACGACGCCGTCAACCAAGCATTATGTACATCAAACTAAGTAACTTTACGCAAAAATTAGTGCTGGGAAACGACATTTTTTTTTCGGCTGAAAAATCACGTTTTACAAAACGCACTCAAAACATTGTGCTGATGGAAGGATTGAATAGTAAGGGGGTCCTGGAGGTATTTAAAGTAAAAATCTAACATTAAAAACATATACTAAAAAAAAAACTTGTGAAAAAGTTGGAACTTTGACCCCCAATATCTCCGTAACTAGAATGGAAGGTATGGTCTAGAACAAAAAAATTATCGCAATAATGGGGAGAACAAGTGCCTTTCGGCTTCGTTAAGAGTCTGTTTACACCCTTTATATACATATACTTATACAAGAATTGCTCGTTTAAAGGTATTAGATTAGATTAGATAGAGACCTTAGTCTTGGTTTTGTTCCATATAACAATGTATTGCCACAGAGAAAATTGATTTATCAGGCGTGTTGCCAATTTTCATTGAAAAGCGTTTTGAATGTCTGAAGAAACCCTTGAAATAAGCAATTCAAATAATAAATTATAGAACCAAAATCAAATAAAGACCGCACAGTTTTATTTGTTCTTAGCAATAATGCTGAAAATACATTTCTTCTTCTCCTTAGCGTGTCGATGGCAATCTAAAATTTGCCGGCTCAGACCTGAGCTACTAGTTTGGCGCTGTCGGTAGCTTCCATCAGTTTCTGTAGTGAACAAGTAACAGGACAAGCACGGACACGATATTAAGTGCCCCATGCATTGTTTGTGGAACATATAAATACATAAATTCACTCCTTATTCACCATGGGGATAGGCACAAACAAAATAAATTCAAATTTCAAATTCATTTATTCATATTGTGAACATGTGGGTAAAAAAATATAAAGATGTTTATAAATAAATGGTGTTCCATGCTATGTCCCGCCAGAAGGCATACAAAATAGTGTTGAAAATCTATCGTTAATTAACAAAATGAAAACCAAAAATAAAGTTAAAAACTAAGTAGTCTGATGTCACTATTTCATGTCAAACACTAAAAGCTAATAATAAAATATGTCAATGAAATTAAAGACGGCACATAAACAAAGTCAGCACTACACAGTCACAAACAAAATCAATGAAATCCTAAATAATAATAGATGCAATATATAATACAAAATGTCAATAAAACTGGGAAAATGGGAACAACATTTTACCGACCTATAGATTTATATAAATACTATTTTAATTTGTCATTAAGAAACTCATTAACAGAATAATACGCCTTGTCATTCAATAACTTAAAAAGCTTACGTTTAAACTCCTTCATGTTGTTGCTTGATATAACTTGATCAGGCAATTTGTTATAAAGTTTTGGAGCCATTGCATAAATACTATTGTAGAGGAATTTGGTTTTAGTACATAGCGGATGCAGCTTTTTTGAGCGCCGTTGACTTTCGACAGATATTTTTAAGTTTCGAAAATGTGGCTTACATGAATCTGTTCGTTTTAATTTGCATATAGCTCGTATACATTTTAATAACGCCACCTGCTGCGATCCTTACATAGTACTGCTGAGAATCATCATTCTCCTGTCCTTATCCCAATTACTTTGGGGTCGGCGCAGCATGTCTTATTCCTCCATACTTCTCTATTACTCGTCATCTCAGCAGTCACCTCCTTTCTAGACATATCATCCTTCACACAGTCCATCTATCGTTTCTTTGGTCTTCCTCTATTCTTATGGCCATTTTATAGTACTGCTGAAAATACTTAACATTAAAAGTTGGTCCTTAGAAAATTGATTTTATCCAGACAGGCTGGTAGATAGGTAGGTAATAAGTTAGGTACAAAATAAACAATGTACTCGTATAAGTAAATAACCAAATTACAGGCGGATGACAATAAATAACACTATTTTGGCAACGTTCGCGGCTCGGCGTTATTTATTGTTTACAAAAACATTTCTGTTTGTACTGAAACAAGCCTTTGGTTTACACTCTCAAATACTTTAATATTGTATTGTACATAACATCACGCCTGTAATCCCCGAAGGGTTAAACAAGTATACTCACATTTCGCCAATTATTTTATGTGTAAGTCCCACGTAATTTTGGGCGAGTCTATTACCACCAACCGGGCACAAATCCAGACTCCGTGGCTGCAATCGCGCTTGCTACTGCAATCTCAAACTAGTGACCGACATTTCGTCTTCTGCCATACTTCCCCATCTCGTCATCTCAAAAGTCACCTCCTGTCTTGCCATATTATCATCCTTCATACTGTCCATCCATCGTTTCTTTGGTCTTCCTCTACTCTTGTACTTCATACTCAAAAATTTCCTCACGACATTTCCTCATTCCTCCGCATCACATGCCCGTAATATATAAAAGATATACATATATAAACTTACGCCCTTTTCCCGTGGCAGGCAGAAACCACAGAACGCCACCTGCTATAATCCTTACATACTCCTTTTGCCTCGTCCACGTTCATACATCTGGTCATACACGCACGCCGGTTGCGAGTACTACGCACCTGACCTTTCTGTAGAACCTCACTAATGAGGTCAGCGTATGTCCTTCTAGGGCGTCCCCTCCCGGCGTTGCCACTCACATCTGCCTTGTAAATACCTTTTGTTAGTCGCCTTTCACTCATCCTCTCCACATATGTAAAAAATAAAGTAGATATTTCTTCCCGTTGTTATACCATAACCATCTATGTGTGCCGATGAAAAGCTCTCCAAATACGCTAAAAGAAAAACACATACTTGTACTAATAACTATATTCTACAGTATTTAACACCTCGTCTTTCAAATCATCCACAAAACCGGCCAAAGCCTTATCACTTCCTACCGATAACAATTCAAACAGCCGGTTAAAACCCGGGTATCGACCGCGGGGCGTGTCGGATCGATCGTCACGCCTTGTGCCCACCCCAGCCGGGTAGGGTACACCGTGAAAGTGTAACGTAAGATGAGACGGGACGCTGGCTGTGTTTCGAGAGAGAAAAGTTGTGTGTAGTTGGGATATCATTTTTGTATCTCGATAGTCGTTGTCGTCGAATAGTCTTAACTAGAGAAATATTCATCTCAATATTCATATATTTATTTTGCATTCCTATTGTATACAAGGTAACATAGGGCTTGAAGCTAGGTACATAAATATGCCCTGTACACATGGGCACAGCAAAGTAGGAGAGAGGAAGAGGGCTTTAATTTTATTAGTTAATTAGTTTACAAAAGTAACAACATAAAAAAATATTAATTGTGAATCATTTTAAATTAATATAAATGTTTACTAAAGATAATAACAAAATCAAGTATCTTGACTTGGCTTGCGAGGTTGTCGACGGGTGGAATGTGAATTCAGCGATCATTGTGCTAATAGTCGTATCAGCCAATTGCTGCAATACAATTCAGCCAATTTACCTGAGAACGCACTCGTTAGGCAGCTGGATCGGGGGCTTGATTCAGACAGCGGTGCTCCTGGATACGGCTCGTATTGTTAAGAGGTTCCTCTTTCTGGAACCCTGCTCCCGACACCGGCGGACCACTATTTTTTGTATAATTTAAACTAATAATATTAATATTGAAAAAATGTATATATGTGTTTAGGAATAAACAAAGAAAATAATACAGTACTGAAAACAAAAATCACTTCATATAACTTGTATAATAAACGGAATAATAATAATGGCAGCCCCGTATGTCAAGCATCAGTAAAATTATCATCATTCTTATTTTAATACAAATATGGGTTTAAAATATTGTACATATTACAATTAGTACGTCAGCGTTCGACGTACAATATTGTACACAATACTATAATTTATTTACACTAGTTCTTTTAATAGTCTTTTGAAACGAACGGTGATGAACGTTTATTGCAGATAGCTAAGATCCAAATTGTTAGTAGTACAATAACTTTAAGCTATCTCCAATGGTCTGAATCGATTTCCGGAATGGGCAGTGTTATAATGGTCAAGACCATACCAATAGAAATTTCTCAGTACGAAACCCGGAGTCTGTGCCCGGTTGATTACTTAAATAGGCCTTAAACATAACTGGCGAATGTGGGTGGGCATAGATACTGTTGCGAACCTATTTAAAAGTTAAGTTATCTCAAAAACATTTTGTTTTAGAACTTAACACAGTCAATAGACCTTCAACTTTGTGACGAGAAGACTTCTGTTTCACTTCAACTGAATGCCCAGAAACATTAAACAAATCAAATTAGTCTTGTTTTGCTCCTGGTTCAACAATTAATCAGCCAGCAACATTTGAGCAGGGATAGCCTAGTGATATCACCATCGCCTCAGACAGCAAAGTCTCGAGTTCGAACCCAAGACACGCACCTCTGTTTTCGGATTCATGCGCGTATTGTATACCTACCTACCTAACCTACCTGCCTACTTACCTACCCTACCTACCTACCTCGTTTGAATAAACAACACCTTGAGTTTATGCTGTCCTAGCCAGCAGCTGCTGGTCGCCAAAAAGACGATTAAATAAGTACCTACATTAGTTTTTTTATTGACTTGACTTCTTTATAGAACTTGTAATTTGGGACGAAACAGGACTTCAATAGTGATATGGGACGAAGAATTTTTCGGAATGTGGGACAAAACTTTAGGACGAACGAAGAATAAATAAGATTATCATTTGTTTCGGTGAAGGAAAACATCGAGAGGAAACCAAACCAGCATGCCTGAGAGATATTTCTCAACGGCATGTAAAGCTAAGTCAGAGGCCCATGGACGGCATAAAAACTCTGACACCAGGTTAGGCACTAACCACACGAAAAAGAATCAGTTCTATCGAAAATCTTCGTTTTTATTTCCACACAGTCACGTTCTGGAGGAATGTACCCAACCATTCCGTTGTCCAACTCCACTAAGCATGTAATACTAACAACACGTCACTGAGCCACAACGATCGATCGGCCTGGTCCACGCCCGATACGCCCGGATACGCCCGGGTACGCCCGGGTACGGTAGCGAGTCGATACCCGGTTCACGGCCGGAGTCTCATCAATAATGTACGCCTTTGTATTGGAGATTTGACGGTATGTTGGGGAGTGTTATGAAAGGTAGTTGGTGAATCGGGAGGTTGAAGATTTTGAAGCAAGAGTATAACAATTTGGAAATGCAGACACATCACAAGTTGTTTAGAAAGATTAGGGTATATAGGATGGCTGCGGGACTGTTTGAAAGAGATACCACGGCCCTGGAACACAAAGGGCAAGGAAGGAACATGGATGGGTTTTAGTCAGTACAAGTCTGACACTCCCTTTCGCTCCGCCCAGAGCGGGAGAAATCATTTGATTTGCCCATCCGAAAAAAAAGGGTATACAAGATTTCAGCTACGTAATCAATAGTAAACTACTAGTAGTGGCGATCTTCGCAGGGTGGCTGGTAGCAACTGGGTGAGAGTTGCTAAGATTCAGATTGGGTGGCGTGTGTTGAGGAGGCCTATGTCCAGCAGTGGATTGCTGTAGGCTGATGATGATGAATCAATAGGGCAGGCTTGCAATGGCATGCAATTACTGAATCCTAGATTCTTTATTCAGTGCAGACCCAGTAGATGTAGGTACTACTTATAAGTCTGAATAAAATCTGCATTGGATTAGTATATCTTCAGTCGCGTTTTCTTATGGACACTAGATCGATTCTTAACTACTATCCTTCTGATACTACCACACCTACGACCCATCATCGAACTCCAAACATAAAGCTGAATTTGTGAGCCAGAATTTCAGAATTAGCCTTTTTTGTTTAGTTAGCTAACACTGTCCCACTGTGTGTGCTTGGCAAATAATCATCATAGCACTGTGACGTTCTTTTTTTAATGTTACAGCAAAATATTGACCTTTTGGTCTCGGACAGAACCAATTTAGTTTGTTTATACTGCACTGTTAATTTAACCATTTTCTGTTTGAGTTTTGTCCAGTGCGGGCTGATAAATACTTTTTCTTTCTTTCTTTATTTTTTTTTTCATCATCTTTCTCTTGTTCTTATCCCAATTCATTTGGGATAGGCGCAGCATGTCTTCTTCTTCCATACTTCTCTGCTTACAAAAATATATGCCCCAATATTTCCACGTTATAACGTTTTTCTGAGGCAGCTTTTCCACTACTGTCTAGATCGTCGAATTTGGCATTGTGTATAAATAAATAACAACAGGTTCTCACAATATTAAAATACGAGTATCGGGCTAACCTTTTCCCAACTATTTTGAGGTCGACTTTCAGTCTAACCAGATTACAAGAGACTGAAAATCATCATAGACAACAAACTATTCTGTGATCGTTTACTCTTATAAGAAAACATACATAAAACCACGCTTGTAATTCCCGAAGGATTAGGCAGAGGTGTACCTAATAGTACACCTACATTTCGCCAGTTGTGTTTAAGTCCCATGTAATAGAGGGTGAGCCTATCGCCATTAACCGGGCACAAATCCAGACTCTGTGGTTGCTACTGAGAAATTTCTGATAGAAAAACCTAATAAAACTTTGCCCGACCCAGGTATCAAACCCAGGACCTCATGCTCAGCAGTCACGCTTGCGACCACTCGACCAAAGAGGCAGACTTCTAAGAAAACATTCATGATATTCTCTGTAAACTAAAACTCTGTATTCTTTTTACAGGTCACGGCGGAGTAAACCAACTAGGAGGAGTATTTGTAAACGGACGACCGCTTCCAGACGTGGTGCGACAGAGAATAGTCGAGCTGGCGCACTCAGGGGTGCGACCGTGCGACATCAGCCGTCAGCTGCGCGTGTCGCACGGCTGTGTCTCGAAGATACTGTCGAGGTGAGTGCCGATTGATAGTTAGACTTTTTACTAGACTTTGTTCCACCGTCGAATACTTGTATATTGAGCGGGTTTTTTATGTGGTATTTAGGCCCGCGGTTTTCCGAAAAATTGGTCCTTTTGGCTCGATATGCGAAGTAATAGCATTTTACAAGTTTTGTTACTAATTAAATGCTGCTGGGCAAAGGCCATCCCTTTTTTCCGTCCAAATCTCTCTATCTCGTGCGATCTCTGGCCATGTTCACCCCGCAAACAAGATCAAATCGTCACACACACATCACCTTCGCCGCGGACTACCTCGGCGGCGATTTCCTCCATCAGGTGTCCAGTGAGTGATGATCCGTGCCCACCTCTCCGGATACATTTGTGCTATGTGGCCAGCCCACATTAGCTTAGCTGTTTATCCCCATTTTCATTTATATACTACCAAAAACTGCCTCGTTGGTCGAGTGGTCACAAGCGGGACTGCTGAGCATGAGTTCCTGGGTTCGATTCCCAGGTCGGGTTAAGTGCTATTGGGTTTTTCCATCGGGAATTTCTCAGTAGCAGCCACGAGTCTGGATTTGTGCCCGGTCGATGGCAATAGACTCGCCCCTTTGACATGGGACTTAAACATAACTGGCGAAATGAGGGTGTGCTATTAGGTACACCTCTGCCTAACCCTACGGGGATTACAGGCGTGATGTTATGTTATATTACCAAAAAACCCGATTTCTCCAAAGCACGAGGAAAACCATACACTAAACTAGCTTTGATTGTGAACTTAAAACGATATCATACCTACCATCCTTTAATTACACCGTGTATTAACCCCACCTACTCTCACACACACCTACACACATGATGGAGGAGCGTGCGTGTGTGTGTGTGCCCCCGTTCCGCGCAATAACTTCGG
Organism: Lycophotia porphyrea; assembly: GCA_950005105.1. Classification (NCBI taxonomy): domain Eukaryota; kingdom Metazoa; phylum Arthropoda; class Insecta; order Lepidoptera; family Noctuidae; genus Lycophotia; species Lycophotia porphyrea. The sequence continues at coordinate 11,137,217 of OX465408.1, read as the reverse complement.
CGTGCGCGCAGGTCCTCCGGCCGCTAGACAGTACGCTTATGTCATTTTCTTTTGTTTCGGTTTGCTGTAACTAGCTCTGGTGGGGTACCGTTGGGTAATTAGAAAACGGTTGGAGTTATTTTGGCACATTTGTTGTTTGGAAAAAATTACAAATAAGTAGTTAGCCAAACATTTCTTTGGCAGACCATTCAGACTTATAAGACGGAAAACAATAGATTGATTACTTAATTGGCAGTGATATTAATCATAGATAGGAATAAAATAATTAAAATAACATTTTGGGACGAAGGAAGCATATTGTTTGGGACGAACCCGGATTACGATATGTGGGACAAAACTCAGTGGGCCGAAGGAAGAATAAATCAAACAAAAAGGTTCAGTTTCATCCAGTATGACAAAGAATTCGACTAAGGTGTGAAAGTGATCACAGCAAGTCGTAAGTGCTAAGATGACGACTTCACTATCAATTACAAACTGATTTGTGATCACACGCATCCTTATGACGAGAGGATAAGGTAAATCCTAGTTTTGGCAGGTACTCTTTGCAGTAGTTAACGAAGTTCTAATTTTACTTTTTCACTCCGGACTTATACGGAAAGAGAAAAAACGCTGACTATTAAGATATCGTTACTTATATTATCCTAAGACGAACACTGAAACAAAATAATATATTAAACAATTCAACCAATTTCTTACAACATTTTTGATACGGAACCATCGCCGATTTAATAGCATACTACTCAGTATCTTCAAACCACATCTAATTGGCGTATTTATAACTAGCATGTATCTCTATATCGAATGATGATTGTGATTCCGTTACTAAAAAAACACGATTTATATGACGGAACTTACCTTTGATTTACTATGAAATTAAAGTAATAAGTACGAGTATGATTGATGTTTGTATATTAGGAAAACAGACTACACAAGGTGTACTCGTAAATGGGAGTTTTACCCGATTCGTCACTGTCCCGATTCGTCACTGACCCGATTGTCATCATCAATTTTTTCCCATAAAAGAAGTCCCGATTCGGCATCATAAGAAAACCCTCATGAAGGCGTCAACCAAGCATTCTGTACATCAAACGAAATAACCCTACGCAAAAATTATTGCTGCGGAACCACTTTTTTTACGGTAAAACTCAATTAAACACACTCAAAGTATTGTGTTGATGGATGTATTCAATAGTAAACGAGTCATGGAGGTATTTAAAGCTATAGTAAATATGTCCTTAAAAATTAGTACATACTTATATAAAAAAATTGGCCAAATGCGAATCGGGCTCGCGCACGAAGGGTTCCATACCATTATATATTTATTTTATTTTAATTTTACTATTTATTTTTAAAATGAATATACAACTAAATATTCTTCGAATATTTCAAGCGTCTACCTGTCGCCGTTATTAATATCGAGCAAAAAAAGGCAGTTTACAGTTAACTAAATATTAACCTCTTCTATGTCCCTATGTTTTCCTTTTTGATGGTACATAATCTGTATAAGCACCTTTACAGGATACAGCAAATTGCCTATTTAAATCGCCTGTCAACAGAGGCTTAGTGTAGGTACAAAAACAACTATTAATGAAAGACGAAAAACATAGGGACACAGTATATACCTTCTTATTCAGTTTATGAAATATCTTTTAAATTGGTCGCATATTGGAGGAGGAAATAGTCGAGAGCCAAACCTCGAATTATGGCTTTTTTCTATAGTTGTCCTTATAGCACCAATGTCGAAATCACGCTCGCAGAGCGACAGCGATAGTTTCTTCAAATACCTATCGTGTTTCCTCTTAAAATGGTTCAGATACAATTTTATTAAACCACCAATCATTCTAGTAGTGATTATCATCTCTGCATCATATGTTGGTGTTCACTTTTAGTCTGGTCAACCGGATGCATCCGAATACCAGAACTTCACACGAAACAACAATTTACATCAAACATATACATATTTTTTTTTTTTTTCGAAAAAATAACGTGGCCCCACACTAGGAATTCCTCCTGTATCGTGGGTGCGTTCACAAACACATGCACAAACAGCCAGACCCGGAACAACTAACTGTAGGCCATACAAATATTTGTTCCGTGCCGGGATCGAACCCGCGACACGCAGCGCAGCAGTCAATTGCTCAGCCACTGCCCCAACCGAGCCGTCAATTACTTTTTATCAATTGTATATTTTTCTTCATATTCATGATAACACCATTTTTAATCAGAAAGCATTAAAAGCTAGTAAATTATAACCGCTAGTTAAAGAGTTCTAGTTAAAACTAATTATTTAAACTTAACAACGTAACAGCTGAGTTAAATCCTCATCATTTGCGGTTAACCGAAGTTAAACAGCGCTGCTCTGTCGGTTAACTGTACCAGATAATTCGTGCTTAGTTAAATATAATGGGTGTGTTATTTAACTGGTGTTTGTGCTTGTTTAGACGTTGGTTAAGTATAAGGTTTAGTTAGCCAAACTCGGCCGCCATATTTATTTATTTATTTAACACTTCAAGCACAAAGTACAGAGGCGGACTTAATGCCATAGGCATTTTCTACCAGTCAACCTTTGGGTGATGGAGAGACAAACAGTGGTAGGTGTATAAATCAGAAAATATTTTTAAATTTTATACTAAGATAGACTACAAGGATACATAAAATACTAAAAGCCATAAGGTAGTAAGAAGATGTAAACATCCATTCCTATCACACAATCACAAACTCCTTTAGTCTTCTATAATACTTTAAATAAGAACTAGCACAATACGTTTGCCCATCTGGTTTAAGATGGTTGCGTCAGAGTAGCCCGCGAAATTAAAATTTTCTTACGTTTTTTGTTATTTAGCAGATCAGCGTCAGGTTGTACATTGATGAAAAATGGGTCACGCCAGTAACACGTACATAATATGTAGTTACGGAATTACAATTATGAAAAGCATCAATGTAAGCCCTAACCTGTAAGTCCATTTAACACTATTGAATCGTTATTTTTTATTCATTGAATAGGGTTACATGAACTTAGAGGGTTGTATTGATGATTTTCATGATGGTAATTCTGTAACTACATACCAGTATTAATTATGTACGTGTTACTGGCGCGACTGGGTAGTCGCGCCAGGGTTGGCGCAGCCACCTTAAAAATTATATTGCAATCTTTGGCACCACTTTTGTTAGATTTCCATATATGTATTAGTGGGGACCTGCTGTCCTGAAATACAGGCCTCGGCTTAGTTTAGACGCCAGTCTCCCATAAATAAAATACTTTATCCTTTTTAATTGCTACAACATAAAAAAATGGCAAAATTAGACTCTCATGAATCACTTCAAAATGAAGATTGGGATTTTTTTTTATCCCAGAGTTTTACACGAATCTATCATTGTATCGACAGTCAGGGCGGAGTCTGCATGAGACACGTGTAAATAAATAAATAATAATAAATAAATTATTTATTGCAATACATTGGTTTTTGTCATCATCTGTCTAGCCTCCCAACCATTGGGGTCGGCTTCCAGGCTAACCGAATGCAGCAGAATACCAGTATTTCACATGGAGCGACTGCCTATCTGACCTCCACAATCCAATTAGTACTGGGTAATACGATACCCCTTGGTAAGACTAGTTGTCAGGCTATCGGGCCACTGACTGTAACCTGTAACGACTGTCAAAGATCTATTATATGACAACCGGGACTAACAGTTTAACATGCTTTCCGAGGCACGGAGGACACTCGGTATGTAATGGGTGATCACCCATCCACGGACTAACCTAGGCGAGCGCGACAAAAGATCGACCCGAGTGGGTTTTAATTTACCAATATTTCTAGATTCGACCCAAGATTAACTTTACAGCTGGACTGGCTGCACACTATCTTAAATCCTGACAACATCATACTAACCTATATCCCTCATCAAAATCAAGTAGTCCACTGCCCTTTCAATCCCACAGAGCATTCTTTAAATCCCAGCACAGCAACATGAACACAGAAACATTGTTATTAAGACAAAAATGAACCCGCTGGGGGGTTGAAAACAAAACATAGGGTTGAATTGCACGAGCGGGATAAATTGAAAAGCGAGTGTTCGGCGCGAGCCGATTGAGAGTCCCCCGAGACTAGGGATGGGCAGCCCGGGATCTATCGATTGATTTGTTGAGCAAAAATATGCTGATGTGTGAAAGTGCTTGGAAATGGACACGATTGGATGGATTTCGTATTGTTCAAAGATTGTGTTTCATAATTGTAGAACAGTAGAGTTAAAATCTGGTAACAATGGAAGTTTTGCATAACATAACATCACGCTTGCAATCCCCGAAGGGTTAGGTAGAAGTGTACCTAATAGTACACCCACATTTCGCCAGTTGGAACTTTTGCATTTAAGAAAAATACCATCTGTTGCATTTGACTCCCCTTTACTTAACTAATAGTTTTTTTCTTTACCATACTGCAAAGACATAAAAATCAGACCAAAACTTCGCATACCTCGTAAACCCCGGGGGCAAAGAAAATCCGCGCCCCGCGAAAATTCCCGCACATCCCATCACTGTCCACAGTTTTCAATTTAAATCGGACAATGGTCAGCTCGAGTCCCGGCGCTCCATTCTCGTCATTGTCAGTTATATCACTATAATATCGTCAAATCATCTGTACTTGTATCTCGAATAATGGCGGCGAACTGTGTTGTACGATCATTGCGGGATTTAAAACATAATGGGGACATTTCTGTTTTCAATTTTAATATAAATATTTAAGGGCCCATTAAAATAGATGGACAAACTTTTAGAAATCATTCAGACTACCAAAATAAGGACAATGGTAAAAAATAATAATAAGAAGAACACATTAGATTACTTACAAGAAAAAAAATCAGCTAACCAAAACACACAAACAATTTAGCAATTTATTATTTTAGATCAAAATGTAATCACTTCAATCAGTCTTTTTTTTTGCTTGGATATACTGAACGGTGTAACGTTAAAGTAGTCAGTGGCCCAAAAAGTCTGACAACCAGTCTTACCAAGGGGTATCGTATTTCCCAGTAGTAACTGGGTTGTGGAGGTCAGATAGGCAGTCGCTCCATGTAATATACTGGTATTCAGCTGCATCCGGTTAGACTGGAAGCCGACCCCAACATAGTTGGGAAAAGGCTAGGCAGATGATGATGATACTGAACGGTGTGTTAAAATTTGTCCATCTATTTTAATGGGACCTTATAAAGATGTATGGGAGTTTAATGAACTCTTATGAATAAATACTGGAAACAGTTAAATAACATAACATCACGCCTTTAATCCCCGAAGGATTAAGCAGAGGTGTACCTAATAGTACACCCACATTACGCCAGATGATGTTTAAGTCCCATGTAATAGGGGCGGAGCTTATTGCCATCAACCGGGAGCAGATCCAGACTCCGTGGCGGCTACTGAGAAATTCCTGATGGAAAAACTCAATATCACTTTGCCCGACCTGGGAATCGAACTCAGGACCTGATGCTCAGCAGTCGCGCTTGCGATCACTAGACCAACGAGCCAGTCAAATGTTTACAGTTAAATGTTATTTGCAAAAATTCACAGAAGCAAAGTCAGCTAGGAAATTGGTTTGATAAATCAAATGGAATAAATGAGTCGGTAAACTCAAATTGATCGTATTTTGAAGTCATATTGCACAACTCTTTGAAAATCGTTATAAAAGATGTGCAGTATTTATTATGTTTTCGTTACCCGCAATTATCGTTAAAAATAGCTAGAGGGTCTGATATCCCAGAGCTTCCTGGAGCATCATTCCTTTTAGAGCTCCAACACCTAGTTTTTTGCTCCGACAGACAATTATATATCTATACAGTAAAATACTGGATACAGAATTTATAACAGTCTTGTATAAAGCACATTGTACTGGGTCGCCACGGTCTGGGGAGCATCGCACGCGCATGTACAGTTGAACAAGGAGTTTGGGGTGCAGGCAGCTAACTAGTACATACTTCTAAACAATGTTTTTAAGTGTGCTGAGTGGTGAATACGTTTATATCGATAATACTTGTCCTGACCGTTTTTGGTCATAGCTGTCATCTCGGTGGATACTAGCTATCGACGCTAAAAAACCGGCCAAGTGCGATTTGGACTCGCGCACCGAGGGTTCCGTATAAACTTGTAGGTATTTACTACATATTTGCGGTTTTCAGATGTTTTCCTTTACATGTGCTGGAAGACATTGCTTCTTGCCAAATTTCGTGATTCTAGATCAACGGGAACTACCATATAGGTTTTCGACCCGAAACCTATAGGGTACTTCCGGTTGACCTAGAATAGTCAATTTTGGTTAAAAGCAAGGTCTTACAGCACAAGTAAAGGGAAAAGTCTGAAAAATAAAAAAAGTTTTCGCGAAAATCAAAGTTTGCCCATATCTTTTTATTGTGTTGACTCAGGATCTTTATTGTTATACATCAAATAGGGACTATAGACTTCAGTGTCTGGTATAAATTTAAATTTTCGAGGTCCATCCGTTCCTAAGAAAATCGGTGGTGACACACGGACCGACAGAAGAACAAGAGAGTGATCTTACAAGGGTTCTTTTTTTTACCTTTTAAGGTACGGAACCCTAATTTCACAGTGTACAAGTGTGTTTGCGCAAACATAGGTGATCTCCTCTTCTCCCACACTCTTAGTGCGATGGAGGGCAATCTGGCACTACTGGAAAGAGATGGGGCGCGTTATCACCGGCTCAAGGCTTTTGAGACACGGGGGTAATATACGTTTTTTTTTTTTTTTTTTAAACTTTTCCTCACACTAGGACTTACTCCTGTATCGTGGGTGCGTTCACAAACATTTAAACTCACATACACAAACAGCCAGACCCGAAACAACTATCTGTAGGCCATACAAATATTTGTTCCGTGCGGGGATCGAACCCGCGACACGCAGCGCAGCAGTCAATCGCTCAGCCACTGCGCCAACCGTGCCGTCCAAACTATTAACTATTATATATTAACTTCCAAATTTCGAGAAATTCCTGTGAATGGCAAAACTCAACAATACTTTGTCCAACTTGATAATGAATCCAAGATTACTCTGCATTCTTCAGCTACGGACATCTTACTAATTATTATAATGCGAAAGTTTGAGTATGCATGTTTGTTACTTGTTCACGCAAAAACTGCTGACCGGATTTGGATGAGGGCGAAGCCGCGGGCATAAGCTTATAGATTTTTATAGGTAACTAACAACGCCCCGCGGTTTCACCCGCGTAGTTCCCTTTCCCGTGAGAATACGTGAATAAAATATAGCGTATGTTATTTGCTGATAATGTAGCTTTCCATTAGTGAAAGAATTTTTGAAATCGGTCCAGTAGTTTTAGACTTAAATCGTAACATACAAACAAACAAAAAATCAAATCTTTCCTCTTTATAATATTAAGTTTAGATATAATTGGCAGTGTAATGGAAATATAAACATATTTGCCTGTCTACGAAGTAGCTGGTTCGACTGTACATTACCACAGCGATGCGCGTGAGTAGTAATAACGTACTGGGGAAGTTCTTATACGGAAACAGTGTAACTGACGTTGTTGAATGCGTGATATATTATTATGTGTGGAGACTAATAAAAAACGTACTGCAGTTTTAAGTAGGTAATAAACTTTAGTTAGAAAACTATATATTTAATTGTATTTTATCTGACTTTAATGGAAATTATCGTCTATTTTCCGTCTTTCTGCTCTTGTTACATTGTTTTGTAGGGTCATCAGTCATTACAACACGTTTAAATCATATTTCCGAACCTAACTAGGGTTCCGTACCTGAAGGGTAACCAACGGGACCCTATTACTAAGACTCCGTTTTCCGTCCGTCCGTCCATTTATCCGCCTGTCTGTCAGAGGGCTGTATGATCCGTAATAGGTAGATAGTTGAAATTTTCACCGAATGTGTATCTGTTGCCGCTATAGCAACAAATAACATAAAGGGGAGCCTTTCATGTCCAAGTCCGATTTGCACTTAGCCGATTTTTTCCTAAAGGTGAGTATTTTGCTGTATGTCCCTATATTCTGTCTCCTTCTTTGGGTTTGATAGTGTATAGTCTTCAATCTATTTTAATCCTGCTCATCTTTACAAAGGAATAAGGTAATGCAGTTGAACTCCTTTTAAGTCATTTCTTTAGTCTAAAACAATATCTTCTCTATTACCGAACCAAAATTTAGAGACTATCTTTAATCAAGACAAGTCTGCCACACTATTCCCAAACCACTGCAACTCCTGTGCCTCAGAATCAACAGTGGCGACCATCAGAAAAGCGCCGAGACAATGAAGCTCGACGAAGTCCCAGAGAAACAATTTAACTGTCTTGGATCCCGCAACGAAATTAATCAGAAAAGAATAGCGGAGTAGGAAGAATATATACAATAATAATAGTGTTGCCCGCTTTTACATAGGACTTCGAATAACTGGTTAATGTGGGTTTATACTGTGAGTACACCTCTGCCTAACCCTTCGCGAATTACAGACGAAGTGTAGTTCAGCTGATTTTTTCTCATTTCCTTTTTCTCACAATTCTTCCGTATAAAACTCCATATTTTTCCAACTACTCCAAAAAAGTACAAAACCAGAATCTCCACTACAACGACCTAAAACTCAAAACAAACATAATTACAATTTATTTCATAAAATAAATCAACGCACGCGCACAAACGGAAGCGGGCGTCACGCTTTCTGCGCCGGCGCAGACCGATGTAAAAACTGACTAATTATTAAACAGATACAGGACTGGACTGTATAGCACTTTCATAATGCTCTTCTTGTGTTGTGCGCCAGTTTTGAGTTGCAGGGTAAGCAGAATTGTAGGTTTAGCTGAAAAGGTGGAAAGTTCTGTGATGCTGTGGTAGGACACACAAATGTTACAGAGTAGTTTAGGTTATTTGGTATCTAAAATCAAAATGAAGGACAAATTTGCCTTTTTTTTCGGATGGGAAATCATCAAATGACTTTTCCCGCTCTGGGCGGAGTAGAAGGGAGTGTCAGACTTGTACTGACTAAAACCCATCCATGTTCTTTCTTTGCCCTTTTTCAGTTTCTGACTAGCATTCTTCCATCTCACAACGCATGCGCACCTGCGCACTTGATGATCTATTTACTGCATCAGTAAGTGGGGTTGGCGTGGCTGAGTTTTGGGCTAAACTCATTTGAACTTTTTGCCATCGATACGCTAAGTTTCTGAATTCAAATTGTATGTATCTAATAATGCCAGAATTCATCATCATCATCTGGTTAGGCTTTTTCCAAGTATATTGGTGTCGGCTTCCAGTCTAACCGTATGCACCTCAATACCAGTATTTTACATGGAGCAACTGCCTATCTGACTTACTTATCTAGCGTATCGATGGCAATCTAAATTGTGTCGGCTCAGAACTGAGCTACTAGTTTGGCGCCTTCAGTAGCGTCCATCAGTTCCTGTAGTGAACAACAGGACGCGCAGGACACGATATTATGTGACCTATCGTTTATGGGACAGGACTACATTTACTTTCCAGAGCAGAGTCATTAATGAATCTCCATCTGAGCAGGTTTTCCTTGCTGCGGCCAACCTGGGTCCCGAGTCTATTTAAAAACTCACAACCTAGTTCCTGACTGACCTGATACCCCACGACAGTATTTAAACGAAAAACATATCAAAGAAGGTCCAACATAAGTGTTTTATCACCCTAAAACTCAAGCCGTGCGTCACGCTGCGGGACTGTTCGAAACAGATACCGCGGCCCTGGTACACAAAGGGCACGGAAGGAACATGGATGGGTTTTAGTCAGTACAAGTCTGACACTCCCTTCCGCTCTGCCCGGAGCGGGAGAAGTCATTTGATGATTTCCCATCCGAAAAAAAGGCCGTGCGTCACGCAAGAGATAATGGTACCGATTCCCTTGTTTACAAACTAAACCAAATTTAAGTTCAGTGCATCTTTTTTTCCTATTTCATTAAGAAAAGGACAGAAGATAAATTTTAGTTTAGTCCTGTCAAATTAACCAGCACCTGACACCAGTTTAGACGTGATTAAAAAGTTGACTACTAAAATTACATCAAATTACGCCAGGTGCTGACTAATTTGACAGGAATAAACTTATATTTATCTTCTGTCCTTTTCATAACGAAATAGAAAGAAAAAGATGCACTAAACTTAAATTTAGTTTAGTTTGTGAACAAGGGAATCGGCGCCAATTTACAATAAAACTAATAACTCGCGAAAATTCCTTTCCTTTAAACGAGCAATCATTTAAACATAAGCCGACCATATTTAAACCAACCGCCATAAGCTCCGTAAGCCACTCAAAGCTCCTATAAGCCGCTAAGTCCCTGTAACCCTATTAGCTTGCGCCCTATACTGGCCTGGTATCTTGATTGCCAATATGTTCGACATTCTATGAACGACAAATTGGTTATAGATGGCAGAGAGTAGAGATATTGATTTCAATTTAGTTTGAGTTGTTGGATGAAAAAGGGTTACAGAAATAATAGTTTTAAAGCTTTAAATGTAATATATTATCTAGGGATGTTATGTGTTTTCTAGCCATAAAATATATCTGTTTACATGTCTTTCTCGGGAATTTTGCGGATCTGGGCAGGTAACAATCGTTTTCAAAGCGTTTGAAACATAATATTTCTGCAGCAAATTGAAACAAGATAGAAATAGGAGTTTATGTAGTATGTCAATATAATACATTTTGCTTTTAAAAAATGGTTGTCGATGACAGAATGTCACTTTATTTATTCTTTTAAGGAACCAAGACTCATTAGCAAACACATAATTCAATAAATAGAAACAAAACATACATAAACTAGACATTATACGTCGAAATCCGACGACTATAGGTGACGCGCAAGTCACCACAGTGCCTAATATAAGGGCAGTTGAGCCTATCGGCTATCATCTTCCATCATATTTATTTATCATCCCTTTTTGGCAACTACAACCACATCATCTGCGTCGCCTTTCCCAACTATGTTGAGGTCTGCTTCCAGTCTAACCGGATGCAGCTGAATACCAGTATTTTACATGGAGCAACTGCCTATCTGACCTCCACAAGTACTGTGTAATACGATACCCCTTGGTAAGACTGGTTGCCAGACTGTCGCACCATTGACTACCCGCAACAACCGCCAAAGATGACAGCCGAAACCAAAAACATAACATGCTTTCTGACGCATAGAGGAAATTCGGTATGTAATGGGAAAAACATTAAAGTAATATTTTAATTGATTCCCAGTTCTTCTCCATAACAATGTGCAACATTGGGGTGTTTTTTTTAAAAATAATATTTGGTTAATTGATCTTTTACATCTTCAATTTCAATAAAATAACTCTATTCATACTAAAAATCGATTTTAAATAAAATCTTACCCTTTTCCCTCATTTTGAGGCTCTAAAATTAAGACACGCTTAAAAAAAATCATCAACAATAAAAAGGCCAGCCAAATGCACAATCTCCTGAGTAAAGTTTTACATTTTGCCAAATTTACCTAGAACCCTGCCGACCCCTGCCCAGGGGTAGCGTTACGATAATGTTACCGATCCCCCATGGATCACAAGCACCCTTGTTTTTGGCGATACGAGGGTAGTCGTGTGGAGAAGTGTAACGGCTAAAATTACGAAGAGATTTTGTTACTCAAAAATAAAGAAACTACATACTATAAAACTAGTACTACTACTACTATTAAATAATAAAGCTATTTCAAATTGCCATAAATGGATACTTTGAAAATAAAAAATTCTTTTCACAAAACACTGTAGGTAATTTTTTCATGTAGTTTTACATGGACCTTCTATCCAATCGAAATCATTCTTGAAGTTAAAACTTTGTTTACATACATACATACATAAACTCACGCCCTTTTCCATGGGGTAGGCAGAAACCACAGAACGCCACCTGCTACGATCCTTACATACTCCTTTTGCCTCGTCCACGTTCATACATCAGGTCTTACACGCACGCCGGTTGCGAGTACTACGCACCTGACCTTTCTGAAGAACCTCACCAATGAGGTCAGCGTATGTTCTTCTAGGGCGTCCCCTCCCGGCGTTGCCACTCACATCAACACACACTTTGTTTACATTATAATATAACCAAAGACTCATTCATCTGCCTAGTTTATTTACAAAACACACAATACAATATACAGGACTGGGACTGAGCTACTCGTAAATTATAATCACAATGAAACACTAAACTCTAAACACTTCTCTTCCCAACTGTACTCAAAAGTACCACTCACTTAGGGTGTGATCGCAGTGGTAATTGACTTATCGCGACGCCCGCGCCGATTGTAATGCTCCACAATGCTGTGTGCGCACCCTTACAATAAATTGGTTAAGTGCGGTAGTCGCCGATAATCTTGTTTTTTTTTTAAAGTAATCTTGTTGTTATCCATGTAGATCTGCGGAAGATAAGACAACAAAGAAGATTGTGTTCTTAAAATATGCTTAGTAGTTTTTGGGCCCGTGTTCAATATCAAGTTTTTAATTTTTAATATTATTGTGTGAGGAATAAACAACAATAACAAGAACATACATTTATTTTCAGGCTACTTTGACCCATAGATAAAGAAAAAAAAAATATATATATATATATAAAAGCAAAAGAAAAAAAAATAAAGAAGCAGAATTAAAATTACTATTGCAGAAACCTAAGTAGTTTTCATAAACACTGCAAAACCTGACTATTGCCTCACTGATGTTTTGCTTTTTCCTGAAGCTTTATCGTATATCGGTTGTCAATATTTTTACCAACTAGAAGGTATATCAATGACTAAAAATCATTTATTGATTTATTCTTCGTTCGGCCCACTGAGTTTTGTCCCACATATCGAAATCCTGGTTCGTCCGAAACAAAATGCTTCCTTCGTCCCAAAAATATTATTTTAATTATTTTATTCCCGCTTCGTCCTATTTTTTGGATTTTAACTCTCAAATTGAAAAAAAAATGAACATCTAACAATGTGCATTTCATTTGAAATTACATGTAGGTGTAAATTATGATAAGTGAAAACAGGCATAATAAGTACAGTAACTAAGTATACCTTAGTTTAAACAAAACACCCAAAATTTCCTCCTAAAGACCAGTATTCGTACTAAAAGACCAAAAAATCACACCATATTGCTGCTATACCCAAAACAATAATAACCAAGTGTCCCTTCATCATTGTACCATCACGCCCCCTATCCTAAGGGACTTGGCATTAGCAGAAGATAATTAAATTCGTCGAACAAAGTAACAGGACGGTATTATGACAATTGGATTTAAGTTGGTCCCTGTGAAGGGTAGAGCTGGCCTTTTGTCAGCGATTCTTGATTGAGTTTTTAGTGATACGGAGTTATGGTTGCTAGTTTTTATTTTATTAATTGGATGATACTAGAGGCCTCCAAAATACGCCTATTCCCAGTAATGAATGTCATAATCATCATCATCATTTCAGCCAAAAGACGTCCACTGCTGGACATAGGCCTCCCCCAATTATCGCCACAGTCCCGTGCCACTCGCCTCCAGCGGATCCCCGCGACCGTCTCCAGGTCATCGGTCCACCTAGTGGGAGGGCTTCCAACGCAACGTCTTCCGGTTCGCAGTCGCCACTCCGGAACTTTTCGGCCCCATCGGCCATCCGTTCTGCGAGCAATGTGCCCTGCCCACTGCCACTTAAGTTGGCAATTCTTCGGGCTACGTCGGTAATCTTGGTTCTCTTGCGGATGTCCTCATTTCTGATGCGATCACGCAAGGACACTCCGAGCATAGCCCTCTCCATTGCGCTTTGGGTGACTTTAAGCCTTCTGATGAGGTTCATTGTGAGCGACCACGTTTCGGTTCCGTATGTAATCACTGGCAACACACATTGGTCAGTAAAGAATGTAGCGACGGTGGAGATTCAATATGGTAACGGTGATAATCATGCTTTAAGGGATATCTGTATGTGACTTTAAGTCGAAGTTTACGTACTGAAAGATCTTGCTTTATCATGATTAAGACAGTTGAAGCTCCTTCAACAAGACACTATACTAGACCAACATTATGTTATTAGCACATACTTCCAGGCAACATAAAACAAAACGATAATTATGTAGTTTTGGGGAAAGTTCCTCAACTCAGCTCGAATCGTGCAGCGATGTTAAATGTCGGACGGAGTTTTCCGATCGGCACAAGACTAATCAAAGTCGAATGTGTAGTACCTACCACGTATGCAGCAATGAGTCTCTGAACTTAGTGAAAAGACGACTCAACAGTGTTTGACACCATAATTTAACCGAGCTATTATGAGAACTCGTAAATCATAATTAATCCTCTCATTTATTCCAAAACTCATAAATTCTCTTATTTTATGAGTTTCGGAATAAATGAGATATGATGTATTTTCCATGGACTTGGTCTGGTAAAAATTACCACTTGGATATTCATCATGCTTTATTTTAGTACGATGCAAATCTCTAACCCCACCTCTCATCCCCAGGTACTACGAGACTGGCAGCTTTAAGGCCGGCGTGATCGGTGGCTCCAAGCCCAAGGTAGCCACTCCACCAGTGGTCGACGCTATCGCCGCGTACAAGAGAGAGAACCCGACCATGTTCGCGTGGGAGATCCGGGATAGACTGCTGAGTGAGGGAATCTGCAGCCAGGATAACGTGCCTTCAGTGTCCAGTATTAATAGGTAAGGGAATTTGATGTTTTAGTTTATTTTTCTGCATGAGGAGCTCGTGGCTAAATAATAACAGCCTAAGCTGCTGGCTTAACTTAAAGATCGACCCGAGCGGTCGATCTTTAGGTTAAGCCGTGCTTACCTAAGTTGATCTGTGGATGGGTGACCACCCAATACATACCGAGGTTCCTCCTTCATTCGGAAAGCGCGTTAAGCTGTTGGTCCTGGCTGCTATTTATAGATCTTTGACAGTCGTTAGGTAGTCAGTGATCCAATAAGTCTGACAACCAGTCTTACTAAGGGGTATCGTATTACTCAGTACTATCTGGGTTGTGGAGGTTAGATAGGCAGTCGCTCCATGTAAAATACTGGTATTCAGCTGCATCCGGTTAGACTGGAAGCCGACCCCAACATAGTTGGGAAAAGGCTCGGCAGATGATGATGAGTTTATTTTTCTGCATCTACTAACTTTTTCTAGGCAGGTAAAAGGTGACAAGAGGACCTGGACGTCAACCACGAGAGCTTTTCAAATTACAACCACATGAGGGATCTTAGTTATGTTTTTCTAGATTTCTGCAGCAGCCATGCTGTTTCGGGTGTCTAAAAATAATCAGCTGAATTGTTTTGCTTAGTTATACGGCAAACAGCAAACGTAAGGTGGGACGCCCTTAGGCTTGTTGGAGTGACAATCTTCGCAGGGTGGCTGGTAGCAACTGGATGAGAGTTGCTGAAAATCGAGCTGAGTGGCGTGCGATTGAGGAGGCCTATGTGGCAGCAGTGGACTGCTGTAGGCTGATGATGATGAGTTGATTATAAATTACAAGTAATATTGCTTCCCGTGACCCAAGGGCTGGCTTTTACCTTGGCCAGAGGCTAAGTGTTGCTATACAACGTGGCAACGCCGCCAGTCTCTTGGGCACATTATCAGCTGACAATGTTGAGGAGGAGTTTTCGATGCCCTTTTATAGTTTGTTGTTAGTTTATTTATTTTAGTTTAATAGTTTTTAATTATTAATGTATATAGTTAGTTTATCCTATTAAAATTATTATTTATTCATAAATGTCGAAATTTAAAAAAAATATATAAAAATATTGGTAGTACGACGTTTGAAAATATGTGCTTTCGGGACAATGTTTTTACGTTCTAGTTAGTTAAAAGAGATATACATAATCTCACGTATTTTTATTATTATAGTCGGTAAGGCGGCAGTGTATATTATAGGCGGTCTTTTTCCCATTGGGATAAGCAGAAATTACAGATCGCCACCCACTACGATCCTTACATACTCCTTTTGCTCCGTCTGAGTTCATACATCAGATCATACACGGTTGCAAATACTATATACCTGTCGACCTGGTCTACTTGAAGAGCAACACCAATAAGTTTGTGTTTGTGTGTGTGTGTGTCCGTCTTGGTCGTCCTTTTCCGGTAAAGAATAAAGCAAATAATCCATAGAATCAAGAGAGAGTGCTTCGTTGGTCTAGTGGTCGCAAGCGCGACTGCTGAACATGAGGTCCTGGGTTTAATTCCCAGGTCGGGCTAAGTGCTATTGGGTTTTTCCATCACGAATTTCAGCAGCAGCCACGGAGTCTGTAATTGCACCCAGTTGCTAGCAATAGGCTCGCCCCCTATAAACATAACTGGCGAAATATGAGTGTACTATTAGGTACACCTCTGCCTAACCTTTCGAAAATTACAGGCGTGATGTTATGTTGTCAAGAGAAAGTTGCAAACTCATACCCAAACATACTGAACCAACTCTTAACCACAAAACAATAGTTTTTATAGATTCTACTTACTCTGAACATAGTAGGAATAACAATGATGTTAAAATGTTACCACTAAGAAAAGATCCCCTTTGCAAAAGTTTTTCGGAAAACTTTCCGCTTGTATTGTAGTTTGAACTTTATGTGGTGTTAGTTAAGGCGGAGTTTTGTTTGTAAGGTGTAGTGAAGGAGAAAAAGAGTTCGTGTGGCCATGAAACAATGGTATATTTTCAAAGTTCTAGAAAATAACTTTTTTTTTTTGTTTAAGATAAATATTTATGTAAATGTAACAAAAATCAATTTATTCCTATGGTTAATGCGGTATTTACTAAAATATTGAACAAAAAGCTACGCCCAACGTGGGGCTCGAACCCACGACCCTGAGATTAAGAGTCTCATGCTCTACCGACTGAGCTAGCCGGGCTATGAGATCTCTGCGCAAAATTAATCTGCACAATCCCTCTTGAATTGTTTTTTATTAAATAAATGTACAAACAAGATTAAAGTTATTTTCGGATTATTTCAAGGTCGCAGCATCAGATAGCAGATAATTTTTGTGCGATTATTGTAAATGTAAATTCTTTAATCAAATTAAGGACAGCAGCGTTCTCAGTGCCTTTGTAACAACCGTACTGCGATCGCCAACCCACCTGCCAAGAGCGGCGATTATGGCAAAACACCCCTTTAGGGGAGGCCTATGTCCAACAGTGGACGTCTTTCGGCTGAAATGATAATGATGACGACTTTCATATTATTATGCATTCAGAAAAAAACTGTTCTTTCTATTAAAATTACAAACAGACACTTCAATTTTATTCCTGTGTTTAGATGTATAGATTGAGTTAAAAATTGCTTCTTTGATTGTTAGAGATAATCTCTGGAAGTACTATTTTAAAACGCTATTCTAATCCCATATGCCTATATTATGGGTAACATTATGTTTCATGGTATACCATGTAACAACTTTCTCGCACTTTTCGTGGCCCATCAAGGGGTTGCGTGATCAGAACCGGAAACGGCTCGGATGGGGGCGCAAAGATGGCGTACCGGAAGTAGAGACACGTGCTCTCGCGCTCCGGACGTCCTTGCTGCCATTGAATTATTATTCACCTAAAATGTAGAGATGCTCTATGGATAGAGTGTAGAGTCATCCCATAGATGGTCGCTCTATATTTTTGGTATAGAGTTTTCTTGGCTATGATTGGTTATGGATGCTGTATCCGGTACAAGAGTTTTCGATTAGTATTGCGAGATGAATGTTGAAATCATAATGGTTATCTTTCAATAAGTATCAATATCAATAAATAAAATCTACTAACTGATCTGATTTCTATGTTATAGAATCTTTTTGCAATAGACTGTAGCTATGTACTCCCCTCCTAGTTTTGTATCACAAACCTTGTTACTTCAAGGCCCTCTGTGGTCCTGCCAGGGCTGCGGAACTGTTCTAAAGAGATACCGGGGTTCTGGAACACAAAGGGCAAAGAAGAAACATGGATGGGTTTTAGTCAGTACAAGTCTGACACTCCCTTCCACTCTGCCCAGAGCGGGAGAAGTCATTTGATGAAAAAAAAGGCCCTCTGTGGTGACTTTCAGCATTACCAAGTTCATCATGTAAACTACGCTATCTAGCCAGCATATCGCTGCGTGACATCCGCAGTCTTCGGTAACATAGTATTATTTATTTATTTAGTTTTTTGAAATGAAAACTTCTTTCACGTTGGGCATTGTTGAGATGGGGAAAGGAATTGAAGTCGCGTCACCGTTCAACGACCTCTCTTTCATTGCAGAGTTTGCTACATATTACAACCTCAAAAAAAAATGCAGTGTATAGTCAAATGTATAAGTAAATTCGTTCGAACCCAGGTTCGAACCCAGGTTACTTTGTGTAATTTATTTCATCACCACTGCTCTCAAAAACGGTGAAGGAAAACATCGTGAGAAAACCGGCATGTCCTAGAACCTAAAATTCGAAGACATGTGACATCTACCAATCCGCACTGGGCCCGCGTGGTGGATTAATGCCCATTCCCTCTCATAGAGAGGAGGCCTGTGTCCCAGCAGTGGGAACATTATAGGCTGATGATGATGATGATGATAAGTAAATGTCTTATTCAAATATATTTTATAAAAATAATCCAGAATCTTGAAAAAAAAAGATTTCACTTCTGTCGGCACTCCCGGAGTGATACTAATCTGCATAGTTCTCATGTGAGTTGACCAAAATTATGCCTGGACCTTAAAAGAGACAGTGACCTCTTAGTTTGTTTCAACTGTTTCTTTTCAGAGTAGTCAAGTACGAAACACCGGTTCATCTAGTTTAAAAACAAAAAAAATACGTTTAGAAGTGTTTGTGAAAACCTATTTGCAAAATAAACACCATTTATCATTTACCTACTAACTCAGATTAGCAACATTTTTAATGATATCAATAACAATATTGACATTAAAACGCCATCCATTTAACTAACCATAAAGTTGCCACACATTACAAACAATTTCCCCAGTCAACAGATAAACAAATAAAGATAACCCACCCCAAATTAATAAACGGTAGCATTACAGATCAAATAAAAAGATTAAACACGTTGACAAGCTAATAACCGGGAATTGATAAAACTCCCCATAATCTAGGGAGAATTATCTTATCTGGCAACACGCAATTAGCCGCGGATTTAAGCTGGCAACACTTGACTTCGAGTGCTTTCCGGATATATCTTTTAATATTCATTTCTATGATAAAATTAGAATGGCTGGAAAAATAAGGGTCAAGTGTTATGAACGTTATTTTTGTACCTACAAGATTAAAATAATCAATATTGACCTGTTAAAGAACCTACTTTGTTTTGTGACCGTTGTTTCGTTGGTCTAGTCGTCGTAAGCGCGACTGCTGAGCATGACAACCTGGGTTCGATTCCCAGGTCGGGCAAAGTGTTTTTGGGTTTTTCCATCAGGAGTTTCTCAGTAGCAGCCACGGAGTCTGGATGTGTGATCGGTTGATGGCTTATTGCTCGGCCCTTATTACATGGGACTTAAACATAACTGGTGAAATGTGGGTGTACTATTAGGTACACCTCTGCCTTACCCATCGGGGTTACATACGTGGTGTTATGTTGTTTGTTTTGTGGCTCTAGTTTTTTGTTACTGACTGAATTTAAATGGCTCTGATAAACTGGCATCGTATTGGAATCGATAGCCAGTGGCGCGCCATTTAAACCTTGTTTTTAACTGTCAAGTGTCACATGTGTCAAACTTATGTCATTGTCAATAATGTCAATTTGGCAGTTAAGCGTTTTTTATTACTGAGTACCGTAGTACCCGCTGGCTATTGAGTGGTTAGAGAACTGCAGCATATTTGTACAGATGCCAGCTCATCAAGCTACTAGAATCTGTCATTTTTTTAAAATATATTTCCACTTTCATTTGCTGCTATCATTAACTGTATGATTTGTTGAGCAAAAAAACAAGGCGAACAAAGAAAAAATAAATATTTATTTACTATGCAAGAACATCACCATGCTTCACATTATTTTTTCCAAGCAAACTAATGCCAATGCATCTATAAAAAAAATCAATGAAATGAAATCTGAAATCATGCCTTATTCCAATTAATTTGTGTTTTTTTTTTTACATTTTAGGAAAGCTAACAGACTAATAACATAATAGTAACAAAAATATAAAACCAGGTTGCTAATTTATATATTAATATTTGTGGAAGCTTGTCCACAAATAAATACAAAAAAATAATTAGTTCCTTATTGTAAAACAATATAACGCTGCAGTACTGATCGGCGCAGCATTTCTTCTTGTTCTTGCCATATCATCCTTCACACAGTCCATCCATCGTTTCGATGGTCTTCTTCTACTCTTAAGGCATCCACATTGATACTCAAAACATTCTTCACGACATTTACCTCCAAAATTATTCTGGAATTCCAGAACAGGACATTCCAGCCTCATAATATCTCTAATCTCAATAACAACCCCTTACTCGCTGGTCTATCAAACTATACTTTAAGTGCAGGACCCAATGGGGTGCACTGGGTACATTATTGAACAATAAGCCACGGTTATTGGTATCAATATACTGAGGAGGGGTGAATCAAATCGTATTACTTTGAATTTGTATGGAAAATTTTGTAGTTGAAGAATTTATTGGGGTTGGTACCTAATGTGTTTTTTATACGACCATTTTAGATATTTTTTCAGATAATATGGATGAAATTTAACCAAAGCTTGTGTTTTTTTTTGGAAGTCGGTTATTTTTTACGGTTAGTTTTTATTTTAAAAATACTTGTCAAGTATCAATTTTACGTAATAACTAGACTTAATAAGCACATTATCTACATGACGAAGAAGAAAACATGCATATGCTAGAGGATAACTCATAAATTACCCAAGCACAGTTAATAAAATTTATATGAGACCACCGCACAAGCTTTTTCTACCAAATGAAAAAGAATCACTTAAATCGAACCAGGAATCATGGAGAAATCGCTGAACATACATCTGGTGGAATACATTACCTCCTCCTTTTTTAGTAGTCGGTTAAAAATAAACAATAACTGTTGTCTGTAAGTATTTCTGTGACAGTTTTTAAAGATTGAACTGTAAAATAGATGTGTTTTTTTCCGTTAAAACCAATCAAATAAACTGAATACCTGTAATGTTAGGTATTGTAGTATGAGCATTACTATTTGAATAAAAAAAATTAAACTTTGGAATAAAAAAAACTAAAAATATCATCGATATTTTTTTCAACCAATAAACTGTTTTTCGTTTAGTATTATCAAACAACCGCACTGCAAACAAATCAAATCAAAAACCCAGAATGCCGTTATAATAACATTCATTACACATCAGATGTAATCAAAAGTGAAAAATACCAAAACACAAGAGTCAATTTTAAAGCCATCCCTTTGCAATACGAGGGTGATTCCCACCCCGACACGCTCCGGCACGCGGCCGGCACGAGGCCGGCACGGATACGGCACGTGATCATAATGTAGCAGTGACGGAACTCGGAATAGACCGCATGTGAGTCTATGGTGATCATTTGAGTGGAAGTGAGGAGTTTTGGGAAAAGTGTTTATTGTGTAATTTAGAGTGATGATTTTTGAAGATCAGTGATAATTTTGTTGTTATTTATTGATTATTTTATTTATGTTGAATTATGAAATGACTACCTCGTTGGCCTAGTGGTCGCAAGCGCCACTGCTGAGCATGAGGTACTTCCATTTCCAAGTCAGGTAAAGTGTGATTGGGTTTTTCCATATGGAATTTCTCAGTAGCAGCCACGGAGTCTGGATTTGTGCCTATTACATGGGACTTAAAACATAACTGGCGATATGTGGGTGTACTATATAATACGAAGACATAATTATAACATCTACCAACCCACATTGGGCCCGCGTGGTGGATTATAGCCCATTCCCTCTCATAGAGAGGAGGCCGTGTGTCCCAGCAGTGGGAACAATTTAGGCTGATTGTGCATACTAAGAGCGGTTACTGCCCGGTACTGACCCGTCTATCAAAATTGTGTATACAAAGGTTAATGGATTGAGCCTTGTCTCTTCAAACATTTACGAGCATTCTTGATTTAATATTGAAATACAAAAGGTCCCTAACCTGTTATTACTACTACGAATGATAAGAATAATTCTTCCTCATTGGTAGAGTGTTTGCAAGCGCGACTGCTGAGCTTGAGGTCCTGGGTTCGATTCCATGGTCGGGCAAAGTATTATTGGGTTTTGTATAATTTTTATTTACCACCCACGCAAATAAAAGTCGTTCAATCAATGTCAAAAAGAGAACAATAAAAAACCCCATATAACCACCAAATTTCAACTCAGCGAAAAACCATGAACCGCCCTTTAAAAAAAAAACAAAAAAGCTTACTAGGCAACACTAAGACATTTTAATCGAGGGACGGGCGGGTAATTGAAGCCATAACTCTGGCAACCCCACTTTGACATTTAGATTTTTTTGCCGCGCAAACGGAGTACGTTGGAAATAATTTGAGAGGGTGTCAACGCGTTAACGAAAGCTTGTACTATTTAGATTATTATAAGTATGAAATTAGATAAAACTTGTTTATGAATAATAACGGAATTGATGTATTTATAATGGTTGGCCAGATCCTTATTTTGGCAATGTACTTTGGAATATTAAAAACTATACCTTAGTTTATAGATTGTCCACACAATAGTACGATCTAATAAATATTATAGAAGTAATCTCACTAGAAATCGTTTATATGGAATCGCTTATCAGCGCTTCAATAAATAAATAAATAAAAAAGCCTTATATTTCTTACTAAAGAATACAAAAAAAAACTTATTTCTAATTAATTACGAGTATTATGTTTAGACTTATACTTGACATTTCTAGCTGTATGTATTTTACTATTTATGTAAGAACCCCTCGTTCTCAAAGGTGAAGGCCTCCTCTAGAGATTTCCAAGTATCCCGGTTCTTCGCTGTCTACATCCACTGTTTACCTGCCGCTTGAACAATATCGTCTGTCCACCGGGCGGCTGGTCTACCTCTCTTTATAGTGCCTGATGGGCCCTTCCAGGATGTTATCCTGGTGGTCCATCTGTTATCTGTAAGTCTGGCTATGTGTCCAGCCCAACGCCATTTCAGCTTTTTGCAATGAATCAGAGCGTCTGTAACTTCTGTCTTCTTTCGAATTATACTATGAGGTATTTTTTGAATTCTTTTGATTTTTAACATACTCCTTTCCATTCCTCTTTGACACGTTCTGATTTTTGCTTTCGCTTGGTGTGTGAACTTCCAAGTTTGGCTAGCGTAGGTTAATTATGGCAATATGCAGGTATCCATAACTTTTTGCTTAATTTTGATCGGCATGTCGCTTTTCATAATTTCTTATAAGCTCCAAAATTTTCTCCATGCATTCGAAAGTCTCCTTTCTATTTTTTCTTCATTTCTTTGCTTCTCAAACGATATTTGTTTACCCAAGTATATATCGGTGTCGACGTACTCCAGCGCTTCATTGTTTAAGTATAGAGGGGACTTCAGATGGTTTGTCATAATATTGGTTTTACTGCGGTTAATTTCTAGTCCTACCTGTTGACTTGCGGCGTGAAGATCGTTAAGCATCGACTGCAGCTCCCTTTTACTCTCAGACAGCAGCACGATGTCGTCGGCAAATCTCAAATGACTTAAATATTTATTGTTTATATTTAGACCGACCCTTTCCCATAGTAGTTGTCCAATGACTCGTTGTAGCACTGCTATAAATATGGTTGGAGAGATTGGATCGCCCTGTCTTACTCCTCTTCTTATGGGTATTGAAGGTCCAGTTCGGCGCTTCAATATATACGATTTAATTTGTTTTGTTTGGTTTCTTTTTTTTACTTAATTTTGTATGTTTTGTCCTGTGCGATTCAAATAAATACTTTTTATTTCTTTACACAAAAGTATAAGTTTAACAAAAAATTAATTATTACGACTTTGCAGCTTATTGTGCTTAATATTAAATTCACATTTTATGAAACGAACCAGTGGGAAGGGTATTATGGTCTCCTTGCCATTACAAAACAGCTATGTTACCACACAAAAACCTTAAAAAACGGAAACCCATCCACTTAATTCTCTAAATCAACATTATGTAAAGCAAATTACGGAAAAGCGGACAAATAAATCAAAAATATTCGCCAACGAGTCACTCGTATGAAAAGAGGGGTAATAAAATATTAAAGGGTAAAACATGGCCGGTACTGGTAACCCTTCCTAACGGAAACGGATATCATAACCTTGCTTTTGCGGTCACAATTGTTGGAATTTTGCATTTTTCGCGAATTTATTCGTTGGTTTTTCAAAAAAATGTTGGTTATAGCTACTTTGCTCCTTCCTGGTTTTAGTGGTTTATGTGGGTTTTTAGAAAATTATTAAATTAGAGTGTTGCTTGGCCATAAAAAGGTCCTGATGGTTATCCTGTTGATTAATATCTATGCGGCCTACCGGGAATAGGGTCTGCAATAAATAAACAAGATGACCGGAAATGGAAGTCGCAAAAAAATACTCTTTTGTGCAAATTTATGACAGAAGAGCCAGTCATACAAATGTTCTATTGAAGATCTAACTAACGTCCCTAACGCTGCTATTTTCATAGCCATACCATCGACACGAAAAAAAAGAAATCCGGCCAAGTACGAGTCGCACTCGCGCATGAAGCGTTTCCGTACCATCGTAGTAGAGGAGCCCACTTTAATTTTTAATTAATTTTTATTATTTATAGTCCGTGTTCTATTAATTAACTTGTGTAGAGAAAATAAATTATATATTATTATAGTGGGAACAGATATACACATTCCATGAAAATTTCAACTGTCTACATATCATGAGATACAGCCCACGGATGGACGGATGGACAGCGGAGGCATAGTAATAGGGTACCGTTAGTTACCCTTCGAGTATGGAACCCTAAAATGCTACATAATCATTGAAACGAATCATACATCTGCACGCACTACATTTATAATAACAAAACAAATCACCTTCAAGAAACGCCAAAACATTACAAACTCGGCATCAATCACCGAAATCCCCTTCAAAACGGATGACTCTATTACAAGAAGCTAATAACACCTCGTTGATAACTTTTACTAAACAATTTTTGCATATGTCAACCCCGAGGAGGCTAGCAATAATTCACGGGAGCGCGCCATCCATCATGGCGGAATGAACTGTCAGGCGCGGCAAAATGGCGGCTAGATAAAATGAAAGTAATTCTTGAAGGCTAATTTTAGCGGGATTTCACATCATCATTTTGTAAATAGATATTAAATAAACACGATGCGTTGCAACAAACATTAAATTATTATATTTAGTTATTTAAGGTACGATTTTGTGCCTGTTTTTTTTTTTTGTTTCGACTAGAAGGAACGTCTGGTGTATGCGTACAGCCTAATCAATTTTCCCCTTTACATTAACTTGGCTTCAACGAATTATTTAACCATGACCAAGCAATTTTCGTAAACCTCATAATTAGTCTGGTACCAGAATATTAATCTCATGATTGAACACTTGCGTTCATTTTGAATCTGCAGTTTATCAAAAGTAACTTTCCTTTGCTTTGATTACCTGTTTTTAAATACACCATCAAGGTTTAGAAAACCTTTCCATAACCTTGATATCTAACTAGACAAAAAAAAACTTTGGTTTCTACGACACGACTCACTAGTCACAGCGGTCTCATATTTTCTAACCAAGTAATATTTTTCATAACAATTTTTATAGACTAGCCACTCCCTATCTGAAACTTATAAGATCATCTTCCATAATTAGGGCAAATGACATGAATAATCCATTAAAAGACCCCCTCAAAAAATTCTCGGTAAGACTAAAAAATCGCTACGACATTTTCCCGCGGCTTGCCACAAGCCTCAATGAATTATGTGCCACGCGACTCAACATCCTTTTGCAATATAGAGAGCAGTCGCCGCGATTTGTCGCGCTTCCGATGCGCATTGTCGCAAAAAGCGGTCGTTGGCAAATTGTTACGTTAAAATTATTATTGTGCATCATGCATAGAAATGTTTTTAATAGGGTATATCGTAGGAAACAACACGAGTTAAAGTAAAGGGAACCATCAAAACAAGATGTACAGTTCTAGTTTGTTCATAGGTACAGACGCACATCAAGCTAACTACAATCTGTCAAACTTATATAGATTTTCAACTTTATCGCTAAAGCATTAGGTTCAACGCTGATTGATGGCCGACATCGAAAACTTGACAGTTTCGGGCAGCTTTATGTGCTCGCGTTTGCACTATGCTCAATCGCTATTCGAATTGGTTGAGTCTTTTACAAGCCTAGTTGATAGATGTAAGCCTGTAGTAACTGACCATGCACAACTATCTAAGTTTTCCCGGACAACGTTTCTTTTGTGTTAATATGCCTTCATTGAAGATTCTGATCTCGTTTGCGAGGCGAACATGGCCAGACATTGCACAGGATAGAGAGGTTTGGAAGTAGAAACGTCTATGCCCAGAGTGGGACACTCAAATGGGTAACAAAAAAAATATTCTGGAATGTCTGTGGAGAGAGTGGAAATGTCCATTATTTTTCTGTAATCTGCAAAGCAGATTGTTTTAAATATTTTTTTATTGGTAATGTAACAGGGTACCAACTGATCATGATTAAAAGTCACTGTCTTTGGGAATAAAAAAAACAGCGACCTCGCAATGCATTAAAGTTAATGAGTTTGCGTTCATGATGAAGAAAACAAACTCGCCTAAATGTGTGGATTGTGGAGTTGTTGAAGACTTACACCACTTATTAATGGACTGTGTTCGGTATGAGTCTGAGAGAAATGACCTGTTTAGGGTCTTGAGGTTGAACAAACTTGAAGTAGGCACATTTCATAAAATCCTGGCTCAAACATATAGTGATGATGCGAAGAGTCTGTTCAGGTTCATGGCCCAGATATGAACAATTGTATTTAGGTTACGATGGGACTGACATACGCATTGCGATTATAAATGTCCCTAAATAAATAAAGAAAAAAAAAATACTTAACGTCACCACCCATCAATATGTAACACTGTATAATACTTATCTGACTGTTTGCTCACAGGATCGTCCGCAACAAAGCAGCCGAGAAGGCTAAACAGGCGCATAATCAGCAACAACAGCAACAAGAACAGGAGATCAGCTCAGCGCAGGGAAGCGTCGTATCTGTAAGTATACCGTTTTTTGTTAAATCCTTATGCAAAAGTAAAAATGGGCTTAATGCTTTGGGCATATTCTACTACTCTAGTCTTAGCCTAAGGTAGATTTCCTTAGGCTAAGACTCACGTCATGTCCCATAACATTATCTAAATGAGCTATCGGCGTCATGCATTCCATTTTTAAATGTACAAAACCACTACAATTTATTTCGTGCGCTTTTGTTAAAATGATCATTTTAGACTGTAATGTCATAATTGCTGGATATCCCGATTTGAATGGACATTATACATTATGTGGTTCGCGTTGGCTAACACTCATTCATGAACGTATGCTCAGCATAAAGTTACCTTATCTTCCATCGTTGCCTTATATTGCCTCGTCTTTCTAAAAACTCAGCAATCCATCGAAATCAGTTTAAAACCATAATTTTATTTCATTTTCGGTTCGTGGTGGTACGCCAGCTAATATATGAAAAATATTAGTGTTCTAAACATCTTTACCTAAATAGACAACATATTAAATACAATCTTGTCTTCATTTATTTTTTCTACAATCTATTAATTTTGCCCCAGGTGATAACCCACGCAGGGAACGCGCCGGGCACGACAGCCGTCCTCTCCCCCACGACCGACCAACACGTGACGAACACCGGCAGCTACAGCATCAACGGTATCCTCGGGATCGAGCAGGTGGAAGGTCTGCATAATGGGAACGCGACAGGACTAAAGAGGAAGAGGCATGAAGACCAGGGTGAGTTGGATAGATGTTTCCTCTTCGTGTGCCTCTCTAACAACTTTGTATCACTGGCACTGCAGTGATAGTTTAGTGGCGTAACCGTCGAACTGCCATGTCATAGGTCGCGAGTTCGACGCACCTCTGATTTTTCTTGCACCACTTGCTTCGGTGAAGGAAAACATCGTGAGGAAACCAGTATGCCTGAGAGATATTCCTGGATGGGAAGTAAATCCAAGTCAGAGGCCCTTGAGAGAGTGGTCCCATCTTATTCAAAACTCCTCAACTATGTAGCATAAACAGGAAGTCCTCTTGGAATGGTCCGAATCATTTACTAGCATTCATCTTACCGTGGTTAGGGCTTCACTGCTAAGATGCTAAATACTTCGACAAAATATTTAGCACAGCCTCGACTACCTAGTTGGCTGAGTAGTTGCAAATACGACTTCCGAGCATGAGGTCCTGGGTTCGATTCCCAGGTTGGGCAAAGTCTTTTGGGTTTTTCCATCAGGAGTTACTCAGTAGCGGCCCAGAGTCTGGATTTGTGACTGCCCCTTATTACATGTGGCAAAATGTGGGTGTACTGCTATTTACACCTCTGGCTGACTTATTGGGATTACACGCGTGAATTTATGTTATGTGATGTTAAGTTATTTATATTTTTTATAAATTAGAAATGATCTATAACTACGAGAGAAGTCTCAACAGACGATTTTAATCTTTCTCCATAAAACTGAAACGCCCATAAGTTACGTCTTCTAAAACACTTTCCTCCAAAATCTAGTAGAATTTAATAGAAGTTATAATAATAAGGTCACAATTTGTGCAGCAAACTTAATAGCTCAGTAAATCTTAGTGGTCGCGGTTCATGGCCGCCACTACGGCTGAAAGGAAGTTAGTGATGCGCTGAATTGAAAAAAAAAATATCGATATTTCTTGTTTAAGTGACAACAAGCTAAACTTGTCAGATGGCGCTGAGATTATAAGCTTAATTTATTGTATTTTTATACTTATATATTTTGTTTATGAATTATAACCGTGGATATAATTCAATGCCATTTTTTACGTTTTTATTAGCATTGATTAATTATTTGATAAGATTAGGTCGTTATTTGCTTTTTATGGATGACTGACAAACCGTTACATTAATTATTTATGATTATAATTTGAAAATGTAATCAAAAGGAAATAATTTGTTTAAATAGTATTTTTAAATAATTAATCATGATTTTAAATGATGATTATCGTGTGTCTAATTAATTTCTGTTCCTATTTGTTCATCTTTAATAATCTATATACATAAAAATCTCGTGTCACGGTGTTTATGGTCGCACTCCTCCGAAATGGCTCGACCGAATTTTATGTTTTTGAAGTTATACTTCTTTTGGCGCGTTTGGATGAAAGTGAATTCATGACCTGCGCGCGCACGATGACCCAAAAAACGACATGATGAAGTTGGCTGCAGAATAGAATTAATAATACATATTTCTTTAAATGACTAACTTAACTCATAAGTAAGGAAACTGAATATACAGTACTTACTGTATACCTGTATACTGTTTTGATTGATTTTAACATTTTTCTTCGATATTTTCTGCAGTTTTGTTTTTCTTTTTGTATATTTGGTAGGATTTCACACCGTATTTTATATGGCAGAACACCGTTTGCGGGGTCAGCTGGTTATTCTATAAATTATACTTCAAACCAATTCAATTAATTAAATATCTATACTTTTATTATTTCTATGAAACTTCCCTCGGAAAACGTCCTTTCTACCATCGACAAATATCTATCGATAACACCACCTCCCTATAAACTTTAGGGGGCATAAAACGGGCCTCGCCGGGGGAGGCCGCGAGTATTTCACTGCCTAATGCCTATACTCTACTAACATCACTTACAACTTTACCCTATGTACTCTACATAGAGTCTGGTAGAGCAGCAGTTTTGATAAAGGGGTTCAAGTTGAGATTAATTTTAAAGACTGTCTCAGTTTGGCTCTTACTTTACTCCGGACTGAAAATTTTAATTGACTATATATCCTGATGCTTTTTTAGGGTTCCGTACCCAAAGGGTAAAAACGGGACCCTATTAATAGGACTTCGCTGTCTGTCCGTCCGTCTGTCTATCACCAGGCTGTACCGTTTTTAAACGTTTTAATAAAATCTTTGTTTTAGATGAAAACCGGGACTTCAACAGCCATTCGGAAGACGACGTCAAGAGACAAAGAAGTCATTATAATGGCGACCAAATATACTCTAACGTAAGTACTAAGTACCAAATACTACCCAAGCATAATAATTTTCCTACCTTTATGCCATGTTACTTGAGGTCGGTGCAACATGTTTTTTTTCTTCCAATTCTCCTAACCGTCTCCTCCTCTTAACCGTCACGCTACCAAGCATAATGGAGGTTTCAATTAGTCATGATGATCAAAACAAATACCTATCAGATTTGAAAGAACGAACTGTGGGCCCGCAAAGCTCAGGATTGGTGCCCTGAAACAGTGACACGGTGTCGCGGCAGACCACGTAAGAGATGGCGGGACGAACTGGATGTCTTCCTTGAGAATTAGAAAGAAGTAGCACAGAATCGCGACCGTTGGAAGGAATGGAGGGAGGCCTTTGCCCGGCAGTGGGACAATATGGGCTAGCTATATATATAATATAGTCAGTTTTACAAATTCGTGAAAAAGAATTTTAAAGAAGAGATTTTTTTTTTTTGGGTGTGAGTCGCACTGAACCGGTCAATGTGGCGATACTTGGAGGAGGCCTATGTCCAGCAGTGGACGTCTTTTGGCTGAAATCATGATGATGATGATGAATTTTAAAATTCGAAACATTGTGCTACATAAAGGTTATGACAAAACCGGAATAGACAAAATGGCAGACGTGACCCGTAATACCGGACTCTGGCAGATAATGTATTAAAATACTTAGTTGTCAGCTCTTCTCAGTAATTTTCAACTAGTATCGTCATCATTCAGTCAGAGGAGCTCGTGGTTAGTTAATAACAGCCGCTCGGATCAATCTTCAGGTTAAGCCGCGCTTGCCTAGGTTGGTCTGTGGATGGGTGACCACCCATTACATACCGAGTTACCTCAGTGCCTCGAAAAGCACGTTATGCCGTTAATCCTGGCTGCGATTTTTAGATCTTTGACAGTCGTTACAAGTAGTCAGTGGCCCGAAAGTCTGACAACCAGTCAATCCTCCTTCCACTTTCCTTGACAATCAGTCAATCCTTATCAAAGGGTTTTCGTATTACCGAGTACTAACTGGATAGGCAGTCATCATCATCATCATCATCAGCCTATTAATGTTCCCACTGCTGGGACACAGGCCTCCTCTCTTTGAGAGGGAATGGGCCACCACGCGGGCCCAGTGCGGATTGGTAGATGTCACATGTCCTCGAATTTTTGGTTCTAGGACATGCCGGTTTCCTCACGATGTTTTCTTTCACCGTTTTTTGAGAGCAGTGGTGATGAAATAAATTGCACAAAGTAATGCGCCAGCCTGGGTTCGAACCCACGACATACTGTTCGTAAGTCGGGGTCGCTACCACTGGGCCACCGCTGCTCTCAGGCAGAGAGATAGGCAGTCGCTCCATGTAAAATACTGGTATTCAGCTGCATCTGGTTAGACTGGAAGCCTACCCCAACATAGTTGTGAAAACGCTAGATTATGATAAGATGTTCCATTACCTGTAGTTACATTACACAAAAATACCAATTCCCGTCATTATTGTACAACAAAAAGGCGCATTCCATTCCCCAGCAACTCAATAAATTCCGATACACCATCCAAAAATCACGCACGATTTAATTGTACTTTTATACGCACGTAATGGCGGTCGGAAGTGACGTCATTAGCGCTAGACCGCCGCCATTCGTCAGTGAACAAGATGGCCGCTGAATTTACGCGCCAATTCGCGCCGACGACATACGATCGTACCGCGCTTAATGCGATGTTAGCCGGATTGTTAATTTGTGTAAATCTATGGCTGTCTTTATGATTATATCTTTATGGGTTTTGCTGTGGTAAATGGTGGGCAGTATTGATAGAAAAGATAATGACAATGGGTTTCAGAGCCGGATAGAAGAAAATTACTAGGTAATATCTAAAGGGTGTAAATAGACTCTTAACGAAGCTGAAAGGCACTTATTCTCCACGTCATTGCGATCATTTTTTTGTTCTAGACCATACCTGGGAACCTTCTAGTTACGGAGGTATATAGGGGGTCAAAGTTCCAACTTTTTCACAAGTTTTTTTTTTTAATTACATGTTTTTAATGTATTTTTTTTACTTTAAACACCTCCAAGACCCTTTTACTATTCAATCCATCCATCAGAACACTGTTTTCAGTGCGTTACATTGAGTCCTATAGTAAAACGTGATTTTTCAGCCCAAAAAAAGTTGTAATTTTTCAGCCCAAAAAAAGGTCAGGCGCGTAGAACTCGCAACCGGCGTGCGTGCATGACCAGATGTATGAACGTGGACGAGGCAAAAGGAGTATGTAAGGATCGTAGCACGTGGCGTTCTGTGGTTTCTGCCTACCCCCATGGGAAAAGGGCGTGAGTTTATGTATGGATGTATGTAAAAAGACGTTTCCCAGCATTAATTATTGCATAAAGTTACTTATTGTGATGTACATAATGCTTGGTTGACGGCTTCGTGAAGAGTCTGCTTACACCCTGTATATTTTTGCCTCGTGAACCCGTACATTGTATTTATCTTAGTAGGTCTTACTAAAGAAAAACGAATTTTTAGAAATAATTTTACAGTAAAGTTTAATAGAAGGCATTTAAATATCTGCAGACTATCCTGAGAAGACCAACAGTCCCAGTTAATTCACAGTCATAGGACAAGGGTAGGCAAAAGAAAAAGTCGTGATTCCATCATCATCTTAGCTTTTCCCAACCATATTGAGGTTGTCTTCCAGTCCAACTAGATGCACTTGATTACCAACAATTTGCGTAGTGAGACTGCCTATCTGACCCTCGCAACCCAGTTACCTAGGGTTCTAGGCTTTACCCCTTAATTGGCCTTAGCTCGGAAGTCTAACAACCAGTCGGTTGACACCCTTTACGGCTTCGAACTAACCTTAATGACAGTCCAAGATCTACAAATGACAGCCGGGGCCAAACGGATAACGTCTTTTGCGAGGGACGGAGAGGTTCCGATAAGAAGAGGTACCAGCAAAATACTTTTTACTTTCATAATCTTTAATCATTTTTTTCTTTCCAGCTCTGGTCATCCTCAAAATGGAGTCTAAAAGACGAATACAAGCTTCTATCAGAGCTTGGCGGGGCTGCCGGGGGGGCTACGGGTTACTACGGAGAGCTGTTCGACACGCCTTACGAGCATGCGGCGCATCCACATTATACACCACATTCAGGTAAGTGGTACTGATTTGTGGTGGTTGGGTTTAAGTTTGTGGTCTTAGTGAAGCTCCTATGTGAACATACAACCTGACACTGAACTGGAAATTGCAAAAAAAAAACGTAAGAAAATTTGAATTTAGCGGCCTACTCCTACGCCCTTACAACTTTCTGTCAGCCCATAAACTGTTTGCCAATCTAACTTAAGACAATAGAAGGCCCGACGTTATACTCTATAAACGAAATTATTAGTTTAAAAAACTCCGGCCAAGTGCGAGTCATTTGTTGTTATAGCGGCAACGGAAACATACAGTCTGTGAAAATTACAACTGTCTACCTATTACGGATCATGAGATACAGCCCGCTGACAGACAGATAGACGGACGGGCAGCGGAGGTTTAGTAATAGGGTCCCGTTGGTTACCCTTCTAAAAAATCAACATCAGTAAATATAAAAGATTACTCGTACTACTACTATCAACGTCTTCTGACCAAAGATACTACAAACATACATCTTTCGCGATACAAAATATTCCCATGTGATAATGAAGGTGTAAAATAATCAATAACACAATGATTGTTGAGATGGGTTACCGCGTAATGGGCTGCGGTTACACGGAGGCGATGGGAACCGGTCGGTTCCATTCATTCATTCGTTCAGTTCATTCATGAAGATTTTGTGTCTTGTTGCTCTTTGTTTAGTTTGTTTCTAGTCTGAAATTGTTGTGAATCAAGATGATATAATGATTAATGAATATAAACGGAAAGTCAGATGCGTAGGTACTCGCAAGTGGCGTATTTTTATGGCGAGATGTTTAGAGGTAGACGAACCAAAACAGAGGAGAGGAGAGGGCTATGCTCGGCGTTTCTCTACGTGATAGAATCAGAAATGAGGAAATCCGTAGAAGAACCAAGGTCATCGACATAGCCCAGTGGATAAGCAAGCTGAAGTGGCAATGGGCAGACCACACAGATACTGGAGTGGAGACCACGCACTGGAAAGCGCAGCGTGGAATGGCCACCTGCGAGATAGTTCGACGCCCTTGTTAAAACTGCAGGGAGTCCCTGGATGCAGATGCATTGGACCGGACACGTTGGAAATCGATTGGGGAGGCCTATGTTCAACAGTGGACAGCAACGGGCTGAAATGGTGAACCAAAAGAAATATGTAAGGATTAAAACAGGGTGGCGTCCCATGAGAGCCTGACATGTGCTTATATCAATCAGGTATTAACCGCAATCCTCGTTATTCTAAGATACATACTTCATACAAAAACTGGTCATCGTAGGTTACTTTGAATGCCTTTAAATAGGTTATCACTAAACCAAGAAGTTCAGTTTTTTCTTTTGGGGTCTAATTACTGAAGACAGGCCATCAACTTCAATATCAACTCCTTGTCCTTTACGCAGAAGAACAGCTCAACTGCAATCATGACTCGTGTTCATTCGCAAATGTTCCTCAAAAAAATATGTTTCTTGGTTCAACAACGAATTTTCCCGCTAGTTTGTGATCACTATTTTCTCGTCTTCAAGAGGTTAACTCCTGTTCAATGTTAACGTAACCCTTCAATATAGCCACCGCTAGCTTACATTGACCTCTCTAAAAATAAATCTTCAGATAAATACTTCTTTCTCCCACAAAATAGTCGCAACCACATCCTTGTGTGTGAATGGATCGCGTAGATCCCTCTCAGTAACATTAGCTGCGTCGGCGCGTATCATGGCGTGTGTAATACGATGCGCACGAGTTCTATTGTAGACGCGCGGCTGATTTCCTTGGTTAAAAGGTCTGTGGTTTATATTGTTATTCGACGTAGGTCTAGATGCTGTGTTGGTTGTTAGTCGGCTAGTGTCATGTTGTTTTTAATTTTGTTGTGACTTAAACATACGAGTTTCTTCCCATAACACAGTGTAAAGGACATTAACGAGGAACTTGTTACCGTGAATTCAGTACACGATTCTAGAGACACACTTGTTTTTTTATACAAAAGAGCATGGAATAAAGAAGCTGATTTTTCATCTGACAATAGTCTTTACATAGTGTTATGTTAACCGAGAAACGTACGTGTCTCCTTTACCTACGGTTTGATAAATAAATCATGGCATCTTCTTTATGACAAAACCACACCTTGCCGTTGAAAAATCTATTAAATATCTTCACAAGAGCACAAAAAGACTTGTGATACTACCACTTAACTCGTAATTATCAGGACATAGCCAAAAAACTTGAAATTTATGCAAAGAGAAGCAGGGCTTTCAAAGTAAAATTCTACGAATCTACATCATAGGGCACCACCAAGTGCCAAACAAAGGGTTTTTTTCGACCAGAGATGTGCTATGCTACTTTGCTATGGATGCGTTTGATATCAACCAATCATGTTCATTGGTGCACATAGCTTAGCACTGCTGAAAACGGATTCAACTAAGATTATATGGAAGGATGCGTGCTATGGATGCGTGCTATGGATGCGTGCTATGGATGCGTGCTATGGATGCGTGCTATGGATGCATGCTATGGATGTGTGCTATGGATGCGTGCTATGGATGGTCACCCTCGCCGCTTCCCTACTATCACTACATCGCATAGACAGCTACTTTGCGGCGGCGCATCATCATAGCACATCTTACTCGCACCGCTACATAGCTTAGTATCAGTGGCAACGGTCACATAATTTCACAGCTTAGCTATCAAATTTTCGCAGCATAGATGCATAGCACATCTTTGGTGGAAAAGCACCCTAATCCTCAACAACAGTAAAACACAAAATAAAACAAAAACGTCAAGTACGAGGTTAACACTCAAACTATTCAATCAGTAACAGTTAGAAACAATCAAGTTGACAAAAGTAACGGAGGCAAACTTGCCATTTCGTTCAACTCTATAATCTTCCATAGAAGAGCCATCATTACCCATTGTCACGCCCTGAAAATTGCCTGCTGCGGTGGCAATCCTGATGCCACCATAACTGTTGGCTCGACATGGATTATT
This sequence comes from Lycophotia porphyrea, assembly GCA_950005105.1. Lineage (NCBI taxonomy): Eukaryota > Metazoa > Arthropoda > Insecta > Lepidoptera > Noctuidae > Lycophotia > Lycophotia porphyrea. The sequence goes on along the minus strand of OX465408.1, from coordinate 11,101,007 downwards.
GTGGGTTAATGGAATTTTGGGCTATGGTGACATTATTTGTCGTGGAAAGAGTGTCTTGAGCTTCAAATTCATTTGGAGTCCTGAGCGAAAGTTTGGATGAACTATCTGTTGTAATATTATAATCTAAGTAGTTTAAAAATAGTCGAGTAAAGTAAAATCGATTTGGAGGTTCTCTACCTTTGTGTACTTCTCGTTTGCCCAATTTTAATTATTTGGTGGCTGTTTTCCAGTTCAATACGATGCAACTATTGATAGGAAATTGTGTATGACAACCAATCTTCCCGATAAGTGTCGTGTTGTGAAATAACTGGAATTTGATGGTCAGATAGGGGCTGCCTCCACAAAAATACAGTTGCTTTACTGCAACGACGAAGCCTAGTTGACCACAACACCGACGGAGAAGTTTAGTCAAATTATGATGATGTAAAATATATCCATATATATAATTAGATTAAAAAAATATTTAATCTAACTATATACATTAATAATTAAAAACTATTAAATAAACTAACAACAAACTATAAAAGGGCATCGAAAAACTTCTCCTCAACGCTGTCAGCTGGTAATGTGCCCAAGAGACTGGCGGCGACCTTGTATGGCAACACTTAGCCTCTGGCGAAGGTAAGAGCCAGCCTTTGGGTTACGGGAAGTGTCAACAAGGCGTTTCGAAATTTCCTTAAAATAGGCTATGAGCACTCGGACCCCACGGCCCCAACTAAATATAATTATAAAATACAGGACTAAACTAAAGGACAAAATTATATTCTGTAAAATAATGTTACTTTAGGTTAAAGTAATAAGATGACAGGGTAAAATAAAAGAATCAAACACACGAATCAATACAGCATCCATGCAGCAAAAATCATCAACGAACATAAATCTCTCAAAAATCTTTTAAAACGTTAATAAATTTGACCATACATAAATTGAAGCCGCTCACAAAACGCTTCGAAGCCAACGTAAATCACAGACAGTCAACCTTTTTCAGGATTCAGTTGAAAACTATTCGTTTTCGGCCCAAACAGTATTTCAAGCTTGATTTAAAATACGGGTCGTTTCGCCCGACATTCGAAGGTTGCTCTTTTTGAGGCAGATTTGTTTCGTGTTTTAAAAATGAAATAAAGTATGAATGAAATTGAAGATGTTTTGTAGGAAGATTTGTAATAGAAGATGTTTTGTAGAGGATATTACTACCTCGTTGGTCTAGTGGTCGCAAGCGCGACTGCTGAGCATGAGGTCCTAGATTCGATTCCAGGGTCGGGCAAAGTGCTATTGGAGTCTGGATTTGTGCCCGGTTGGTGGCAATAGGCTTGCCCCCTATTATATGGGACTTACAAACATAACTGGCGAAATGTGGGTGTACTATTAGGTACACTTCGGCCTAACCCTTCGGGATTACAGGCATGATTATGTATGTATTTTTAGGTTCTTTTTCGATGTGGGGGTCAGAAGCAATTGCTATAATATGTGAAATACTGGTGCATCCAGTTAGATTGAAAGCCGACAGCGGTGGATGACGATAATGAATGTAACGTAGTTTTTATACACTAGGAATGAATGATGTTTCAGCCTTAATCTTTATCAACCACGATAAACTACGGTGTCTAGCATTGTTTATATAATTATTCGTGATTACTGTCAGGCTCTAGTTAACTAATTAATATGCGTTACTTGTAACTATGATTAAATTATTACTCACAAAGTGTGGTCTCGTAACTGATTTGCATTTCATTGATAGAGTTGTTAATTCTGATGTAAATGAGAACAGTTTTTGAATAAAAGTAGTATAAAGGGTGTAAACAGACTCTTATCGAAGGTGAAAGGCACTTGTTCTGCCCGTCATTGCGATAATTTTTTTGTTCTAGACCATACCTGGGAACCTTCTAGTTACGGAGATATTGGGGGTCAAGGTTCCAACTTTTTCACAAGCTTTTTTTTAATTACATGTTTTTAATGTAAAATTTTTACTTTTAACACCTCCAGGACCCCCTTACTATTTAATCCATCCATCAGCACAATGTTTTGAGTGTGTTACATTGAGTCCTACTGTAAAACGTGAATTTTCAGCCTAAAGAAAATAGTCGTTTCCCAGCATTAATTATTGCATTAAGTTACTTAGTTTGATGTACATAATGCTTGGTTGACGGCTTCGTGAAGAGTTTGTTTACACCCTGTATTGCGTGATTTATGAATTTGATTGTCTCAGTGGCCCAATATTCAGATACAAAGTGAGAGTCAGGGTACCTGGTTCTTAGTTTAGCGTTAAGCTGTATTGTTGCTAGGCTTTCTTAACTCTGGAGTAGCCAATTAAGCTCAGCTAAGGCAATAGGCTCGCCCCCTGTTACTTAAGGATGTTCTAAAGGTACACATCTGCCAAACTCTTTGAAAATTACGGGCATGAAGTTACGTTATGTTAATGTTATCTAGGTTTTTAGAATTAGTCAAACCCCGCCATTTTTCTTCTCATCACGATGTTAAAAGAACATTATAAAGGGTGATCCAATATAAGTTTCCTAACTTTCATTAAAAGAAAAACACGTAACTACTTTATAATATTTTATTAGTTATTAATTGAGAGAGCATCGGTGGCCCAGTGGTAGCGACCCCGACTTACGAACAGTATGTCGTGGGTTCGAACCCAGGCAGGTGCATTACTTTGTGTAATTTATTTCATCACCACTGCTCTCAAAAACGGTGAAGGAAAACATCGTGAGGAAACCGGCATGTCCTAGGACCAAAAATTCGAAGACATGTGACATCTACCAATCCGCACTGGGCCCGCGTGGTGGATTATAGCCCATTCCCTCTCAAAGAGAGGAGGCCTGTGTCCCAGCAGTGGGAACATTAATAGGCTGATGATGATGATGATGATGAGTTATTAATTTACAAATGACATATTTAGTGTTTTTCATTAAATATATACAATTTCATCGGTCAAATGGCCGCCCCTGAACATTAAATACAGGAGTAGATTCGCTTGAGGTAGTTTTCTATGACATTTTCGCAAGTTTCGGGTGTTATTTCAGCTAAATCTCGTTTTTAAGTGCTCCAACGTTGCTTGTTTGTCGATATATACCCGAATCTTCAAAAAATAATAAAAAAAAATCTAACGGCGTTCAATCTCATGATCTTGGCGGCTAGTTGATGTCAACATGACGTGAAATAATGCGACCTCTAAACTGGTCAAAACTTGTTTAAATTAGCATTTGACGTTTCAAATACGCGCCATTATCGACAACTTTTTTTTTACAGTGTTGCTTACATAGGAAACTCAATTGGGATCACCCTTTACTTATCTCGTGAAAATAAAACAGTATTTATGTTGTGTGCTACTTTTAAGTTCGCTGTGCAATAAAATCTCAGTCTTTGAGTGAATTTTTCCACTAAAGGTCGTGTTTATTTATAATAACATGTAGTTTCCTCTTTGGCAGCGCACAATCGTCTGCCTACGTTAGGGCAAACATCTCTTCAACCGCTCTGTAAGCTACTTTATAATACAGTGTATTTTTTTTTTTCTTCTCCAATTTGGTATACAAACGCGCGATAAAAATCACGACTCCACTTGTAAACCGTGTACAAGCACCATGCTTACGGAATCAGCTTGAGCTGATCACGTGTCATCACATTTCTGCCATTCAGTTTGGCATGGTGTCATGCCACGCCGTCCAGAACGAAGCCAACAACGACACAGAGCCTGGAATGACCGGTTTATGCTGATTGATCATCCATAAGTGGAGTATTGTATGATGACCCTTATGTATGAACATCGCAAGAAACATGCATACTGTATTTAATAACGTCATTATCAATTCTCTGAAAGCAGTACGCCATCTTGGTGTACCAAATTGGACAAGTAAAGAGGATACACTATACCTTATTGCAATAGAAGAAGAAAGAGCAATATGCTAAGCTTATGATCTTGTTGCAGCAACGAACGACTCCACGGGTTCAAACGGAGGAGCGGGTGGGGAACCTCCGTCGGCGGCTGCGAGTCCTGACGCAGCAGCGTTGGTGGTGTTACAGCCACCTGCACCACCGTATCCTCCGTATGCACATTATGATGGTAAGTCAGACTCTATTGACGTAAACGCAAAGCTGAAAGTGCAGAACCGCAGGTACCTTTAAAGAAATGGCACTGTACTGGAAAAGTGACAGGCTATTGGATAGATAGAGGATATTGTTTCCATAAAGTAAACACAAATTAATAAGTACTGCACAAGATCGACATCGCCTCAACACGAGTCTTTCATAATCTTTGTTATGAATATGGTGTATATTCCAACGTACTGTAACGGCATCGCATCGAATTAGGATAAATAAGCAAAAATGAGGTGATTTGATGCCATTCCGCTGCAGTGAAAATACGTGTGCTTTGAGCTTTATGTTAAGAGGTTGAAATATACTGGATATGAAAGGCCGTGGAGATGCTGAGGAGCAGATTAAGAGAGGCCTAATATGTAAAGCAATTAGATCGCCATTGGCCAAGTTGTTTTTTTTTTTCACAAGGACGGAAAAACATTAGCTGCGTTATTAATGTTTTATACGTTTCCTAGAAACAAAGTTGGGGAAAAAGCGAGGCAAAGACGACCAATTGAGGTGCATGAAAATATACATATTCTATAGCTCAAACAAAACTAGTACCTATTTTACTATGTATTTTATGAATCTCTTAGAAATATTTAAGTATTATTATACATAATATAAATCTAAATTATAGCGTTCCATGCTTAGGACATAAAGTGAGCACAAAGACCAAATTAGGCACTTACTTTAATAGAAGCTATATTCATAAAACTCGTACATAAAACATCCAAGTAAAGGGATCTATAAAACATATAGATCTAGAATGGGCTGTATAACTTTAGTTGAGAATAAAGTAGTGTATAAATTAGAAGGTCCATAGAGTGATAGTAGATCTACAAAATATTATGAAAACGGTATCTATGCTTAAAAGACCGAAAACAGTCCTTATTGCAGCGATTATTAAATGGACCCATAGAATAAAAACGAAAATAACGATAATTTTAACAAAAATATGTTAGTATCCTCTTACCGCTTAGACAAAAGCACAAAAAGAGACAAATAAAATTGCTGAATTGTCTCCCCCTCAATAAAGATCCACGCACAGAAATAAAACAATGAAAGCCGAAACAAAAGTGGCCGAACAGATAAACAGCAAGAATCACTGTTGAGAAAACAAAAGCGTAAAAAAAGTCAGGAAAGCTTTCGACAAAGTCGAGTGAGCCACTCCGAGCCACTCCGTCGGAAATCTAATTTTCTCCTTGGACCCCGCAATGCTCTCTGTGTTATAACATCATAAAATTTCATACAGCGCCCACAGTTTTAGCACTTATGCATATTAAAGAGAGATTCTAAAATGGAGTGCCACAGGGAGCGGTGTGGGGGCCGCTCTTTACGCTTCTGGTCTTTAATCTGCCGCAATCTGCTTATCTTGGTAGAGGGTGGCGAGGGGGGCACGCAGACATCTTTAATAGCTCATTCGGGGCTCTATGCAAATAATTTTAGAGGGGGGGACGGTGGGGGATCATACGGGCTTTGTCTGGGCTAACGAACCGGCACAAGAGTCTGCGGAACAGAAGTGCTGTTTGCTCAAACGGGTTTAGGCTCACGTTTATAAATATTAAACCGAGGGTGGGAGGGGGTTGCAAGTGGTTACGCGTAAGTGTTCAGGGGGCGTGTTAGTGTTAAATTTGTTTGAGGCGTGCCGCTTTGGGCACAGCCTATTAATGTTGAGTGGTGATTCTGAGTCATCAAATTGGATGATGTTAATAAATAACGCAACGGTTGCGTATAATGAGATCGCTGATTTTGTGAACAAATAATATGAAATGTAACACTCGGCATCTCTGAAGCAAATATTGCGAGCTAGAACTGTCGCCCTGCCCTTGGTTTAATGGTTTCAAGTTCGATGACCGCGTCGCACAAGATTTCATATTTGCTAGTTCAAATGGCTCACGATCTATGATTGGTCCGTTAGAAAAAACTAGGTACTACCAGAAACTTTTAAGACTTCCCCTTTCAAAAACGATTATCTCATTAAACGAATTTGAGAGAACAATAGAGACAGACCATAAATCATTACACGACGTGCCTCCTTGAGACGATGGAGGAAGGAGGAAGCAAGTACTCTAAGGACAGGCTGAAATAAAAACATTTTATCTTTTTATGACTCTTTTTTTCTTTCTGTTTGTATAGCTGACAGGATGTGTATTTATTTTGAATGTAAAGTACGGAGGTACTAATTATAACGTTTAAGTAGTTTTTCAACGTTTAATTTAACATCTTTGATCGTCTCAGTTTTTTTTTGTATTGGAAATTATGGTAGGATTGATCCTGCAAGTAAATGCTGAATATCAGAATATATTGCCGTCGTACCTACGCATTATAAATCATATCAAGTTATAACAAAGCCTTCTTTGGTTCAAAGTTCCTAATTCTAGTTATTACTTGGTTATGAAATCTGGATATGTAATTACCAAATTCAAACAAAAAACGAGTGTGCTCTGGACCACACGACTAAAGTAAAACTTAAACAAATGCCGAACAACCGTCTGTCAAATTAAAAAGCGTAACTCTCTCTCTTTCAACTTGCGTTTGCCTCGTAACGTAACGCATTAACCAGTTACTTACTCCCCAAGTCAAACGTGCGTAAAGAAGTTTTAGAATAGAATAGAAAAATTTCTTTATTCGAGTATCAAAGACTCAAAAACTGTTAGTAAAACTTAAAACTATGTTAGTAAGCACTGACATTACAAACAACACAACACATTGGGTCACTGCTGTGACAACCCATGAGTAATTGCACAACAGCGACCCACATAAACACAGTCAAGGCGACTAGCAATCATGCTTAGGATACTGTTGGTGCTGCCCCACACCCTGCGCACCAAGGAAGCGCACCTTTTACGCATTGTTGCGTAAAAACAATCCACATGCGCTTCTGCAAACATCCCCGACGGACTACAGAAGCGGGGCAGCCCCACCAGCATCCTAAACGCGTTATTAAACTGAACTCGGAGAGCATTGTATGATCTTTGCGTGCATCTAGCCCACAGGCTGCATGTGTAAAAAGAAGTACAGTACGCTCGAAAGAGCGTGACTTTGACTGGAAGTGAGCATCGTGCAAACCTGCGAGCCAACATGTTCGCTCTAACCGACAATGCCCTCCGCTCTCGTTCAATGTCGTCATCGTCTTTAAGGTCAGGGGTCAATATATGACCAAGGTATTTAAAACTGTGGACTCTCTGTAAAGGTGTGCTATACAGTAGTACAGGAGGCACTCTGTCAGGGCTTTTACCTCCAGCCTTAAAGACCATGACCACAGACTTAAAAGAATCTATGAATCTCATCATAGATTTTTTTAAGTAAATCTTTGTAAGTATAAAGGTGGACGAGACGAAAGGATGTACAGATCGTAACAGTTGACGTGCTGTAGGTTCGCCTACCCCATGTGAAAGAGGCTTGAGTTCATCTAACTTTTCTTCATAATCGAATGTGTTTATTTCTAACATTACAGGTACGACAACGTTAGCCAGTGAATACGCGTACGCGGCGCCCTACTCACAATACTCGCCGTACGGAGGACCCTATTCGCATTCAGCCGCCACCGGCCTACTGTCCAAGTGGTATGTATCTTACCTCTGTAATGCTTGTATCACACTTATGTCCTAAGCATAAATAAAGTTGAAAAGTGGTCGACCGTCAGAGAATTCGGTAGTACAAACTGTTGATCATTACGTAAGTACTTACAAGAAATTCAAAGGGAAAGTGAAAATGAAAGAATTTCCGTTAAATATCGAATTTATAACGCATCAAAAACCTCAATTTCAACTTTTTCTACAAATTTGTAAGTATTTTCTTTTCAAAAATTCTACTCCTAAAAAGCAAACAAAGGTATCCCAATTAATTAAACAGCACAGGTGCTAAAACACTTCCCTGAGGTATAGCCTCTAAAAAGTGACCGTTTCAAGCTGTTTAAGTGATAAACGAGTGAGATTTATTCCCAACGCATCGCCATTTGTTATTCAGAGCCTGTTAAATGACCAACGGTTTAAAGGCTTTAAAATTCGGTGAACGCTTAATGTGCGTGGTGTTGTCGAAAGCTTTTGGTAATCCCATGTGGATTAATTGTAGGTTGTTCTTAATTTATGATGCAATAAAAACCTTGTATAAGACGAAAAATACGAAAAATTTTAGTTTAAATTTTGAATTATTCAATCATCTAGCGTACGTTTCAGAATAGCTCTTTAACCAGGCTATATTCTTTTACAAATACATTAGTTGTTGTAGTACGATATGGAAAAACAATAACTCAGTTATTGTATTTTGCAACCAATGATTTCTTTGGTACTATTTTCCTGCTTGTTGATTTAATTTGAGTTATAAAACAGCAAAAACTTATATCCATAGGGATTGTAGAGTCTTAGTTTCTATTCCGACCTAAATATTTCCCCAATTCGCAACCCTTTAATCTAACAATCGTAAAAAAGATTCAAGCCTTCTTTCAATACTAAAATCCACAACACAACACAAATATAAAAGCCATTGCCCTTCAAATCCCTTGGAAAATTCACTGACAATTGGAATATAAAGAATCACTCGTTCAATATACTGTTTTGATTCTACCATCAAATTACATACAAATTCCCAATCCCATAGGTGCTACATCAAAGCTACTGTGCTATACAAACTTATTTCTTCATCAATAAACCGAAACATCATAACAAAATGATCTTTCAATTCTAGATCGTAAAGCTCTTTATTAGTTTTGGTAACAGCAATGTTGTTGTGTATTGATATTCACATGGGGTCGGATTTGTAGCAAAGTCTGTGAGGATCCACAGTGTTGTAGAGTAGCAGGACCTCTTTGTTTGTGGTGCTAATAATAATAATATGAAAACGGATTTGAATATAATTTACAAAAATATTATTGAGAAGTTAGTTTGTATTATCGGCAACGATCATAGATGGACCATTGATTTCTCGGTTTTTTATTTTAAAATAATTCGGTAAACTTACTTCAGTTCTTTGAATGGATAATGTAACTTTGAATCTAACTAGCTAATGTAAAACCAAAAGAAACAAATATCAAAAGTATTGTTTTGTTTTGACAAACCTCGTTAAACCAAATATAATTTATAATAACTATAACAAGACTAGTGTAGTACCCGGTGAATCACGCCCAAATTAAAATAAAAAAATCGCTTTATTTCACAACAGTTGTCGCCGCTAAAAATCAACAACAAAAAAGCAACCCTGTCATCACTTTAACATAGAGAAAAAACACAACTAAATTAATCGACAAAAAATAAATCAGGGATACACAATAGGGCCACACTCGCACATTTGTTGTCCTGTCCCTATATTTGTCCCAACGGACCCCAACAAAGGGCACAGGAGTCCCTCAGGGCTTGGATAACTTACAGCGTATTAAGTTTAAGTGATTCTACTAAGAACACTTTTAAAGTTTCGGGGGGAAATTCTTTCAATATGGCGAATGTATGGAACGAATTGATTGCTTGAATTCTATTGTAGTTGAAGCTTGATTGAGGTTCTTGGGTGAATTGTTTTCCGATAAAATCGACGACTGAAGCTAGTTTTTGAAAGATTTTAATAAAAGGAAAAGTATTTATGGAATTTTGTAAATTTTAGGAACCGTTTCTGGAATAAGTAAGATATTTTCTCTATTACGTACTGAACCTAATCAGTTTTTTCCGGTTGAACTTACTTAAAAGCGAAAATTAGGTTTGTAGGGCTAAAATAGTATATTAAACAAGATTTGATACTCACCGTAAACTTCACTAATACACACTAAACTGTAAACTTCACTTCTACATATTATAAAGCAAAGTCCTCCGCCGCATCTGTCTGTCTGTTCGCGATAAACTCAAAAACTACTTCACCGATTTTCATGCTGTTTTCACCAATGGATAGAGTGATTCTTGAGGAAGATTTTAGTACCTATATAATTTCTCAAGTTTTTGTATACTTTGGCTAAACCACGCGGGCGAAGTCGCGCGCATCAGCTAGTGACTAATAAAGTATTTTAACTTTGGTATTTCATCATCTACATTAGCCACTCTTTTTTTTTTTCTTTTTTTTTTTTTTGTACCTATCTTCCGGCTCCTGTGCGAGCCTCGTCAAGATTTTACCCGATACCAATGTACCATTGTCGTAAATAAATAATTAATTGGTTTTTGAGACTGCCCAAATTAGTACCTATTTTTATGTTTTTTTTTTAAATTCCAGATATCAACGTACGCCGTGCGAGTAGTAGTCGGCGGATAACAACGAACAAACATAAGTGATAAAACGGACACTAAACATAAATGTATATCGATCGATCATGTGAGAACTTAGTTTTATTTCTATAGGCAATCTCCTTTTGTAGATAAATTAATATATTTGTACAATCCTTTATAATATTCTATTATTATTTCTTTAATTTTTAACCAGGTCAGTACCGCTTTGACTTTTGCTTTCTCGAACATTTAAACAAATTATATTTCATTTATACTCATTATCTTTAATTAAATGAACGTTCAGAAAGCCAAAGTTACTTCACTACGTTAAGATGTAAATAATGTATTTTAATGAAAACTAAATGTAATTCATTTAATGTCATTATTAGGATTAAGGTTTATTCTCTTTTTTTACCTCAGCATAGTTACAAAGTAGTGAGTAATTTTGTGTAAAATTTAATTTTTAAACTTCCATTTATTTTTATTTAAGCTGTCCTGTGTGCACAATGGAATGAAGATTTTACATTTATTAAACAATTAAAATCGTTATCATTTATATAAGTTATCTAATTTATTTCTTTTGTATTGTTATTAAAAATGTAACGCTTCAGATGAAGCTGTATAACAAACTTTGCAAGTCAACTGCTTAGTATATTATTTAGATTATTTTTTGAAATTACTATGAGATTATTCGTGTTTTTTTTTGTACTTTTTATATAAAAATGGTTAGTTTTTAATTATACGTGTATAGCATGTTCAAATAAGCACGCTGTATGCCATAATTATATAAAAATAATAAGTTCAAATAATTGTTTTATTGTGAAAAATATTAGTTACGAAATCTTATCGTTTCCGTCCATTTATTATTATTATTGATTATTATTTTCTCAAAGTTATTATTGAGATTTTTTAAATGTAAATATTTTCTCAAGTCCGATGAGCATGCTTTTAATATTGTTTTAAAACATACGTCATACAGTTTAGAGAAACGCCAAAGACTTAAAAAAATATTGTAACGTCTTTAGTATACAGCGCAGTGTAATAATAGTTTATATTTTATATAAAGAAAGCAATAACGTTTCACCAAAGATACAAACAGCGGGCTTTTTTTCTGATATCATAAAAAAATTAAAAGTCTTAAATTTTTAGAACATTAAATGAATATTTTAACGATTTTATATAATTTCAGTTTTTAAAAAGGTTTATTAATTAAATTTTTTAGAAATCTTTTGAATTTTTTATTAATTTATTTTTTATTTTCTGTTCACTAATTGAATTTGTATTTATTCTGGTATTTATTAGAAAAAGTCCTGAACTGTTTAAAGTATTCTACTCATTTTTGTATAATAATTATATTTTGCATAATAATTCCTTCTTATTTATTAAATAATTTGGTGTTAATTTCTGGAAGCATATCGTTAAGTGGTCGTCATAATAATATATAAATGATTTAAAAAAAACATGGAATTTTCCGTTTAATTTTGTAATAAGTATATTTGTAAGGCAAACGCACCAGTACGAAATAAAGCATATGAGTTTATAAAAATTGATTACTTTTATTTTATAATTTCTACTTTTTTTTTTAAACGTAAGCACACCTTAAGTAGTGCAGTAATCCCCGAAGGGTTAGGCAGAGGTGTACCTAATACGCCACATTTCGCCAGTTATGTTTAAGTCCTATGTAATAGAGGGCGAGCCTATTGTCATCAACCGGGCATAAATGTAGACTCCGTGGCCGCTACTGAGAAATTTCTGATAGAAAAACCCAATAACAATTTGCCCGACCCGGGAATCGAACCCAGGACTCCATGCTCAGCAGTCGAGGAAAAGGTAAGAATATTAAAGTAATAGCAAAATAATAGCACTTAAATCTAATGCTGCTATTTGCAACGCTTATTGTAAGCAGCCAGACGAATCATACAATTAATAAATTGCAATTAATACATTTTGTATGGCTTCATAAAACCAATGCGCTCATACAGCGACATTTTAATTAGACGAGTGTTATTAGACAAAAAGGTGGAACCTAGTTTTTGGTATGTATTGTATTTAAATGAATGTATTGTATGATTTGTGTTGTTATTGAAATTTTGTGCCAAATAATGTGTACTAAGTTACTTGATGATGAATCTATACATCTATACATACATACATACATATACATACATACATATACATACAGATAAATAAAATTGGAGTTTCTGTTTGTAATATTAAAATAACCGCTTTTTACTAAGTGCATATGGATGTGAACACGGTAAATATACCAAAACAATTTTTTTTACAAGTTTTGTCTGTCTGTCGGTTTGTTCCGGCTAATCTCTGAAATGGCTGGACTGATTTTGACGGGACTATCACTGGCAGATAGCTATAGATAAAAGGAAAAGTATTTATGGAGTTTTGTAAATTTTAGGAACCGTTTCTGGAATAAGTAAGATATTTTCTCTATTACGTACTGAACCTAATCAGTTTTTTCCGGTTGAACTTACTTAAAAGCGAAAATTAGGTTTGTAGGGCTAAAATAGTATATTAAACAAGATTTGATACTCACCGTAAACTTCACTATCACTACATATTATAAAGCAAAGTCCTCCGCCGCATCTGTCTGTCTGTTCGCGATAAACTCAAAAACTACTTCACCGATTTTCATGCTGTTTTCACCAATGGATAGAGTGATTCTTGAGGAAGATTTTAGTACCTATATAATTTCTCAAGTTTTTGTATACTTTGGCTAAACCACGCGGGCGAAGTCGCGCGCATCAGCTAGTGACTAATAAAGTATTTTAACTTTGGTATTTCATCATCTACATTAGCCACTCTTTTTTTTTTTCTTTTTTTTTTTTTTGTACCTATCTTCCGGCTCCTGTGCGAGCCTCGTCAAGATTTTACCCGATACCAATGTACCATTGTCGTAAATAAATAATTAATTGGTTTTTGAGACTGCCCAAATTAGTACCTATTTTTATGTTTTTTTTTTAAATTCCAGATATCAACGTACGCCGTGCGAGTAGTAGTCGGCGGATAACAACGAACAAACATAAGTGATAAAACGGACACTAAACATAAATGTATATCGATCGATCATGTGAGAACTTAGTTTTATTTCTATAGGCAATCTCCTTTTGTAGATAAATTAATATATTTGTACAATCCTTTATAATATTCTATTATTATTTCTTTAATTTTTAACCAGGTCAGTACCGCTTTGACTTTTGCTTTCTCGAACATTTAAACAAATTATATTTCATTTATACTCATTATCTTTAATTAAATGAACGTTCAGAAAGCCAAAGTTACTTCACTACGTTAAGATGTAAATAATGTATTTTAATGAAAACTAAATGTAATTCATTTAATGTCATTATTAGGATTAAGGTTTATTCTCTTTTTTTACCTCAGCATAGTTACAAAGTAGTGAGTAATTTTGTGTAAAATTTAATTTTTAAACTTCCATTTATTTTTATTTAAGCTGTCCTGTGTGCACAATGGAATGAAGATTTTACATTTATTAAACAATTAAAATCGTTATCATTTATATAAGTTATCTAATTTATTTCTTTTGTATTGTTATTAAAAATGTAACGCTTCAGATGAAGCTGTATAACAAACTTTGCAAGTCAACTGCTTAGTATATTATTTAGATTATTTTTTGAAATTACTATGAGATTATTCGTGTTTTTTTTTGTACTTTTTATATAAAAATGGTTAGTTTTTAATTATACGTGTATAGCATGTTCAAATAAGCACGCTGTATGCCATAATTATATAAAAATAATAAGTTCAAATAATTGTTTTATTGTGAAAAATATTAGTTACGAAATCTTATCGTTTCCGTCCATTTATTATTATTATTGATTATTATTTTCTCAAAGTTATTATTGAGATTTTTTAAATGTAAATATTTTCTCAAGTCCGATGAGCATGCTTTTAATATTGTTTTAAAACATACGTCATACAGTTTAGAGAAACGCCAAAGACTTAAAAAAATATTGTAACGTCTTTAGTATACAGCGCAGTGTAATAATAGTTTATATTTTATATAAAGAAAGCAATAACGTTTCACCAAAGATACAAACAGCGGGCTTTTTTTCTGATATCATAAAAAAATTAAAAGTCTTAAATTTTTTGAACATTAAATGAATATTTTAACGATTTAATATAATTTCAGTTTTTAAAAAGGTTTTTTAATTAAATTTTTTAGAAATCTTTTGAATTTTTTATTAATTCATTTTTTATTTTCTGTTCACTAATTGAATTTGTATTTATTCTGGTATTTATTAGAAAAAGTCCTGAACTGTTTAAAGTATTCTACTCATTTTTGTATAATAATTATATTTTGCATAATAATTCCTTCTTATTTATTAAATAATTTGGTGTTAATTTCTGGAAGCATATCGTTAAGTGGTCGTCATAATAATATATAAATGATTTAAAAAAAACATGGAATTTTCCGTTTAATTTTGTAATAAGTATATTTGTAAGGCAAACGCACCAGTACGAAATAAAGCATATGAGTTTATAAAAATTGATTACTTTTATTTTATAATTTCTACTTTTTTTTTTAAACGTAAGCACACCTTAAGTAGTGCAGTAATCCCCGAAGGGTTAGGCAGAGGTGTACCTAATACGCCACATTTCGCCAGTTATGTTTAAGTCATGTAATAGAGGGCGAGCCTATTGTCATCAACCGGGCATAAATGTAGACTCCGTGGCCGCTACTGAGAAATTTCTGATAGAAAAACCCAATAACAATTTGCCCGACCCGGGAATCGAACCCAGGACTCCATGCTCAGCAGTCGAGGAAAAGGTAAGAATATTAAAGTAATAGCAAAATAATAGCACTTAAATCTAATGCTGCTATTTGCAACGCTTATTGTAAGCAGCCAGACGAATCATACAATTAATAAATTGCAATTAATACATTTTGTATGGCTTCATAAAACCAATGCGCTCATACAGCGACATTTTAATTAGACGAGTGTTATTAGACAAAAAGGTGGAACCTAGTTTTTGGTATGTATTGTATTTAAATGAATGTATTGTATGATTTGTGTTGTTATTGAAATTTTGTGCCAAATAATGTGTACTAAGTTACTTGATGATGAATCTATACATCTATACATACATACATACATATACATACATACATATACATACAGATAAATAAAATTGGAGTTTCTGTTTGTAATATTAAAATAACCGCTTTTTACTAAGTGCATATGGATGTGAACACGGTAAATATACCAAAACAATTTTTTTTACAAGTTTTGTCTGTCTGTCGGTTTGTTCCGGCTAATCTCTGAAATGGCTGGACTGATTTTGACGGGACTATCACTGGCAGATAGCTGATGTAACAAGGAGTAACTTAGGCTACTTTTATTTTAGGTAAATAATTATGGTTCCGTGCAAAAAAAAAAAAACATTGAAATTGTTAACAAAATTCGATTCAAATAGGGAAGTGCTTATAAAAATGGGGTTTTTTTAATAATAATTTCACGTAAACGAAGGTTGCGGGCAACAGCTAGTAAATAATAAAAATAAGCATTGTGAGGAGGTTCCTGTCTCTGGAGCGTTTTGGTGCGTTTTATACAAGATTAAAATTTCATCTCATTTTGTTGTAGAATGTGGGGAGGTATTTTATATAATTAAGTACTAAAACTACTCGATCCTACACTCGGAAAACTATCAAGAATCTTAGAACATACATGGGGTATTTTGGGAAATCCCTGGGCATAAGGAATCTTTTTAAGATTCCTTGCCCAAAGGATAACCAACAGGACTCTATTACTAAGCCTCCACTTTCCGTTCCTCCGACTTACTGTCTGTCAGCAGGCTCTATCTCAGTATCCGTAATAGGTAGACAGTTAAAATTTTCATAGAATGTGTGCCGCTACGATGGTTTGGAACCCATCATGCACGAGACCCACTCGCACTTGGCCGGTTTTTTTTAAATAAAAGGTTGGCAGCTAATAACACCACAAACTTTTTTTATCAGGAAGAAAAAATTCTGACGTTCAGCACTTTTTGGTCAAAACGTCATACAGAAAAGAATTTTAGCAAAACGAAAATTCGAACGGTGAAGTTATCTTTAAAGTCTCATTGAAATCTACTGTTTACAGTGAAATCAATATATAACATAACCAGGAACACCAAGGTTTGAATTCGAAATAATCCAACTGTTGGACCTATTTTTTTGTGAAGTCTGAAAATCCTTGTCGTTATTTTGTGAAAAACCTAAGCAGAAGATGCTATAATGCCTGCTAAGAAGAAAAAGAAGGTAATAGAACGTAAACCAGTTCTTCCTGCAGGTTCATCACCAACAGACAAACGCAATGAAGTCGCTCATACTGCTGTTGAAAATGTCATAAATCCTGAGAAGAAGCGAGCAGGCGCCAAACCTGAACCGTTTAAGAAGTTCGGCAAAGCAAAAGGCAAGAAAAATAAAGAAGTTGTTTAATCGACTTGAGTTAGTGAAACTACCAAACTACAGATCCCTGAGAAAATAGAAGATGACAATATGGCAAAGTATCAAATACAACTCAAACAAACTACTTTTATAAGTAACTCCAAATCATAGAAACTTGGAACTATATAAAACAATCCGCAGTAAAAGAGAATTGATTATGCTGTTCAAAGTTAAAGAGCTGACAAAAGTTTGTGTGGAATTATTTAAGAAATTTGTCAGATAGATGCAAGCAAATTAGGAACTATACCATTTCGTAAAAAAGCTTTTCCACAAGAATTTTAGAAGATTTAAATAATTATAGTTACAGAGGAACAGGAATTTCAAAAACACCAAAATGTCTCTTCGTATTTCGTCTTTCACAAGGCATTTGGTCTTATACATTACTCTTTCCATTATGGAATCAATGTGGGCCACAAGGCCAAATGAGGTTGAAACTGATGAAGAGCAAGTTAGCCAAAAATCTAGGCTTTTCTATCAGCTAGTCATACTAATAACGCTAACATTCTTCAAAATGGGACTGTTTCTTAAAAATAAATTATACGTTATAAATTAGTTTGGTGGTTCTCTAATAAAGGCTGCTATGTAAATGTTTGATATTTTATTTGTAATCTTTTTTTTTTAAGTAAATAAGTTATTTTAGACAGTAATAATGTAGGTATTAAAGTCTCTTTTGGTTTTTAGAGGTATGAGGAACTAGGTGCAAATCTTCTCATCCTTCTTTGAAAAGGGAGGATCCTGATGTCTGGTGGGCTACTTGGGTGGGTTTCTTGTACTCTAATACAAAGTGTAAATGGACATTTCAAGAAGCCGTCATCCAAATATTCTGTACATCAAACTAAGTCACTACACGGTATTGGGTTGAAAAATCACGGTTTGCGGTAGAACTCGACTGTAACACTCTCAAAATATTGCTCTGATGGATACATTGAATGGTACTGGGATTATGGAGATATTTATAAAGTTATAACATTAAAAACTTACCAGGTTAAACTTTCGTCCAAAGCATATAATACATAAGGGTTAAAAGTGTTGACCTAGTGGCACTGTCCCCAACTCTCTTCTTTCTTTGAGTTGTAGGATGCGGGTATTTCTGCCGTAAAGCGAATCTGCCGTAAAGCGAACCTGTCCTAAAGCGAGCAAAGGGTTAAAACCCAGGGAGACGCATAACTTTGCGTAATTTATTCCATTCTTTTAACACGATGAAGGAAAACATTGTCATCATCATCATCATCAGCCTATAATGTTCCCACTACTGGGACACAGGCCTCCTCTCTATGAGAGGGAATGGGCTATAATCCACCACGCGGGCCCAGTGCGGATTGGTAGATGTCACATGTCTTAGAATTTTTGGTTCTAGGACATGCCGGTTTCCTCACGATGTTTTCCTTCACCGTTTTTGAAAGCAGTGGTGATTAAATAAATTACACAAAGTAATGCGCCCGCCTGGGTTTGAACCCACGACTTACTGTTCGCAAGTCGGGGTCGCTACCACTGGGCCACCGCTGTTCTCCATGAAGGAAAACATCGCGTGGAAACCAGTATGTCGCAGCATAAAAAATTTGTAGACATGTAACACTGAGCCCACTTCTTCTTATATAGAGGAGGCATGTGTCCCAACCGTGGGAGCATTATAGGCTGATCAGTACAAGCGGGCGCCCTAGCCATAGTTTCAGTACAACACGTAGCGCCATCTAGTGTACAAGTAAAGAAGTTCGTGTGGGCTTAGGGTTGTTTCACACGTACCACAACCACACCATATCGCAGCGACAAAAAGCGGTTGCGTTGTGGTTGCGTTGGGGTCGGTATCACCCGTGTCACAGTGGAACGAATGTATGGGAGCGGTTGGACGTAGACATGTCCGAAAAATAAGAGTAAAATTATGACAAACTAATGATGCCATCTTATTCGATTACTTAATGCCTTCATAAATTGTGGTGATGAATTTCTTCATAACTCCCATATTTCGGGAGTAATTTGAGAAAATGTGAAATTTTACTATGAAAATGAGTGTATCGAGCTCTCTCCCTCCTGATTCCGGGCTTGTTTCAAGTACCGGTCTCTAATATCGTAATGCTATTACTAAGAGCTATATTTAATACTAAGACACATAGTGCGCCAAATGTGCACTTTCTGGGATAAAAGGAAATGAAAATTTAAAAAAAAAAACGTTTTTTCCCCATTTGTATTTACTTTAAACCGCAGACAGACTTATTAAGAGGTCTATAAATATATTATACATATACAGAAATATATATTAACAAAAATATTCACAAGAACTGATGAGAGTATGACTTTTAAGTAAGTTGATAATAAATTACCTAGTTTCATTAAAAGTACAATAAATAATTAAGATGTAAGCTCTAATTTACTAAGTTACACATTTTAAAACAATAACATCATTTAATTATCTTCGTCATCATCATCATCATCAATTAATTCAAATTCAGAATCGATGTCCGCTAAATCATTTATGTTAACAAATTCGATATCACTTTTCTCAGAATCCGTAAGCTCATAAAATTCCTTAAAAGAAGATTTTTTTACAAACTTATTTCCTTTTGGACGGATACTTGTAACAAGTGGATCAGAAGACAGTAAAAGATTGTGCATAATATCTTCATTGCATGAGATACTGCTATGCTTTCGAGAATGCCCCTCTCTATATTTTCTAAAATCTTTATTTCTAGCCTCAGATGCCTCTTCGGATAGAAAACCAATGGGCACAATTGACATGTTCTGAACTATGTCTGGCCCATGCATTAAAATTTTATGAAGTGAAGAAGGCATATAATACCATGGGTATAACTCCACGTAAAGCTTAGCAGTATCAAAGCAGAACTCTCGGAATTTAGTTACGTTGATCTTCTCTTCTGATGAAATACACTGCAAGATCACACAGATTTTTCTTAAAAGCATAGCATCTATTCCGGTCAGTTCAGCAGATTTAGTGTAGTTTTCAAAAAATCTCCTTGCCGAGTTGCCATTGTTGGTGGATCCACTGCCTTGTTTCACAACATCGAGAAGTAAGCCCGTTTCTCTTCTTACAGCCTCTTGAACTCTTTTCTTCCTGTCATCAACTTGCCTTTTTGCTATATCACCCCTTACTTGCCATGATTTTATGTCTAATTTGTAGGAAATGTGTAATAAGCATTCCATTGAGCGAATCCAAGCGTGAAGGGTGCTTAAGCTATATTTATACATGTCCTCGTTTGCGTGTTTATCTTTGATTAACTCTAAATTATTCATTTCTTTAGGACAAGCCTTGCATATGTCACACACTGAAGCTGCTGTATCGGATATAATGGAATGAATTTTACCATCAATCATTGTCAACAGCAGTTGGTGTTTGACACTAATTCCATCAGTGATGGTGGACGGAGTTAAGGCTTCAATCTCTGCTTCGATTTCAGCCATCTCTCTCTGCACATTTTCTTTGGTTTCCTTTATAAACTTAAACAATATTGGCCGGCAAAATGAAGTGGAAGATGGTCGCTCGTTTTCCCAAATTGTTACACCTTTTGAGACGAGCCGCAGTGGTACAAGACTAATCATAAAATTACTAGCAAGATCGATTTGCTCATCTTCACTCGTCCTTTGATGATAAATGCTTTGGCTAGATGATCCGTCAAAACCCCATTTGCTGGTCAATACGAGCTGTTGATTGGGATCAACAGGGGTTTCTAACGACCTAATAAGTCTTCTTGAGGTTAAATCCATCAAGGCTTGTAATTTGATTTTTGCAGAGCTCTCTGTAACTGTGAGATCTTCTTTGGCCGGATAGCACTTAATTTTTTCTTTAACCAACATGTAGTAACTCGGGTATTGAAGAGCTCCGTCTTGAGTGTTGAAATCCCGAAGAGTGTTATAGCGCCATTTCGATAAGTTCATCGATACATAAAGAGCCAATGCCTTCAAAGGGGATATTTCCCGTACCTGAATTGATTTACCTTCAATGAAGGCTTTGATTTTTGAGGCCTCTTCTGGATTCTCCGTCAAGTATTTCATAACATAAGCTGTATCGCTTTGTCCTGCCTTTTGAAGCGCCCTTTCGGCCGAAAACATAATTTCAGCGCTGCTACTGCTGCATGAAAGACTATCTTCAGTGCGTCTTCTTTTTTGCCGGTTACTAAGGTCCTCAAAAGATTTACGAGGACTAGGATGTGTACAAGTTGAAGCATCAGATTTAGCAGGAGAAATTATGGGCTCGATGACGTCACTTATATTTTCTGTAGAAGGTTCCATATTTTCATTCTGTAATTCCGGCCATTGAATTGCAGCCTGTAGCCAAATCTCATGTTTCTTCCAAAACTTATCTGTGCTTCTTCCAGACTGTGTCCATTTTGCATAAATGCGGTAGCAAAATCGACGACACCAGTCTTTTAAACTTGTTTCAGCACTTTCACATAACTGAACACAACTGTTATCTTTTAAAACACTGAACAAATAGTTAAAGTCGCGTAAATCTTTATGTGCGCGTGCGCATAAAGCAACGTGAATATCAAGATTTGTATTAAAATTTGGAAAATACATTGCGAGATTAGCTTGGATACAACGAGGTGTAAATCAACACTGATTTTAAAGTTACTAATAGTGACCTATTTATATAAAATCCAGGTATCCCAGGTATCCTTTGTTAAATATTGCAAGGTAATTAGTTATTGTGATAATTAGTAAATGATGCATGCTAAATTAGTGTATTAAGAGCCATTTAGTAATTAAATAATAGCAATGTTCTTATCAGTAATCATTAGTGCATCAGTTTTATATGTAAACCTTAAGTCCCTAATTATATATCCTAATTAGCTTATATCTTCTCTAATTGGCTGCTCAGAAATGTTATTGTAATAAGGTAAACCTTTAGAAAAACGGTTTTAATCAACAAAATAAACAAAAAATAAAAAAATTGTGTTATAAAATAAACATCACTCTTTATCCCAGAAAGTGCACATTTGGCGCACTATGTGTCTTAGTATTAAATATAGCTCTTAGTATTAGCATTATGATATTAGAGACCGCTACTTGAAACAAGCCCGGAATCAGGAGGGAGAGAGCTCGATACACTCATTTTCATAGTAAAATTTCACATTTTCTCAAATTACTCCCGAAATATGGGAGTTATGAAGAAATTCATCACCACAAGTTATGAAGGCATTAAGTAATCGAATAAGATGGCATCATTAGTTTGGCATAATTTTACTCTTTTTTTTCGGACATGTCTACGTCCAACCGCTCCCATACATTCGTTCCACTGTGCGTGTGGTCGATAATGACGGCAAAATGTGGTCCGTGTGAATTGTACTATTCATTTTCAATACAAAATTGTGCCCGCCCGTGTCGTGTGGCTGTGGTGTGGTTGTGGTTCGTGTGAAACAAGCCTTATAGCAGTATTACAATGCCGTATCTAGTTGTCCATGGATAATTTTCGAGTTTACATGACAGAATCGGCACGGTGTCGATTCTGTTGGCCATTGCGGTAATCGTGTTGCGATTGCCAGGAGCCTCAGGAGGGTGCTGAAGTTAAAAATTGTGAAATTGTTTGTTTAATTTGGATTTTTAAGGTTCCGTACCTTTATTGAAAAAAAGTGTGTGTACTTATGTACGCAAGTAAGAAGTTATACTTCTTTGGCGTATAAAACTAAAATGTTGACTAGCTAACTTTAGCGTGTATGTTGACTATAGCTAACTTCAGGGCGCCGGTTTTTCGTGACGGTGTGCGCGCGCATCGTAAAAATTTACTCACATCTTTACATCATTTTCCCCTAACGCGCCAAAAGAAGTATAACTTCAAAAACGGACCCTTATCACTCAGTTGTCTGTCTGTCTGTCCGTCTGTCACAGCCGATTTTTTCCAAATCTACTCGACCGATTCAGTTGAAATTTGGTACACATAATAATATGTAAGTCGGTGACCTTAATACGAACGTGACACGTAAATTAAAGAATTTTAAACATAGGGGCCACTTTTGGGGTTAAATTTGAAAATGAAAACTACACATGAAAATGAAGAACTTTTACTTAGAGACCAACACTGAAATCAAGAAAATAAAACCAGCCGATCTATACATTTATGTTCGCATAACTGGACAAAATGTAGGGAACAGCAGTTTTTTTGTTTCATATTTTTGCATCCGCGCCTTAAAAGATGTTCATTTTCATGAGTTCTACACTCCCTTAAAGTATGTCCCTCGTTTAACCTGACACACTGTATAATGTATATTTTTTTATAATTTTAAGATAAATAGTTTTGAAGTTATTTAACAAAATAGGCAAAAATTGACCATTAACTCTGAAACTACGGGGCCGAAAATTTTGAAAAAATATAACTTTTTGTCTATATATTAAAAATAACATATTAAAAGTGACATATGAAAACGGACGGAACCTTCTCCACGCGAGTCAAACTCGCACATGTCCGATTTTTCTTACTGTCGTATCAATCATCATCTGCCTAGCCTTTTCCCAACTATGTTTGGGTCGGCTTCCAATCAAACCAGACGCAGCAGAAACCAGTATTTTACATGAAGCAACTGTCTATCTGACCTCCACAACCTAGTTAGTACTTATGGTAGGTAGTACTAAAGGCTAAACGCGCTTTCCAAGGCATAGAGGAAACTCGGTATGTAATGGGCGGTCCCCCATCCACGGACCAAGCTAGGCAAGCGCGGCTTAACCTGAATATCGACCCAAGCGGCTGTTATTATTTAGCCACGAGCTCCGCGTCTTCATTTTATATCGATGTTACATGCATTGTATAATGTTTGGGCCCAAGAAGTGCCCAATGATTATTGCGGTGTCAAAGATTTTGAGAGAGTGCAGGCAAATGGACACTTTGGGTATCCCAGAAGGTGGAACAAAGTATGGTCAGGGGCGCCGCAGTCACAGTTGGATTAGAGAAAATGATAATACCCTACTTCGCCAAATTATGTTAGGAGCAGCTACTTGATTCAGTGCTTTTCAAAATACTGGGTGTAAACAGACTCTTCACGAAGCCGTCAACCATGCACTATGTACATCAAACTAAGTAACTTTACGCAAAAATTAGTGCTGGGAAACAATTTTTTTTTGGGCTGAAAAATCACGTTTTGCGGTAGTACTCCATGTAACGCACTCAAAACATTGTGCTGATGGATGGATTGAATAGTAAGGGGGTCGTGAAAACTTGGGAAAAAATTGGAACTTTGACCCCCAATATCTCCGTAACTAGAAGGTTCCCAGGTATGGTCTAGAACAAAAAAATGATCGCAATGGCGGGGAGAACAAGTGCCTTTCGGCTTCGATAGGAATCTTTTTACACCCTATGTAGGCTAAAATGATAGAGATGGGTCCGGTGATATGACTGATCAAAGTGTAAATGAATGTTGGAATGAGAGGGCTCAGTGTATTAGAAGCGTAGGAAAAGGTATTTTGGGAGAGACAAAAGGATGGGGCACGATAGACAGGGATACATGGTGGTGGTCGACAGAGATACAGAATGTGCTGAAGGATAAAAAGAAGAAGTTCAAAGAATGGCAGAGTGTTGGAAATGAGAGTGCTAGTTTGAAGGCTGAAAAGAAGAGTGAGTATGATGCTCTCAAGAAAAAGGCCAAGAGAGCTGTGGCTATAGCGAGAGCAAACGCCCAGATAAACTCTATGACACACTGGATAGTCCAGCCGGCCAAAAACAGCTATACCGGCTTGCTAGAGCTAGAGAGAGAAAGGCGAAGAATGTTTGTCAGGTCAAATGCATAAAACACGAAACAGGACTGGTTATTTCGGATGATGAGAAAATTAAGGATAGGTTGATGTACGATGTATGATGATAGACTGATGAATGAGGAGAATGACTGGAGTGGTGAGCTTGAAAATAAACCAGTAAATGAGGGACTAGTGAGAAAGGTTAGTGTGGATGAAGTGAGGATTGCAGTAAGTGGAATGAAGAATGGTAAGGCATTAGGATCGGACGGAATACCGGTTGAAGTGTGGAAGTTATTGCGGATGGACGGATGGACGTGGTTAGTTTTATTCTTCAATAAATTGTTGCTGGAAGAAGCCATACCTGATGAATGGTGCAACAGTTCGCTGGTGCCCATCTTTAAAAATAAAGGTGATGTGCTGGAGTGCAATAACTATAGAGGAATAAAGCTAATGGCGCATAGTATGAAAGTTTGGGAGAAAGTTATTGAAAGACGACTGAGAGAAGAGAGTGAAATTTCACAAAATCAATTCGGTTTTATGCCTGGTCGGGGAACGACGGATGCCATTTTTGCCATTCGCCAGCTGTGCGAGAAATACAGAAGTGCGCACAAAAACTTGCACATGGTGTTCATCGACCTCGAAAAGGCATATGACCGGGTACCTCGTGAGGTTTTGTGGTGGGCCCTGAAAGAGAAAGGTATGCCTGGGAAGTATGTGCAGTTGATCCGAGCGATGTACAGTCGATGTAGTACTCAAGTCCGGTCTACAGCGGGCACTACCGGTAGCTTTAATGTGGCTGTCGGCTTGCACCAAGGGTCGGCTTACCTCTTCCTGGTGATAATGGACGCACTTACGTCGGACATCCAGGAAGAGGCTCCCTGGTGCATGCTGTTTGCCGATGACATTGTGTTGGTTGCCGAGAGCGGCTTAGAGGTCCAGAGCAGATTGGAGGTGTGGTGGCAAAGACTGGAGAACGTTGGCCTGAAAATAAGTAGAACGAAAACCGAATACTTCTTCTGCGATTTCGGCGGTCTCTCCAGTTCAGTGCCCATAACTCTTGCCGGAACGCCCATACCAATCTGTTCCGATTTTCGGTACCTCGGGTCGCTTGTGCAAGGAGATGGAGAAGTAGACCGGGACGAAAACGATTGCATGTAGCGGAGATGAGAATGTTGAGATGGATGTGGAGTGACAAGAATGAATAAAGTAAGAAATGAGTATATTAGAGGAAGTTTGAAAGTGGCGCCTGTTACAGAAAAATTGAAAGGAAGTCGTTTGTCTTGGTATGGACATGTAATGAGGAGGGATGAAACGCATGTGACTAAAAGAGTGATGAACATGAATGTTGATGGATGGAGAGGGAGAGGCAGGCCAAAGAAAAGATGGATGGATTGTGTGAAGACTGATATGAAAGAGAAAGGAGTCAACGAAGCCGTGACGTCTGACAGGGGAGAATGGAAGAAGAAAACATGTTGCGCCGACCCCAAATAGAATGGGATAAGGGCAGGAAGATGATGATATGCACTGCAGTTCAAGAATTTAAATTGAAACAATAAGAAATCAGTGTTAGTTCCAATTTCGGGCGCGCGCCAAAATATATGTTCATCATCTTTTCATTATCGACTCGTTCTCCTAGCTCAATTCGTCAATTTCGGCACAGTTATCTTCTTCTTCCATACTTCTCTATTACTCGTCATCTCAAAAGCTACCCCGCTAGGAAGGAGGTGACTGCTTACCTCCTTTCTAGCCAGATCATACACCTAACAGTACTCTTTGCTGCAGCAAGATTGAACTAGCTGTCACAAGATATGTGACAACCTGATGAATCTATCATTTGACGACGTCACCAGCCTGTGAAACAGAAAATTTCCATAACCTCCAATTTTTCATCAAAATCAGCCATAAAAATGTAAAGAACAGAAGAAACCGGTTACAATCCACAGATCTTCTCATAGAATAAGGAACCTTACGGTACATATATTATGGCTGATGAAAAATACATAAGTCCTTGTACTAAAACTGAAAAAAAAAAAAGAGAGCCGGGACCACCAATACCAGGACTAGAATTAACTTCCCCGTGCCCCTCCCGCGACCCCTGTAAACCTAAATCACCTCCACGGATCCCTGGACTTTCAGGGCCTCCTGGTCCAAAAAAGGACTTGGTGATGCCAAATCCCGATAGTCCAGACGAAGTAGAACAAAAAGCAAGGTTGAAGGCGGAACATGATGAAATTTGCGGCGCCTCAAAGAACCCTAAGGCTGCTGCCGCGGCCGCAGAAAAAAAGAAAAAATAATTGGCTGTTTTTGGAATACTCGACAAACTATTTCAACTACTTTTATTATTACTATTTCAACTACTTCTTCAATTACAATAAACAATTTCAATATGAGAAAAAAAATACCGTTTGCATTTTAGCATGGTAATAGAGAGCTTCCTTTCGTCAATAATGAATCAATAAACTCTTTTTGTTCGTTAATGTTAATAGACAGATCTGTTGGACCTCATCATTCTTTAAATAGTTCGGATTAACATTATTATTTGACTTGCAGCAAATTCAGGCAGGCGGCAAATTCAGATAATGTAGAAACAAACCTGAAAAGCTGCTCGGCTTAGCTCCATTTGAACCTAGCCGACCCGAATATATTTCAGCATTTTATACCATAAATATGCTGAACGGAGTTTGCCGATCGGCACGAATTAAAGGCACAATATCTCGGCTTTGTTGTTCGACAAATACTTCTTAATGGACTGTTACTATTGATCATTGTACTCATGATTTCTAAATGACAATCGATTGTACCCGTTAAAAACTGTTACATAAAATTGTTCCAGTTGCTATGAAGAGGTATTATGGAAAGGACAATGCTCGTTATTCTCAAGTTAAAACGCAAATAATACACATACAGAAAAGATGCAGATACTAATTTTATTTAATCTAACATGATATTTATTGATATTCCTCATTTTATAGAAGGTTAAATATAACTAAAAACTATCTAAAAGTTAGTTTTATTTCATCATGATCAACATAATTATTATTTATCATTCTCCTTCCTTTATCCCAATTTACTTGGGCTCAACGCAGCATGTCTTCTTTTTCTATAATTTTCTATTACTTGTCGTCTCGGCCAGAGGCGACGTAAAGGCGTTCACCGCCCACGGCCTCGCGGTGCTACAGGCCTCGCGCCACATAGCCGAAAATATTTTTTTAAAAAGTATGGAAAATCTAAAAGTAGAATAGAATAGAATAGAATAGAATAGAATATACATTTATTCGTTAATGGACAGCAGCAACACAAATTACACGCCACAAGGTTTTTCTTATAATAAATACATTAGAATTAATTCTTAACTTAAAGATAATTGTGAATGAAGTAATCAATATTTCTGATAAACTACATTACTGGAAAAAATTAAGGGATTCAAAAAAAAAATTTGGGCAATGTTCAGCAGGCTGTAACTTTGAGAGAAATGGTCATACAGGAAATAAAAAATAAAAAATTGTAGCTTAAAGTGTCTAATTTTTGGATTAGAACTTTAAAATTTGTAGAGTCAGCTGTTTTTGAGTAATGTTAGAAAAACGACCGACAAGAAAATTTCCAAAAAAAAATCAGGTTTTGTTTGGTCTACGGGCGTGGATATTTTTTTTTTGCTTACCCACTGTAATGATCGGTAACCTTGTTTATTTAGCTTTAATTTCTTTTTTTTAAAGACCTTGATACGTTCACGTCTCGCCGAGATATCGGTCTTCAAATGGAAAAGGATCCTTTTGTCTTTGATTATCGATATCTCAGCAACCAATGATTGCACAGAAAGTTAAAGGTGGGTTTCAAAAACTTGATTGAATTCCCTTAAACGACTAGCCATAGCTTTTTAGAAAAAATAAACCTTTTGTCACATAAATTTAAAAATGCAACAAAAAAAGGGCAATTTTTTTTTGGAAATTCAAGCGATGGGTCGAAAATACTCTGGAAACCAATAATATGTCCCTACAAAGAGCTATTTATCCAGCTAGCCGTCTTTTTGTTTCACTCGATCGAATTTTTGAAAAAATTAAAGGAGAGAGGTCAGGTTGCTGAGATTATTATCGATAATCAAAGACAAAGGATCCTTTTCCATTTGAAGACCGATTTTTCGGCGAGAAGTGGACGTATCAAGGTCTATAAAAGAAACTAAAGCGCGATAAACTAACTATATACATTAATAATTAAAAAATATTAAACTAAAATAAATAAACTAACAACAAACTATAAAAGGGCATAGAAAAACTCCTCCTCAACGCTGTCAGCTGGTAATGTGCCCAAGAGACTGGCGGCGTTGCCACGTTGTATTAAAGCTAAAAATTATGCCAATTAAAGCTAAATAAACAAGGTATCCGATCTTTATAGTGCCACGCCCGGAGACCAAAAAAAAAACTAATAAAAAATTGAAAATTTTCTTGTCGCTGATTTTTCTAAGATCACGTCTCATCCTCTACTCAAAAACCGCTGACGCTACAAAATTTTAAAGTATTTTTCTAATTCAAAAACTAGGCACTTGGAGCTTGATACATGCTAAAGACAAAAAACCATATGGAATATTGGTTTTATTCAACATTAAAATACAACAACAAGAAAATAACAGTCAGTAGTGACAGTGTAAGAACAGTCAGTAGTGACAGTATAAGCAAGGAGTTCATATCATTCACCCCCTCTAAGAAGAAACGTAATCCTGGAGGTAGCCTGGAGGTCTACGTTCACGTGTAGAGTGGCGCACTTGAGAGCCACTTGCTTCTAAGTTCTCAGGTGGGTCTGTACCCGTAATAGGCTGCCCAGGCTCCTCTTCGTCCGACGAATCATCGTTTAAGGACCTCGGCAGTGGTGCCAGAGACCTGTTAGAGACCGTCGTTTCACGACCATCTGGTAAACGAACAAAGGAGTACTCAGGATTGCTCTGTAGTAGCTGAACTTCTTCTACAGCTGGGTCGTATTTAGAGGTCCTTACATTTTTCTTCATATAAACAGGTCCAGGCGAATGAAGCCATGATGGTAAGGATTGGCCATTTATCGAGCGGCGAGGATGGTTAAACATACGCTCATGCGGGGTCGCATTGGTTCCTGTACACAAAAGAGATCTAATGGAGTGTAGCGCCGGTAGTATAGCTTTCTCCCAGTTTGCGATATCCTCGTTATTAGATCTGAGATGTAATTGGATTGTGCGCCACAGTGTACCATTTAAGCGCTCTACCAAGCCATTTCCTCGAGGATTGTAGGGCGTTGTGCGACTACAAGATGTACCTAATGAAGTTAAGAATTGTCTTAATTCGTCAGATAAGAATGAGGTCCCTCTGTCCGAATGAATGTAAGCTGGAGTGCCGAACGTGGAGAATAGGTCTTTCAGACATCTAATTACTGTTTCGGAGGTCATATCTTTACAGGCATAAGCAAAGGGGAACCTGCTATATTCATCGATAATCGTGAGGATGTATCGGTTTTGAGTGTTAGAAGGGATTGGCCCCTTGAAGTCCAAGTTCAATCTTTCGAACGGTGCAGTTGCTTTTATGAGGTGACCTTGATGACCAACATAACGTGGTTTAATTTCGGCACAGATTGGGCATGCTGCCGTAATTTTCTTTACTTCTTCAATCGAGTATGGCAAATTTTTCGATCTGACCCAGTGAACCATACGAGTGATACCTGGGTGGCAGAGAGAACGATGAAGCTCGACGAGTCTGGAGTGAGAGGTTGCAGTGTCTATGTGCATACATACTCGCGAGAGAGCGTCAGCGACTAAGTTTTGTTTACCAGGTCGATAAACAATATCGTATCTAAAACATGACAATTCTAGGCGCCATCTTTCTATTTTTTCATTTTTAATTTTATTTGAATGCGTTTGGTTGAACATAAACGCAACGGACTGTTGGTCAGTAATAAGTAGAAAGTGTCTTCCGATTAGGAAATGTCTCCACTTGCGTAAAGCTTCTACAATTGCACTTGCCTCCTTTTCAATTGTAGGTTGTCGCTTTTCAGAATCGTTAAGAGATCGTGAAAAGAACGCTACAGGACGTCCTTTCTGTGACAATGTCGATGCGATTGCGAAGTCGGAAGCGTCGGTTTCAACGGAGAATGTCTCGTTATCGTCTATTCCAGCCAAGGTAGCTTCGCAAATATCAGTTTTAAGATTTTTGAATGAATTGATAGCGTCTTCAGTTAACGGTATAGTAGCTTCAATCAGTGGTCTTATTTTAGAAGAAAAGTTGTAGATCCACTTTGAGTAGTGGGCAAATAGCCCAAGTGATCTTCTCAAAGTAGCAGTATCGTTTGGGATTGGAAGATTCATTAGTGGTTCCAAACGAGATTTGTCAGGTTTGATGATGTTACGATGAATGGTGTAACCAAGAAGGTTGATCGAGTCTGTTTCAAAAGCGCATTTATTAGTATTCAAAGTGAGTTTGTATTTCTTAGTGGCTTCCATGAATTTATGAAGGTTTCTATCGTGATCTTCCTTTTCTTTTCCACAAATGGTTACATCATCAAGATAAGCATAAGTGCCTTTTAGATTTTCAGAATCAATAATATATTGCAGAGTTCGCTGAAACGCCGCTACACCATTGGTGACCCCAAACGGTATTCGAGTGAATTGATAGAGGTTACCGCATGCTTCAAAGGCTGTGTATTTTTTTTCTCTAGAGAGAATGGGCACTTGATGATAGGCGCTTTTGAGGTCAATTTCGCTAAAGACGTTATGTTTAGCTACTTGCGTTATGATAGAGTCAATTCTCGGGAATATGCGTCTAACTCTGTGAATCTGTTTATTGTTTGTGAATAATCGATTACAAGGCGCTTACGATGATGGCCCCCTCCGGCAACGAGTACTTGAGCTCGCCAAGGTGAAACACTGGGTTCAATGACTTTATCTTTAAGTAAATCTTTTATCTCGTTAGAAATGAATCCTTGGTCTTCTTGAGAATGCCTTCTCGAGCGGATAGCTATAGGCCGGATATTTGGCGCAAGGTTAGTAAAAACTGATGCTGCCGGGACAGATGCTTCCATTACATTGCAAATTTTCAGGGGTTGTTTATCTCCCCCAAACTGAAGTTCCACTGATGAGTGTGTTTTCAGTATATCATGCCCGATAATTACGTCAGCACACAGACTAGCAATAATGAGTAGAGGTCGACGTTGATATTTGTGCTCACCAATTTGAATGTTAGCAAAACATAGCCCCTCTACGTATGAAATGTTGCTTAGAGATGCTAGAGTTATTGCCTGTTTGCAAGGCTTGCGTTTTAGTTTCATAGTTTGAGCAAGATTCTTATCGATAAAGCTGAGAGAGCTTCCGGTATCGAGTAGAGCATCCACACGTAAGTTATTTAAAGTGATATTAATAGTCGCTTTTTGCAGGCTTGTTGGAGCAGCAGCAGATATAGTTGATAGATGAGAGCCAGGCGATTCAGATTGAGAGTTATCGTCGTTCGTACTAATACCGTTTGCGGCACGTTGGCTTTGTCCGATGCTACGACAAACGTTAGCGAAATGTCCTTTTTTTGAGCAAAGCTGACAGTCAGCGTTTCTAGCAGGACATTTGAGTCTTTGATGGATATTACCGCCGCAGAAAAAGCATCGACGGTTATTTTGTATAGGGCGGCTATATTGAAAATTGTTTTGAGTGTTGGAGGCTGCTAGATTTTCCCGCATTGACGTTTCTTGAGTTTCAGTGACTGCATTGACAGGAGCAAATGATATAGAAGGACAAGGCGCTGTTAATAGTTGAGAGGTGTTTTCAGCAGTTTCTAAAGCAATAGCCAAGTCCGAGGTTTCTTCGAGAGTCATAGTGGATTTCTCTAAAAGTCTTTCTTTAATTTTATTTGAAGATATTCCGGCAATAAATACGTCGCGCACAGTTTCATTTTGGTGTTCTTTGGCAGTCACATCCTTAAAGAGGCAGTCACGAGCGATTATATTAAGATCTCTCGAGTACTCCGCCAACGATTCGCCAGACTGTTGTTTTCTGGTATTCAAGCGGTGGCGAGCAAGAATAATATTTTGCCTCTTTTCGTAGGCGGTGTTCAGAGTAGTAATTGCATCATCGTACGTAGCGCAGGCGCGGATATAGTTAAATATCGATGGCGATATATGGTTGACGAGAAATTTATACTTAAGGGAATCGTCTGCCGAGGAAGCTTCTAGCGCGATAAAGTTCTCGAACGAATACTTCCAGTGAGCCCACTTCAAGTCCGAACCAGCCATGGAAGGTTCTACGTCAAAACGTTCGGGCCGTAGGTACCGCGACATCGATGAAAATTTTTCTTTTTCGGTAGTAGGCATATTAGAGACGGAGAAACACAAAATTAATGTTGAATAAATTGATACATGCTAAAGACAAAAAAACCATATGGAATATTGGTTTTATTCAACATTAAAATACAACAACAAGAAAATAACAGTCAGTAGTGACAGTGTAAGAACAGTCAGTAGTGACAGTATAAGCAAGGAGTTCATATCAGAGCTATAATTCAATTCAATTATTTATTCAAGTAACAAAACTCATGTGTTAGTAACAATCTGACTTATTCCTATGTTAGTAAACTAAATTAAAACATAGATAAAGGCAAGATAAAGAAAGGAAGGAATAAAAAAAAGCTATAATTTCCTTTTTTTTTATTTCTTGTGCGACCATTTTGAAGTTACGGCCTGTTGAATATTGCAAAAAATTTGGATTTTTTTTTTGATCCCTTAATTTTTTCCAGTAGTGTATTAAGAGATCAATAAAACCAAAAGTAGAACATTTCTGTTTCTTCCATTTTTTTTTTTTTTTTTTTTTTAATTTTCCAAAATTTAAGTAAGAACTCAGGTTGGTTTCTTAATGAATAAAAACTGTTTGATTTCAAGTGATTTTTGGTTTCTGTACCCGGAGGGTAAAACGGGACCCTATTATTAAGACTCCGTCTGTCCGTCTATCACCAGGCTGTATCTCATGAACCGTGATAGTTAAACAGTTGAAATTTTCACAGATGATGTATTTCTGTTGCCGCTATAACAACAAATACTAAAAACAGAATAACATAAATATTTAAGGGGCCCATACAACAAACGTACTCGTAATTTTTCGCCGTTTTTTTTGCTCGATATTAATAACGGCCACCG
This sequence comes from Lycophotia porphyrea, assembly GCA_950005105.1. Lineage (NCBI taxonomy): Eukaryota > Metazoa > Arthropoda > Insecta > Lepidoptera > Noctuidae > Lycophotia > Lycophotia porphyrea. Next base: position 11,067,479 of record OX465408.1, on the reverse strand, counting down.
GTAGACGCTTGAAATATTCAAAGAATGTTTAGTTGTATATTCACTTTAAAAATAAATAATTAAATTAAAATAAAATAAATATTTAAGGTACCAAACAACAAACGTGTTTTTTTTCCGTTTCTGTCTAATGTTGTATAAATAATGGTACGGAACCCTTCGTGCGCGAGTCCGACTCGCACTTGGCCAGTTTTTTATTTTATATTCCCTTCTTCTTGCACCATCAGAGGGCCTCGCCCATATTAAGTTAAGGTTTTGCGTCGCCACCGGTCTCAGCAATATCATCTTCCACACTGTGCATCTATAGTTCTTTCCCATTGCCATTTACATTCATACTCAAAACTTTCCTCATTCCTCGCATCACATGTCCATACCACAACATCCGATTACAATATGTGATACAGCACGCGCGGGTTCATGTCACCGAAATTATACCATTTTGGGTTCTACATACCCTTTTTGGGATTGGGGGCTTTGATGTGTAAGCTCCCCAACCATTTCGGCCGCATAGCATGGGCCTTTGAAATGCAAGATTGGTGCCGTGATAAAACGGACACGGGGCCGAGGCAGACCAGGAAATGTCAGCACGACCCGAATGAATTCCTTGAGAATTGGAAAGAAGTGGCCAAGTATTGTGACCTATGGTAGAAATAGAGACAGGCCTTTACCTAGCTCTCTTACAGCAGCAGCAAAATACTGTTACCATGATTTGGCTAATTAATTTATTTTCCTCAATTGTTGGCAGTGTTCTGTATGTACAGTCATATTTCACGAAAGTTATGATTAGAATTGTAACGGAATTTTCCCTCGCTCTTCTGCAAGAGATCAGCAATTCACACACAGTTTAGTCTTTGCTGTGAGTACATACAACCCTCACGTTCAGCAGTGGTGCCAGTATCCACTAGACCATCGAATCTTGACACTTATCTTGTCTATGAAATTATACTGACCAAGTATCACTTATGCTCTGTGTTATCATCAGACTGCTGGACAAAGTTCCCTATGATTCACAGTTATTTCTATTCAATACTAATTTGGACCTTGGGTCGCTTGTTTTGTCCAGTACGTCTCGCCATCTGTTATCGGTCTTTCAAGTTCTGCTACTAGGCATACCTCAGACGAGGCCAGCCCGGTCCCATTTCACCTTTACGGCTTCTGGAGGTACATCAGCAGCCTGTTTTTGGGAGCGCAGTGTGATTATGCAGACATACTTTTTCGTAGCCAAATATTTTTTTAAGAACAATAGACATTTTTCCTTGTGTCATGTACAAAGAGTATTGTAGTATGACCACTTTAAGTGTGCAGTTCAAGGTGGCGTTGATTGTCAAGAAAATTTGCAACGATATGTCAACATTGGTACATTTATTGTAGTTCTGTCTGTTCCCGCCTGCCAGTTATGTTAGTCAAAGTAAAGAATGCTTATATCAAAACGTCATGTAAAAACCAAAAGTCATCAATAGCCATGAATACCTACTAAATTAATATAATTAAATAAAAACCCAACGTGAAACTAAGAAATGACGTAAATAAATCCAATAAAGTAACCTGCTGAACTCCATCAAGATGTAATTCAGTAACGCTCAAAGAATTAAACATTTGGACAAACTTGATAGTATTATGCATCCTGTAAACCTTGCATTAGAAGGCAGTGGTGCTGGTACTATCTTTGAAATTCTAGACAAAGATACCCAAACTAATGAAGACACTGTAAAGAATACAGAATGTCCATCAAAGTCATATAAATTACCGTTACCGAGAGAACTGGAGGCTAACGGAGTTGAAATAAAAGCATTCGCATTATCTCAAGTGTTGCAAGATCCGGGTTGTCCAAATTCAATTGCCATCTGCAATGAAACTATCACTGTAGAGGTAAACCCGGATAGCAACTCAGCATGCAACTTTTCAAACAGATACAGATATTGCAAAGAAGTTATAAAGCCGTACCTAAGAGATAAGCCGCCTGACTGTCTCAGTTGCAAAGAGCTACTGCTCAAGAATGCTTTAATAAAGGTAACCACAGAGTTCCCTGATAACCGGCCCTATAACGTATGCAACAGATGTCCGCCACCTCCGTGCCCACCAAAGTGTCTACCACCTCCCTGCCCACCAAAGTGCCCGCCACCACCGTGTCCACCAAAGTGCCCGCCACCACAATGCCCTCCAAAACCATGCTGTCCACAAAATCATTTGAAAATTTGTTGCGGTAAAGAGGGAGAACCTACAATTTGCAAGGAATGTACAAAACAAATTTGCCCCTCTTTTAACTGCCCTAAACCGTACATCCCGCCCTGTAGCCCGCCACTGCCATGCCCGCCTGTGTGCCGACCACCGTGTCCGCTGCCAGCGTGCCCACGAAAATGCCCACCACCACCATGTCCACCGCCACCGTGCCCACCACCCTGCCCACCGCCACCGTGCCCACGAAAATGTCCACCTCCACCGTGCCCACCAAAATGCTCACCGCCACCGTGCCCACCAAAGTGCCCACCACCACCCTGCCCACAAAAGAGCCCGCCACCGTCGAGTCCAACAAAGTACCCATCACCACCGTGCGGGTGCTCAGGACCCCCTAAGTCAAGTTTTAGTCAACTAATATTATCAATAAAAAGTATGACAGGCTTGGTAGGAGAAAGTGATTGTAAATGTAAGGCAAAGAACTGTCTTGTGAAACCACCCAGCATACCACCAGAGTGTCGGACCTGTCCTGAATCTAGAAGTGAAAGAAAGTTTCGATGTCCGAATACATGCCCCAATGCCAGAAACATCTCAAATAAATTAGAAGCGGAAAAAAAAGAAAGTGGGACATGTTCCTGCGACGATATGCCATCACTCATAGTTGCAAACCACCATGTTATTGCAACCCTTAAATGTGCCATGACAGACCTCATGTGCAAAGCGTTCAAAACAACACAAGAAGCTACCACAGCACTTAAAAGTGAAAGTGCTAGACAATTGGCAAGTTTAAAAAATTCTACATGTATTTCTAACTCGAAAAATCCTGACTGTAAGAACCCAAAGAAAGTAAACAATGCTGGTAGTAATACCAGCGGATACAATGTTGTAAACTTGGACACATCGGAAGTAGAGGAGAAGGTTACAGCTCTTGAACTGGATGATTCAGAAATGCAAGCACGATCTAAAAGCCCCTCCAGATTTATAATTGACAAAACCCTGTCTGTAGTATCAATGATAAGTGAGTCCCTGGTTTTTGAACTACCAAGGCCTTTGAAGTCTTCTAATGATCAAAATTCTAATAGTCCTAGAGCCTCAGAGCCTCCAATCCCCACAGATATAGAAAACAGGAGGTTTTCTTCGGGTTCCTCTAGATTTTTTTCATCGATACAGGAGATAATCACGTCTATGTTTACCAGCGATGACGAGACAACTATATCATCAGGAAGGTCATCTCCTTCAACTTTAGCTAATGAAAGTGACGATGACCTATTATCTAGGTTGATTGATTAAATTTTTGGGTTACTATTTCATTTTCTTTTATTGACTACTCATCTTCCTAGCCTCTTCCCTCCTCTTCATTAAGGTCAGTATCCAGTCTAACCGGATGCAGTTGAATATCAGTATTTTACATGGACGACTACCTATGGCGTGCGATTGAGGAGGCCTATGTCCAGCAGTGGACAGCTGTAGACTGATGATGATGATGATGACTACCTATCTGACCTCCACAAAACAGTTACTACTGGGTAATACGATACCTCCTGGTAGGACTGGTTGTCAGACTTTCGGGCCACTGACATCAGTTATGACCGTCTGAGATCTACAAATGATGGCTGGGACCTACGGCTTCATTTGCTTTCCGAGGCACGGAAGGATCAACAGACACACTTTGGCAAGCGCAGCTGTACCTGAAGATTTATCCGAATGGCTGTTAGAATTTAGCCACGAGCTCAGTACTTAAAAGTACTGAGCTGTTGAGCTGTTGAGCTGTTCTGTGCTGATTATGAATGGTATAAATACCATTCATAATCATAATCATTTATTTGCAATATTATTAGTACATATTGGTCTTAAAGTAAGTTAAGCTTCCTAATACATAGTCAGATATATATGACATGCTAATTCAATGTTAGAGTATACAAGTCTTCAATATAATATTATATGTCTTAAAACATTCATTATCTTACTTTAATACAAAATAGATTAATTATTAACATTATTTATAAATTCATTAATAGAATAAAATCGTTTTTCCAGCAACCATAATTTTAACTTAAAAAAAAAATATATTATCTACTAAACTCTTAAAGTTCTTTGGTATTTTATTATAAATTAGTCCACACATATTAAAAGAGTTCTTTTTATAAAGAGAAGTCCTTGGCGCTCTAGGCAGAACTATTCTATCTGGATCTCTTACTTTTCGAGGACAACGGTCTTCAGCCATTTTAAACAAGTCAAAGTGCTGTCGGACAAATTTAGCGCATTCTAAAATGTACATACTTGTAATGTAAGAAGCTAAAATTTATCACCATTCATCCATTTTATTTATCTTTTCTTCATAATTGTCATACTTTTTACATTTTAAAATATTTCTTTGCTTTGGTGGTGCTTCATGATATTTTCAGTCTGCATATAAAAAAATATTCGAATATATCCAGTACTTTAGTTTCAGGACATTATTTTTCCTTTTCTGCATTTTCTACATGATGTAGATTAATAGGCTAGCACCGACTGGTCAGCGACCCTCGCATCGGTAGTAATACTAAAGATGTTTGAATGCTGCCAACTCGCTATTTAAAAAAACTTTGCCAAATTCGTTCCTTAAATTTTATTTCCAGAGGCGAAATAGTACAAATTATACCTAAGGTTATCAACCCTCGGCGGCGACCTATCGCGTTCGGCCCAGGTTCAATCCACGGTCCGGAGCGAGATGGAATGAGACGCCCGACGGACGAGAACCTCTCGTCCCAGCCGCCGCGGGTGACGCCCCTGTCGACGCGGATCTGTGGTGTGAGTAATGGGCTAGCTCGCCGTCCGTCCGTCTTTTGACGACAGGCCGTGTTGACAGGCGCGTTCGTGTTCCACGCGTGCCTCAAAGAGATGTTAGTAAACAGGGAGGGGCCCGCAAGGGCTGCGGGACAGTTCGAAAGAGATACCGCGGCACTGAAACACAAAGGGCAAGGAAGGAACATGGATGGGTTTTAGTCAGTATAAGTCCGACAATCCCTTCCGCTCTGCCCAGAGCGGGAGAAGCCATTTGATGATTTCCCATCCAAAAAAAAGTAAGTTTACCAACCTTGTATAACCAAATGGTTTTCTATTTTGTTAGCAGTTTTATGATAATAATATTTAGTTAGTTTGAAAAAATATGTTTAATTCGATGAATATTGAATTGTTTGATAGTTAAAAATATTCATATGAACTAGTATTACTGGTGTTTTCATTTATTGTCGTATTGTCGGCGCCACAATGTATAAAACCAATCAAAAAAACGAAAAAAACTTTTTAAATAGAAGAAGGGAGATTATTAATCAGGGGAATAAAACATTAATGGGTGACCAATATACTGAAGGGTGACTATTATACCAAGTAAGAATTATTTATCCGATCATTGCAACACGGCAAGGCGACCATAGGAACCAAGAGCGAGCGAAGCGAGCTCGGTACTGGTGGCACCCCGACTCGGACAGGTTAGGTTTAAAGGGAATGACAGGGTCTAGTGAGCGGGCTAAGTGCGCGGTATCCTCTTCGTGTTAGGTAACATTAAACCCTGCAAACAGAAATAGGAGCCCCGTGCAGCGGGGTTACGCCAACTACGCCTTATCTACATAAGCTTGTTTTAGTTTTATTCTGAGTTCTAGAATTATCACACTGATCGTATTGAACAACTATGTAGTAACTCATTGTATTTTCAAGTTGCCGTTTTAAACATTTGTGTTCGCCTGCTGTTTATCACCTACTTAGTATTTCAATAGGTCATAATTATACAGTATTTTTAACTATATAGAAAGGAGATAACTGCTGAGATGACGAGTAAAAGAAGAAAAAGACACGCTGCGTCGACCCCAAATAAATTGGGATTAGTGCATGAGAATGAAGACATTAAGTATTTTCGACACCTTTATTTTGAATTTATGCCCATTGGTATCGGGAACCAGGCCCAAGCTACCAGCGGTCAGGGTTTCAATGAAAAGAGCGTTCTTTTCCTTTACCGCTTTCTGCATTAAGCCCTTGATCAAGCTGCCTAACGTGTTTGAAGTCCTTTAATTATTTTCTGCTTTTCATAAGTGTATATTATATTGTTGTTTAAGGGACGATCAATCGATTGGTGTGGTAACACACCAATCCATTGATCGTCGATCGAGGCTATCGATCGATGGTAGAATGGATAGGACGACAAATCAAATCATGGGTACTAGCTACATAGATGTACTTTTATAATAAGTTTCTCCACATTTAGCCGTCACATGGGTATGCAAATGGTTGGTTCACAAATCATCTCATCATCATCATCTTCCTGCCCTTATCCCATTCTATTTGGGGTCGGCGCAACATGTTTTTTTTTTCTTCCATTCTCCCCTGTCAGACGTCACGGCATCGTTGACTCCTTTCTCTTTCATATCAGTCTTCACACAATCCATCCATCTTTTCTTTGGCCTGCCTCTCCCTCTCCATCCATCAACATTCATGTCCATCACTCTCTTAGTCACATGCGTTTCATCCCTCCTCATTACATGTCCATACCAAGACAAACGACTTCCTTTCAATTTTTCTGTAACAGGCGCCACTTTCAAACTTCCTCTAATATACTCATTTCTTACTTTATTCATTCTTGTCACTCCACACATCCATCTCAACATTCTCATCTCCGCTACATGCAATCGTTTTTCATCCTTCTTATTCACAGCCACACACACACACACAGGTTGGTTCACAAATAAAATTTAAATTACCATTGAAATTAATTAAATACAATACAATTTTTTTTTCTACCATCGATCGATTGATGATCGACGATCGATCGATTGGTGTGGTTAAACCCTAAGGTTTCTATGATTAGTAAATAATGTACATATATTGATAGTTAACTTTAAATGGACATCTTATTCATAAACTTTAATTCATTTAAACAAAATTGTTCTTAAAGTTAGCAAGTATGATGCACATTATAATTATTCTTCATTCAAGTACTACCTAATTAGGTTATACTTAGAATCTATAAGCCATAATAAAGTTGATCAAGTCTCAGTCTTGAGTTTCACATTCGCACTTTCAGTAGCGTTCATAATTAGTGTCCTAAGTACTTATTAGTTCCATGCGTTTTACCAAGTAGTGAAGCAGTACCACATGGTTCTTCGATTTTGTACAGAAACAAGTGTATCTGAACTGTTACATTACAGGCGAATCAAATGCTACCGATGAAGGAGCGCTTTTTGACATTTACGTGGCGTTAGGTTTCAGAGTTCGTCTCACGAGAAGAGTCCCGCAGCAACAACTGGGACTACTTGAAACTATGCACATCTTTCTTTCTAAGACCAGCTACAAATGGCACTGCTTGTCAATCAAAAATGGATCGTTATGTCAAACTGGAACAAAATTCGAAGACATTTGACATCTACCAATCCGCACTGGGCCCACGTGGTGGATTATAGCCCAATCCCTCTCATAGAGAGAAGGCCTGTGTCCCAGCAGTGGGAACATTATAGGCTGATGATGATGATGATGATGTCAAACTTGATACATTTATTATTTATTATAGGTCAGTGTTTTGCCACCTGTCCAGATAAGATAAAGTGTATGATTAAGGCAGAAAACATCCGCAGCGCACGCTGTGAACGGCCACGCGGCGCATTTTAGCTGCGTGAATTGATTTCTTTGGGAACGTGGGTCTACATTTCCACTGCAGTACACGCTACGCACGCACAATTATGTACAACTGTAGTACTGGCCCACAGCGGTATAGTCATGGGTTAATATTCGCGTACAGCGTGTACTGCATGCGCAGCGTGCATGGCGTTGACAGCGTTGAGTTATGTGAGCCCCTTATTCGAGCAAGCTACGCGTGTACTTATGACATCAATTGATCCATAGCGTGGCTGTGGTTTGCAGTAGAAACAATCACTTACATTTTCTTGCAAAGCGAAGCTTAACACACGGGCGTAACCTATCCGTGAGCCGCCGTGGATATACACCTTTATGTGGAACGGAATAAGACAGTAGCGCCGTGTCTGCGAGACGAAAAAACGTTTCGGAAATTGTCTGTGGAAATTTTATTTGAGAGAATAAGAGTCGGCGTTAGTTTCAAATAAACCCATGCGCAAAAAGACGCTGGTTCAACTTCTAAATAGTCTGTGATGCCGATTATATTCTCCTGCCAAACCAAACCAAACAAATTCAATAGCAAAATGTTTCCTCAAAATAAGTAATCTGTTCAATCCTTATGTCTGACGAAGGGCATTGCAAGAAGACCTGCGAGAACAGAAAAAGTTCCTGCCTTGCCTTCCCAGGAGTTTCTACGAGGAACAACTAGAGGTCTTCAACGTTTAGTTTTTTATTACAGTATGCATTACAATATATGCAATTCCACCACCGTGCCTGCAACCACTATGCCCACCGCAGAGTCCAATACCGTGCCCACCTAAGTGGCTATCACCCAGATCAAAGTGCTCACAACCATGCCCGAAACCATACCTGCTACTTTCCTTATAACAATTTCCGATACCGTGCTTTAAAAGGATATCCGAAGACGCACCAGTGCTTAAAATCGTGCCAAAATCAAATACAGAAAAATAAAAGAATCGTTGAAAAGATAACCAGGTGACCTTGGTGACCTTAGAGAAGATGAGCTGTCCACCACCTCCATGTCCGCCACCACCTGGCTGCCCACCACCACCGTGTCCACCACCACCTTGCAAGTGTAAGCTACCATCGTGCCCACCAAAGTGCCCACCACCTAGCCCACCACCACCGTGTCCACCACCTCCATGTCCGCCACCACCTAGCTGCCCGCCACCACCGTGTCCACCACCACCTTGCAAGTGTACGCTACCATTGTGCCCACCAAAGTGCCCACCACCTAGCCCTCCACTACCACCATGCCCGCCAAAGAGCCCTATACCAAAGTGCTGCCAGCCAGCACCCTGCCCACCACCTCCATGCCCATCACCACCGTGCCCACCAAAGTGCCCACCACCATGCTCACCACCACCATGCCCACCCCCACCATGCCCACCAAAGTGTCCACCTCCATGTCCGCCACCACCTTGCCCACCTAAGTGCCCGCCATCGTGTCCACCGCCACCATGCCCACCAAGGTGCCCATCACCTTGCCCACCCCCAACATGCCTACCAAAGTGCTCAGCTGCATGTCCGCCACCAACTTGCCCACCTAAGTGCACATCACCATGTCCACCACCACCGTGCCCACCACCACCGTGCCCGCCAAAGAGCCCTCTACCAAAATGTTGCCAACCATCACCTTACCCACCAAAATGCCCACCACCATGCCCACCACCACCTTGCCCACCCCCACCATGCCCACCAAAGTGTCCACCTCCATGTCCGCCACCACCTTGCCCACCTAAGTGCCCGCCATCGTGTCCACCGCCACCATGCCCACCAAGGTGCCCATCACCTTGCCCACCCCCAACATGCCTACCAAAGTGCTCAGCTGCATGTCCGCCACCACCTTGCCCACCTAACTGCCCACCACCGTGCCCACCACCGTGCCCACCACCGTGTCCACCACCACCGTGCCCGCCGAAGAGCCCTCTACCAAAATGTTGCCAACCATCACCTTACCCACCATGCCCACCACCACCATGCCCACCCCCACCATGCCCACCAAAGTGCCCACCTCCATGTCCGCCATGCCCACCACCACCATGCCCACCCCCACCATGTCCACCAAGGTGCCCATCACCTTGCCCACCCCCACCATGCCCACCAAAGTGCCCACCAAAGTGCCCACCAAAATGTCCACCAAAATGCCCACCAAAGTGCCCACCAAAGTGCCCACCAAAGTGCCCACCAAAGTGCCCACCAAAGTGCCCACCAAAGTGCCCAACAAAGTGCCCACCAAAGTGCCCACCTCCATGTCCGCGGCCACCTTGCCCACCTAAATGCCCACCACCATGCCCGCAAAAGTACAAACCACCATCATGCCCACCATCACCATGCCCGCCACCACCATGCCCACCACCTGGCTCGATCCCATGCTATAAAAAGGATCCCTACCAACACCCTTGTTCAGAAACTTGCCCTCCAATATCAGGTGTATCAAAAGTTATACAAAAATTTAAAAGATGGTCTGGTGAGACGGTTGTCTGCACTTGCGAGAAATCGGACCGTCCTGCAGAGATTGCACGCCCACCAAAGGGTCCACCAATAACGTGTGTTTGTCCTCCTGTGCCGCCGCCTTGCCCAAGACAAGAGATCTTACAACCGAAGCGAAAATGTGACGCTGAAACAAGAGCTTACAAAAAATTTGCATGCCCTAATGACTGTCCAAATGCCACGAAAGGCAACAATAGGACTCTAGACAAAGTACCAATTGTATCAGATTCCCAGTGCAGTTGCACCATTGGCGGTTGTCCTTCAGATACATCCGCACACGAAGAATCATTGGCAACCATCAAATGTGCAGTAAAAGATGTCCTCGGGAGACTACGTGAGACAACACAAGAGGTTGCCACAGCAATTAAACAAAACATATTTGTATATATTCCTGAAAAAAAAGAAAAACCTAAATGTTGTTGTCCAAGAGCGAAACCAAGTAAAGTTAACAACACGCATAGTGACACGGGTTTAAATAGATTCAGCGCTGTTAACTTGGACACTTACAAACCGCAAGAACCAGATAACAATACACAGCGCAACGGTGGCTTGGGCTTTTTATTTGACAAATTGGATTCTGCAGACACAATGTTTAAGGAATCCGTAGTTTTTGCAATACCAAAGCAGTCCAAACAAGATCGCCAATTCGGCTTACCAAAATCTTTTCATGATTTTAGTTTTCACAATATCCCTACGCCGCAGCAACCCTCGCATCATACAGTCTCCGCGGATATAGAAAACACAAAGCCACCTTCAGGCACTTCTAACTTCTTGTCATCGTTACAGGACAATTTTATGTCTATGTTTAACAATGATGTTTCGATTATGCCATCTATCAGGTCATCCTCTGCATCTTTGGGCCCTGAAAGTGATGCAGATCTTTTAACTAGGATGATTGATTAAATCTTCGGCTAACGATTTCATTTTCTTTTATTTACAACTGTGTCATCATCTTCTGCCTCGCCTTTTCCCAACTATATTGGGGTCGGCTTCCAGTCTAACCGGATACAGCTGAATACCAGTATATTACATGGAGCGACTGCCTATCTGACCTCCACAGCCCAGTTAATACTGGGAAATACAATACCTCTTGGTAAGACTGGTTGTCAGACTTTTTGGGCCACTGACTACCTGTAACGACTGTCAAAGATGTGCAAATGACAGCCGGGACCAACGACTTAACGTGCTTTCCGAGGCACGGAGGAAACTCGGTATGTATAGGTGGTCACTCATCCACAGACCAACCTAGGTAAGCACGGCTTAACCTAAAGATTGACCCGAGTGGCTGTTATTATTTTGCCACGAGCGCCGCTTTTATTTACAACTGTGTAAGCCTGTTTAAATTGTGTGAGGCAAATTTTGAGTATGCCTGTGGAGTTTATGAGTAGAGGAAGACCATAAAAATGATGGATGGAATGTGTAAAGGTCGATATGGGACAAAGGAGGTGTCTGATGAGATGAGTAATACAGTAGTATGGAAGAAGAACAGGCTGCGCCGACCCCAAATGAATTGGGAAAAAGGCAAGAGAATGATTATCATATAAGCCTAGAGCAGTGGCTGCTCATTCTAAATAACCCCAACTAAGAAGTTGGGGAAGTTGAAGTTGTATGTAGGTTGTCGGTTCGTAAGGCAGGCGAATTTCTTTGCGTAATTTAAAACCGGAGTTGTCCATTAAAATATACGGACACCTCCTACGCTCCGATTTGGTTCCGAACGATAATTTTTAATGTAATAATAAAAAACAAACTGTTGAAATACCTGTGCTCCCATACATTATGTTTAGAATAATATGACTACCACCGTGAGTTTTTTCACACACCCAAACACAACCGTTTAGCTGGTAAAGGGAGGGGACACTAGAGTCTAACAAAACAAAAGCCGACTTCCATAAAAACACTAAAAAAATTCAAAATAACTTTACTTTTGGAAGCCTTTGTTTGTTTCATTGACTTTTTTGTCACTGACTTCCGAAAGTAAAGTTATTGTAGATTTTTTTAGTGTTTTTTGGAAGTCGGTTCTTTTTCGCAGAAAGTTTTTTATTTTACCCTTTTTAGTTGTAGCATACCACATAAATTCTTGTCATGAATTAATTTGTATATTGTAACAAAAAGTTATTGAGAGATCATCATGTCATCAACATAACCCAAGAAGAAAAGCGCGGTACAACTTCTTTATTTTTCTTGCCGTCAAAATGTAACACATTTTTTTTTTTAAAAAAAGACATAAAATGTAAGAACTATAAAATGGTATATTTCTTTAAATTATTGTTAACTTTTATTTATTTTTATTAACAAGTGATAAAAGTTTGTTTTAAAGAAAAAAAATATTTTTTGAATTTTTAACTTTTTAGTATTTATGATTCCGAATTTACTACGGCGTGGTTCATAGTACGTAGCGTTGTTTTTCCGTAGCCGTATTCGTAGTACGCACACATAAAGGGTGGAAACAGACTCTTTAACGAAGCCGAAAGGCACTTGTTCTCCCCGTCATTGCGATCAGTTTTTTGTTCTAGGTTGAACCTGGGAACCTACTAGTTACGGAGATATTGGAGTCAAAGTTCCAATTTCTCACCAGTTTTTTTTTTTAATACATTTTTTTAATGTAAGATTTTTACTTTATCCACCTCCAGGACTCCCTTACTATTCAATCCATCCATCAACATAATGTTTTGAGTGCGTTACATTGAGTCCTACTGTAAAACGTGATTTATCAGCCCAAAAAAAAAGTAATTTCCCAGCACAAATTTTTGCGTAAAGTTACTTAGTTTGATGTACATAATGCTTGGTTGACGGCTTCGTGAAGAGTCTGTTTACACCCTGTATGTCAGTATTCTCAGCACTTAGTGTTATGTCATTTTTTAATCATGTTGTTCCCACGAATATAGGACATAAACGGTTCATCCCCCCAGAGGTCCATTTTAGGGGGACAACAGGGTTCGCCCTGATACCCTGAGGCGCAACGTTAGCGATATGACATGTTTATATACCCTCATACCATCATCCTTTAAATCAAATAGAATTCACATTCATAACAAATGAAACGAAGTTAATTTCCCAAATCTGATGGGGTTGCATATGAATATTATCTAGGACCAAAGTAGACCAAAGTAGACCAAACGAGTCCAAACTCAATCGGGTTATGTCTTTTCATAATGGAGTTCCTAAGGCCACCTTTCAGCTCCATCATCAGATCAGCTCCATGTCATCTGCATATTGCATAATTACGCGATATACATTTGGGTGCAATATTACAGCTCAATCAGAAATCGGGAAGTGAGAATTAAATAAAAAACCAAATTGCTAAACTGATTTTGATGAAATTTCTATGGGACCAATCGGGATCCAGACCAATCGCAATCAATCAAAAATTATTATTTTATGTGAAAGGATATGCTTATATCCTTTCACATAAAAGAATAATTTTTCAAATCGGGTTAGAAATGACGGAGTTATGAGGAACACAAAAAAAATACAAACGAATTGAGAACCTCCTCCTTTTGAAGAAAGTCGGTTAAAAATATGCGAAACTATAAGGGTTCCTTGTTGACTACGGAACCCTTAAAATCAGTGAATGTTGAAAAACGGACGACTGAACCCGTGTTACTACCAATAGTAATTTTATGACGGTAGTTATAGTAATTAAAATCTGACAGAATGACTGTAATGTGACTATGTTTTACCCGATTGCCAAGGAAGAGTTATTGCATTATTATTACTGCATTTGGTATTATTTATGTCCATATGACCAAAGCTACTAGTTCCTTTAGTTAGGCAGATGTCAATATATCAGATCCCTATATCCTAGAACCAAAATCATCATTATCATCATCATTCAGCTGAAAGACGTCCACTGCTGGACATACGCCTCCCCCAAGTGCCACCATATTGACCGTTCCCGTGCGACTCGCATCCAGCGGATCCCCGCACCCTTCACCAGGTCATCGGTCCACCTAGTGGGAGGCCTTCCAATGCAACGTCTTCCGGTTCGCAGTCGCCACTCTAGAACCTTACGGCCCCATCGACCATCCGTTCTGCGAGCAATGTGCCCTGCCCACTGCCACTTAAGTAAAAGTAAGAAACAAAATATTCAAGTCATATCTACCAAGCCGCACTGCAGAGCTCGCATGTTGAATTAAGCGAACTCCCCCCTCATTAATAGTGATGCGGCCTCTCAAAAGTCAGACAACCAGTCTTACTGGGTAGGGTATCATATTACCCAGTACCAAGTGAGTTATAAATGCTATTAGATGACTCGTACAAGAGAACTTCCTATTCAATAAATATCCTATATATAAATACTGTCGTGCCAGTGACAACCAGTCTTTTCAAGGGGTACCATATTACCCAGGACTAACTGGGTTGAGGAGGTCAGTTGGGCAGTCGCTCCATGTAAAATACTGGTATTCGGCTGCATCCGGTTAGACTGGAGGCGGAACCCAACATAGTTGGTAATTTCCTTATTTATTGTTTTTGTTCTCTACCACAATACTGTCCTATTTGACCCAAAGGTTGACTGGTAGAGAATGCCTTGTGGCATTGTACATCAAGTTTAAATAAATGAAAGCTGCACCTGCGTTGTGCCTTCACCTTACGCCGTTTTTGTATAATTCGCGCCTTAAAGCTGGAACGACGACGGTGACAAGAGCTCGTCGGATGATGTCATTTAAGTTCGCGTGCCGTGCAAAACGGCCCGCACGGCTGCATGACAGGCCGTGGTTTCCGAGGCTGTTGACAACTTCACCACAGTGACAACGATGAGGAGAACAACATGGCGCACCTAGGCGTAGAGAAGCAATAAGGGTAAATTGTAGTTCATAATTTCAACGGTATAATATAAGTCAAGATGACCTAGCGGATAGGCGATAGATCTACGGTTTGCCTACAGCGTATTCTTACCTATTTCGGCCACATAATGCGAAAAAGAGATAGCAGCCTTGAAAAACTGGTCATTGTTGGCAACACCGACGGCAAGAGAGCACGAGGCCGGACGCCTACACGATGGTCCGACCAAGTAAAAGAGGCTATGTCAAGCAAATTTCAGCAAGTGTTGATGGCAACTTTGGACCAAACTCGATGGAGGCAGATAGTCCATTTAAAGGGGTCCAGTGACCACGATCCTCAGTAATGAGGAACCGATTGAAGAAGAAGAAGCAACGAGAATAAAGGCTTCAGTTCAACAAAAACAGAGTTAACAGTGAAAGGAAGAAGAAGTGAAGTGAAGTGTATCTATGTTCCTTTATATTATTTAGTTAGTATGCTCTTTTAGATTATCGTCTCATGTATTGTCGCTACGTATTACTTGTGTGTACTAATGTGTAATTTAGATTCATTATACCTTTACTATGGGAACCAAGCAGTCTTCTTATTTTATATCCAAAACTTTTTATATACATCTCAATGCCACACAAAATCAATAAAACTGTCAGTTGTCAGTTTGTCAGCATCTGACCTATTTATGACAAGACTAAATTTTTTAGATTACTTCCATTCAAAAATTTAGCATTACGTAAGTCTAGCCAAAACTCATGTTTAACGGAGAACTTTGCGCGAAGAATAAATGCCTTCCATGCTTGTACCCTGCTAGAGGTTACTAAGCGACAAAAAGCACCAAGTCTCAGACTTTTCATTATAACTAAATCTATTTTTACTTAGCCAAAACTCAATTGCCATGCCTGGCAAGAAATGTCCTCCACCATGCCCACCGCCGTGCGGACCGCCGCCGTCATGCCCACCACCATGCCCGCCAGCATGCCCACCGCCGCCGGCGTGCCCACCGCAGCCATCATGCCCGCCACCGCAGCCATCATGCCCACCACCGTGCCCACCACCACCACCACCAAAGTGCCCGCCAGGTTGCCCAAAATAGTGCCCGTCACCACAGCAAACCACCTGTCCTCTTCTTTCTCCTATCCCCAAACATTATAAAGTCTCTATGTTTTGTCGTGTTTTCAAGTGTTCAAAGACGATACTAACATACAAAACCGGATCATCGATAAAACCGTACAGGCAATTGTCCATCAGCCATGGTCGCTCACCAAGAAACGTTGGGAACCATCAAACGTGCTGTGTCAGACCTCACTGAATAACTCAATGGAAGAGAGTACTACAGCAATGGAAACGCTGCATCTTCGTCTTTTTAAAAGGAAAGGAAGATTACTTTTGGTGACAATGAAAGTAAGTGATACTAATAGTGACAAGAGTTTGGGGACATTCAATATTGTCATCTTGGATACATCTGTTGAAGAGGAAAAGGATACACTTAGCAATCTGCAACAATACAATCAACACACAATCTAGCATCCCTTTGATCGTGGACAATGTTTCTTGGGGTAATGCTTATTTTGTTTTCATCAATAAAGGATAAGATGGTAAATTCTGTGCGGTTATGATGTGAATGGTAGGCCTGGATATCTGATTAAATCGTTGGTTAACTTTTTAACTATCTTTTATTTACCTACAATCAAACCTCACTCATGCCACGGTAAAAGAGCACTATGCGGCTGCCCAAAAACCACTCCAATTATTTGGGGGCTGCGGTCTATTTATTACCGGTCAGACGCAAGGTTGCTTTTCGCATTGTGAATTTGCGGAGACGAAATGAGAGGAAGAGATGTGTTGTAAACCACCAATAGAATTTCGTTTCTGAGTCTGTTTTTGTCTTTTTTTAGGATGGGAAATCATCAAATGACCCCTCCTGCTCTGGGAGGAGTGGAAGGGAGTGTCAGACTTGTACTGACTAAAACCCATCCATGTTCCTTCTTAGCCCTTTGTGTTCCGGGGCCGCGGTATCTCTTTCGAACAGTCCCGCAGCCCAGTTTGTTTTCGTCTCCAGTTAGCTTTAGTGGAAACGGTTGAGCAGAAAGGAGAAAAGATGTCTGATATATGTTTGGATCAGTCTCCGTACTCGGCATCAGCGCACAGTTAAGACGAGAAGAAACGTTAGTGGCTTGTAGTGAGCGGTGTGCAGCAAGAAGTGAATGGTGTTCGGCTGCCGGTAAACTGGCCTAGCTCCTTAGTGGAGAGCCGCTTCATACATCTCTGCTTGTCTCCGCTGCTTCGATGTAGTCCAACTATTACTATACTAAAAGTTTGACCGTACCGCTGTATGGCTCCTTAAAGGTCACAGTACACTTATCAACTCGGAAAACGATCGTCACCGTATCACCTTTCGCGTCGCCGTTTAACAGACGTCAACCTAACGTAAGCCGTAATCAAAGCGGATCAGCAGGTCCGATACGTCAAATCGGTTACGGCTAGGCGACGTGACGCTGCGCCTACGATTCGTCCCGAGAGCTTGTCCCGAAGCGAGACTATTACGTTACGGTTCCGATTAGTGTGCGTTGCAGTAGGGAGTTTCATACAGTTAAATTAAGATATAAATAAAGACATGAAAGTACACTGTATTTCTATTGTGACAACAATATTAAGAATACCAGCATCCTAGCAACCATACATATATTAGACTTATTGCCTTATCTGCCATAGATACTTCACACATACAAAGAATACTGAATGGCTCGAGTTGACGGTGACGATCCCTTTCCGAGTTGATATCTGTGCTGTGACCATAAGACGGTGCGGTGAGGCGCGGGCGGGAAGGAAAGAGCATGAGATCTTGCGATATCAGTTTGCAATATTTGAAAGCCTTAGAGATAACTTCGTATACTTATTAGAAAATATTATACTACTATAATGGTAAGGTATTTTGATAAGGAAATAAACGGCTTTGACAGAAATTGTGCAATGAGAAACTTTCAGTGCTACTTATTTTATAATTACTGCCGAATTAAGACATTGCTGGCGGGGGTGATACCGTACTCTGACGTAATTTACTGGTCAACATCATTGAAGAAGAAACCTTTTTTTCGAATATACCAAAACCAAACACAGACACAAAAAAGAAACACTGGCCAAAATAATCTATGCCTTAAAGTTCTTTCACAGTGTTATAAGCATGAAGCTGTCACTCAGTACCATCAATCTTAAAGCAAATCAATAAAATGGATTTCAAGTTTAAAGATGTAGTCTCAAATGTAACAACCCCCTTAAACCAAACCAGACATAAGGATGTCTAACGAAGAACCTTGCACGAACAACTGCAAGAATAAAATTACGAATATGACTTCTGTGCTTGTACCCGTACTCTTAGGAGTTAATAAGCGAGGAAAATTGGGCGAAGAAGCACTTGTCACCAGCGTCAAAATCGCACTTGCATAAGTGCCCGCGCAGCTCCCGTTACTGTAGCTACTACAAGCCCAAAACCGTCCCAGATACTGTGTTATAAAAAGCACGCCAACACAAACCTGCATATCAGGTTTTTACTTAGTTGTCTGTCAACGAAGGAAAATGGCCTGCCCACCGCCGTGGCCACCACCATCGGAGCTATCAAATTGCTCACCTCCAGGGTGTCTACCAGGGTGCCCACCACCAGGGTGTCGACCAGCGTGCCCACCACCACGATGCTGCACGCCACCACCACGATGCTGCGCGCCACTACCTCCGTGCCCACCACCACCGTGCCCACCTACGTGCCCACCACCACCAATGCGCTCACCACCACAGTACTGCCCACCACCCCCAAAGTGCCCACCACCGTGCGACCCACCACCACCGTACTGCCCACCACCACCATGCCCGCCACCACTGTGCAAATGTCCTCGTGGGAATTGCCCCTCAATAACTATTTCCCAAACATTTCTATGCCCCAGTGAATGCCCGAATCCCAAAGCATGCCAGAGGGTTATGGTGCCAGAAAAACCAAAAAAACCAAGGTGCTCATGCGACGACGTCAATCACAACGCTGCCGAAAAGTCATTGGACACCATCCAATGTGCTGTGTCAGACCTCGGCTGTAAAGTGATGGACTCAGCGCAAGACGCTGTTGAAAAACTCTGCATCGCAGGTGTCAGGCAGTATGACAAAGTTTCAAAAAAAGCATCTGAATGTTTGTCTAAAGCAAGAAAACCTCCTGGTTCTTGTTCAGGCCCAAGAGAAGTAAGCAATAGTCCTAGTGACACAAGTTCAGGTAGATACAATGTGGTAAACATGGATACAACGAGTGTAGAGGAAAACATTTCACCTGATAATTCGCAACGTTCAGACATCAGCGCAAAACCTA
Organism: Lycophotia porphyrea; assembly: GCA_950005105.1. Classification (NCBI taxonomy): domain Eukaryota; kingdom Metazoa; phylum Arthropoda; class Insecta; order Lepidoptera; family Noctuidae; genus Lycophotia; species Lycophotia porphyrea. The sequence goes on along the minus strand of OX465408.1, from coordinate 11,048,074 downwards.
ACAGCCGCTTTTCATATTTATTTGATCTAGTTGATTCCGCAGTATTAATGGTGCATGATTCTTTGGGTTTTGAATTAAAGAAACCTTTGAAAGAGAAGCCAAAAACTTTTAATGATGAAAGTTCTGCACATGATGCTCCTTCGCCGACACCCTCGTCCCCTCCAGGCCCCACAGATGTGAACAACATAGAGTTTCCTTCAGGCACTTCTGATATATTTTCATCAATCAAGAACAAATTTTGGTCCATGTTCAACGAGGTTGATGATTCAAAAGTGTTATCCAGAAAGTCATCCTCTACGATTTCGGTTTCCGAAAGTGACAAAGGCATAAGAATAATACCATAACGAGGTTCAATAATGAAATCTTTGGGAAACTGCTACATTTTCTTTTATTTACCACTTCATCTGTTTTAATATCTCGTCGCGTAAGACCCGATGCCGTTTTAAAATATTTCTTACTATTATTATAAATACGAAAGTTTGTGAGGATGGATGTATTGTTACTCTTTCGCGCCAAAACTACTGAACGGATTTGGATGAGTTTTGGCACATAGTTTATAACTTTTTATCAAGGTAGTACGATCCCGTGCAACAATTACCGAAGTCCCCGCGGTCGAAACCGCGGGCTTCAGCTAGTACTATATAAAACTGCTGACTCTGTAATGTTGACAGGCCGCCAGGGTCCGCAGAAAGGGCATGCCACAATAGTGGCGATAAGTTCCCTTTTTGAGGAGTGGCTAGAGAGGCGCCACGGCACTCTCACCTTCCGGCTGGCGCAGATCCTCACCAGACACGGTTGTTTCGGGAGGTTTCTGCACCTAATCGGGCGGCAGTTAACACCCGGGCAAACTTGCCCGGGTGTTATCGTGAGAACGAGCGAACCTCACGTCCCAGCCACCGCGGGAGATGCCCCGGGCGTCGGTGGCCACGTGGTGGCTTCCGGCCACCGTAGACGGTAAGTAATTGGCTAGCTCATCGTGCGTCCGTCTTTTGACGACATGCCGTGTTGACGGCGCGTTCGTGTTCCACGCGCGTCTCAAAGAGATGTCAGCAAACAGGAAGGGGCCTGCAAAGGCCGATGTCTGCCAGGGCTGCTCATAAGAGATACCACGGCCCTGGAACATAAAGGGCAAGTAAAGAACATGGATCTGTTTTAGTTAGTGCAAGTCTGACACTACTTCCACTCCGCCCAGAGCGGGAGGGGTCATTTGATGACTTCCCATCTTAAGAAAAAAAAACAAGAAAAGGGTCCGTAGAATAAACAACTTCGCAGAGCGTACGCTGAAACACGTGGCTGGTGCCGGATGTCCGGAGCAGGTGTGTAGCCCTTGTCCAGAAAGGGCGGATTTACTGCGTATTTTTTGCACCAACGTTGCGTCCAGAAGGAACGTACAAAGTGCATACAACGTGCGAGCATTTGGAAACGGATTCAGTCATTGATATTTACGTGCACTGGTTTTGTAGTTTACGCGTAAATTGGATGCAACAAAAGAGTCTCAAATATCTCTGAATCTAGCGAAGCGCACGCGATTTACGCGCGAATTTTCAACTCGCGTGATGTTTGTGGCTGTGATGTATTGGCGCCGAATTCCTCGCCAACGCGCGTTTAAGTTCACGCGAACGATTTGTAGCGAATTTGTTCGACAAGGTCTAAAACTCGCGTGAACATGCGGGCTTAGACTCCGGACGGTCTGTTAAATGTTTGTATGTCCCAGTTTGCGCTACTCAAACTTTTTTGTTTGTTTTGGCCTACGCTTTTAATAAACTCCAGCAGAAAAATGTGTTTCGGTTCTTTCAAATTGGTCTTGATGACGATTCGGAGATAAGATAATATTATTCTGATGTTAAAACAGGAAACTAGTTACAGGAACTCGGCCTTAGTAACTGGACTCTTTGGTTTGGTCTAGCTAGATGATTTAATTAAGTAGTTGCCACTCCAGCTGTTGCTGCGGGTCTGCTGTCTAACCAACTCCTTGACAACTTGCATCGTGTTTGGGATTATCAAAAGGCTTCGGTAAGAAGTTGCCTTAGAAATGATAAATTCTAAATTAACCATTTTCTGATGAGGAAACAGATTTTTTTGCAGGAACCCAGCCGAAATCACCGTAGGCTACCGAGTTTCGACCCTTTTTTTCTCAGCCTGTTTTTTTTTTTTTGTTTGCTAAATCGTCAAATGACTTTTCCCGCTCTGGGCGGACTAAAACTCATCCATATTCCTTTTGTACTGACTAAAACCCATCCGTATTCCTTCCTTGCTCTTTGTGTTCCACGGTATCTCTTTCGAACAGGCCCGCAGCCCTGGCAGGCATCGGCCGCTGCTGGCCCCTCCCTGTTGTTGACATCTCTTTGAGGCGCGTGTCATGAGACGGACGGACGGCGAGCTAGCCCATTACTCACCATCCACAGGTCCGCGTCTACGGTGGCCGGAAGTCACCACGTGACCTCCGACGTTTATTCTCAGCCTAAATGAGTAACTGATGGGCAAACGATGAAATAGAGCTGAGACTGATATACATACAGGGGGCCGGTGTTGGTAAACATCATCTGCCTAGCCTTGTCCCAACTATGTTGGGGTCGGCTTCCTGTCTAACCGGATGCGAGTAAATATCAGAATGTTACATGGAGCGACTGCCTGTCTAACTTCCACAACCTAACTGGGTTGTACGATACCCGAGCCAGTGACTACCTGTAATGACTGTAAGATCGGCAAACGACAGCCGGGACCAACGGTGTGCAGGCGGGACAACACAGAACTAAATTGAATGTACCAACTTTGATGAAATATTATCGTCCTTGAACTGCACACTAAGGCTGCGTTACCACCAAAAAAGAGCGAGGGTGTGTAGCAAGGGATGTGTGTGGAACTATAACTGCAACGTGCTTCTGAGGCACGGAGGAAACTTGGTATGTAATGAGTGGTCACCCATCTACGGACCAATCTAGGCAAGCGCGGTTTAGCCACGAGCTGTAAACATTTTCAAAGACTTTTATGGAAATTGTAATGAAATATTAAGATTGCGACGTTAGTTCTAACTATGGCCATGCACCAAAAGAAGTATGTAGCAATATACTGAGCACTTGTTAGTTCTATACAACCTACAACAGCCTGATATAATAAACAAAATCTATAAAACTGTCACTTTTAGTCCAATTCGACAGATTTGAATTTACAACTAGCATTAAATGCATATGGTGCTCTGTGTTTACAATTTTTGAATAATTTATAAAATCATTGTCTGAAGAAAAGTCATGCACGAAGAGGAAGAGCATTTAAACTTTCATGGAGGTTACTAATTTTCAGTGAACATCACCACAAGCCCGCTTAGTGCCCATCATGTCTGATGTCATACCCACCACCATGTGCATATCGACCCCCATCAAAGTACTCGATACCGTTCCCGACACCGAGCTATAAAAGGAAATCCGAACGCTTGCTTTAATCGTGTCCTCCAAAATCAGATTCGAGCAAAACTAAGAAAATGGGTAATAGCTCTTCAAAGAAATCAGATGAACCGTGCTGCCCACCAACTTGCTATCCACCACCATGCTGCCCACCAAACTGCCCACCACCTTGCCCACTACCTTGCCCACCACCTTGCCCACCACCTTGCCCACCACCTTGCTGCCAGAACCCATGCTATCCACCTTGCTGCCAGAACCCGTGCTACCCACCTTGCTGCCGGAACCCGTGCTACCCACCTTACTGCCGGAACCCGGGCTTCCCACCATGCCCACCATTCCCACAGTGCCCACCACCAAAATGTCCCAAGTGCACATCACCACTGGATCCAGTCTGGTTAAATAAATATATGCATATTATGAGAAAAATGATCAGATGAGACTTGTTTGTTTGTAAGCGAAATGAAATTGGCGGTCCACCAACGCAATAGATGAAATAAATATTTATTCACCAATCCTATTTGAAGTTGTTGGTTTGATCTAGAGACTAGTTGGTAAATGATTGTTCTTACTTTATGGCCTTAAGACCTGAACTCCACCAAAAGCGAAGACAAGACGTGAAGAGAGATATGTTGTAAACGTAAAATAATAGTAAAATTTCTTTAATTACACTTCTCGTTCTGCTGGGAGCACCTTAAAGCTAAGCCGTGCTGTTAAAAATGTTTAAAAACATTTTCTAACACTAATACATTAAAACATGTTCTGGTAAAATAATCGCTTAAGCGAAGCGAGCTCGAGACTTGGGGCACCCCGACGTAAGGTTAGGTTAAAGCTCGATTTACATCAAACGAACACAGAGCTAGAGCTAGAACAAGAGCATTCTTTTGTAATCTTTTAGTGTTTAGTGTAAACGAAAGCTAAATCATATGAAAGAATGTTCTTTGGCAACAATCGGCACCACTGCCTGATTTTGTACTCATTGTTTTTTGCCTTTCTCGGTGGTAAGTTGCAAGAAGCGACTCCATCTTTTTTTTTAATTATTTAACATTACATTCCAGTAGTTCTGCAATTTCCTGCCAAGCATCTTGTTTGTAAGTTGTATTGTTATAGTGTTCATACGTCGGATCCCACAGACATCTGGAATTTTGGTAGGCTTCTATCATTAATAAATATTTTTCCTTAGACCAATCCATAATTTAATCGATAAGATATGTATACAATCGCTAGAACACAAGAACGCTTTGAAGAGACCGCTCAGGAGCGCAAGCACGTTTGAACACGCAAGAACGCTCTAAGCAACTGTTCGCGCGCTCCAGCGCCGTTTACATCGAGCGAGCGAGCATTCTTAGAATATTCCATAGAATCTATGCGAACGCACTAAGAACAACGAAAGATGACAGGCGAAACAGGCGCAGAGCAATCTAATCCTGCATACACTTTCACATGTGCGTTTTACATATACAGCTGCACTTCCACATATGCGTGGCTGTTGAAAAACAAAACTTGGTAATTACATACTCAAACTCTCAAACTCTTTATTGCATTCATGTGAACATTTAGTAAAATATGGCATCATGTGTCTAACCAAAGGGTATCGTATTACCAAGTACTAACTGAGTTGTGGAGGTCAGGTAGGCAGTCGCTCCATGTAAAATACTGGTATTCAGCTGCATCTGGTTAGACTAGAAGCCGACCATAGCATAGTGGGGAAATGGCAGGCAGATGATGATTTTGATGATGTTGATTTTTCATTGAAAAGATTGAATGAATTGTTTTCATTGCAAACCAAATTAAAAAAAAGAAGCTAATGTACAAAAACTGTGTGTAAAGGTACTCAATAAAAACCAAAATATTTTATTTCTCATAGGCCTACATGGGCATTTATAAAATGTCGACAAAAAGGTGCACGGTTCTGGTTGGTCGTTTCCTATGGAGAAGAACCGGCAAGAAACTCCATGGTTACTTTTTTTTAATCATTTGGTATTACAATATTATCATGTTACAGATTTTAATGCATTTTACTTTTGAAAAAAGTGCTGAAATTGTGCACATGATAACAAAAAAAACCAGTACCGTTTTGCAGTACGCCTGTGGACCCTGTGGTGACGTCACACGACCTACTTACCCACACCACAGCGTGCTTCTACAGAGCCCTGATGTTTTCAGCTCGGAGTGAGAATTATAGTCAGTGTCTGATCACTGCCGAGTTGAAACCTGTTAGTTGTGTGTTTTCATAGCACGAAACCTATCGTCTGCTCACATAATGCTCGAGCCTAACGGAATAAATCCTGACATTTCCGACATGTACATACATTATGGATAGTCGCCATCAGATATATCTTAGCGGGCCAGGTACTCAAATATTTCAGAGCAGCATTTTCTTCCTTTTTTCTTCCTTTCCTTTTGTGTCCCACTGCAGAGCAAAGGCCTCCGTTCCTTTTTTCAATAAATTCGTTACACTAGATAAGGTCAATAATATGTCATGAGAGCATGTCATTTGAAATAAATATAAGAACAGCGAGTTTTCAATAAATTTGGAACACATAACGAGGGAAAATTATCAGAAAGCACAGAACGTCAAGGGTATCTGCGCAGTCAGCATGATCATAAAGATCGAAACATTTATGGAAAATATACCTTAAGTCTGTATCACACAGTTTATATTCGTTACTATATTGGCTTTAAGTTAAACTATTATGAATTATATTATAAATAATTATATATTTATAAATAATTATATTATATTAATTATTTATTTATATCCCTTTTACCAACTACTTCACTACGCGTAAACCCGAATAACTATCATAATAACTTCGAATAACTTTCTCCGACGTTTAAATTTCACATAATTTCGCATAATATTTCAAAACATGTCACGGTGCACTCTCCGCATACTCAGCTGTCGACTGGATAAATGTTTACAAACAAATGATAACAAATGTTTTATTAGTTACAATTTGTTAACTAACAATTTTGTTTAGAAACGTTTTCTGACATGAAAACATTTTCTTAATGAAATGTTTGTTTAGGAATACGTTTAATAATGCTTGTAAATATTTTTAATGGGATAATAATGTAATGGGAGCACCATTAGTGAAAACGGTTGAGCAGGAAGAAGAAAGGTTTTCTCATGTTTGTTTAGACCAGCCTCTACAATCGATAGTAGCTGGTAGCTGAGTAAAGTGAAGACGAGATTGTCGTACGTCGAACGGCATTCGTGAACGGACTTCCTTTTGTGTTAGATTGCGCCAGAGATGTTATGGATATGATATTTCGGATCTGGATACGGATATGGATAAGGGAATAAAATTATATCAGTTTCGGATACGGTTACGGATATGTAATTATTTCGGATTATCCGTTAGTTTCGGATAGTTTCGGTTACGGATATAATAAAGAACTAACTAGTTATGAAAGAGGTTATATTATGACTAGAAATAATGAACAAACTGCAAGATTCATACGTTGCGCTCGAGCGGCGAAACAAAAACGCCCTTATACGAAACTATCCGAAACTTGTGAGACAGATACAGTTACAGTTACGGATATATTTTTATTTCGGATATCCGATAGCTTCGGTTACGGTTACGGAGCTCCATAACATCCCTGGATTGCGCTAAACTGGACGTGAGTACTGGACGTGAGTAGCCCGTACACACGTTTCTACTCCAGTCTAACCAGTTTGCAACTCCGGACAGCTTCAGTATAAATAAATAAATAAAATCTAAATCTCGGAATATTTTTAATATGCGGGGGGTTCTGGTGCGATAAATCGACCTAACTAGGTTTCATTTTTGGAAAACGTCGTTTTATCCGTGTTACCGAGCAAAGAATCAAAATGGAAAGAGAAATAGACGGGAAAAAATCGTCCGTACTGTTTTGACAGCATTGCTACGTTGGCAGAAACGATGGATATATTGTGTAAGGAATGATATCATCATTTGCCTAGCCTTTTCCCAACTATGTTGGGGTCGGCTTCCAGTCTAACCGGATGCAGCTGAATACCAGTATTTTACATGGAGCGACTGCCTATCTGACCTCCACAACCCAGTTATTACTGGGAAATACGATACCCCTTGGTAAGACTGGTTGTCAGACTTTTTGGGCCACTGACTACTTTAACGACTGTCAAAGATCTTCAAATGACAGCCGGGACCAATGGCTTAACGTGCTTTCCGAGGCACGGAGGAAACTCGGTATGTAATGGGTGGTCACCCATCCACAGACCAACCTAGGCAAGCACGGCTTAACCTAAAGATCGACCCGAGCGGCTGTTATTGTTTAGCCACGAGCTCCTCTGTGGAGCTGCTCCTCCTCCTCCTCCTCCTCTGTGGACCTGCTCTGTGTAAGGAATGATATAATAAATAATAATGGAGTAAATGATAGCGTGGCGGTTACAATTATGGCAAAAAAAAACATGTTGCGTACCCTAAGTAAAATCGGACAAGGGAAGGGAGATAATGATGATTATATACTTAGTACTTATTAGTTCCATGCTGAATAAACAAAGTCTTTTAAACTGTCACCATAGCATGTCTCAAGGTAAACAAAAATTATCAGTCCCGTTTCAAAATATTTCACTCAGTAAGTAGCTGTTAAAAAACGGTAATATTCGAGAAAGAATCCGTTTGGTTTAAGTATTTTACTCTTTGCTATCACCCGCTATCACCAAATCAATTCAATGGATTTTAATTTAATTTCGTTTTAGTAACCTATCCAATTTTTCTGTTTAGTGAAACGCCATGCTTAAAGAACTGCAAGAACAGAAAGAGGCCTTGAACTCTTTCGGGAGTTACTAGGCGAGGAAAAGCACCAGATCTCGAAGAGGAGCATTGGTGTCCATCACCACTATGCCCGCTAAAGAGCCGCTAATCGTAGCCGTCACCATTTTTCAAATCGTGGAAGCCGTGCTCCCATCCACTAAAGTGGTCACTACTCTGCCCACCACCGTGACCGATTACGAGCTTTAAAAGGAAATCCAAACCCAAACCCTTGATCCAATCGCGCCCTCCAAAATCAGGTTCCAGCAAAACAAAAAAAATGGGTAATATATTAGGCAGTCCTGCAAAGAAACCATCATCGTGTTGCCCACATAGCCTACCTTGCCTACCCCCACCCAGGAGACCTAGATTCCCCACTATATGCCCATGCCCACCACCCCCACCAGCTCCATGCCCACCGCCACCGTGCCCGCCCATATCTAATTGCCCGTCAAAGTGTCCACCACCCCCACCACCTGAGTGTCCACCACCCCCCCCTCCTGAGTGTCCACCACCCCCTCCACCTGCGTGTCTTCGACCCCCACCACCTGAGTGTCCACCACCCCCACCACCTGCGTGTCCACCACCCCCCCCACCTGCGTGTCTTCGACCCCCACCACCTGAGTGTCCACCACCCCCACCACCTGCGTGTCCACCACCCCCCCCACCTGAGTGTCCACCACCCCTTCCACCTGCGTGTCTTCGACCCCTACCACCTGAGTGTCCACCACCCCCACCACCTGCATGTCCACCACTCCCACCACCTGCGTGTCCACCACTCCCACCACCTGAGTGTCCACCATCCCCACCACCTGCGTGTCCTCCACCCCCACCACCTGCGTGTCCACCACCTGCGTGCCCACCACCTGCGTGTCCACCACCACCGTGCCCGCCAAAGCCTGAGTGCCCGACATCAAAGTGCTCACCAACATCGTGCCAAACCTTGTTACACAATGCTATTACAAAACTGAAAAAGATTATAAGATAAGATATTTTTGTTTGTAAGCGTAATAAAATGGGCTTTGCACCACCATGGCCACCACCACCGTGTCCGCAATCTGCCCACCAGTATCGGGCCCACCACCACAATCTATGTATACGACTAAATAAAATAGCTGTTTGTATTTTAAAATAACTGCTTTTTACTAAATGCATGTGAAAGTATATACAGTACTTTTAACAAGAAAATTTTGTCTGTATGGCTGTCGGTCTGTCTGTCCATTTGTTCCGGCTAATCACCGAAACGGCTAGGCTGATTTGACGTGACTTTTGATGGCAGATAGCTGATGTTATAACTAACTCCGGCAACTTTTATTTTAGAACAAGAATTTGTGTGGGCGAAAGTTTGGATGGATACCAGAACGGCTGAACGGATATAGATTAAATTCAGCACAAATATACGTAATAGTCTGGAATAGCACTTAGGCAATATACTATCGTGCTAATAACAACATAACATAGGGGGATGAACAATGTTGCATTATGTCCATATTCCTCAACTGTTTGACAATTACTGACAACTGTCAAAACATGCATAACAACGGCTATTCTAACCCATTTTTTTTTTTTGGAACGTTGCCCATACTTAGAATTTCTCCTGTATCGTGGGCGCGTTCACAAACATTTAAACTCACATACACAAACAGCCAGACCCGTAACAACTATCTGTAGGCCATACAAATATTGGTTCTGTATGGGGATCGAACCCGCGACACGCAGCGCAGCAGTCAATTGCTCAGCCACTGCGCCAACCGTGCCGTCAAATTTGTTATTGAAGTAAGTAGCCTGACGGTTCAAAGTTCGCGAGTTCGAGCCGTAGTCAGTATTCACTTTTTGTGATTATTTTGATTTTTTTTTTAGTTTCCAAAATAAACACGGTTCGCGAGTTCGATCCCCAGCTGGTTTTCACTTTTTGTAACTAAGTATTTTGTTTTATTCTACTGCTTTCTTTTAAAATGATTATAAATAGATTAATATATACTTTTGTTTCCATTTTAACCATTAAAAAGACAGTTATCTAATCATAAATTAACAAATAAAAATTGACCAATTACACAGTATGAAAAAAAATCTCTAAAAAGTTTAAAATAAAAACAACTTTAAAATTAGATATAACCAACGGTGTTTTAGATTTGTCCCGTGCGGGAATCGAACCCGCGACAAGCAGCGCCGCAGTAAATCGCTCAGCCACTGCACCAACTGTGTCGTCACATTGCGTTTGTTGAGCTGAATCTTTTGCTGGCCCAACTTTGCAAGGACCGCTATAAAGGGTGTAAAAAGACTCTTAACGAAGCCGAAAGGCACTTGTTCTCCTCGCCTCATTCATCATCATCATCATCATCATCATTTCAGCCGAAAGACGCCCACTGCTTGACACACAGCATAGGCCTCCCCTAAGTGTCGCCACATTGACCGGTCCAGTGCGATCATTTTTTTGTTGTAGACCATACCTGGGAACCTTCTAGCTACGGAGATATTGGGGGTCAAACTTTCAACTTTTTCACTAGTTTTTTTTTTAATACCTGTGTTTAATGTATTTTTTTTACTTTAGACACCTTCATGACCGGTACTATTCAATCCATCCATCAGCACAATGTTTTGAATGCGTTGCATTGAGTCCTACCCTAAAAAGTGATTCTTCACTCCAAAAAAAAAGTCGTTTCCCAGCAATAATTTTTGTGTAAAGTTACTTAGTTTGATGTACAGAATGCTTGGTTGACGGCTTCGTGAAGAGTCTGTTTACACCCTGTATACAGCTTTAAAGATTATATAATAAGATAAATTTTGGACCACTCCTGCCCCACACTTCAAAAATCTCCTGTACCGTGGGTGTGTTTTCAAACATTATTTTAGGCCGGGGAGTCATTTTGCTACAGTACAAGTTAATAGTATGGGACGAGTGCACAATGTCGCACTAGCATGCATTACATGCGTTGAATCGCAGCTTACAGGATATCCGCGGCAAAACGAGGCTGATGGGCGGCGTTGTCGTTTTGGTCGCTGGCGACTTTATACAGATACTGCAAGTTATTGATGGGGGTACACCAGCGGCGACGGATAAACGCATGTCTCAAGGCGTCGCCAGTGTTGTCCAGGATCGTAAAACTCCATCTTACCAGCAACATGCGCGTCCAACTAAACAACGACCACGAAGCAGGTGTCTTTGCAAATCATAATATGCTGCTGCAAATGCGAGTGGGTGGTCTGAGAGACGCAGATGGGAAAATTACCACCCCATGCGCCAATACAGTACTTTAAAAGGTACTGAAAAAGTGCAAAATAAATGCACCTAATAATTTGTGCTTCTGCGATGTGGCGAAGAGTCTTAAAGACAAAAATTAGCTTTCTGATTCTTTTGTTAAGTAAATCTATATGTGCTGAAAAGGTCAGGCCATCGTCTAGTATTACTCCTAGATATTTAATGGTTTGACAACGTTCTAATTTAGGGCAGATACATGTCACATTACCAGGCAGTAAACATGTGTGCGCTGCTAAGGTGTACGAGTCTGCAGGTTGAGTGTTTCGTAAGCTCTACGTAAGAATTTTAGTTTTATCGGTGTTGATTGTGAAAGTGTGTGTGCTGAGCTAGTTTAGGACACCATTAAGTTATTTTTGAGCTGAATCGAAGGTATCGTTCCAAGCGTCGCCAGAGAAGGTAAGGACGGTGTCGTCAGCAAACGCTATGACTTTTCCATCCCCCAATTAAAGATTACAGAGTTGGTTTACATTAATCAAAAATAGGGTTGGACCAATGACACTGCCTTGGGGTACGCCGAATACAGTGTCATTGGTCCAACACTATTTTTGATTAACGTATGATGTTATCATTATATTATTATTATTCTCTTGTAAGTGGCTCTTCTGTCTTTTTGAGAAAGAATATATTAAGTAAAAAGTAAAGTATAATATATTAAACCGAAGTTCATTTACTGATGGTATCTTCAGCACAACTTAAATAGCTTATATCTCGAAAACGTAATGTTGTTTTATTTTTTCTATTTTTAAGCAGTTTTTTCCTTTTTTGAATGAGATGTCTTCGAGCTCAATGTATTTTTGTTGCTTATTAAGTTGATCACCTTTCTATAAATATCGTTTGTTTCTATGTTGTAATTTTCTTGTGTTTTGACTATTTCTTCGGATGTTATACTGTGTTGGGACGTCGCATCAGTCGCGCAAGTATTTTTCCCCTTATGAAAGTGTTTTCGCTGTTTCTATATTGTTTGTGCTATTAATTGATATTCTTTATTACGCTAACATCTTGAAAACACTTGGGATGATTACTAGTTATAAAGTCTATTTCATTGCGGTAAGTTCCATCAGGCGATATCCAGGTCCATTTCTTGGCATGCCTTTTCTTGAAAACGCTATTTAATATGGTTAAGTTATTCTCCAGAGCCAAATTTACAATTCTCTTGCTTCTCTTTCTTCTTTTTCGTATACCATAATTTCCTACTACTGACTCTTCACCGTGCTTTTGTTTACCTATTTTCCCATTGAAGTCTCCCATGATAATAACGTTTTAACAGGCAGTATCTAGTGTAGTTTAAAGTTTGTTGTACAATTCATCTTTTGTTGTTTCGTCCGCTGCTTCTGTTGGCGCGTATATTGGTACTATAGTCCATATTTTAGCCTTGTAGCTGAATATTTAGTAAAGCTATCCTTTTGGATATGCCTTTGAACTCCATATCGACTCTTTGTTTCACCAATGTACTACACGGTGTAGTCGTTATGCTCTTCGATGTGATTTCCCATTCGTCTTACTTCACTCATACCAAGAATGTCCCATTTAATTTTACACAAAGCTATCTCTAATTCGAGAAGTTTTTCTGTCGTCCTTAGTGAAAGTGTGTTTAGGGTTTTTCTTTTTCTTTAGGTGTTTCATTTGTTCCATTTGCTGAAGGGTAGTGGTCTTATTTCTCCACGGTGAGAAACCGGCTTGGGGTGCATTTTCAGATGTAATTTCTGTATTAATTATTCTTACTTATTTTCGAGTACCGGTGGTCATTACAGGTTTTTTGGGATCTCTGACAGTGAAGCAGTTCTGCCTCGTTCAACGTAGTTAAATATGTTGGGTTTTAGGATTTATTTTCCCTTGGTGGGTGTGGCAACTGGATTGTCTTTTAAGTCCATTTTATTTTGAGATGACAAGTTGGGTGAGGGTGAGTCATGGCCTTCTCTTTTCCTCTTGTCTCTATTTGTTCCCGATGATTTATAGAACTTGACGCCCTGGATAGGAGGGTCTGCAATCTACTGACCGCAAACCGAATGCATCACCCACGGTCATCGGTGATGAGACTGTATATCCCGCGGAAGTGCGGAGGTTGTGGCTTCTTAAATGCCAAGACCTTGCACAACCGCGAGGTATGCAGTCTCAGAGAATATTTTCTCAAAACCGACGTGGGGATTCACCGAGATGTAGTCTCAGTGGACAAGGGCCTCACCGCGCTCTCCTAGGCTTACGAGAACTGGCGCAAACCTGTGGTATTGGATACTAATGACCACAGGGAGGTATGGCAGAGCAAGGAGCTACATGGACGCTTTTTCGGGGCCTTACGTGGGCCTCTTGGCATCCGTATCTTGGCTACGATTCGTAACCTCTTTGGGGAAACCGAGGGTGGTTTCGTCTGTGCGATTATGGATGAAGTTATCATGACGAACAATTATCGGAAATATATTGTCAAGGACGGTTGACATCTGTCGGGCATGCCACCGTCCCGGTGAATCGATCCGACATATTGTTTCCAGTTGTTCTCGTCTTGTTAACGGTAAATACTTGCACATACACAATCTAGGAGCTAGGATTATCCACCAGCAACTTGCCTTGCAATACAATCTTGTAGGTTCTGAAGTGCCATACTACAAGTATGCGCCCGACCCAGTTCTTGAGAACGGTCATGCCACATTGTATTGGGATCAATCTATCATCACCGACAGGACTATTTTAGCAAATAAACCTGATATTGTGGTGACTGATCGCCGAGAGCGCTGTACAATGATTATTGACATCACTCTCCCTCATGTCGAGAATCTCGTGAAAGCCGTGAATGATAAAAAAATCAAGTATCTTGATTTAGCACACGAGGTTGTCGACTTGTAGGATGTGGACTCTGCAATCATTGTACCGATAGTCGTTACGGTTAATGGACTTATAGTAAAGAGTGCTCGACCAACACCTTAGGAGGCTCTCATTACGCGGCTGGCTTGACCCAGCCTGGATTGATTCAGAAAATAGTACGCCTGGACACGACACGCATAGTAAGGAGGTTCCTCTCTCTGGAGCCCCGACCACCAGCAGCCTGGACCTTGTTCCTGATGCCGATGGGCCATCTATTTGTCATGAAGAAATGAAGTTTAAAAATTCGAGGTCTTCGAAGGATACCCGAGGAGAGGCACCTACGGGAAATACAGTACTTCAGTTAGTAGAAAATATTTTGTCTCATACAAAACTAGTTTGTATTGCATATACACCAGCTATCGATTAATATAGATTTTAACCGTGGCCGCAAACTTTAAAATTTAAATGTTGGAAGCTGGCAGGGGCCAGGTTTCATACAAATATCTTCCAAGCCCTTTGAGTTATGTTCAATGGAAAAAAAAATGTCGGCATGAGATAAAACACGACAGAATGGGGCTTGGTTGGTGCGTTCGTGTTCCACGCGCGCCTCTAAGAGATGTCAACAAACAAGGAGAGGCTCGCAAGGGCCGATGCCTGTCAGGGCTACGGGACTGTTCGAAAGAGATACCGCGGCCCTGGAACACAAAGGGCAAGGAAGGAACATCGATGGGTTGTACTCCGCCCAGAGCGGGAAAAGTCATTTGACGACTAAGCAAACGAAAAAAAAAAAGAACAGGCTAAGAATAAAAAGGGTCGAAACTCGGTAGCCTACGATGATTTCGGCTGGGTTCCTGCAAAAAAAAACTGTTTCACTATGCCCACGCCAATAAAGACCCAGGCAGCACTTATTAGTTCCATGCAATAGCCTGAAAAAAAATGTATACGGCAGGCAATTACCAAATCCAATCAAACCAGTTTCGATTTTATTTTTAGGGTTTCGTAGTCAACAAGGAATCCTCGTAGTTTCACCATGTCCGTCTGTCTGCAGCTTAGCTCAAAGACTCTTAGAACTAGAAAGCTGTAATCTGGCATGAATATACAAATTACTTACGCCGAAAAATTGGTAAAATACAATTTCGAAAAGTATTTTTTTTTAGGGTATCTCCTGTAGGGTATCTCTACGCGAGAAATAAACACATCCCTCCTTTACATGTACTGTAAAGGAGGGATGTGTTTATTTCTCGCGTACCCCATAGTCTCGAAAGTCGTTCGATAGGTCTTTAAAAAATATTGCGAAAATATTGTGTTAAAATCATTTTTTGATTAAGGGATTCGTTTGTGAAATATTAAGCTTTGCAGTGTACAAGTGTCCCCCCCCTATACCTGTTCAACAGTTGTGTTTGGGAGTTAAAAATTTATGGTAGTCACGGTTAAGAAGGCTTTACAAGTTTACAGTAATAGTCGACCAATTTCACTTATAAAAGGTATTTAATTTGTTTACATATTTTTCGAAACACAATGTACTGGAGTACAGGTTTTTCAACTGCAAATATTGCAACTGCAAATGTTCTTGTTGTTGTTGCTGTTTGTGTGTTGTTTGTTTTTTATATTACAAAAAAAATCATTGTTCGGAGGCAGATCGGACCGTATCCGCATATTTTGATGGGCAACTACGGAACCCTACATTGTGCGTGGCCTGACTCGCAATTGGCCGATTTTTTGGTTGTACTATACAGTTCCATGCAGAGTAAACATAATCTTTAGAACTGTCACCATAGCATTTCTCAAGGTAAACAAAAGTTGTCAGTCCCGTTTCCAAATATTTCACTCAGTAAGCAGCTTTTGAAAAACCGGTAATATTCGAGAAAGAATCCGTTTGGTTTAAGTATTTTACTCTTTGCTATCACACGACATCCGCAAGAGAACCAAAGTTACCAACGAAGCCCGAAGAATTGCCAAACTTAAGTGGCAGTGGGCAGGGCACATTGCTCGCAGAACGAATGGCCGATGGGGCCATAAAGTTCTGGAGTGGCGACCGCGAACCGGAACACGTTGCGTTGGAAGGCCTCCCACTAGGTGGACCGATGACCTGGTGAAGGGTGCGGGGATCCGCTGGATGCGAGTCGCACGGGACCGGTCAATGTAGCGATACTTGGGGGAGGCCTAAGTCCAGCAGTGGACGTCTTTTGGCTGAAATGATGATGATGATGATGATCACCCACTATCACCAAATCAATTCAATGGATTTTAATTAAATTACGTTTTAGTAATCTATCCAATCTTTCTGTCTAGTGAAAACCCATGCTCGAAGAACTGCAAGAACAGAAAGAGGCCTTGAACTCTTTCGGGAGTTACTAGGCGAGGAAAAGTACCAGATCATGAAGCCTTAGTGTTCAAAACCACCATGCTCACCATCATAGCCGTCAACATGTTAAAAATCATGGACACCGTGCCAACAAGTACTCCCACTTAACCGACCACCTTGACTGATAACGTACTATAAAAGGAAATCCAGTAAAATAAAGAAAATGCGTATTACATTCATCTGTGCAGCAAAGGCACCAGCCAGGCCACCGCCACCTCCATGCTACCCACGTTGCTACCCACCACCTATCAACCCACCTTTCGGCCCACTTTGCTGGCCACCATGCAGACCATCGCTCCCACTACTCAAACCCATAATATATAATTGCCCAACACCACTAGCCCCGCCACCTCCGTCCCCACCAGCAAAGTGCCCCTTAAAGCCGGCCATACCTAAGTGCAAACCACCTCCACTTCCACCACCACCACCCCCACCACCTACCCCATCAGCGTATAACCCACGTTCAACATCACCACAGCCCATATTACCACAGTGCCATTTAAGGTTATGTAAAACTATGACAGTTATGAAAAGATTTACCAGATGAAAGCTATTTGTTTGAAAGCTTAATAAAATGGGCTTTTCACAGCCACGCAATCTCCGTGCTGGCCGCAAACACCAAAATGCCCACCAGCATGGAGCCCAACACCACAAAAGACTACATAAAAAAATATATAAATATTTATTCACCAATCATGTATGTAGTCTTTGTTTTGGCCTAGAGAACGGTTGGTATATTATACAGCGTGTAACGGAAAGGGTATATATAGCCGAAAGTGGGTCACACAACTCGTCATTCTGAACAACTTTTGCTCTACGACTTTGGAAAATTCGCGAAAAAATTATTTGCTTCTCAATACAAACTTTGTTGGACTTTTTAGTACGGGGAGTAGAATTTTTTTTCACGAATTTCCGAAAGTCGTAGAACAAAAGTGGTTCAGAATGAAGAGTTGTGTGAGCCCCTTTCGGCTTTATATACTCTTTCTGTTACACGTTGTATAAGCAAAACGGCCAGCTCAATAATGATTTCATACAAGAGACCTCATTATGGTCGTGTGGTGTCAGCGTGTAGACACAAACGGCGGGGACTACTATCTCACTAAATCGTTCGTTTTAAGACTGTTTAAGGTGGTTGCGTCAGGGTAGCCCGCGAAATTCAAATTTTCTTACGTTTTTTGCAATTTGCAGGTCATTGTCAGGTTGTAAGTTGATGAAAAATGAGTCGCGCCAATAACACGTATGTAGTTATAGAATCACAATCATGAAAATCATCAATATAACCCTGTAAGACCATTTAACCCTATAGAATGACTTTTTCATGAAATATTCATTAATTACATTATTTACATGAACTTAGAGGGTTGTATTGATGATTTTCATGATTGTAATTCTGTAACTACTTACGTGTTACTGGCGCGACTAATTTTTCATCAACGTACAACCTGACTCTGACCTGCAAATTACAAAAAAACCTAAGAAAATTTGAATTTCGCGGGCTACCCTGACGCAACCACCTTAAAGTATTGTTTCAGAAGTTTTTATAAGCTGTAACCAAGGAAATTGTTCAAGAGTATATGAATTATTTACGTATGTTTAGGTTATTTTGAGTAGTTCTCAATTCGTCGAAATCTTTTTTTTATGTATCTTCACCGATTACTCTGAGACGCCTGAACCTAGGAAAAACCTTTTTTTATATGTATTCAGAGTGTAAGGGACAACTCTCCACAGACTGATGGGTTGAATTCAATAAATCATACAAAGATGACCGTTCCACGAATTTATGTATTTCAGGAACATTATGGATATCCAGTAAACATTTGTTTTATTTCTTTATACGTACGTAATGTATCATTACCGTGGTAAAACGCACGTAGCAAACGGCAAGCGCGACGATGAACTCGATAAACTGTAGCTGGGCAGGAAGTGAACAGCTGATAAAGAGCTGACAGATGATCAACATCTATTGTTAATTATTTGATTTTAGCCGTATTATTTACATAAATGGAGTGCTGCTTACAGAGTATGTGAGTTTACATTGAAATAAAGGTCACGAACGAAACAACTACCTAAGTAACTGAAAAACGGTAAAAAAAAACCCGAGAAAAATTCCGGTGGAACATGATTCGAAATAAGGAACTGAATGCATCCTGTCTGTTTGCGAAGAGCTGTCCTTTACATGAGATACGTACGTTTCTATAAAATCAAGGAACTCTTTAATTTAGTGTTTTGTAACAATTTTATAAACCATGAATATTTCATCTGTAAGCACTATAATATTTGGAAATAAATTCAAACTGTAAATTGAACTAAGTTTTTGAATCTGAACAGAACCCCTCCACCCCTCCAACCCTCACGAAGTCGAGGGTTATTTGTGTATAGTTACAGACTGGTGAATAAAGGAGACATTTTTTTTTGTTTGGAGAATAGGCCCGCTACGTAAATTTTAGCGTATAGTAATGAAACGTATATTGATTTCTTCCTTACATTCTCTAGATTCATCATTATCATCATTTCAGCCCGTTGCTGTCCACTGCTGAACATAGGCCTCCCCAATCGATTTTCAACGTGTCCAGTCCAATGCCACCTGCATCCAGCGACTCCCTGCAGTTTTGACAAGGTCGTTTGTCCATCTGGCAGGTATCCGTTCCACGCTGCGCTGCAGTAAGTAAGCAAGCTAAAGTGGCTATGGGCAGGCCATATAGCGCGAAGATCGGACAGCCGATGGGGCAAACAGATACTGGAGTGGAGACCGCGCATTGGAATCTCTAGATTAGAGTGGTAATATTAACTTTGTCTAACCGGAATATTGAGAAGTTTGAAATTGAAAACGCGAATCTAACAATAACCTCAAAACGTCAATAATAATAATAATCTCTTTAATTCAGAATAAAATTCCATAAAAATATGTTAGCAGAAGATCACTTAAAAACTATGTTAGTGTACAAAAACAATTACATACAAAGATGTTAGTAACATAAAAACTTAACAACTATGTTAGTAGACATTCACAATATTTACAGGAGCATGTAATTGACTTAAATGCCAGATAAAAGAACAATCCAGTTTGTTGGCAAAAAATAATAATAATAATGTCTAATTGAAAACGTTTAACCGGTATTTTAAGTTAAAGTACTCGTAGTGCACTGGTTAGTACATATTAGAAAATCTAATAACGGACACTCGGTACCTACTTGGCTATTAACACCCGGTCCTGTCCTACTCAAAAAGCACAACAGAACCAACAAATACTCTCCCATAGTCGAGGAAGTCGGGCTGTTGGAGTCCAACCCGGACTATTCCTTTGTGAGACTAGGCGACGGGCGAGAAACGACAGTGTCTAACAGACATTTAGCCCGAACAGGAATAGAAAGCGCGGAAGAAGACGAACGCAACTTTTTCACTAGTTTTTTTTTAATACCTGTGTTTAATGTATACACTTTTTTTACTTTAGACACCTTCATGACCCCGGTACTATTCAATCCATCCATCAGCACAATGTTTTGAATGCGTTGCATTGAGTCCTACCCTAAAAAGTGATTCTTCACCCCAAAAAAAAAGTCGTTTCCCAGCAATAATTTTTGTGTAAAGTTACTTAGTTTGATGTACAGAATGCTTGGTTGACGGCTTCGTGAAGAGTCTGGTTACACCCTGTATACAGCTTTAAAGATTATATAATAAGATAAATTTTGGACCACTCCTGCCCCACACTTCAAAAATCTCCTGTACCGTGGGTGTGTTTTCAAACATTTAGGCCGGGGAGTCATTTTGCTACAGTACAAGTTAATAGTATGGGACGAGTGCACAATGTCGCACTAGCATGCATTACATGCGTTGAATCGCAGCTTACAGGATATCCGCGGCAAAACGAGGCTGATGGGCGGCGTTGTCGTTTTGGTCGCTGGCGACTTTATACAGATACTGCAAGTTATTGAGGGGGGTACACCAGCGGCGACGGATAAACGCATGTCTCAAAGCGTCGCCAGTGTTGTCCAGGATCGTAAAACTCCATCTTACCAGCAACATGCGCGTCCAACTAAACAACGACCACGAAGCAGGTGTCTTTGCAAATCATATTATGCTGCTGCAAATGCGAGTGGGTGGTCTGAGAGACGCAGATGGGAAAATTACCACCCCATGCGCCAATACAGTACTTTAAAAGGTACTGAAAAAGTGCAAAATAAATACACCTAATAATTTGTGCTTCTGCAATGTGGCGAAGAGTCTTAAAGACAAAAATTAGCTTTCTGATTCTTTTGTTAAGTAAATCTATATGTGCTGAAAAGGTCAGGCCATCGTCTAGTGTTACTCCTAGATATTTAATGGTTTGACAACGTTCTAATTTAGGGCAGATACATGTCACATTACCAGGCAGTAAACATGTGTGCGCTGCTAAGGTGTACGAGTCTGCAGGTTGAGTGTTTCGTAAGCTCTACGTAAGAATTTTAGTTTTATCAGTGTTGATTGTGAGAGTGTGTGTGCTGAGCTAGTTTAGGACACCATTAAGTTATTTTTGAGCTGCATCGAAGGTATCGTTCCAAGCGTCGCCAGAGAAGGTAAGGACGGTGTCGTCAGCAAACGCTATGATTTTTCCATCCCCCAATTAAAGATTACAGAGTTGGTTTACATTAATCAAAAATAGGGTTGGACCAATGACACTGCCTTGGGGTACGCCGAATGCAGTGTCATTGGTCCAACACTATTTTTGATTAACGTAATTATGATGTTATCATTATATTCTCTTGTAAGTAAAAATATATATAATCATATTAAGTAAAAAGTAAAGTATATATTAAACCGAAGTCCATTTACTGATGGTATCTTCAGCACAACTTAAATAGCTTATATCTCGAAAACGTAATGTTGTTTTATTTTTTCTATTTTTAAGCAGTTTTTTCCTTTTTTGAATGAGATGTCTTCGAGCTCAATGTATTTTTGTTGCTTATTAAGTTGTTCACCTTTCTATAAATATCGTTTGTTTCTATGTTGTAATTTTCTTGTGTTTTGACTATTTCTTCGGATGTTATACTGTGTTGGGACGTCGCATCAGTCGCGCAAGTATTTTTCCCCCTATGAAAGTGTTTTCGCTGTTTCTTTTATTGTTTGTGCTATTATTTGATATTCTTTATTACGCTAACATCTTGAAAACACTTGGGATGATTACTAGTTATAAAGTCTATTTCATTGCGGTAAGTTCCATCAGGCGATATCCAGGTCCATTTCTTGGCAGGCCTTTTCTTGAAAACGCTATTTAATATGGTTAAGTTACTCTCCAGAGCCAAATTTACAATTCTCTTGCCATTCTTGCTTCTTTTTCCTTTACCATAATTTCCTACTACTGACTCTTCACCGTGCTTTTGTTTACCTATTTTCCCATTGAAGTCTCCCATGATAATAACGTTTTAACAGGCAGTATCTAGTGTTCATCTTTTGTTGTTTCGTCCGCTGCTTCTGTTGGCGCGTATATTGGTACTATAGTCCATATTTTATTCTTACAGCCTTGTAGCTGTATATTTAGTAAAGCTATTCTTTCGGATATGCCTTTGAACTCCATATCGACTCTTTGTTTCACCAATGTACTACAGGGTGTAGTCGTTATAAATGCTCTTCGATGTGATTTCCCATTCGTCTTACTTCACTCATACCAAGAATGTCCCATTTAATTTTACACAAAGCTATCTCTAATTCGAGAAGTTTTTCTGTCGTCCTTAGTGAATGTGTGTTTAGGGTTTTTCTTTTTCTTTAGGTGTTTCATTTGTTCCATTTGCTGAAGGGTAGTGGTCTTATTTCTCCACGGTGAGAAACCGGCTTGGGGTGCATTTTCAGATGTAATTTCTGTATTGATTATTCTTACTTATTTTCGAGTACCGGTGGTCATTACAGGTTTTTTGGGATCTCTGACAGTGAAGCAGTTCTGCCTCGTTCAACGTAGTTAAATATGTTGGGTTTTAGGATTTCTTTTCCCTTGGTGGGTGTGGCAACCGGATTATCTCTTAAGTTCTTTTTATTTTGAGATGACAAGTTGGGTGAGGGTGAGTCATGGCCTTCTCTTTTCCTCTTGTCTCTATTTGTTCCCGATGATTTGTTTACTATTATTTTGTCATACCTTAAAAATCTATCTTGTTAATAAATAAATATTTTATCTTCAAAATCATGTGTATTTTCCATACATATAGATTTGACGATGGAAATTACGACAGGGCGGTTTTTAACATTTTTATTCTTGCCAATAATATATATATATATATATATTACTAATTTTCTGGCTGCTTAGTGCCTGTTTCTATGATTGTGTCCTTGAGGAGGTCTACCAGTTCAGCGTCTGATTTTCCAATCTCCTCAATGTCAAAATAGACTAAGTTGTATTTTCTTTTCTCTCTTTCCATGACCTCAAATTTCTGCTCCAATGTAGTTATTTTGTCTTTTAGTCTAGTGTTTTCTTCAGTTATTATTTTTAATTTCTCATCCAATTCCTTCATAACATTTTGCGTCACGGACACTGTTATGAGTTTAGTTTGTTTGTTGGCGGTCCAAATGGATTCAGAAATAGAAAGACGGGTAACCAATACCTGGAAGAGATTTTGGTCCCTCAAAGAAGTGCTGAAAGTATACAACATGCATATTACCAATTCTTACCTATGGGTGCCAGACCTGGGTAAACACACAAAAACAAAACCAAAAACTGATAACATGCCAAAGAGCAATGGAGAGGAGTATACTGGTTTACACATATTGAGAGAAAAAGATCTGTAGATCTAAGAAAAATCACTAAAATGGAAAATGTTGTTGTCAAAACCCAAAAACTCAAACGGAGATAGATAGGCCGCATGATGGGAGAGGAGAGTGATAAATGGACGAAAACAATAACAGAATGAACCCTAGATTCCAAACAAAGAGAAAACGAGGAAGTCAAAGAAAACGTTGGTCGGATGACATAAAAAGGCATGCGGGTCCTATATGGCACAGCTTACCTCAAACAAGAGCGAAATGAAAAGAGCTGGAGGTGGCCTTCCGGAATATTTAATGATAATATTTGCAATTGTAAAAATAGATGCAACTCTTCGCACCTTTTTGGTGTCGTGTATGAGGCAGTGGAGGACGGTCCTTCTCTATCCAGGATATCTACAAGTTCTTGGGAGCGTTGAGCCGATCAGGATTGAGCGAGGAATTTTTCAGGGTGACAGTTTGAGTCCGCTTTGATTTTGTTTGGCCTTGAATCTTCTGAGCACACTGCTGGAGGATTCAGGACTAGGCCACCGGTTGAGAAGAGATAGTCAGGTTATATCTCACCTCCTTTACATGGATAGTTTGAAAATTTTTGCTCCCAACAATTTGCAACTGATGGAGCTACTAAAAGTGACTGAAACTTTTAGTAACGCCATCAATATGGAATTTGGTATGGACTGATGGGATTTGGTGCAGTCATGCATATAAAGCGAGAGGAGACTATGGAATCCGTAGGACTCTGGGAGACTCAACTATAAACTTATATATATAATTTTCGGATTCCATATACCATAGATCCCTCTCCTCAACAGAGACCTACAAGTATTTGGGTATGTCAGAAGCATTAGGCATCAATGCTACCGATATGAAACCATCATTGAAGGAGCGCTTCTTTGGCCGCCTGAATAAAGTGTAAAACAGTCTTTTATCAGGCCGAAACAAGGTGCGTGCCTTTAATGGTTGGGTCATGCCGGTTTTGATGTATTCTTATATATACTCAAATGGATTCAGATGGAACTTGACACCCTGGATAGGAGGAACCGCAATCTACTGACCGCAAACCGAATGCATCACCCACGGTCATCGGTGATGAGACTGTATATCCCGCGGAAGTGCGGAGGTTGTGGCTTCTTAAATGCTAAGACCTTGCACAACCGCGAGGTATGCAGTCTCAGAGAATATTTTCTCGAAACCGACGTGGGGATTCACCGAGATGTAGTCTCAGTGGACAAGGGCCTCACCCCGCTCTCCTTGGCTTACGAGAACTGGCGCAAACCTGTGGTATTGGATACTAATGACCACAGGGAGGTATGGCAGAGCAAGGAGCTGCATGGACGCTTTTTCGGGGCCTTACGTGGGCCTCTTGGCATCCGTATCTTCGCTACGATTCGGTAACCTCTTTGGGGAAACCGAGAGTGGTTTCGTTTGTGCGATTATGGATGAAGTTATCATGACGAACAATTATCGGAAATATATTGTCAATGACGGTTGACATCTGTCGGGCATGCCACCGTCCCGGTGAATCGATCCGACATATTGTTTCCAGTTGTTCTCGTCTTGTTAACGGTAAATACTTGCACATACACAATCTAGGAGCTAGGATTATCCACCAGCAACTTGCCTTGCAATACAATCTTGTAGGTTCTGAAGTGCCATACTACAAGTATGTGCCCGACCCAGTTCTTGAGAACGGTCATGCCACATTGTATTGGAATCAATCTATCATCACCGACAGGACTATTTTAGCAAATAAACCTGATAGCGCCGAGAGCGCTGTACAATGATTATTGACATCACTCTCCCTCATGTCGAGAATCTCGTGAAGGCCGAGAATGATAAAAAAATCAAGTATCTTGATTTAGCACACGAGGTTGTCGATTTGTGGGATGTGGACTCTGCAATCATTGTACCGATAGTCGTTACGGTTAATGGACTTATAGCAAAGAGTGCTCGACCAACACCTTAGGAGGCTTTCATTACGCGGCTGGCTTGACCCAGCCTGGCTTGATTCAGAAAACAGTACGCCTGGACACGACATGCATAGTAAGGAGGTTCTTCTCTCTGGAGCCCCGACCACCAGCAGCCTGGACCTTGTTCCTGATGCCGATGGGCCATCTATTTGTCATGAAGAAATGAAATTTAAAAATTCAAGGTCTTCGAAGGATACCCGAGGAGAGGCACCTACGGGAAATACAGTACTTCAGTTAGTAGAAAATATTTTGTCTCATACAAAACTAGTTTGTATTGACACCAGCTATCGATTAATTTAAAATTTAATGTTGGAAGCTAGGCCGGGGCCAGGTTTCATACAAATATTTTCCAAGCCCTTTGAGTTATGTTCAATGGTAATGGTTATGTTGATTGGCGTGTTGGTCTAGTGGTTAGTGACCCTGACTGCTAGGACGGAGGTCGTGGGTTCGATTCCCACACAGGACAAATCTTTGTGCGATGAGTACGATTATTTGTTCTGTATCTGGGTGTATAATTTATCTATAATATGTATGTATTTAGAAATATATAAGTATGTTTATCAGTTGTCTGGTTGCCATAGTACAGGCTCTGCCTAGTTTGGGATCAGATGGCGGTGTGTTGGTTGTCCCAAGATATTATTATTATTAATGGCAAAAAAAAATGTGGGCATGAGATAAAAAACGACAGGATGGGGCTTAGTTGGCGCGTACGTATTCCACGCGCGCCTCAAAGAGATGTCAACCAACAGGGAGAGGCTCGCAAGGGCCGAAACATACAACGAAACAGGCTGAGAATAAAAAGGGTAGAAACTCAGTAGCCTACGATGATTTCGGCTGGGTTCCTGCAAAAAAAATCTGTTTCACTATGCCCACGCCAATAAAGACCCAGGCAGCACTTATTAGTTCCATGCAATAAGCCTGAAAAAAAATGTATACGGCAGGCAATTACCAAATCCAATGAAACCAGTTTCGATTTTATTTTTAGGGTTTCGTAGTCAACAAGGAACCCTCGTAGTTTCACCATGTCCGTCTGTCTGCAGCTTAGCTCAAAGACTCTTAGAACTAGAAAGCTGTAATCTGGCATGAATATACAGATTACTTACGCCGACAAATTGGTAAAATACAATCTCGAAAAGTATTTTTTTTAGGGTATCTCCTGTACATGTAAAGGAGGGATGTGTTTATTTCTCGCGTACCCCATAGTCTCGAAAGTCGTTCGATAGGTCTTTAAAAAATATTGCGAGTTTGTTTAAATAATCTTTTGATTAAGGGATTCGTTTGTGAAATATTAAACTTTGCAGTGTACAAGTGTCCCCCCCCCCCTCTACCTGTTAAACAGTTGTGTTTGGGAGTTAAAAAATTCATGGTGGTCACGGTTAAGAAGGCTTTACAAGTTTACAGTAATAGTTGACCAATTTCACTTATAAAAGGTATTAAATTTGTAAAACATATTTTTCGAACACACAATGTACGGGAGTACAGGTTTTTCAACTGCAAATATTGCAACTGCAAATGTTGTTGTTGTTGTTGCTGTTTGTGTGTTGTTTGTTTTTCATATTACAATAAAAAACATTGTTCGGAGGCAGATCGGACCGTAGGAAGTGTCCGCATATTTTGATGGGCAACTACGGAACCCTACATTGTGCGTGGCCTGACTCGCAATTGGCCGATTTTTTGGTTGTACTATACAGTTCCATGCAGAGTAAACATAATCTTTAGAACTGTCACCATAGCATTTCTCAAGGTAAACAAAAGTTGTCAGTCCCGTTTCCAAATATTTCACTCAGTAAGCAGCTTTTGAAAAACGGTAATATTCGAGAAAGAATCCGTTTGGTTTAACACGACATCCGCAAGAGAACCAAGGTTACCAACGAAGAATTGCCAAACTTAAGTGGCAGTGGGCAGGGCACATTGCTCGCAGAACGAATGGCCGATGGGGCCATAAAGTTCTGGAGTGGCGACCGCGAACCGGAAGACGTTGCGTTGGAAAGCCTCCCACTAGGTGGACCGATGACCTGGTGAAGGTTGCGGGGATCCGCTGGATGCGAGTCGCACGGGACCAGTCAATGTGGCGATACTTGGGGGAGGCCTAAGTCCAGCAGTGGACGTCTTTTGGCTGAAATGATGATGATGATGATGATCACCCGCTATCACCAAATCAATTCAATGGATTTTAATTAAATTACGTTTTAGTAATCTATCCAATCTTTCTGTCTAGTGAAAACCCATGCTCGAAGAACTGCAAGAACAGAAAGAGGCCTTGAACTCTTTCGGGAGTTACTAGGCGAGGAAAAGTACCAGATCGTAAAGCCACCATGCTCACCATCATAGCCGTCAACATGTTAAAAATCATGGACACCGTGCCAACTAGTACTCCCACTTAACCGACCACCTTGACTGATAACGTACTATAAAAGGAAATCCAGCAAAATAAAGAAAATGCGTATTACATTCATCTATGCAGCAAAGGCACCAGCCAGGCCACCGCCACCTCCATGCTACCCACGTTGCTACCCACCACCTATCGACCGACCTTGCGGCCCACTTTGCTGGCCACCATGCAGACCATCGCTCCCACTACTCAAACCCATAATATATAATTGCCCAACACCACTAGCCCCGCCACCTCCGTCCCCACCACCAAAGTGCCCCTTAAAGCCGGCCATACCTAAGTGCAAACCACCTCCACTTCCACCACCACCACCCCCACCACCTACCCCACCAGCGAATAACCCACGTTCAACATCACCACAGCCCATACTACTACAGTGCCATTTAAGGTTATGTAAAACTATGACAGTAATGAAAAGATTTACCAAATGAAAGCTATTTGTTTGAAAGCTTAAAAAATGGGCTTTTCACTACCACGCAATCTCCGTGCTGGCCACATACACCAAAATGCCCACCAGCATGGAGCCCAACACCACAAAAGAATACATAAAAAAAAATATAAATATTTATTCACCAATCATGTATGTAGTCTTTGTTTTGGCCTAGAGAACGGTTGGTATATTATACAACGTGTAACGGAAAGGGTATATATAGCCGAAAGTGGGTCACACAACTCGTCATTCTGAACAACTTTTGCTCTACGACTTTGGAAAATTCGCGAAAAAATTATTTGCTTCTCAATACAAACTTTGTTGGACTTTTTAGTACGGGGAGTAGAATTTTTTTTCACGAATTTCCGAAAGTCGTAGAACAAAAGTGGTTCAGAATGAAGAGTTGTGTGAGCCCCTTTCGGCTTTATATACTCTTTCTGTTACACGTTGTATAAGCAAAACGGCCAGCTCAATAATGATTTCATACAAGAGACCTCATTATGGTCGTGTGGTGTCAGCGTGTAGACACAAACGGCGGGGACTACTATCTCACTAAATCGTTCGTTTTAAGACTGTTTAAGGTGGTTGCGTCAGGGTAGCCCGCGAAATTCAAATTTTCTTACGTTTTTTGCAATTTGCAGGTCATTTTCAGGTTGTAAGTTGATGAAAAATGAGTCGCGCCAATAACACGTATGTAGTTATAGAATCACAATCATGAAAATCATCAATATAACCCTGTAAGACCATTTAACCCTATAGAATGACTTTTTCATGAAATATTCATTAATTACATTATTTACATGAACTTAGAGGGTGGTATTGATGATTTTCATGATTGTAATTCTGTAACTACTTACGTGTTACTGGCGCGACTAATTTTTCATCAACGTACAACCTGACTCTGACCTGCAAATTACAAAAAAACGTAAAAAAATTTGAATTTCGCGGGCTACCCTGACGCAACCACCTTAAAGTATTGTTTCAGAAGTTTTTATAAGCTGTAACCAAGGAAATTGTTCAAGAGTATATGAATTATTTACGTATGTTTAGGTTATTTTGAGTAGTTCTCAATTCGTCGAAATCTTTTTTTTATGTATCTTCACCGATTACTCTGAGACGCCTGAACCTAGGAAAAACCTTTTTTTATATGTATTCAGAGTGTAAGGGACATCTCTCCACAGACTGATGGGTTGAATTCAATAAATCATACAAAGATGACCGTTCCACGAATTTATTTATTTCAGGAACATTATGGATATCCAGTAAACATTTGTTTTATTTCTTTATACGTACGTAATGTATCATTACCGTGGTAAAACGCACGTAGCAAACGGCAAGCGCGACGATGAACTCGATAAACTGTAGCTGGGCAGGAAGTGAACAGCTGATAAAGAGCTGACAGATGATCAACATCTATTGTTAATTATTTGATTTTAGCCGTATTAATAAGGAACTGAATGCATCCTGTGTATTTGCGAAGAGCTGTCCTTTACATGAGATACGTACGTTTCTATAAAATCAAGGAACTCTTTAATTTAGTGTTTTGTAACAATTTTATAAACCATGAATATTTCATCTGTAAGCACTATAATATTTGGAAATAAATTCAAACTGTAAATTAAACTAAGTTTTTGAATCTGAACAGAACCCCTCCACCCCTCCAACCCTCACGAAGTCGAGGGTTATTCGTGTATAGTTACAGACTGGTGAATAAAGGAGACATTTTTTTTTGTTTGGAGAATATAATATAATAATTCAATTATTTATTCAAGTAACAAAACTCATGTGTTAGTAACAATCTGACTTATTCCTATGCTAGTAAACTAAATTAAAACATAGATAAAGACAAGATAAAGAAAGGAAAGTAACATACAATATACAAGACAGTGATATTAACCTGCAGATCCAGCAGAAATTTTGCAGCATCGGTTAACGATCGCACAATCCAGCCGGCCCGCGATCATGTTTAGGATGCTGTTGGTGCTGCCCCGTACCCTGCGTACCAGGGATGCGCATCTCTTACGCATTACTGTATAAAAGCAATCCACGCGGGCTTCTGCAAACATCCCTGAAGCACTACAGAAACGCGGCAACCCCATCAGCACCCTAAACGCGTTGTTGTATTGGACTCGAAGGGCGCTGTACGCCTTTAGTGTAAAATGAGCCCACAGGCTACACGTGTAGAATGAAGTACAATATCCACGGAACAACACGACTTTGACTTCACTCGAACAGCGTGCGAACCTGCGAGCTATCCTGTTAGCACGTACAGACAGCGCCCTTCGCTCCCGTTCGATGTCATTATCATCCCTAAGGTCAGCAGTCAGAATGTGTCCTAGATATTTAAATTTGTTTACTCTCTGTAGAGGAACATCGCACACAACTGCTGCCGGCCTCAAAGACCATAACTTCACTCTTTTTCACATTGTACACAAGTCCATGTTGTAATGCATACCTTTCACAAATCCCCAACAACTTGCTGAGACCACAGGGTGACGCACTCAGCAACACCATGTCGTCCGCATAGCTAATATTATTTAAGCACACTCCATCTACATAGCAGCCCACCCTGGTGCTGCTGAGCTCCTCAATCAGCTCCTTCACATACAGGTTGAAGAGCGTGGGTGATGTCAACCCTCCTTGTCTCACCCCGCACTCCAACCCATAAGCGTCAGATACGACCCCTGCCCATCTGACACTATTGACCTGGCTTCCATACCAGAACTTAACGATATTTATAAGCTCTTTTGGTAATTTAGCTTCATCAAGCTTTTTCCATAGCATTTCATATGAAACCAGGTCAAAAGCTTTCGAGAGGTCGAGAAATCCAGCGTATACGGACGTTTTCCGATCCGTATAATATTTGACAGTCTGCTTAAGACACAAAATAGCACTATCCGTAGACAAACCGGGCCTAAACCCAAATTGATTGTCATGTAATTTTACACATTTATTTAGTTGCGTGTTAAGCAGACCGTCAAATATCTTCGAGATGATTGTCGCCAATGATATAGGCCTATAGTTATTTTTGTCGGCTAAATCGCCAGTTTTATTTTTAACTACAGGTACTACCAGCGTTTCCAACATCTCGACAGGCAGATACGCATGACTCATGCACAATGCGAATAACATGGACAATGTCCTGGGCAGATGGGGACCCGCGTATCGCAGGTGCTCAATGCTGAGGCCATCATGGCCGGGTGACTTACCTCTAGACATTGATGATATTGTTTTTTCAATATCTTTGGCGCTGAACCTTGTTTCAAGCTCCATTCCAGACCTAACATCGAGCACCCATGACGACGGCCCCAGCGGCGATTTTACACTAAAGTGATTCATAAAGATATTCGCAATCTCCTTTGAATCACTTTCTCCATCGATACACACAGGGAGCCCAGGTCTTTTATTTAACCTATAGGCTATCAATAGGCCCGCTACGTAAATTTTAGCGTATAGTAATGAAACGTATATTGATTTCTTCCTTACATTCTCTAGATTCATCATCATCATCATTTCAGCCCGTTACTGTCCACTGCTGAACATAGGCCTCCCCAATCGATTTTCAACGTGTCCAGTCCAATGCCACCTGCATCCAGCGACTCCCTGCCGTTTTGACAAGGTCGTCGGTCCATCTGGCAGGTATCCGTTCCACGCTGCGCTGCAGTAAGTAAGCAAGCTAAAGTGGCTATGGGCAGGCCATATAGCGCGAAGATCGGACAGCCGATGGGGCAAACAGATACTGGAGTGGAGACCGCGCATTGGAATCTCTAGATTAGAGTGGTAATATTAACTTTGTCTAACCGGAATATTGAGAAGTTTGAAAATGAAAACGCGAATCTAACAATAACCTCAAAACGTCAATAATAATAATAATCTCTTTAATTCAGAATAAAATTCCATAAAAATATGTTAGAAGAAGATCACTTAAAAACTATGTTAGTGTACAAAAACAATTACATACAAAGATGTTAGTAACATAAAAACTTAACAACTATGTTAGTAGACATTCACAATATTTACAGGAGCATGTAATTGACTTAAATGCCAGATAAAAGAACAATCCAGTTTGTTGGCAAAAAATAATAATAATAATGTCTAATTGAAAACGTTTAACCGGTATTTTAAGTTAAAGTACTCGTAGTGCACTGGTTAGTACATATTAGAAAATCTAATAACGGACACTCGGTACCTACTTGGCTATTAACACCCGGTCCTGTCCTACTCAAAAAGCACAACAGAACCAACAAATACTCTCCCATAGTCGAGGAAGTCGGGCTGTTGGAGTCCAACCCGGACTATTCCTTTGTGAGACTAGGCGACGGGCGAGAAACGACAGTGTCTAACAGACATTTAGCCCGAACAGAAATAGAAAGCGCGGAAGAAGACGAACGCACCGAAACTGTAGAATCAGAAACTCCTCCTTTGTCTCTACAGAGAGTACTGCACCAGATACTCCTTCAATTCGGCCAACTACAAGAAATAGAAGACCACCTGCCTATCTACAAGACTACGACACCTCAAGCTAGAATGCAGCGGGGGAGAATGTGGTAACTTCTTAGTCGCCACATAAAGTCTCCTTAAGAGTCTATGCTTTTCAGTGTATGAAAGTTGTCATGCTTTAATTATTATCTAATGTCTGTACAAATTATAAGTTCAATAAAACCAACATTTGCGATTGGCCTGTTGGTCTAGTGGTTAGTGACCCTGACTGCTAGGACGGAGGTCGTGGGTTCGATTCCCACACAGGACAAATCTTTGTGCGATGAGTACGATTATTTGTTCTGTATCTGGGTGTAAATTTATCTATAATATGTATGTATTTAGAAATATATAAGTATGTTTATCAGTTGTCTGGTTACCATAGTACAGGCTCTGCCTAGTTTGGGATCAGATGGCGGTGTGTTGGTTGTCCCAAGATATTATTTATTATTTATTTATTTGGTAATTCATGAAGCCATCAACCGGCCACAAAGCCAGACTCCGTAGTAGCTGCTATTGAGAAATTCCTGATGGAAAAACCCAATAGCACTTTGCCCGACCCGGGACCGAACCCAGGGCCTCATGCTCAGCAGTCGCGCTTGCGTCCACTAGACCAGGTTTTAAATTACCTATTTAATTTAATTAAGTATTTACCTAACTTAAATTTTACAAAATTCTTTCACATATAGAAAGATCAGCGAGTAATATTTATGTGCTGTATTTTCGAAATCCACGCGGACGAAGTCGCGGCTGAGGTGCTAGTAGTTTAATTATATATCATTGACCAAAAAGTTATTATTTATCGAGAGCATTTTAAACATGACACTGTCTGTACAATTTTTTGAAGAGAGCTAGTTTAGAGTCCCTGCAGAGTTTTTATCAGTCGATAGTTTAGTTGGGTTGGGTTACTACACGCAATTTTTTTTTTCACGTTGTGGAAGTCCTCCTTGGATGTTCTCCGCCCTGGGGAGAGGGGAAGAGTCTGTCAGACTCATAACATAACATCACGCCTGTAATCCCCGTAGGGTTAGGCAGAGGTGTACCTAATAGTACACCCACATCAGACTCGACTGTCAGACTCGTACTGAATAAAACCACAACGGTGTTCCCTCGCACATTTGCGTCGAAATGCAGCGGGATGTAATGCGACTTCCACTGCCCTGGGCTAGTGCCGGCCCACTTGACCTGTGGGCCTTATCCCGTCTAAGAGAGGTGCGCGTGGAACATTACGCAGCGCCGCTTCGGGTCCAGTGTAAGGGGAAAGAGGGGGGGTGTCCCCGAATCCGTCGCCCCTGAACTTTTTTAGGTGGCCGGAAGAGGGCGTTGCTGTCTATGTACTAGGCCAACTAAACAATCTGGTTGAGGACGACAGCACAAACCAGACCAACAGTCGATCGACTGCACTCGATGAATTTACTAGTTACAAAAATTTGACCAGTTAGAGCTATCCTCGATAAGAGCGTTATACTGATCTAGCAATTGGTCAATAATTTAGTTTGAAGACAATAGTGTGTTTCGGGAGATTCCTGCACCGAATCGGGCGGGAGGAAACGCCCTGCTTGGGCGGAGCACCGCCATGTCCTCGTTGCGGCGATCGGCGGCGGCGACCTATCGCATCCGGCCCTGGTTAAATCCATGGTCCGGAGCGAGAGGGAATGGGACGCCGTCACCTCCTTCTGCGAAGCAGTCATGCTAGCGAAGGAGGTAGCGGAGCATGAGAGGGAGAGAACCTCTCATCCCAGCCGCCGCGGGAGACGCCCCGGGCGTCGAGGGTCACATGGTGGCTTCCGGCCACCGTAGACGTGGACCTGTGGACGGTGATTAATGGGCTAGCTCGCCGTCCGTCCGTCTTTTGACGACGTGTTGACGGCGCGTTCGTGTTCCACGCGCACCTGAAAGAGAATTCAGCAAACAGGGAGGGACCCGCAAGGGCCGATGCCTGCCAAGGGAGGATTCTCTCCCTCGAGGATCTATTGCGGGACTGTTAGCCCTGGAACACAAAGGGCAAGGAAGGAACATGGATGGGTTTTAGTCAGTACAAGTCTGACACTCCCTTCCGCTCTGCCCAGAGCGGGGTCGTCATATGAATTTTCCATCCGAAAAAAAAAAGAAGGCAATAAGGCCCATCGAACTATGTTACAAAAAGTTTGTTTGTTACCTTTTCACGCCTAAACTACTGTAAACTAAACCGATGATCCTAAAATTTTACATATACGTTGTCAGGTGTACTAAAACGGACATAGGGTAACTTTTATCATAAAAATAAATGCTGTTCCCGAGGAAAACAACAATAACGTTCTTATGATAATAGATGGCGCCACGTGTCTTTCGAATCATGAAAGAAATATATAATTACAAGCAGAGTACAACCTGAATTGATTGTCATAATACTAAATCAACGCGAGAGAAGCCGCGGGCATAAGCTAGTTTCTTTATTAAATAGAATGACTAGGCAATCGCAAAGAGCAACAGAGTCTACACACAATAAAGTCTAATTTAGACCGCTAGCGCTATTTTTCCTAAATAATTATGTTGCTGTGAGCCGTTTTAATATTTTTAAATATGTAGTTAACTATTTTATTAAGTGTAGTGGCAGGCACCGTGGTGGTGGACAGCACGGTGTTGGTGAACTAGGTAATAAGCGCTTTGGTGCGAACGATGGTGGTGGGCATTTTGGTAGTGGCGTAAAAAATGTGGGCATGTGATAAAAACAGAAGATCGGGTTTAGTTCTGACTTTGCTCACGCTAATAAAGACCATGCAGCACTTATTGGATCCATGCAAAATCCTGATTAAAAAAAATCTTCAATACTAAGATGCTCTATGAAAATTTTTAGAAATGTCACACAAACCAATTCCGATTTTAATTTTATAATATTTTAGTAATTATCCAATCTTTCTGTTCAAAAAAGCGAAAGCGAAAAGCCATGCACGAAGAACTGCAAGAACAGAAAGAGCCCTTCAATACTTTCACCATCGCTTCGAACACTGTGCTCACCCCAAAGTAATAACCACCGCGGCTGATAACTTGCTGTAAAACCAGTCCCATCCACACCTTGCTCCAATCGTATCCTCCAAAATACGGTTCAGCAAAACTAAGAAGAAGTTGAAGAAGAAGTTGTTGTAGTTGTTGTTGTTGAAGATGTCTGCCTGTGCAACAGAAAAAATTACCTTCTGTCAATCATCTAAGTGCCCGCGGTCCATTCCTAGGTGCCCGCCGCCCATTCCTAGGTGCCCGCCGCCCTTTCCTAGGTGCCCGCAGCCGTCTCTGCCACCTGAGGGCCCACTGCCGTGTCCACCTAAGTGCCCGCACCCCTTTCCTAGGTGCCCGCCGCCACCTAAGTGCCCGCCGCCCTGTCAACCACCTAAGAGCCTGCCGCCGTGCCCACCGCCGTGTCCACCACCTAAGTGGCCGCCGACGTGCCCGCCGCAGACGTGCCCACCACCGCGTCCACCACTTAAGTGCCCGACGCCATGCGCACCGCCGTGTCCACCACCTGAGTGCCCGCCACCGTGCCCACCGCCGTGCCCACCACCGTGTCCACCACCTAAGTGCCCGTCACCATGCCCACCACCTAAGTGCCCGCCACCGTGCCCACCGCCGTGCCCGCCGCCGTGCCCACCGCCGTGTCCACCACCTAAGTGCCCACCACCGTGCCCACCACCGTGTCCACCACCTAAGTGCCCGTCGCCATGCCCACCACCTAAGTGCCCGCCACCGTGCCCACCACCGTGCCCACCGCCGTGCCCACCGCCGTGTCCACCACCTATGTGCCCGAGGCCGTGCCCACCGCCGTGTCCACTACCTGAGTGCCCACCACCGTGCCCACCGCCATGCCCACCTCCGTGTCCACCACCTAAGTGCCCGTCGCCATGCCCACCACCTAAGTGCCCGCCACCGTGCCCACCAACGTGCCTACCGCTGTGTCCACCACCTATGTGCCCGTGGCCGTGCCCACCGCCGTGTCCACCATTTATGTGGCCACCACCGTGCCCACCGCTGTGTCCACCACCTATGTGCCCGTCGCCGTACCCACCGCCGTGTTCACCACCTAAGTGCCAGCAGCCGTGCCCACCGCCGTGTCCACCACCTGAACCTAAGTGTCCACCACCTCAACCTAAGTGTCCACCACCTAAGTCCCCGCCGCCGTGTCCACTACCTGAGTGCCCACCACCGTGCCCACCGCCATGCCCACCTCCGTGTCCACCACCTAAGTGCCCGCGGCCGTGCCCACCAACGTGCCCATCACCTAAGAAATCGCCACCGCTGTGCGCACCACCTAAGAAATCGCCACCGCTGTGCCCAACACCTAAGTGCCCGCCACCGTGCCCACCAACGTGCCTACCGCTGTGTCCACCACCAATGTGCCCGTGGCCGTGCCCACCGCCGTGTCCACCATTTATGTGGCCACCACCGTGCCCACCGCTGTGTCTACCACCTATGTGCCCGTCGCCGTACCCACCGCCGTGTCCACCACTTAAGTGCCAGCAGCCGTGCCCACCGCCGTGTCCACCACCTGAACCTAAGTGTCCATCACCTCAACCTAAGTGTCCACCACCGTGTCCACCACCTAAGTCCCCGCCGCCATGCCCACCGCCGTGTCCACCACCTATGTGCCCGAGGCCGTGCCCACCGCCGCGTCCACTACCTGAGTGCCCACCACCGTGCCCACCGCCATGCCCACCGCCGTGTCCACCACCTATGTGCCCGAGGCCGTGCCCACCGCCGTGTCCACTACCTGAGTGCCCACCACCGTGCCCACCGCCATGCCCACCTCCGTGTCCACCACCTAAGTGCCCGCGGCCGTGCCCACCAACGTGCCCATCACCTAAGAAATCGCCACCGCTGTGCGCACCACCTAAGAAATCGCCACCGCTGTGCCCAACACCTAAGAAATTGCCACAGCCGAGCCCACCACCTAAGAAATCGCCAACGCTGTGCCCATCAACTAAGAAATCGCCACCGCCGTGCCCACCACCTAAGAAATCGCCACCACTGTGCCCACCACCTAAGAAATCGCCACCGCCATGCCCAAAACCTAAGAAATCGCCACCGCTGTGCCCAGCACCTAAGAAATCGCCACCGCCGTGCCCACCACCTATGAAATCTCCACTAAAGTGTCCACCATCTAAAAGCGATTCAGATTCATGTCCACCAGCTACATGCCCAGAGTGCTACCCAAATCCAAAGTGCCGGCCACCATCGTACTCACTACCACCGTGCCAAATTAGGTTACTCAGAACTATTTCAATTATTAAGAATATTATCAGATGAGACGTATGTGCTTATAAACGTAATAAAAATGGGCTGCCACCATCTCGGCCGCCCAAAGTGCCTGCCACTACCAAAATGCCCACCACCATATTCACCAACACCGTGCTGACCACCATCACGGTGCCTGCCACCACAATAAATAAAATAATTAAGAACATATTTATTCACCCACCGTGTTTTTGCAAGGAAAACAAATCAAGGTTATATAAACTGAAAATCTATAGGGAATGTCTATTAAAGTTTTGACCTCGCTTTGTTGAGACCATAGCACAGTATCTACATATAAGGGACAGCCCTCCACAAACTGATGAGGTGAATTCAGTATATCATAATCTGAATTTATTTATTTATTTAAAGATGACTGTGTACAAGAAATTATTTTAGGGATGTTATGGGAATCCAATAAAGGAGATGGCTAAATAGAAGTATGGACGACTGACGAATATGGTACCTAGCATTATGTAACGCTGAATATTAGTATTTCATATAAAAAAGGTTTCAGGAACTTTTCATATCTTTACAATTATTAAAATCAAATCGTGTGACTTTACGTCTAGTGCTATAAACTTTTACCTACGTTTGGGTGTATCTGCGATGAAATTGATAATAATTGTATTGTATAATAATTGTATTTGTGACGCGACCCACCCCGATTTCGCACGGTGGTACTTGAGTAAATATCTACAAATGGGTAATCATCATCTGCCTAGCCTTTTCCCAACTATGTTGGGGTCGGCTTCCAGTTTATCCGGATGCAGCTGAATACCAGTATTTTACATGGAGCGACTGCCTATCTGACCTCCACAACCCAGTTACTACTGGGAAATACGATACCCCTTGGTAAGACTGGTTGTCAGACAAATGGGTAATAAATAAATAAAATAAAAAAGCCTTTTAATTTCATTAGCTATTAAAGTTACGTAACAAAAACGAATGCCATGCGAATTATGAATTGATTTTATGAGTTATTTGCAAAAATATATATGAAGATTCAATTTTAGTAACAAAATTCATGAAATAATGTAATTGATAGATCACAATTTCTCCATTTTCAACTTCTGGTGAACGATAGAGCGTCTATTACTTGAGTTTTTTTCCTTATTAAATTACTCTGTCTTTTAGTTTTATATTTAGGAAACTACGATCTAGTGCTCTTTGACACGTAATTTTTCTGCTGGTTCATGATTATCATCTGCCTAGCCTTTTCTCAACTATGTTGGGGTCGGCCTCCAATCAAACCGGATTTTCTGCTGGTTGTGGAGTCAAATATCCACGTTTGGCATCCATACATAAGGCAGGGTAAGAGGCATGAGTCAAAGTCAAACTCAAAAGCATCTATTTCAATTAGACCATTATAGGCACTTTTGAATGTCAGAAAAACAAAGAAGGCTAAGCTACAGTCACACACACAAGGCATAATAACTTGTGAAAGTACTGTAGGTTATTATTATTATTCCAAAGCGTAGATCTCTATGGATAAGAATGGGCAAGAAACTCCATGGACACTCTTTTCAATCAAAATATTGTTACAAAATCTTGGTTACATTATTCATGTTAAGATTATACATATATATGTGAGAAAGATGTAGAAATACGTGCACGCTAAGAGCGTCCAGAGTAAAAGATTAATGAACAATTTAAGAACAAAGTAAGTAGTTAAAATAAACCGTGGCAGCCTAGAGATGACCAGTCCCAACTCACAGCGCCCGTACACGAACATGACGCATGGATCAGTCCATCACTTTCTTTTTTAACTGTAAATTCATGTTTGATTTCATTACCTCTTTGTAGGCCCAGTACTTTTTCCAGGTGATTGCAATGCTAGGCGCATCTAACTCTTCAGTATTGTTCTTTCTCCAAAAAGATACTTACTTGCCAAGGTAGACGTAATCGTCAACGTAGTCCATGATTGCGTTATTTACAGTAATTGTTTTTTT
Organism: Lycophotia porphyrea; assembly: GCA_950005105.1. Lineage (NCBI taxonomy): Eukaryota > Metazoa > Arthropoda > Insecta > Lepidoptera > Noctuidae > Lycophotia > Lycophotia porphyrea. Next base: position 11,008,288 of record OX465408.1, on the reverse strand, counting down.
ACAGTGGTTAGCCACCTGTTTTTGTGATGTTCATCTCTAGGCCAACATCTGTGTAACTGCGTTGAGCTCTTCCATCATTGTTTGTAGTTATGTAGCGTCTTCCGTTCTCGGAAGACGCTACATAACTACAAACAATACGATGTCGTCCGCAAACCGTAGATGGTGAAGATGTTTCGTTCCTATTTTTATGCCTTTTACTGTCCAGATTAGATCTTTTGTATGTGCGTGTATTAATGTCCATGGGCAGTGTTTGTGCGGAGAGAAACGAAAATACGATGAACTAGATACTTCTTTAATTATGAAATATTACAACGGAGTATTAATTTGGATTGGGAGTGTGTCTATAGTTTAAGATGGTTACGGGCGAATTGGAGTCGCCGGGCGCTGCGCGTACGACGAATACAAAATGCTGCGTCAGCGCTCCTACAGATCTTTCATTATGTTTTGTAGTACCGTTATGAAAAGTTTCGGCGATAACGGGGCACCCTGTCTCACTCCCCTACATTTATTTTGACCTAAAATAATGAATTCCAATTTTTAGTGTATTTTCGTTAGCTGATGTTTTTTCTTGTAAGTATCTGATGCGTTTTTTTTTTTTTTTTTTTACCATTATCCTTATTTTGGTGGTCTGAATGATTTCTAAAAGTTTGTCCATCTATTTTAATGGGACCTTATATACTTTCCGTTTACATTTTGGCTTTGTAGAGCGTTCCAAATACTTGTGTGCGTTATCGAGTCGAAAGTTTTTTTATAGATGCTAAAGTTAGTTGTTTGTTTGTTACGTTTTCACGCCTAAACCACTGAACCGAACATCATAAAATTTTGCTTAGACGTTGTCAGGTGTACAAAAACGGATATAGGGTACCTTTCATCCCGAAAAAAAGTACTGTTCCCGAGGAAAACAACAATAACGATCTTATGGTCATAGATGGCGCCACGTATCTTTCCAATAATGATCGAATTATATTAAAAAATCAGAGTACAACGCGAATTGATTCAATTGGTCAAATTCTAAATTAACGCGAGCGAAGCCGCGGGCTAAAGCTAGTTAGTAATATTTAAGAAAGGACGAAGTGGATTGAAAAAACGAAATATAGCTTTAACTATTAATTTAGCTGAGTTAGCTGGTAAGCACTAGTAAGCAGGGTGATAACTAGGCATGAAAATGTAGAAATAACATTACAACAGGCTCTCGGTCAGCAGACCCCAGCAACACATTAGTTTCGATTGTGGCTTCGCGCCAAAATAACCATACCACACTGTATTTAGCACTAATCAGTTCCATGCAACAGCCTGATAAACAAATTAAACAAAATCTTTAAATCTGTCACCCGTCGGTTGTCATCAAATTTATCAAACTTGTTCAAAGATTTCATTTAATAATGTTTAATCTGATTTAGTATTTTATCCAATAATTTGAGCCACACCAGTCAATATATTGAATGTCTTTGATGCCAGCTAAAGCTTCCGTCACCATGTTTAAAACCATTGTCCACGACCACATCTAACACCGTGCCCACCATAGTGCTCACCACCAGGACCAATCCCATATTACAAAATTGTAATCTCCAATCGTTTCCTCCAAAATAAGGTTTAACAAATGTAAGAAAATGTCAAATACATTCGGTTGTATTCGAAATGTACCAGACCACTGCCCACATCCAAAATGGTTACCCATACACCCATCATGGTGCCCACCAACACCACCACCGCTACAACGACCGTGCTGCCCACATCCCACAACCCCACCACCGCCGTGTCCATCACCACCTCTACTACCACCGTGCACAAGACCTAGGTACCCAGAACCAACGCGAAACACATTCATCAAAACTATTTCAATGATTATAAAAATTATCAGATGAGACTTAATTGATTGTAAGCGTAATAAAATGGGCTGTATTCCAGCTTGGCTATTACCACTGTGCCTGCGATATCCAGGCTGCTCGTCACCGTGAAAGTACCCTCCACCTCGTTCGTCAACTGAGTAGTATTCTGCCCCATACCACCACAAACAGTGTGCCCGTCTGCAAAATAAATAAAATACTTAAATATTTTTGTTCACCCATCGTGTTTGTTCTTTTTGGTTTGGTTTAGATGAGTTGTTGATAAACCTATGTTCTACCATCATAGGAGCGTGAGTTTAGACTACAGCTGAGGCCCTAGTATGAGCGCGCGGTATAAAGCTAAGCGGTTACCGCGCCGGAATCGGAGCGTACGGAGCGAAAGGATTCGTTGCTTTGAATTGATTTTGGTACAGCGTGCACTGTATCGGCATAGCTGCGCCTGGCATTTTGTAAATACTGACGCCTCGTATACTCCGTACGCTTCGATCCCGACGCGGTGGACGGTTAGCTTTAAGGTAACGTAAATACTTTGATTTCTTTGATCGAAAATACAATATTCCTACA